>JAUIMM010000844.1:6068750-6687500 GCA_031769625.1 Taudactylus pleione
AAGGCGTCTGGATAAAGCGCCCACTTACCAGAGTGAACGTCCTGGTGGCTGAGGAAGTCCGTTTCCCATTTCTGGACTCTGGGGATGAAGACTGCCTAGAGCCAGAAAATTACGCTCTGCCCAGATGAGAATGTGACACACCTCTTTCATGTCGCTGCAACTGCTGCCCTGATGGTTTATGTAGGCGACAGTGTCACATTTTTGGGCTGCATCTGGACCAGCCGATGTTGGAGGAGTGCTAGAGCTAGGCAGAGAGCTCCGAAGACCACCCAGAGTTCCAGAATGTTGATTGGTAGCTGGCTCTCTGGAGCAATCGACTGACCTCAAAAGGTCTGTTGACAGGTTACTGCCTCCCACCCGCGAAGACTTGCCTCTGTAATGAGGAAAACTCAGTCCTGGATCCAAAAGGGGCTACCCTTATAAGTAGGATGCCTGGAGCCACCACAAGAGGTAGAGCCAGACCTCCCGAGAAAAGATGATCGTTCGTGTCTTCAGTCTGATGAAACTTGTTCCACCGGGACAGAACATCTATCTGAAAAGGCCAGGAGTGAAACTGGGCATACTACACCATGTCAAAAGGTGGAGACAAGAGAGCCCAGGATCTGCATGTGTGTATTGACACTTGGTGATGATTTAAGAACTTTTGAGTCCTGGTCTGTAGGTTCAGAAGCTATTCTGGTGGGAGGAAGGCCCTCAGATGGTACATCTCCTGTGGCGGAGTTCAGAAGAATTTCTTCCAATTGATGATCCATCTGTGGAACTGGATATCTATTTTGAGAGATGTGTTCCATGAGAAACTTTGCTGATTGGGCAAGAACCAGAAGGTCGTCTAGATAAGGTAGAATCCAGATACCTCTGCATCACAAATGTTCCTCTCGGACCGCAAACCTGAGAAAGTTCTGGTCACTGAGCCAGATAGGAATATGCAAATAGGCATCCTGGTTTTCCAAGAAGGCCTAGAAATCCCCCGGGTCCAGTGTCAGATTGATGGAATGTAGACACTCCATGCAGAATTTGAGGACCCACAAGAACTTGTTGAGGGTCTTCAGATTGAGGACTGGCTAGAAGGAACTGTTCGGCTTCTGAACTAAGAGGTAGACATAAAAGCCCTTGCATTTCCGAGACCGAGGAACTGCAACAATTACTTTGGATGCCAACAGGGAGTGAATAGATTTCTGCAGTGCTTCTGCTTTGCCTGGATCCACCAGAAAGCCTGTGGAAAAAACTTGTCAGAGGCTTATACTGAAAGGGTGTAGCCCCAGGAGACCACACCTAGCTCCCAGGCATACAACATGGTCACCATCCAGGTCTTGAAGGACAGCAGAAGTCAGCCTTCCAAGCTAGGATCCACCAGGTGGAGGATCTCCTCGTCAAGTGGCAGGCTTGTCTGTAGGCTTGGTGGCAGTGCGTCTGGTAGTCCAGGGCTGTTTAACTCTGGGCTTATAACCCTTGGATGAGTAGCCTTGGGACCATGACTTTTCCCTGCGGATGAAAGGGGTGGAAACTATATGTTCACGACCTAAGGGCTGTTGCAGAAGGGAGGAAGGCTGTCTTTGATACCGCCAACATGGCCAGGATCTTGTCCAAATCAGGACCAAAGAGACTGTCCCCTCAATATGGAAGAGCCTCTAGGGCAGGGCTCGACAAATCCCAGGGCCAGGTCGCCATGGCGACTATACTCTGTTGCCTGGCGACCACATTTTTCAGGGAGGGAGGATTTCAGGAAGCAGTGTCCAAGCGGAGATTCATGGGCGGCCATTTCACAGGAGTGCATGCGCTGATGGTGTCTCCTGTGCTGGCCTGACTCTGCTCTTTTCTGTCTCGGCTGTCTGGCTGCATAGACCTCTGGTAAGAGGTTCTATGCATAGCAGGGATTGTGACTGCAGAGGGTAGCGATGTGGCCACCGGGGACAGGGGGGGGGTGATTGGCCCAAGGGGGGCAGGAGGGGTAGTGGCACTGAATGGGTTCACCCCCCCATGCTGCGGTGCCATATTCGAAGGGCGCTAGGTGCCATGCTTTAAATGTATTAACGGCGCCGGGTGTTTAAAAAGTTTTATTGCTGCCGGGGCCGTGCCTTCTCTGTGGCCACGGCAACAGTGTTAACCCCATCATCTCCGGTGGCTGCGGCAATGGGGGACAATGTGGCCGAGCCGCTGCAGCCGGGACAAGTGTCCCGGACTGCAGGGCTAAGTGGTACACAGGGGACCAGCTTAGCCGGCCAGCTCAGCGATGCAGAAGGGGGCTGTGTGCTGGCTGCTGGGGGGCGGCCGAATTGAGCGCCACACTGGAGGTGGGAACCGGGTGCACGAAGCCGCTCTGCACTCCCAGCTGGGAACCGGGAGCCTAGCTCCTGGCGCCCCCAGCTTCACAGGGCCGGTTGTGTACACGCTGGGAGAAAGGGAGAGCCTGCTTCCCCGATCCCCAGCATGGAAGGCGGTAGGAAACTGCTGCTGGCATAAGTGACCCAGCGCAGCAGGACTGAGAGCCGCACACAGGAAGAACGGACAAGCCGGCTCCCTGTGTGGTGAGAAGGGGGCTAGGTGCCTGCATGCCGGGGAACAGGGAGAGCTCTGAGATAAGACGTTGCCCCTCTGATATGCTCTACTAACGACAATAGCTTGTTCCTTTGGGTACCCGAGCTGTGGCCCTTATAAGGGATGCCTCATAAGGAATACGAAGGGTAGTGTTCTTGACAAGGTGGGGAGCCGCTCTTACCTGTCCACCTGCGGTATCTAGCTGCAACTGCCTGGTGTGCTGCTGAGGACCTGGGCAAAGACACTGATCCATTTGCCAGTGCTGCGACCACCGATGCAGGGGGTTGGTGGAGCTGTAGAGTGGGCATCCTGTGGAGCACTTAGCGCTGCCCACTAAAAAAAAATAAAGTAATAAAAGAGGAGGCTGCATAAAGCAGCCCTGTATAGATAGTGCCCACTCCTGCAGGCACCAAACTAACACTGGCCTGTCTGCGGTATAGTGGACAGGGAGCCGGGGCTGCTGGGATAAAAGATTAACTGTTTGGTGCCCAGACTCCTACTCCAGTTTATACCCACTGTCTAAAGCCTGTGTCCCCTATGAAGAGAAGAAAGTTAATCCACCATACTGAACCCATTAATTTTGAAAAGGTTTACAGAAATTACCCTGACGATATCCAGAGTAGGCGAAACGCGCATCCAGATGGGTGTTCCCAGTTTGTGCATGGACCCGGAGCACTATCTGGTACCATATTTTTCATTTAGTTAGGTACCTTGGTGGTTCTTTATCAATGTTTAACTTATACAGGTTGAGTCTCCCATATCCAAATATTCCGGAATACGGAATATTCTGAAATACGGATTTTTTTTTTCTAAGGCACAAATTATTAAAAATTTTGTATAAAATTACCTTCAGGCTGTGTGTATAAGGTGTATATGAAACATAAATGAATTTCATTTCTGTACACAAACTTTGAGCCACAAAATTATTGAATATATTGTAGAAAATTACTTGCAGGCTGTGTGTATAAGGTGCATATAACACATAAATGCATTCAGTGTGTATATTTGGGTCCTATTCCCAAGATATTTCATTATGGTTTGTATATATTCCAAAATATGGAATATTCTGTTATCCAAAATACCCCTGGTCCCAAGCATTTTGGATATGGGAGACTCAACCTGTACCTATATTTATCTGGGACTAATAGTGACAGGGGTTATACTTTGCCCTGTAGTAGAAAACATGACTTAATGCTCACCAATATTACTTTTCATTACAGACAACAGAGATATCTGCTATTTCTAAAGTACAAAATAGAAGAAAAGAAGAGCTTTCATGAACAGTGCACACCTGGACAATTAGTAAAATGTAATATTTCTCTTTTATTAATATCATAGCTAAAATATATCTCTAATATCACAGATCTATAAAAAGTTAAATATTAAAATTAAATAAAAAATATTTAATATTAATACTTTGTTTTTTATACATCTGATATACAGTGCCTTGCAAAAGTATTCACCCCCTTGGCTTTTTACCTTTTTTGTTACGTTACAACCTGTAAAAATTAAAATGAGAAAAAAAAAAATATATATATATATATATATATATATATATATATATATAAAAGAATCTTTATAAATAAAATTCTGAAAATTGGCATGTGCATATGTAATCACCCCCTTTGCTATGAAGCCCCTCAAAAGTTCTGGTGCAACCAATTACCTTCAGAAGTCACATAATTAGTGAAATGAAGTCCACCTGTGTGAAATATAAGTGTCACATGATCTGTCGGAATAAACACACCTTTTCTGAAAGGTCCCAGAGACTGCAACACCACTAAGCAAGAGGCATCACACCATGAAGACCAAGGAGCACTCCAAACAAATCAGGGACAAAGTTTTTGAGATGTACAATTTTGGGATGGGTTATAAAAAAATATCCAAATCTTTGATGATCCCCCGGAGCACCATCAAATTCATCATCATCAAATGGAAAGAACATGTTACCACAACAAACTTGCCAAGAGAGGGCCGCCCACCAAAACCCACAGACCGAGCAAGGAGGGCATTAATCAGAGAGGCAGCACAGAGACCAAAGGAAACCCTGAAGGAGCTGCAGAGTTCCACAGCAGAGACTGTTGTGAGGCAACAAAACATGAAAAATGCAAAGGAGGGGAGGGGAGAATACTTCTGCAAGGCACTGTATTAGGGATATACTATAGCTATGATATTAATAAAAGTTAAATATTAAACAAATTGTCCCATTGTGCACTGTTCAGGAAAGCT
This sequence comes from Taudactylus pleione, assembly GCA_031769625.1. Taxonomy (NCBI): domain Eukaryota; kingdom Metazoa; phylum Chordata; class Amphibia; order Anura; family Myobatrachidae; genus Taudactylus; species Taudactylus pleione. The sequence goes on from JAUIMM010000844.1 coordinate 6,073,515, forward strand.
CTTATCTTTCTTTTTTTTGTACAATAGCTTGGTGTCTGAGCTGTAACTGTAGCACATTCACAAAAAATATAAAAATAAAAACATATATACGTATCTTAGTAAACAAATATTTACAGATAATACGTGTTGGATAATGGGATTGATATAAATATTTTATAAAATTATTCTAGTGCGGGAAACTCCCCTTTTCATTTGTAATATCTGCCATATGATTAAAACATTGTACATCTCCTTGACACTTTCTTTATAATTTCATATTCCAACTGGAATCTTGGTTTTTCCTGTGCTAGGAAGATCCCAACAGGAGCAGTGTCAGGTAATTTAAAAAGCAGGTCCACCTACCTATAATTTTCAAGGTTGGAATCCTCCTAGGTTCTCACTCTCCTGTTCACTGCTAACAAGCACACAGGGGAGCAGAAGAAAAACATAGAAGTTATCAAGGCTACATGGAAATCCTATAAGTTCTATCTTTGGGTTTATTGTTGGTATTTTGTTTAATCACTTGTCATTGTGGTTACCTCATTATGGTTTATGTTTTTGTGGGAATATAGTCATGTTTCTTATTTAACATTTGCTGATAAAATCTGCCTTTATTTTGGGATTTACTGTATATACAGTGTCAGTAACAAATCATGGATGTTAACTAGAACATGATTATTTCACCATTACTATAATACACCACTAGCCTATTCGGGACTATATGGTAGAAAGATTTATCTTCTCCCGTCTTCTTTCCATCCATTGACTGCCTAATCTAAAAGATTGGAAGACAGTTCCCTGCCCTCAAGATTTAGGGTAGACTGTAAGGGGTAAATTTACTAAGATGGGAGTTCTATTAAGAAATGATGTTGCCCATAGCAACCAATCAGATTCTACTTCTCATTTATCTAGCACCTTCTAGAAGATAATACCTGCAATCTGATTGGTTGCTATGGGAAAAATCACTTCTTAATTGAACTCCCATCTTAGTAAATTTACCACTAACAGTCAAGCAATGAGTATACTATTTATCTTAACATTGTTTGGTTTGGGATACTGGTGTGTACTGTATTTACTTTTAGATATGTTCAGAAAAGTTATAATTTAATATTTATAGACATAACAAGAGTGCACCACAAAACATTCTTCCTTTTTCTTCTTTGACATATATGCATATATCTGATGCCTGAGAGCATCACCAACCTGTCTCTGATTGAACACTATTTGGGTCTCTCACCTGGTTCATGTAGTTTTTTTTACATTAAAGAATGTTGTATACCTACGATCTAGTGCGGAACCCCCCCTAACCATTTATACTAATATCCGCGGAATATAATACTTCCTTATCTTGGTTGGGAGTATAGAGACGGAAGCATGATTTTATGATAGGTACAAAAGAAAGATTAGTGTGCAACACCACTTTGTCCATGGGTAGATGTGATTGCTACAAGAAACATCAACAACTTATGTGTAAGGATCTTGAGACATTTTGTAAAGGCTCAAAAGGAATCAGGCATTTCTGCATCCAGTACTCAAGTAAGTTTCCAAGATGCCACAAAAGACTGCAAAAAAGTAACAAAAATAAGTTTATTAAATGCCAATCTGACATCCAGAAATATATTACCTGTAGACACTTTATCTTTCAGGACAGTGAGAGCAAGGCTCTTGTCTATTACACCCTGAAGAAATTCCATAATTTCTGGAATGGTAGCAGAAGCAGGCTTAAATCAGTTACAATCGCCCAATAGAATGAATGTCTTACAAATCCTACAGTACATACAAGAATCTTGTTTCCAGAACTAACTAAACCACTCCGTTGCGTATTAGCAACGACTGCTCAAAATGGGTTGGGATGCACAATCAGTCTCATATGTGTAAGAATGAACAGATATGGCAGATGTGAGGAAAAAACAATAATAACAGTACTCATAAATTGGGCACACTGTCAAATTACCACTTAATAAAAGTTAACTTATTAATAAATGTATTTATATATATATATATAATAGTAGTATGAAAATAGCGCCAACCTGGCACAACTCTCCTCTATGTGATAATTAGAAATTGTTAAAGGCAACCACACACCCTATTGTGATAGCTATCTGCTAAAAACAACTGATATAGGACAATGGGTTAACTATACTCAGAAAAACATGTGTAGGTGTAGTTGAATTAAAGCGCCTGGTGTGTTGTATATAATATAAGATACCAGACTAGCCTCACCTATGAAAAGGAGGAAAAGAGAAGAAGAGGAACTCGGGGCGGTAGGAGGAAGAAGCTTCAAAAGGAGGTACCTTTGATAGACAAAGTAAAAAGGTATCTTTAATCTCTCCAACCACACCTTGACCATTCCTGAAATAAATTTGCTCAGTAAAGGACTTAAATATGCTCCTACAAGGAACATGAGTAAATTTGATGTTTTTATTGATCTGAACAAATCTGTGAGGAATCTGACGTTAGAGACACATTTTTTAAGAAAAGAACTGGCACCTATTAGGAACTATAATGAAAATCCATCCAAATCAGGCCTGAAGGGGAAATCGACGTACTATCCACTGGAGTCAAAAGGAAGTCACAGATATTTTTTACGAGAAGGTAAAGAAAGATTTATGTGAAATAGATATGAAACCTTTGAAGAAACAAAATTTAAGGAATGATGAAAAACAGGCGTTGAAAAAATTACAAAAGGACACTGATATTATTATAAAACAAGCTGATAAAGGGGGGGCTGGTCATAATGGATAGATCATCATATTTGAAAGAGGCTATGAGACTATTGGGGGATGCGGACTCCTACACAAAAATGGAGAAGGACCCACTAATTGAATATACAGACGAATTGAGAACGTTATTGGTGTATGGATTGCACAGTGGAATTTTGACTACAGATGAATTCCAGTACCTCATGATGACCAATCCCACTACCCCCATATTCTATTTCCTGCCAAAAATACATAAATCTTTGGTAGACCCTCCAGGTAGACAAATAGTGGCAGGCATAGATTCATTGACTTCACATCTATCCGAATATGTGGACATTTTCCTCCAAAAATATGTTATAGGATTGGAGTCATACTTGAAAGATACTGTTCATGTTTTACGATGCATAGAAGGAATAAAATGGCAAGAATCATACAATTGGGTCACAATAGATGTACAAGCATTGTATACATGCATTGAACATGAAAAAGGAGTGAATGCATGTAGAGACATGCTGGAGAAGGATGAGTCCATCAGTGCCACATATCAAAAATTTTTATGTGATCTTATGTATTTTATCTTGAATCATAATTATTTTACATTTTTAGATGTGTTTTATCTGCAAACATGTGGCACTGCAATGGGTACTATCTTTGCCCCAAGTTTCGCTAATATTTTTATGGGATGCTGGGAAAATCGGTTCATATATAAAAATAACCCTTTTAAGGAAAAAAATGTTTTTTATAAGAGGTACATAGACGATATTTTAATGATCTGGGAAGGATCTGAAGAGGATTTTAAACAGTTTTTATTGTATATTATGGACAATGATATGAATTTGAAATTCACATCCCATTTTAATAAAACATCCATAGAATTTTTAGACTTTATCCTTTTAGGTGAAGGAGAGGTAATCCGAACAAAAAATTACATTAAAGAAGTGGATACCAACAGCTATGTACACTATAAGAGCGGACATCAAAAGAAGTGGAAAGAAAACATTCCGTATTCCCAGTTCCATAGGGTGAAATGAAACTGCACTTTAGAAAAAGACTGTGATGAACAAATACAGACCTTCAAGGAAAGATTCATAGAGGAAAGAATATCCTGTAGAACTTCTATCAAAAGCAGAAATCAGAACAAGGAACCTGGATAGAAAAGAACTTTTGGAATATAAAACCAAGGAAAATCATAGTGGTACTATAGTACCTTTTACCACCAAATATAATGGGCATGAGAAAGATATCTGCAAATCTCTACATAAGCATTGGCACCTTCTCCAGATGAACCCTGTATTAAAAGAGATCTTGCCCCCTAAACCCAAGATACTGTTTAGAAAGGGGAGACATTTAAAAGACTCTTTAGCACCCAGTATGATTAAGAATATGGATATTAAACAAAGCCAAATACTGCCGAAATGCCTGGGCAGTTATAAATGCGGATGACGTGTTATATGTAAATATCTACATCCACAAAGGAAGGTTTTTTTCAACTTTGACAACACTAAGGAATTCAAAATAAAAAATTACATGAATTGTAACTCAACGTCTGTCATATATATTTTGGAATGCAAGTGTGATACTAAATATGTAGGAAAAACCAAGATACCACTTAAAATAAGAATACAGGAACATATCCGGAATATAAGAAACAAAGTGGAAGGACATGCCGTGTCTAAACATTTTATCTCACATCACGGATCTAATCCAGAGCATCTGACATTTAAAGCAATTGAACATGTCACCCTTGGCGAGAGAGGAGGTGACTTAGAGAATAAACTGTCAAGAAGTGAGATGTTTTGGATTTTCAAATTGAACACTCTGACTCCATACGGCTTTAATGAAAGCTACGAGATAGCCCCATTCCTGTGGTCGATTCTTAAAGGGCGTAAATTGCTGTTTTGATACCTACAGCCAGACCATTATGTCAATGCCCAATCTCGTCCGATCTCGGAAGCTAAGCATAATTGGGCCTGGTCAGTACTTGGATGGGGGACCTCCAGGGAATACCAGGTGCTGTAATTATTGCACATATGCCTAAGGGCACATAAGTGAAGGAATTTTACTGGCTACCTGAAAGGCATATTAGGAATAATATGTTCAGAGTTAAGACCCTTTTTTCTTCAGGACATGTGGTCTGGAATTATGGACTACAAAATAGTGCTTATCCAGAAGAAACAACTTGAACATTAAATTACTGCATTTTTATAAGAAACTATAGGACATTGGAATTTCTTTAAAATTCCTCTAATTTCTCCTACCATCATGTTTGCCATCTGTGTGGATTCTAAACTCATTATTTCAACATACTCATGATTGTTTATATGTCCACTTGTCGCATTCTTATGAGCCCATATAGACATGACATTGAAACCTCTTTCTAATTTTTCATGAGCCCATATAGATATGACATTGAAACCTCCTTCTAGTTTTTCAACTTCCACTATCAATATGTTTTCCATAGCTATGGATCTTAAACTAGTTAATATAACATAATTATTGGTGTTTATATGTCCATATGTCACAATCATATGAGCCCATATAGATATAGGCTTAATTTTATTTACATCTTCGACCTGGAGAAATAATATATATACCCAATCTAACATTGTTCTTTTACCATAGTTTACAGACACAAACTAAATGGTAACTTGGAGAAATGGACTAGTGGCATCTGCTGTCTATAACCAACGGACTTCATTAAAATGGCGGTCGAGAACGAGAGACACACTGTGAACAGATTTCCACATGAGAGCCATACGCATGCGCGAAGCCGAATGGAGATGAATGGACATTGAACAGTAGAAGGACAGAGGACGCTGCCAGTGTCATGCAGCGCATGTGCGCATAGCGGGACCAGGAGACGGTCGGAAGCCAGCACTATGTATGGGCGGAAGTGACGCAGAGACCCGGAAGTGGGTCCCGCGTCCACGATCTCTGGAACTAAGTATCCTTTGGCTATAGACATGTTTACGTGGAATCATCTTTATGTAACTACTCTTTTGAGGTGATGGTCATTCCGATCCGGCTGGAATTGTCCCCAGAACATCGTGGTTGCTCATTCGCAAACCGGAAGTGATGTCACCATGAATTAGCATAATGTATAAATTAGTCCTTATCAATGGGGGTATAAGTAAGATAAACCCCAGGACAGCAACACCTCTTGATAAAGTCCCTGAAGGACGAAACGCGTTGGGAGCTGCCTCTTTCTTGCCTGATGAACTTTTATCATATATCCAGATAAGCATTGCCGTTTTAATAATTCTTTTTATATTTTAAAGAATTATTTAATGTTTGAATTTTAAATATATGATCAGCTATATGCGGTATTTATTCATTATTAATTTATTATGAATTACATATTTATGACATGTTTGTCTAGCACACTGCACTTTATAATACCTTAATAGAGCTTGTATATGCTGCTATTACTGTGTGCAGGCCCTTTGACTAATTTTTATGGTATATGTTTGTCTAGCACACTGCACTTTATAAACATCCTAATAGAGCTTGAATTGCTGCTATTATTGTTTGCAGGCCCCTTGATTTATGTTTATGTTTTTATGTGAATAAATTGTATATGATTATCACTTTAGTCACTTTGTAGATATATTCATTAAGACCCTTTGTTTTATATTATATTATATGCAACACACCAGGCGCTTTATTTCAACTACACCTATATATATCTATATCTTTAGAACTAGTGATCAGGGTCGAAACACACTCTGTCATATCGCAAAAGATGGGATTTATCTTGAGAAAATTTGATACCATAAAATCAACAAACGAAAGTGTGGTTAAAGGATTCTTGATTTGTGGGTCTGTCACTTATGGACACAACTGTAATTGCTCTATTGCCAACTACTGGTAAATCCATAGCTCTGAGAAGGGATTGTATCTAGTGAAGCCTCACAAAGAAAATAAATTCCCTTTAATATCACTCCAATGCTTCTATGTAAAATATTGTCTTTTACCATTTTTCTTGTGTACCTTTGAAGGGTCTTGACCCATATATCCTAAACACCCTGGAAACTGAAGCAATATTTAAAACATTGTACTAGCAGAAACACGCTCCTCCATCTTCTATAGGAATTGTGGTCCTCATAGGCTGACTGGATACAGCTGCATCAATTGTGGGCTATGAACACCAATTAGTAGCTTCTACATTATGAAAAGGATATACTGTATACCATTAAGAGCCGTATTCAATTAGAAGCGAAAAGCCGTTTTCCGCGAAAAACTTCTGCAAGGATGGGTCAGATGTTTTTAATATTGCAGGTGCATGCAACAGGTGCGTTTTTCACGGTTTTTAAAACTTTAAGACTTTAAAATATGCCTGCACCCATTTTCAAGTACCTCAAATTTGATAGGACTACTTATTTTCATCAAAGAACTGCTTTATGCCATTCTTCACCACTTGTGCAAAGACGCTATCAAGAAGCTATTGAAACAACTTCAGTACCCTAAACGGTTTTATTAGGGCTATTCGAACACATCTACATTGATCCCCAATGTTAGTGCATCTTTTTTGGGGGGTTCAGGCTAGTTTCCCCAATTCTGACAGCACTTTCCACCTGTTCTGAATTCGCCGCTTGCTATTTTCGTCTGGTTTGCAATTGAATACGGCGAATAGCGGGGACGCACGATAATTGAATACAGCCCTAAGTCTCTTAAATCCGTTCCTACTCTTTATCTCTCCCGATTCATTGCTAGATAACCTCAATACGAGAATGCAGGTACCCTGTGACACCAGAGGGAACAAGTTGTACATCATCCCTGTCCACACTGTATCTCTTCTGCCCTTGTATATTAATATCATCAAGGAAATTAAAGTTTGAATACATATACATGTGAACAAACTTGTTCAGGAGAGGGAGCTGTGGTTTCTTTGTTCTGATGTATACAATCCACATTTAAAAACCATCCATCATCTAATAAAGGCTTATCTTAAGCTCCACAAACACAATGATGAGATTGCATTTTTTCTCCCTTCAACAAGCTCTAAATGATTACAAAGAAGGAAATGGTTATATATTAAACAAATCTAAAAAGTTTGTAGCAAAGGGTCTTTTTTAGAACTTGGTGTCCTTCTGCTCTTTGGGAATGGGTTCATTGCTCCATGTTGTAGAGCAGTGATTCCCAACCTCGGTCCTCAAGGCACACTAACAGTCCTGGTTTTAGAGATATCCATGTTTGAGCACAGATGGTTAAATCAAAATAACTGAGTTACTAATTAAGACACCTGTGCTCAATTATGGTTATCCTTAAAACCAGGACTGTTAGTGTGCCTTGAGGACAGAGGAAACCACTGTTGTAGAAACTTCATTGAAACTATTTCTTACATAGACGTTCCAAGCGTTGTATACAGCATCATTGCCCATCACAGAGCATGACCTGGGAAGTGATGCTAAATGGGCATTAGGGACCATTTCACTTAACAAGGAAGAAGGGGGTAGAATCTAAAAACCGGTATTGGCAATTAGTGTTCCTGGGGAGTCAAATCTGTCCTGCTTGCTCTCCCGGAGATGCATCACAGAGACCAAGCGAACTTGCCAGGAACAAGTGAGCCTTCAGATCAAAAAACATAGAAACACTCTACTCTCACCTACACACATTTGGCACTTGTCAGCTGGGAGACAGTAAGAAAAGAAATAGGGAAGGAGGAGCAACATCACATATGTACTTTCCAGAGGTCATTTTATCTACTCAGTTGATTGACTCAAATTATAGCGGAGGGTGGTTTTGTATAGTAAGCTGGTAGGAAATTTAGAGACTTTCATACATTGGGCTCAATTCCGATTCAGGCACGATGCCGATATTGATGGAAATGGTCGATATATTTCAACTGCACATGCACTGAAGCAGCTGAAAAGTCACACAGAGCATGTGTCAGACTGTCACAGTAGTGATTTGTGATGTGCTGGAAATATATTGTGTGTTCCTGGGCAGTGATTTGGCGTGGCTATTCATACACATGGAGTTCCAAGTCTTATGGGCATGTTATGGGAGTGCCTAATCACTAACATTGGGGGCCATACTCAGATGGATATTCTGCACCTAGCATGGGGCTGGTGCTAGTTTCCATGGTGCAGCCAATGGCAGCGTCTAAAGATGCACAAAGTGGGCACCCCAGTCCTTGCACATTAAATTCTTTTTTTAAAACATTACATTTTTGGGGATTTAATTCAAGCTAAGTTTTAAATTTAGGTGATATTTCCCTTTTACATAATGCAAATATTTTATCAATTAGAATTGGGGTTGTACAAAGGTTTCATACTTTTGTGGGAAATAAAAACCATGCCTGGCAAATGTAAGATATTACTTAAAAAGGTCACACATGAAAAAATGTAATTTAAAAAAATGATTTTCATAATTTAACGAAACCTCTCAGGACATCCACATATTTGGTCAAAGAAAAATTTATAATCTTTAAATAAATTGTATTCAACAGTTTGTTGGTTGTATTTTTAAAGGCCACCAAATCGAACATATAATTTGACTGTATATTAAAAGCCATTTTGAAACAGTTCCAAATCAATATATGGAAGTATTCCCAACTTAGCAGAAGAGAGTTTTCATATTGTATAAAACCTTGGGGTATATTTACTAACCAGCGGTAGATCATCGGTGGCTTTGACGGATAGGTTTAAAAAGGCAATAGAAAAAAAAAGCTCAGTAAGCCTGATTTCAGCATGTATTTCTACTGCCATTTTAACTCTATAGGTCAAAGCTGGAGATGATTGGTGGCTTTGACAACCCGCTGGTTAATAGATATACAGTAAGCAATTGCCCTCTCTTATCATCCAAAAAGGGTTCCCTGTCATGTCTTCGGTGGAATTACTGAAATGACATTACCTCCAACATTTTACAGTAAGAACCCGGTACATTGGGCGTGGCCACAGATAAAGATGCGTGATCACAGATAAAGGGGCATGTCCACGGGGGCTGGAGGCAGCTGGCGCTGCCCGGTTTAAAACTTGCAGTATAAGTGTTATACTGCAAGTTCTGTATACCGGCGCTGGCGACGGTCAGGGCAGATTTTAGAGAAGTACAGAGGACGGAGAAGAGCTGGCTGTCAATCAGCAGCGCTGCGGGAGTCCTGTGTCCCAGGAGTGCTGCTTAAGAAATCAGGTGATTGTACCCAATAGGTACAAAATGGTACAGCCTCTGTTTGCCGGTACAGACCATTAAAAACCTGTACTGTACCGGCTACAACAGTATAGTTGTAGGGTATGAAATTATTCCCCCCAGCCCCGATCAAACGGCTACTTAAAAAAAAATACTGTAAAATAAGCTGCTAAAAGCTTCATGTATAATATATACGATTGTCAAAGTTTTGCATTCTATAAACAAATGAATTGAGCTATCTAGGTTTGGTAGTCCTTTAAGTTTCTAAAAGCATAAAATGTTAATCTGTAAGTAAATCAGTTTTGAGACTTTAGATTTGTTAATCCCCAAATAGCGTCATATAGATAATCTGGGAATCCACAATACTTGCTTTAAATTGGACTGCTCTGTTACAAACCTACAGAAAAAGACACAGAACGCAAAACAATTGGCATTAACCAGGCAATTTAAGCAACCACCACCTAGAACAACTTTGTAGTTTGACCTCAGGGCTTATGGGAAATGTACAGAGCACCTGCTCCAGCACATGATAAAAATCTGTGACCAGTTCAGGTCTCATCATACAAAATGGCCAGATATGAGAAAGCTTCAGTTGCATAGCAATATTACAATTGCAAACCACAGCAAGAATATATCTCTTTAATAAAGGGTTGGGGGAGTTATTTATAAGCTTGTCTCTTCACACACTCTAACTGGGACATTGTAATGTCGGTCATCTTCAGTTATAAGAGTTACAACAGGAAAGTTTGCCTGGTCATCAGGATATTGTGTAACAAATTCATCTGTTCCATATTTGTACAGTCTGTACACTTTGATGGTGCACTGCAATGCATATCCAAGAAGAAACATTTCAACCTAAAAAGGAAAAAAAAAAAAATGAACAGACTGTGTTAGTACTGTATACTGCACTATTTCAATTAAATGTGTCATTTGCTCATTTATGAGGTTCTTTGAAAAGGAGAGTGCAAGATAAAAAAGAGAAATACCACTGTTTGTTATATGCCATTAACTGTACCGTGCATATCTCTGAGCCCTATTTCTTCTGGCGGGGAAATCATCCTTTTAGTCTCCTTGTTCTGAAAAGCCTGGTTTGATCTATCTAACCTTGTATGTACTGTATGTTTGTCTCTTCCTGCCATAATGTGATTGCAGATTTTGTGTACTTGCAGAGAGAGAATTATCAGCACATAGACAAAATTGTGCAGTTGGTGAAACACATGGCAGAATGCAGGCATTTCATTAAACTAATCACTGTGTCATGCACTGATGTAAGTGAGCCATACATTACTTGCTGCTTATCAATTGGCATACGGAAGACCAACTATAGTACAATTGTATACATTAAAAATGATCTATAATATTTTCCCTTTATTTAGAGCTCTAATTTTTTACAAAAACTGCTTTCACCAGTGTTATGTTACCTGGGAGATTAAATCCTATGAACGTGCAGCTGATTAACAATTCTACCAAATCAAGGCGGTTTTATCATTGTAGGGAGAGCTCAATATTCCTTGGATGGGAAACCACTATTTTAATGAGCATCACCTAATTTATTAGGTTTTAATTATGAGATACTGTAAATTGCGTACAAGTGGGGGAAGTGTGCAGTATAAAATTACATGGATAAAAGAAAGGAAGCAATAGACCTGAGTGAGTTGGAGAGCATTCATGAAATAAGGCCATGGCCAGTGCTTCCATTAGGCAGCTGCATAGGGGCGCCGGGACCTGAGAGGGTGGCCTGCTGAGACGGACTTGGAGAGGGGGCATGGTCTTGTCTCTCTCAGAAGCCACTCAAAGACCTGGTAAAGGCTGCTTACCCTCAGCGGCGGGCGCCCATCTACACCCGGCCCCAGAGAAGACAAAAATTCCCCTCATACAGCTAGACCCGAGAGCCACTCGACACAAGCTACAGCACCTGAGTCCAGTGCCGGTGACATCACTGTCACCGACTGGCCGACTCTACCTCTCCGTCTGCAGCGAGAGTCTGCCTATGCTCTCTGGCTGCAGGCACTTGCGTCCCTCCTCCTATCCTGTGTTGACCCCTGAGCAACAGAGCACAGACGTTCCAGCCTAATGGCCTCTCCACGCAGTCTGGGACACAGCCTGTTCCATATTTTATATATATATATGAGCATGTATCTATCTATCCTGCCTATGTTCCCTGACTCCTCTACAGTCTGCCTGGGTGTACACGCAAATGTCGTGCATCATGGTGTTTTACATATTTTTGGAGGGGGTGTTTCTCTATACGAGAGTGGCAGCTTTGGAACTTTTAATACATGCCACTTCCACACTTTCACCTGAGGGACTAAAATAAGTGTGTGTGTGGAGAGAGGGATGGGGTGTTTGGGGCAGTAGCAGAAGTTTTGTCTAGGGTGCTGAGAAACCTTGCACTGCCCTGAATAAGGCAAAGGAATACACCTAACATATGGTAGATATGTTAATTTGTCTGTTTTAGGGATGAGTTTGTGGCATGGGGTCCTCTGGGTTGGCGTGATCTAGCTGCTTTGAGGCATCACATTGTAACATTTAACTTAGTACTTTTTTTTATCACAATTATTTTTTGTTTTACTTTACCAATGTAACAGTTTTTTAATTTTTTTTTATTACATAATTATTACATCTCAGCTATGTAACAATCACAACACACAGCTGCTGTTACTTACTAATTTAACACTTAGACATCTTACTAATGTGATGTCTTGGGGAGGTTGGCTTGTGCCTTGAACTTGAACCTTAGTGTTAGGGACCCACCTAATTATGAGGCCCACCTGGGCGTAGTGGATGGGCCCATATTTTTGGTCAAACTTATGCTAAGCATCTCAACTTTACTCTATGTTATATTGCAGTTTATTATTCTGATTGGCAGTGTTTAGCATTTAGAGTATGCAGCTGCATTTTCTCTTAAAAAAGGAAGCATCACTCCATGCAGAGTCATGAAATCTGGTGACTGTATGAACCAAGGACCATGTATCTGCTCTACGTAACTGCTCCGCGGAAGCTCCATGCCACACCGGTAATGAAGTGCAACCGAGCAAGTGGAATGAGCCGAGATTCTAGCCAGGATTGGTTCTTCAGATACCTGCTGAATTGTGGCCCTAATCCATCAGGCTCTAGTCTGCTTAGATGCAGGCCAAGAAAATTACCAGTTTTCTTATACTGGTTGGCCTCAACAGATAAATACTTAGCACTCATACATCTGAAATAGACAAATGACCCTGATCTGTTATTTTGCATGATTTAGCAAAAGATGGTAATGCCAATTCCTGATTAAGGAGACTCTGGGCCTAATTCAGAGATGGACGCTAATGTGACTGCAGCTGCGATTTCGTATGGAACGCAGCTGCGAAAATATGCTAATGGTTCAAAAGATCACCCTAGCATAGGAACGCCTATATAGTGGCTGTATATGTATTATGCCTTAAGAGAACCTAACCGAAGACCCAACTGGATGCCTACCTTAAGAGAAGTAAGTACTGTAAGATCATTATCAGATACCTGTATGTTATTGTTTTTTTACTGCAAAACCTCAGTAAAATTATTTAAGAAAAAATGAGAATGAACTCTATTCAAGGTTCTTACTCACTTACAGAGGCCTCACCCATTCCTCTCCCATTTACATCTCTGATCTCATCTCCCTTCACACTCCTGCCCGCCCTCTTTGTTCAACAAATGCACGCTGCCTCTCCTGTCAACTGCTTACTTCCATTCCACTCCCGCCTCCAAGATTTTGCCCGTGCTGCTCCCTACCTCTGGAACACTCTCCCTCACATACTCTCCACCTCTCTACATATCTTCAAACTGGCTCTCAAGACCCACTACTTCATCAAAGCCTTCCAGATCTCATTCTAACTCACTGCTACATGCTCCTCTCTCGCTGTCTACCCCATCTGTATCACGCCTGTTTGTCTGCCCCTCCCCATTAGAATGTAAGTTCTCACGAGCAGGGCCCACTACCCTCTTGTGCTTCTCCTTACTTATACTTTCGTAGATGAAAGTATAAGTAAGGAGAAGCACTAGGGCACCTAACACTTACACCCTGTTGCTTATTTGAGTGTTATGACAGCTAATGAAGCAATGTATATAAACCTTGTCCTGCATTATATTGTATTGTACTATAAGTCACTGGTTTTTTGTTCACTTATTTGTTTATGTACTATGTAAGGCGCTGTAGAACACTTGTGGCGCCATATATATATATATATATATATATATATATATATATATATATATATAGGACAATAATAATAATAAATTCCTCTTGCACTTTGATACTGCGACATCTCCTCCTAAATTCAGAAGAGCCATAATTACTAGATCTAAAGCAATACATATATGTCTGTCTTTATGTAACTTTTCTGGAAGAGGACCCGCTGAATTACAGAATATGGGCAACCCCCACCACTGATACTTCTGAGTATATGCCTGTCAAGTTGACTTATTCTGGAGTCTGGGCCCTTGGCTCCTTCTATTTACGGAGTGAGACTTTGAGAATTTCTTATAGGAAAAACTTTACCTCCCGTGGCCTCTGAATCTTCTTATCTAGCTCTGGCCTTCCTTCAAAAGGTAAACGTCAAGAAATGTATTTATCTTGGCATTCACATTCCAAGATTCTTTAGCCTAAGAATGCATATAGCTATCACAGCCAGATGGTTTGAATGGAGCAGTAGAACTGAACTCCATTATGTAAACCTGAGTTAGGGATTTTAAGGACAGTCCGGTCCCATAAGCTCTGCTCTTCTCCCCATCTTGTTTTTTTACTTATTCCTCCTATCCCAGAAGCATATTATAACTGAGGCCCTGATTCAGAGCCGGATGCTCTGACGGAGCGCTCGCTCTGAATCAGGGCCGTCCCTCCTTTTCTCGCATAGCTGTGGGTGACCACCCACAGCTATAGCGAGTGGCCAAAATGATGGTCGCAATGGTCAAGACCATCGCGACCATCGGGCTTCCGACGAGACCCTTACGGTAGGGTCTCGCTGACTATCAGAGCCAAAAGCACTCCCACTGACATCACTAGTGATGTCAGTGGGGCCCTCGTCTGGGCAGCCACGCCCACGGCACGCCCACCAAAGGGGGCGTGCTGTCAATCACCATCGACAGCACGCCCCCTTTGGTGCGAGACCCATAACGACAGCTTGGCCGTCGTTCTTCGGGTCTCGCGCATGCGCACGACGGAGCCGCCTCCGTCGTGCGCATGCGCACTTGGGTAACATCGACCCGCTTGCGAGCGGATCTGAATTAGGCCCTGAGTGCACATACATACTCTCTCTACATTAAACTCTCCTAAATCTGTCATTGTATATCTCTTTAATCTACAGCCATGGGAAAAAGTTTTGAGATTGACACAAGTATTGGTTTTCACAAAGTTTGCTGCTTCAATGTTTTATTTCATAAGTGTCAAAGGATTTTATTGACAATTACATTAAGTTTATGCAAAGAGTCAATATTTGCAGTGTTGACCCTTCTTTTTCAGAACCTCTGCAATTCGCCATGGCATGCTTTCAATCAACTTCTGGGCCACATACTGACTGATGGCCGCCCATTCTTGCCTAATCAATGCTTGGAGTTTGTCAGAATTTGTGGGTTTTTGTTTGTCCACCCGCCTCGAGCATTGACCACAAGTTCTCAATGGGATTAAGGTCTGGGGAGTTAACCTGACCATGGACCCAAATGTTTTTTTTCCTCGAGCCACTTAGTTATCACTTTTGCGTTATGGCAAGGTGCTGCATTATGCTGGAAAAGCCATTGTTTATCACCAAACTATTCTTGGATGGTTGGGAGAAGTTGCTCTTGGAGGATGTTTTGGTACCATTCTTTATTCATGGCTGTGTTCTTAGGTAAAATTGTGAGTGATCCCACTCCCTTGGCTGAGAAACAACCCCACGCATGAATAGTCTCAGGATGCTTTACTGTTGGCATGACACAGGACTGATGATAGCGCTCACCTTTCCTTCTCCGGACAAGCGTTTTTCCAGATGCCCCAAACAATCCGAAAGGGGATTCATCATAGAAAATAAATTTACCCTAGTCCAATCCCTGTACATTTTGCAGAATATCAGTCTGTCCCTGATGTTTTTCCTGGAGATAAATGGCTTCTTTGCTGCCCTTCTTGACACCAGGCCATCCTTCAAAAGTCTTCGTTCTGTGTCATGCCAACAGTAAAGCATCCTGAGACCATTCATGTGTGGGGTTGCTTCTCAGCCAAGGGTGTGGGATCACTCACAATTTTACCCAACAACACAGCCATGAATAAGAATGGTAGCAAAACATCCTCCAAGAGCAACTGCTCCCAACCATCCAAGAACAGTTTGGTGACGAACAATGCCTTTTCCAGCATGATGGAGCACCTTGCCATAAGACAAAAGTGATAACTAAGTGGCTCAGGGAACAAATGTTTCCGCTTGAGAAAAACAGAACATTTTCGGCCGTAATAAACATAGTTTAATTGGATAGCACGATATAAAAAAAAAAATCAGTGAAATATACCCAAACATCAGTGTAAAAACCCTGTTTATATATTAATAAGCATGAATTGGGTCTCGTCGCCGATTATTATTACTATCATTTTTTTATATACAAGAGTGTATGACAACAACATACCATATTACCCGCCACCAGGTAGACAATCATTCTAATAGTTTTAATCCAAGTGGGGTATTTAAACGAGTGCCATTACTGTACTCCATATTGTCTCTGACAAAGCTATCTGGTACAGGGAAATGCATTAGACTTGTGTCCTACTGAGCATTGATGCACATCTGTAATTTCATTTGTCAATCAGCATAGTGAGAAACATACTTGATTATGTTCAGCTTTAAACAACATATTAAAATTATTTCTTGGTCACACAATCTTCTTCTATCGAAAAATGTGTTTCATGAATGCCAGAATAGATTTTATCACCATACCTGCTCAAGGCCTCCAGTGTGCCCAACTTGATTTAAATGATTCTTCATAAAATCACAGGGATTACTAGATGTGTTCCTAGCAAACAGCAGCCAAGAGAAGACAGGCACATCTTTGCCATCCGCATTGGCATTATATAAGTCAATAGCAGTTTTCAGCATTAAAAACTTTACTGCCTCATACAAATCATACTCTTCTTCACTCTGGAAGATCTCATCACAAGCAGCCTGCTTTTCTTTTGGGATCTTCATTTCACTCATTTCAGACCACTGTATAACAGGAGACAAAAGATCATAACATAGCTGCACAGAATACAACCACTGCACTTCTCAGAAGGAGCAGAATGCTGCAATGATCTTTTTATATCAAACACAACATTTGTTTTTTCCTAGATTGAACACGATAGTAAACCATTATTTATGCAATTATAAGATGAAGTGACTGCTACTATAGGGTGAATCCGCTGGTGAATGAACACTACCAGTGAATGAACATTTTCAGGTTAAATACAGTAATCTTAAATTTTGGTGCATACAACCTTCGATTAGATCTATTGGCGACGTTCTATTGATGTAAGTCATATTATTCATTTACTGAACTTATCTGTTCATTTGCTAGCATTGTGTGTTTATTCTACAACTCCACTGTTTTTTGGTTGTAAATTTCTAATTATTCCTTCAATCTTTAAACCAAAAATGTATCTTAAAAGTATACATTGTAATAATGATGGCACATGTCTCAAAATAGTTTTTATATTGTATCTTCTACATACACCATACCCTTAACTGTTCATTGCCTGGATGATTCACCCCATATCTCAGCTCATGATTATTAGAGTTAGTCATGCCAATGCATTTTGCATCAGGTACATTTAAAACTCCGGGTACAGGAAATCCATTTGTGAATTTTTACCTAATACAGGCTTAGTGTAAAAGTATGTGCTAATATTTATAAAGGCAATAGAAATTAAATTTACTGCATTATATAAGAAATATGTTCTCTCAGATAAAATTAATATTAGTTACAATAAAAACCAAGAGGCCTACTTTAATCTTAGCAGACAAATACAAAGTGGCAGAGCCTAACGTAACAAAAAAAATAAAATAAATACAAGTTACTAGAAAATCTGATCAACACATACATATACAATACTTGTGTCATGAAGTTGCTAGCATGTATACAACATATTTACAATGCACACTGAAAAGGTATGAAACAGTAAATACAATGAAAGCTATTGAGACATTATTATTAGAATTATGATTTTATAACTATCAGGTTTCATGTATGTATTATTTGGGACATGGGAGGAGAGTTTGGAATTTCTTTCCTCTCTTCTAGTCCCTCAAATCCAGCTACATTGTATATCACAACTGCCAGAAGGGGTAGGAAAAAAGATCCTCCCAAACAAGGCGATCAGAGATTTTGGGTAGTTCACCTAAAATGCCCCACATCTTCATGCACATTAACAAAGGCAGCACGACATCGCTTTGATGGATTACAACAGGAATTTCCAGGTAGGTACAAATTTCAGTCTCTATTTTATCCCAGGACATGTGAGAGAATTCCCAAAATATAAGTGGGAAAGATAATAAACAAAACAACCTCCTTCCCACAGGGCATAAAAAAT
This sequence comes from Taudactylus pleione, assembly GCA_031769625.1. Classification (NCBI taxonomy): domain Eukaryota; kingdom Metazoa; phylum Chordata; class Amphibia; order Anura; family Myobatrachidae; genus Taudactylus; species Taudactylus pleione. The sequence continues at coordinate 6,091,863 of JAUIMM010000844.1, forward strand.
GAGAATTAAATGCTCATCGGTATCTAAATATAAGAGAGATCAATTTGTTGCCTTTAAAAACAGAGCTTCAGATTTAGACTGAATGGGAACGCTGACGCCAACTGAGCCAATTTAGCTGCAATAAATAAAAATGTACTTGAATCAAGATTTTCATTTGATAAACCATAGCAACTGCAATGCACACAAAGCACCAGGCATGTGTGCATACATAGAAAAAATAAGATGCATACAAAATAAATAGCAAACAAACGTGTAGACAACAAGAACAGGAAGACAAGGCAATATATATGATAATAGATTAGAAGTAACCTAAATAGGTATGTAAAGTAGGTGTGCTCATGGAGAACATCACAGATGTGAGCGCACGGGAGCAGCTGGGTGAATGAGGTCACCTTCCTCAAAATTGTGAAACAGATGAATTTGTGCAATATTCAGCACTCACCTTTGTATGTTTGTTATATGTTGACTATATTAATTATGCAACTAGAGACTTAGGACCTCATTCAGAGCCGGTCGCACAAAGCGTGCGGTCGGTCTGAATTAGGGGAGGACGTCTTGAATTTTCAAGACGTCCTCCTTTGCGGTGGTAAGGCTGTGGGTTAACACTCACAGCCTTACGACCGCCTAAGGTGATGGTCGCGATGGTCAAGACCATCGGGGCTTACGACGAGACCCTAGGGTAGGGTCTCCCTTGTCGTAAGCCCCGGAGAGCTTTCGGCTCTGTCTGAGCCGGAAGCTCTTCACTGACATCACTAGTGATGTCAGTGGGGCCGCCCCCAAACGGTAGGCGTTCCAATGGGAACGCCCCCGTTTGGGCTGCCACCCCCCCGGCCCGCCTTCCAAACGGGGCGAGCTGTCAATCAACATCGACAGCTCGCCCCCTTTGGATCGAGATCCGCTACGACCGGCGCTGTCGGTCGTAGCGGGTCTCACGCATGCGCACGATGGCGCCGGCGCTCTCGTGCACATGCTCTGTGGGGGGCCATCGACCCGGTCCGAGCGCATCGGCGCTAACAACCGGGTCTGAATGACCCCCTTAAAGTGGCACAAAGAAAAACAATCGTCACCATGTTGCATTAAATGTTTAGTGCACCAACGCCTCAGGTTAAGGCCCCCATACATCAGCAATCTGAAAACCACAATTGAACAATTTGAAGATGTATTGCTCGATGTTAGGATTTCCCAATTTAGCAATCTGTGCCCATACATTACAGATCTTTTTCAGTGATTTGCAGATCGATTACAGCAAATACAGATCTGCCAATCTTGAAAGGCCCATCATTTTACTGGTAACGGTCTACAAATCTGCTATCATGTCCATACACTAGCAATTTACAGCCCCAATCCATCTGTGAAATCCAACATGTTGGACAATCTGATTTAACAATTCCAATCACTTTTTAGTTGCAATCTGCGATCTGTGAAGCCCATACAGTGCAGATTTTTATACACAATCGATTGAAAATTGCAGAATTGCCACAATCGATTGTTGATGTGTGGGGGCCTTTAGGCGTTAGTGACTGAGGACAAGTATGGGTCTGGTTAGGGCATGGGTTTGAAAATGCAAAAAAATATACATAAGAGTCTTGTTACTAAGTGCAATCTTTCCTAATTCGAAGGTACGTACCCACATGCTGTTTAAAATCAAGGTTCCAATTGCAGGTCCGGATTACTCCTTGGATGGTGGTTGGGAGATGGTCTCGTCCGTGACTCTGCAGTAGCCACGGGGACCCTTCTGCAGTTGCAGCTCTCCTGGCAGGTGGCAATGCTGGACTCAGTGTCCAGGACCCAAGAAGGCTGAGTAGGTCACCAGAGTGATTTCAAATGTGACGCTGCCAGGGAATGGTCGGTCACACTCACTGGGACTTAGCTTCAACAAATGAAGCAGTGGCAGGGTTGTGACCTTGAGCCCCAGTGTTTACACAGTGGTCACCAGTGAGAAAACGTACGATCGTTTGATGGGGATAACAGGTAGTCCCGGACCCAGCTGGAAGGACAAGAGAGGCTGCAAGTGGTTTGCTGCTGACCTCAGCTTGCGGCCATGGGTTAACAACAGGGTGTATCCGTTAAACCAGCTCAGGTGCTGCGTGCAGGCTTGTTTTTAGTTGGTTTGCAGGGAGGAAGTGGTTGAAGGTCAGATTAGGGGCCATATCCAATTAGCCGCAATAAAGCGAAAACTGAATGTGTGTTAAATTTTTGCACACTTCAGTGCTTTTGGTACGAAAATTTTGTGTCTTTTGCCTATGTGTGCTCCCGTTTTTCGCACTATCCTATTCCAAAGAACACAATGCAATATTTGCCCGAAAACTGTACGTGGTGTAACCTGGTGTGTCATTCTCTGATTGGTTCACGGTGCTGTCAATCAAAGACAGGATTCAGCGGTCTTAGAAGGGAAAAAAAATATACATATAACAAACATACAAAGGGGAGCGCTGAGTATTGTACTAATCAACTAACCAGCTCACTTTGGCCATAATATATTGCTTAAAGCACCCAGGATAGATACTGCTCAAGGCTTTCTACTGATCTTCTACTGTCAAGGCCCCTTTACCTCTTTCTGATCAATCAACAAGAATGTAACCCTTAAGTATATTAAATTAGAATTAATTAGAATTAAAACACCTTAAAGGAGTCTCTGGGGAATAACAAATATGAAGCAAATCTAATGTATGAAAGTCAGGGCCGGATTAAGGTCTGTGGGGGCCCCTGGGCAGCAAACTTATGGGGGCCCCTATATACCACTGTTTCTCGTCGCCCTAGGATTTTTTTTTTCCTTTCTATTCACCTTAATGTCCCTCTTGCAATGCCCACTGTAGAAGTGCCCTTTATGCATTGTCCCCAGTAATAGTGCCCCCTGTAGTAGTCCCCCCTATGCAGTGCCCCCAGTATTGGTCTTCCCTATGCAGTGCCCCTTATATAATGCCCACAGTAGTGGTCCCCCCTATACAGTGCCCCCAGTAGTTGTCCCCCTATGCATTGCCCTCAGTAGTAGTTCCCCCCGATACAGTGCCCCAAGTAGTAGTCCCCCCTATACAGTGCCCTCAGTAGTAGTTCCCCCCGATACAGTGCCCCAAGTAGTAGTCCCCCCTATACAGTGCCCCCAGTAGTAGTCCCCCCTATGCAGTGTCCTTTATATAGAGCCCCCAGTAGTATTCCCCCAAAAGCATTGCCCCCAGTAGTAGTTCCCCCCTATACAGTGCCCCCAATAGTAATCCCCCCCATGCTCTGCCCCCAGTAGTAGTCCCCCCCCTATACAGTGCCCCCAGTGGTAGTCCCCTCATTCTCTGCCCCCAGTAGTAGTCCCCCCCTATACAGTGCCCCCAGTAGTAGTCCCCCCATGCTCTGTCCCCAGTACTAGTCCCCCCCTATACAGTGCCCCCATGAAGTGGCCCCCCTATACATTGACCCTTTTATCTGCCCCCCTATACAGGGACGCCTGTAGTGCCCCCCCTACATACACACAAAAAAAAACTTACCTGAATCCCCACTCCTGACGCGACCGCCGCTGCCCGCTCCGAGTCCCGGCTCTTCTGTTGCACAGTTGGGATAAACGTCCACATCATGACGTTTCTCCCATCATCACCAGTTGCGGGGGGGGGGGAACCAGGAGGCGGAGCTCATGAATGAGCTCCGCCCGGCTCCTTCAGTTGACGAAGCAGCCAATGAGAGTCTCTATGACTGTCATCGGCTGCTGAAACATACACACAGCCGCCACCGGCGGCTGTGTGTATGTCATTGTGTAGTGTGGACTGCGTGGTCTACACTACTCTAGCGGAGGGGACACTAGCGGCAGGTGTAAACAGAGCACCGCTGCTAGTGGGGGCCCCTCCGTGTGTGGGGGCCCAAGGCCGACCGCCCCTGTCGCCCCCCCCATAATCTGGTTAGGACAAAAAAAAAAAACCCCAATCACACACACAAAAAAAAAAAAAGGCTGATACTTGCAGTGGGATAGGGGCCCCCATACATCTGCGATGGGTATTGCTGATTCGCTTATCAACAAACGCAGATTATTTTTTGGTCAGGATTGGCATATCAGGGACATTGAAGTCCCCGATTCCCTGATCCAGGCGTTGGCGATTTGCCCCAATTCATCGCAAATGTAACGAAGCCTTTAGACCTCAGTGGGCAAAATATCACTCACTTCTACAGGCTTTGGGTATAGAAATGCAGTTAATTCATACACAGGTCTGACATACACGGCCATCATTTCGCAGTGACTGAGTGTATAGTGATGCTTAGCATTAATTATTAGTTTGCCAACTCTCCTCTCCATTAATACCATTTAATGTCCATTGAGTTAAGAATTTTCATGGCAGATTGTATTTTATCTTTATCCTGCAATAAAAGCATTGCAAATACATTAAACATGTCACTCAATTTTATGAAGACATTTTATAATTATTACTTAAATATCACTCTAGAACTTGAAAACCATGGAATATAGTGACCTAAGATGATTACTCATGTTTTCTGGCTTCTAAAACACACTAGCTCCAATAACAAATACATGTTTGCTTTGCATGTACCTTTTTCTTGAGCAACTTCAGAAATGTCTTTATCCGCACCCAGGTTTTCTTGCTCCCATGCGAATGCCAAAATTTCCACAACCTAATCCAGTCATACTTCTTAATAAGCTTTTCAGGCAACTGTGAATAAATTGCAATTATTAAAACATAAGCTCCATAAATGTTTATTTTATTAATTAAAAAAAGACTTATCAAACAGTGCTTGTAAACTGTAATATTTCATAATACAGGTTGAGTCGCCAATATCCAAAATGCTTGGGACCACGGGTATTTTGGATAATCGGAATATTCCGTATTTTGAAATATTTGCATACCATAATGAGATATCTTGGGAACAGGTCACAAATCTAAACACAGAATGCATTTATGTTTCATATACACCTTATACACACAGCCTGCAGGTCATTCTATACAATATTTTTAATAATTGTGTGCACCAAAAAAAGTTTGTGTACATACATGAAATTAATTTATGTTTCATGCACACACAGCCTGAAGGTTACATTATACTATATTTTTAATAATTGTGTGCCTTAAACAAAGTTTGTGTACATTGAACCATTAGAAAGCAAGGGTTTCACTATCTCGGTCATGTTAAAAATATTCTGTATTTCGGAATATTCTGTATTTCTGAATATTTGGATATGGGAGACTCAACTTGTATACACACTTTAAGTAATGGTAACACTAGACTTTAAGCAAAAGCAAACTATATCCAGAAAATTCACATATTTTACAACTCCCTGTTATAATAATCATTTCATACATAGAAAGCTTGCTAAATGAGTATTTTACACAGAGTTCATCAATTGTAATATTTCAGATCTGGTCAATTACAGTGATATAAAGAAGTATGCAGCAGGGCTATGGAGTTGGCAGAAACAAACTCAGACTTCTAATAAAACTTATATTATTATATAAGTTTCAGTGATAGAATTAATGAATGCACAGGCCTCTGTAAAACTTTTTCAGACATAAGCAAAAACTCTGGAATTTGACGGGGCATATCGAGTTGTCCCGGCTCCTGCTTATGTCTGAAACGGTCTGTCCTGGGTTGACAGTCCCGAAACCCACAACCCTGCAAACGGGTCATGCCTAAAAGGACTTGATTGGTGGGCACAGTAGCGCTTGGAGATTACATCATCTCCAAGCGTCCACTGTTAGACAGAAGACCAGGGTTGTTGGATGTCCCAGGTATGGTGTGAATGGTGACGACCCAAGAATAAGCCGGGTCCATTACCCAGGTGTGAAATGTTATAAGTACTGAAACCCAGGCTTTAACCTGTGTTCAGTGTCTAGGGTCTGAGCTGGGTTAAAACCTAGATTTAGGTCTGAAAGGGGTATAACTCTTCATTCACCATTTCTCAGGCTCTCCTCCAGATCAGTCTCATCCATCTCTGAACAAGTCTAATTATTATCTTGCAAAAAAGAAATGTTAAGCAGCAGCAGCAGCAGGAGAAAGCCAATAATGTGTTGTTGACAAAGACAAAAAAAACACAAAGACCAGCACAGCAGTGTTTGATCACTGTTGTGAAAACAACAAAGTTGTCATCAAAACAGTAAAAAAAAACAACTAGTTCCATAGTGAAGTTGATGCATCCCTTGTCTAGACTGATCTGTGTGAGTGTAAGTTACACATAATTGGATACTAAGAATGTTGGTAATGGTACAGTATAGGCCAGGGTGAGGAGTACTAAACTGATGTTGGTACAGCAAGGCCAGTGGTGTGTGTATACTGGCAGTGTTTGTGGTGCACACTGGCACTTAAGTCCAGATGCCTCACATGCCCAGAGACTCACAGATGTCTGTGCGACTGTTCCCTCCCCTATTCCAGTTCACAGTGAAATGGACATCTTTCCAGCTTTGTATTTGGAAAGATGGCGCTGCACAGCACATAGCACAGGCCATCTTTCCAGCTAAGTGTTCGGAAAGATGGCACCGCAAAACACTTTGTTCTCTTTTGCGCATGCCATCTTTCCGAATACACAGGATTTTTCCTCTCAATATTTTAAGGGCCATTTATGCCCAAGAAGAGCATGGCAAAATAATATATTATACTATTATAACTACCCTCGCATGCTGCTGCCATCACAAGGAGACTAGACTGCAATAATTACACCATGCTGCCATTACCCACTGCACTGTGATAAATACCTGTTACCAAATGCAGCCACCACAAATTAAACTGTTATAATTAACCCATCCTGCTGTCATAGTTTACATTTATTTTTCTATCATCTCATGACAAACTGCCATCTGCACCTTAATGGAATCCTGTATTGCACAGAGGAAACAAGTTAATCTAGTAGGTGCATAGTGGAGTGATGTGACAGATGTGGATAAATGCAGATTAGTCAGGGTAGGTAGAGAGAGTGGATAGGACCAATTGATCCAAGTTGTCCAGGGCAATGCATGTGGTGGAAGCTATTTTACCAAGCTCTAGCTGTGGTTAGTAGAAAAGGCAGTCTCTGTAGCTGACCTGGTCAAGGGTCCAGCAGCAAGATATTGGTGACAACAACTACCACCACAGGTGACATTAGCAGCAGATAAACAGATATGGAAATTGCAATTAGTGTTCAGGATTAGGATGCACCTCAATCCTCCCTACACGCAGACCAACTGTTAGTGTTCTCCCCAGGGCCTATTTCACAGGTGCACCATCAGGCATATTTCCCATACCACCCAGCTGTCAATCCGGTCCAAAGTGCATGACTGACAGCTGGGGATTGCAGCAGCAGCACAAGTTCCCACTACTCATTAGATTTCACCCCCCCCCCTCACTCCTCATTAAAGGGTCTAAGATAAAGTGGACAGAGATAAAGTACCAGCCAACCAGCTCATAAGTCATTTTTCAAACACAGCCTGTGACATGGCAGTTAGGAGCAGATTGGCTGGGACTTTAACACCGTTCACTTTATCTCCCTCCAGGGCTTAGTAAAGTCTGTCTTACTCCTCATTACATAACTCCCACTCAGTGGTCACAGCATTAGAGTGGCAGGAGTGCATCTGTGCAGACATGCAATCCATACCTCATATTGTAAAATCACTCAGTGAGTCAAGCGTAAATACAGAGCAGCAGTGACATGCTATTCCTCAGTCCCCTCACAGATTCTGTACATTGTTCCACTACATACTTTGGTGACTCACTATTCAAATAATTTAGGGACTGGTGGGGAAATGTATCAAAGCCTTCTAAAGATTGGAGCTCTCCCAATTGGCTTCTACTAATCATTTCATATATAGTACTTGATAAATGCTAGCTAGAAGCTGGTTGTAATGAGAGACTTCTCCATTCGTTAGGAGGTTTGATACATTCCCTGCTTGGCTGACAAAGTTGAAGCAAGGAGACCATAGAAACATCTCCTCCACAATACTGCACATTAGATCTACACAAATTTATTTTGTTCTTCCTCATGCAGGTTATACCATAGTCTTTGTAAGTAATATGAGCGTGCAGTCTGCCCCCACATAGTTCTGGGGAGAACACTGCAACTCATGCTCCTGCATGCCCTTTTAGTGCCCCACAAATTAACTGGACAAACCTATGTGCAACCCTCCAGCGGAGGGGGATAGAAAGACGATGGCCATGAGAGAGAGGACATGCAGGCTGCAGGGTTATGCAGGTGAACAACCAGAGGTGTTTCCAGTGCACCAGCTCACAGCAGACCTCAGGGCTCTCTGTCAAGTCCCCTATGCGGCATGTTGTTACTGGTTTGGGGTCCAGAGCTGCGTGGAGGAGGCCGGTGACTCAGCATCGGGGAAGTGTCCAGATCAGCTTTGATTATCTAATCAGTGTGGCCCTCCCTAAAAGGGCAGAGCACATTTTTGTGCAGAATGAGTGTAGGACAATGGGACTGTGACTATCAGAGTTCTAAACCACATATGTGCATTTAATCCTATGAAATAAGCCACCAACAGTCATTACAGGACTGCGCTTCACCTTGACAGGAACACTGGTTGGAAGTAATAACCAGCAGACCCTTATCCTTCACATGCAAAGGACTATGGGGAACTCTGACATCGTGTAAAGCTATGGGGTTACTAAAGGCACTTTCTCTGTATGTTTATCTCAGGCACATGTACAATTTAAAGGAGAGCTACTTTAGGACATTTGCCTTGTAAGGATAACATCTGTGTGGAGTATTACTTATTGAGGGTCTGATTCTGCATGCAAAGTTGCCGGGACCCACGATAGCGATTGTCTATCCTTATGCTAATGTAAGCATCCAATCAACCAATGCTGGGGTTCATGCATGTGCAAGGGGAACCGGTGTCGCCCATTTGTTTTACGTAGGCCACCTTACCAGTCATCATTAATATGTGCACTTGCACCAGGCCCATGCAAGGTGCAAGAGAGATGTCTGAAACAGGTTTCATGGAGCTGTTGATATATGCCCATGACGCTCCTACAAAATCAGGGTGGTTATGTGTGTCTGTATTGTCAGCACCCAGTTCATGCCCTAGAACACCCTATTTCACGGAAAGACCGTTCTGGCCAAGGTGCTTTGAACTAGGATGGACATACACAAAGATGTGTAAATTTGTGCAGTGTGCAAAAACTAGCTATTTGCATCCATGAACAGAGATCCATGCAAGTCAGAAACAGCAACTTAAACTGTAGAGTGTCTTCTTACAGTAAAGCAATAGATCACAGGTCCTAGTCTAAAGCTGATGACAGGAAACCTTACACTGCACATTCCAGCAGCCCACCGCACACTGTAGACGCTCCACCAGAAAACACCCCAGACGCCGGTCTCCACTGCGAGGGCTGTGCAGGGTGCAATATTTACCACCACAATATATTAGGAGACATGTCACATGGACTCCTCCAGCACACAAACTCCAACACACCTATTGAATGCTCTCACACTGTGAACCTAATGGCTAACAGTGGCCCAGTAATCAAGACCATGGGCGTGGCCACGCTGCAACCCGCAAATTTCCCCCTGCACTTTCATATAGAAACCATATATCTGGTTTGATACGCATAAGCATTGACCCTGTGCATCTGAACAAAGCCCTGATGAGACTACATCACTTCCTCTGGACTGTGAAGCAAGTAATAGCAGATATGCCAAATGCAAAGCTATTTACCACTCTGGGTGCTGCAATGGATAAGAAATCATTCATGCTTATCATGTTCATGACACCTGTGGGAAGGTACACCTCCGAATGCCCTGCGGAATATGCACTAGCAGTGAAGTATTCCAACATTGCTTGGAACATCCCTTTGAGGGATACCCTTGTCAGATCATTATGGCTGACATCCTTGTTTGGGCTCGCACCGTGAAAGAACACGTTCCTCCAAAGAATCAGTGACATCAATATGCACTAAAACCCTGACAAGTGTTGTTTCACAGTCAATGAGGATGTGTATGATGGCCATCTCCTAACTTCAGAGGTTGTTAAGCCGGATCCTGCCAAAACATAAGCTATCCAATGAAAATTTCTGCCATAATACAGTGAAGTCACAGATCCATTCCACAAGCTGTTGCACAACGACGTTAAATCATGTTTGTTGAAATGCAATGCTGTTACTATATCTCGCCTCAAGGCTATGCTCCCTTTCAGCACTTTGCTCCAATTTTTTGATGTGCAATTTGCTGTTGTGATCTCTGCATGTTCTTTGTACTGTCTGCCTACAGCGTAACAAACTCATTGGTTTTGCTTCCAGGACCCTTACTTATATTGAGTCAAGTTACACTCAGATTGAAAAGGAACTGTTGGCTCTAATCTTTGTTTGTCAAAAGGTTCATGAGTTCATCTATGGGCATCTAGTGCTGGTTGAGACAGACAACCAACCAGATTGCCATTCTCAGCAAAACTGGCAGAATGGGTTGTACATTCTGTGACAAACCTGTTAGACAAAAGTTAGTCGTGCACAAGCAGCTGTGCCATCTCACATGCAAATGCTGAAGGATATGTCAGACACCTACTTGCTGCATTTACAATCCCAGCACCGTCGCGATGGTTGCCCTTTTGATCAGGCTGTGGGAGCTGAAGCTTCCCTGCAGCCTGGCCAGAGCCTGGTCAGACAAGAGGCCAGGATTCTGCGTCAGCTGACACAGGCCCTGGCCTCGTCCCTCACAGAGAACGGAGATGACAGGCCTCTGTTCCCTGGAACGGAGCCCAGGCACGCCCCCGCTCTGCTCCCTAAACGCTGCAGCATGTGAATCAAGCTGCAGCTTGGGGAATCTGCGAGTGAGATCTTAGGACCCATTATGCACATGCACAGAATGGGACCTGCGCAGGCACAGACCCATCAACATCGGAGATGTGTGTTCATTCTCGGATGAACGTACATCTCTGAATCAAGCCCTTAAACCAGTGGTTCCCAAACTGCGCAGTGGCACTCTGGGGTTCCTCAGGACACTTGCAGGGGTGCCTCAGGTTGGTGGTCCAGCACCAAATCAAATTATTTATGGTCAATGTAATGTAAATATGTAGACAAACAGAAGTGCAAACCTGTCCACCACCACATAACCGAACCTAAGGATGACAGGTAAGCACAATTTACTACTATTTTTTCACAGACCCATCCAAACTCTCTGCAGCTGAGATCTATTTAAATTTAAGTCCATATATCTATTTTTTATTAAGCGTCGGAGTAAGTTTCTCTGACAATTTACTACTGCACTACATTTTTTCTGAAGTTCTCAATAACAAACTTTTGGCTTAGGGGTGCTGTGAAGACAATGCTGATACTCTAGGGCGATGTGATTCAAAAAAGTCTGGGAACCACTGACTTAGACCACAAGTTGAGAACTATGTGCAAGATGCTCTGCAGAATTCCAAGTTGCTGCTCAAAGCCATTCATGATAGAACATCTCATCAAACAATACCGCTGTCCCCTGGGGAGACTGTTCACATCCAGACTTCTGCTGGGTTTGACAGATTTAGGACTTCAGGTATCTTCCAACAGGCCCAACGGCTATGTGGTGCAATCTGACGTTGTTTTGCATGAGTGTAAATGGCACCACCTCCGAGGAATGTGTGAATCAACACCCATCATCATGGACAAAGAGTCTCCTGAATAGTGAGCCTAGTCAGACACCGGACACACCATTAGCCCCTTTCTGTCACTAGGTGTGGGAGAATTTTCAGGCCAAATCCAAAATTCCATGATTTTGTTACTATTTTTTTATTTGTTGCACACTGTCTCCGCATCAAACATCTGTCACAATGTCTTACACCCATACAACTGTTTGCTCTTTATGTTGGAAAAGGAGGGTGTAGATGTATGTGGATGTTGGAAGTTGCATCATTGCCATCCACTTGTTATACAGGAAGTGTATGTAATACAGGAAGTTTCTCTGTAGCCATTATTTCAGCAGGTATGTAGCTAGTAAATCCATACTTCTGCAGCACTCCAGAACCCTGTAGTGATTTGCACATAGACCACTTTACAAACAGGATGTTACATTACATACAATACCCTGAGGTTTTTCCAGCACTCTTAGGGCTTTATTTACCAAACGCTTCTGTTTCCTGGTGGGTTGTAGGTGAAAATGCAAAACGGCACTCGCAGTCAGTTTAAAGCCCAGGTTGCTGTACACTGACTCTGTGTGCAGTTTCAAATTTTCTCTTGCAGCCTTCCGGGAAGCAGTGGCTTACAAGAGCCATTGCTTCATAAATAAAGCCCTTAGACTCAGCCATGTCTTTTACATTACAATAAAGTACAGCATCACTTGGAGGTGAAGAAAAAAAGACAAAAAAAAAAAAAGACTATGAAAAATAAAATAAAATTTGCAACCACTGCATTCTTTTTTGTTAATTTTTTTTAAAGTACCACATTATTCATGTATGTCACAAATGTTATAACTTTCATTAATTCATACCTTCTGCAAAGCAGTACTTGACCTAAACACCTAGTAGTCATTTTGTACTCACCAAAAAAAGTTATGAACCCCTGCTTTAATATAGTTGCACCTCAAAGATTTACATCAATATTTGCCACATACTGCAGCCAATACCAGACAGTACTTCAGGGCCGAAAACCATCATGATGTCCTAAAATGACTGCACTTGACTGCTGCTGGTGGCCTGGTGTGTGCTTTCAAGTTCTGTCAACAGTCCAGTTATACTGGAAGTGATCTCTACATGGGTTGGGATATATTGTGCACCGTAAATACATTCTGATACATACAGCCCCTATTCGCAAGCGAACCAGCATTTTTTTTTTTAATCGCCTGTATGCAGCAATACTTACTTGCCGGGACAGCTCTTCCAATATAAAGGTGTCTCGGCGAAGAATATATTCCATGTTCTTGACCGCAAGCAGCTGGAAACGGAGAGGGATCTTTTCGGATCTGGGACTAAAAAAACAGTAGGCTCCTCCAGGAAACACCATCTATTTGTGTTGCATATGAGCCACAAGCTCCAAAAAGTTACGCTTTCCAGAGCTTGCTGCATATGGGCACATTGCAGCACTATAGAATTCTATGAGGCTTGTAGTGCTGCTGGTGCACAGCAGATATCTCCAATATACAGTATATTGCTGACCTTTTTAACACAAATGGTGATCCAGATATATTGCTGTAAACCTCTGAAATTTGTAGCTTTCTGAGAATTCACCGCATTTTACACTGGTACATCCTGCCCTATATGAGCTGACAACCTGAACAGTGATCCAACTGTGTGTCTGGCTTAACACTAAAATCCATTCATGTTGCACAGACAAAAGTGTGAACATGAGTTAAGACAAAACAATACAAACCTCAATCAGATGGTCATCATCCAGCCACTGCGGAAGCTTCGTAGTCTCACTAAGGCACTGGAATAATGTGGCTCTTAAGGCACAGTAATTATCCCCTCTCACTCTTCTTATAGAACCAAAAAAGTGGGACACTTCTTCATAACCCTGTAAGAGTTGGTAAGAAATATAAATAAAATATAGATAATTCAACATACTATATAAAAATACCCAGAAAGTATAATAGCTCATCTGACAGCATTCCAAAAAATATATGTTAACATAGAGAAATAAAAAAAATACATAATAAAAATAAAAAGCTAACACTTTTTATTACTCGTAAACAAAAGGCCAGTGGTTTTTTTTACTTTGGTTTCTGCATCTTCACTGCCCGCAGACTATCACAAAAAAAAAAAAAAGAGGAAGAGGAGAAAAAAAAATGTAAGTGAGATAATAACATTTGTATTTGTTAGATATCATAGATAGCAGACAGGACAGGTAATGAACATTAGAGATGCCAGGGTATGACGCCTAGAGGACTTGGGAAGGTTCTGCAGCACCATATGACATAAAAAAATAAACCATCTACGATGGGTCCAAAGTATTAACTACTGTATTTGATAAATGGTAGTAGTCTGGGAAAACTGGGATTGGACAAGTAGTGCTCAGCACTGCATACACAAATTGTCAGAGTATACCATACCTCCTTCATTATTTTGGCTACTGTAGTTGTGCCTCTCCACTCCTTTTGACAATATTCTATAATGTCAACTTCTGGCTCCACTCCTAGTTTAAGAGCATCTACGGAAAAAAATAAGATTTTGGTACTTACCATTAAATCTCTTACTTAGAGTCCATATAAGGGACACTACTTGACCATGGGGTTTAGTGAGGGTCGAGGAGCTAGCACTTAATAGGTTTGGGTATATAAGCTAAACCCCCCTCCCCCGCCCAAACGACTTTCTCAGTTTGAACTTAATAAGCTCTAAAGATAGGTTGAAGAATAAGGACAGGTTAGTGTCCTTCTCACACGCATAACCCAATAGCGAGGGACCGATATGGCCCCCAGGTGGTATTGAAGATAGAGATTTAACCATAAGTATCACAAATCTTATATTCTGCTCCTTCCATCTGGGGACACTTCTTGACCATTGGGATGTATAAAACTGCCCCTAGCAAGCTGAACTCAATACTTTTACTTTTTGTTCAAGGAATATCCCTGGATGCAAAATCAATGAATGAATTAACCCTGTGAATGTATGCAAAGAGGTCCCTGTAACTGCTCTGCTTAACTGTTTCGTGGTGCTCAAAAAGTACCAACCAAGCGAGTAGAATGAGCTGAGATCCTAACTAGGAATATCATCCAGCACTCTCATATGTCTGCTAAATTGTGGCACAAATCCATCTGGCTGCAGTATGCCTGGAAGCAGGCCAATTTATTTCATTAATTTCATAAATAATAAGTAAACTATCAATTTTCGTATGCTAGTTGACCTCGCCAGATACATACTTATGCTGCAATATCCAACAGCAGGGACACTGAGTCTGATCCAATGTTTTGCTGATTTAGCAAAAGTTGTTAATACAGTTTCCTGAGTAATGAAAAGAGATGACACTACTTGTATAGATAGTAAATAGAGGGGTATACTTACTACAGTGAGAGTGGTTAGAAGTGGAGATGTTGCCCATAGCAACCAATCATATTCTAGCTATTATCTTCTAGAAAAGCTAGTTAAATATTAAGTAGAATCTCATTGGTTGCTATGGGCAACATCTACACTTCTAAAAACTCTCACTTTAGTAAATGTTAGTGTATATAACACGGGAAGCAATCGGGAAGCCGACTGCCTAAATACCGGCAGCCGGCTTCCCGACTGTCTTATCCCGGCATGGGTGAAATGCCGAGCGTCTAGATGTAGACGCCCGCATTTCCCCGACGCCGGGCGCCGCGAGCGGACAGCCGCGGGGAAGGGGGGGGGGAGGGTTAGGTTTAGGGCTCCCGGGGGGGACTTAGGGTTAGGCACCCTCCCGGGAGGGTTAGGCTAGGGGGAGGGAGGGTTAGGCACCCCCGGGGGGGACTTAGGGTTAGGCACCCCCCCGGGGGACTTAGGTTTAGGCAGCGGGGAAGGGGGTGCTTAGGGTTAGGCACTTAGAGGGGGGGATTAGGGTTAGGCACTTGGGGGGAAGTTAGGGTTAGGCACCCCTAAGGAGGGTTAGGGGGGTTAGGTTAGCAGATACTTACCTAGCCACGATCGGGATTTCCAGCGCTGTCGGGCTTCCGCTGCTTCGCACTCTGCTCCTGTCGGGCTGCCGCTGACGGGAATCGAACCGTATATCATACCCATTCCTATAACACTATCCACATGACTTTAGATAAGCTCCTATTTCTGACATTCAAGATTATTATATTATAATATATATTTTATATTACAAGCTGCCTGGGTCAAAGTTCTGCCTGGCACACACTGCAGTGAGGTCCAACCAGGGCCCCAACCACTCCATTAGGCATCACAGACCAATTGCCACCCCTCTGTGAAATTTTCATCCAAATCCATCCAGTGGACGAGCCAGAACAGGCTCCCTGGGTCAAAGCTCTGCCCAGCATACACCAACAGGAGTTCCGACTGGGACACTAATCCAATTTGGCCACCTGGCATTGGTTTCATCCCAATCGGCGCAGGAGTGTCAGAATGCATAACCGGACAAAAAGACATAAAAAACAAATCTATCTATACAGGGTTGAGTCTCCCATATCCAAATATTCCGAAATACGGAATATTCCAAAATACAGAATTTTTTTTTAGCATGACTGAGATAGTGAAACCTTTGCTTTTTGATGGTTCAATGTACATTAACCTCGTTTAAAGCACAAATTATTAAAAATATTGTATAAAATTACCTTCAGGCTTTGTGTATATTAAACATAAATAAATTTCATGTAAGTACACAAACTTTGTTTGAGCCACAAAATTATTGAAAATATTGTATAAAATTATCTGCAGGCTGTGTGTATAAGGTGTATATAGAACATAAAAGCATACTGTGCTTAGATTTTTGTCCCTTTCCCAAGATCTCTCATCATGGTATGCAAATATTCCAAAATACGGAATATTCTGATATCCAAAATACCCCTGGTCCCAAGCATCTTGGATATGGGAGACTCAACCTGTAATATATATATATATATATATATATATATATATATATATATATATATATATATATAAAAAAAATCAAGAAAAAAGGAGCCAGCCCATCCAAGGTTAAATATGTATCAATTTTATAAATCCATAAAGTACAAAGTTTTTTGACACCTTTTTGGCTTTTTATGTGTATCCGCTATTATGGAAACTTCAGTGACTCTCTTAGACGCACTCACCAGTGTGAAACGATTTACACTATGGACATTAAGAAAATCCTGTTTGCTGATACAGAATCATTGGAATTTGATGTTGACACCCCAACTGAAATATATAATGATTTGATAAAACTAAATGTAATTACATCTACATGGACTCACTTTATCGCAATATTATAAGGAAAAGTTGATACCTAGGGGATTTCGTATACGCAACTAACCTACTATAGGTCGAACAAATGCTAACTTTTGCAAACAGTGGTGTCAGATATTAAATGATTGCTCACTACAGTTGATGGTTCTTGTGATAGAACAGGTGAATGCTGATATTGAGTTACTTGATAAAGAAATAGCTGCCTGTGAAAGTACAGGCTTGGAAATTTTAAAAGCAGACACATCGATTGACTGGCTGTCCAAAGTGGATAGTGCCATTGATGTGTTTTATAATGATTTATTGGCTTTCAAAAAGATCAAATATGAGAGAGTTAAAGAAGATTATAAAGATCTAAAGGTGTATGGATGGATTCAGGGGTAGGATTCTAGGTTTCAGTGGTGTTAAGTACAGAAGGAGTAGATCTGATAAGGTATTTTCCAAATTGGATACTTCTACCTCGACCAGCGATTCCAATCAATCTCAGGTTTTTCCGAAAGGCAGCACTACTCGGTCCAAAATCAAGGGTCAGCGAGGAAGAGGCCGTGCAGAAGGGGTGGGAGGAGACATTATAAACAGAAGAAATCAAGGGATGAGGAGGAGGGGGAAATCCTAATCTTTAATTTATCCGACTATACACCCTCTACAGCTAAATTGTCTGTTCTCTCTAAGGGTCTTTCTTACGTGAGAACATACACACAACAGCCTTTTGATTTTGAGGTGGAACTTTATCGTTTTCAATGATTATTAAAATTAAAGCATCACTTTGCCAAACATTGTCCACCCATGACTGAGACTTCTAAATTTAAACCAAAAAGTATCTTTGACCCCCCCGCACGAACCCATTTATCGAGACCTTCATACGTTTGGTTAAACGTGATATTTTACAGTTTATGGATCAACAGAAACTATCATACTCTAACCTTACTAAAGTGCAACATACAGCCATTAAGACATTAAGAGAAAATTCTGAAATTATAATACGACTTTTGGATAAGGGAGGGGGTGCTTTTAAATAAAAATGATTATGTGTCTGAGATCTTAAGGCAACTGTCTGACACACTTGGTTATGAGGCTCTTACCTAAGACCCCACTTACATCTATAAAAAGAAAATTGATGCTTGATACAATTAGGCTTAGGTAATGGATGGATTGATGAACCTACCTCTTTCTTTTTTGACCCAATCACATCCAGGGGTTCCCATCATTTATGCTTTACCCAAGGTAAAACCTCCAGGTAGGCATATCATCTACTTCTGCGATTCCCTTTGTCAGCCTCTCTCACAATTCATTGACTTCTGGCTTCAACCAGTGGTACAAAATACAGCATACTATTTAAAAGATACTTCAGATTTAATTGGGAAGTTAGATATACTAGGATCTCTTCCTGAATCCTCCATACTGGTCACGCTAGTCATTACTAGCCTTTATACAAACATAGAACATGTGGAGGGTCTGAATGTGGTCAGGAGCCTGGTGTCCAGCAGTCCTCATTATGAAGGACCTAATGTCGAATACCTTATGTTACTCATGGAAATAGTTCTGACCAAGAACTGTTTCCTGTTTGAGAATTTTTTCTCAAAGAGGGACTGCGATGTGGTCCAATATGGCCCCATCATATGCAAATCTTTATATGCATATGTATGAGAGTCAATATATTATGGCCAATGATTGCTATGCGTCTCACAGTTTTTTATGTGAGATACTGTACACTGATGATTTATTGATGTCTTGGACTGGGGGTACTAGAATCCTGACTGAATTCATAGAGCACCTCAACTCTCTACAGACCACCATCAGATTCACGCTCACCTTTAGCGATGTGACTGTAAACTATCTTGATGTTTGTATCTATAAGTGTGATAATAAACTGTCCACAAATATATACAGAAAGCCAACAGACAAAAATACTTTTTTGGCAGCGAATAGTTTTCATCCTCTACCATTGAAGCGAAGTCTATCTCATTTATTGAGGGTTGTCCGTATCACTTCTGACTCTGAGGAAATCTCTTCTGCACTACAGGAAATGGGAAAGAAATTCTTGGATAGAGGCTATCCTGCCAAAGGTATTAATTAAGCCATTGCACATTGTCGTGGACTCACTCAAACACAAGCTTTAGTGAGTAAGAATTGTGGAGAACAATCTCAAAGGCTAACATTTATATCTACATATTCTATTGCATCACAGCATATACGTGATACTGTCCTTAAGCATTGGCATATCATTCAATCAGATGAGACTATTGGACAATTTTGTTCTGAAATACAGATGTTCTATTACAAAAGGAGCAATAACCTTAAGGATGTAGTGGCAAAGTCTGATATAGGACCGATTATAACTAATAATTGGCTGAGACCCAAACATGGAAGTTTCAGATGCCATGGGTGTGTAAATTGCCAATATACTGGCACACACTTCATAAATCCGAGAAATGGCAAGAAATACTTGATTAAACATCATCTTACCTGTGACAGTCATTACGTTGTTTATGTCATTACTTGTCAATGCTCTAATTCTATGTAGGCAAAACTATACGCCTTTTAAAAGAAAGAATTGCCCTTCATCGTTCTTCTATATAAAAAAAAAGCTTTAATTGGAGTAGACAGCAACACACCTCCTGTTGGTAGGCATTATGCCCTTTGTAAACACACATTAAGGGATTGGCAGTTTCTACCACTGGACCATATTCCACCTCTCAGGAGAGGAGGTGATCGAGGCAGAGCCTTATTGCAGAGAGAATCATATTGGATACATCAATTGAATACAGTGTCACCATATGGTCTTAATGAGGGACTTTTGCTAAACTGCTTTTTAGAATTACTACTATAATATCTACTGTATTGACGAATCTGATGGTGGTGGTCTAATTTGGTTTAATTGGACCATTGACAATTCAATTGTATATTTACTTTGCTGTTTTTTTTTCTTGATTTTCTTTTTTGGTTGATACATGTTTTACACATCTTTTTTTATATTTGGTATACATTTTGTCTATATGTACTGATTCCACAAATCAACTAAGCCCCCTATTCTATCATGTGATTGTGTGTGCTATGTTGTGTGAAATGTCATTGTACCTGCTGATATTGGTCCCAGTGTGGCGATTATGATAAACGTTGTTACTCTTCATATAGTTATGATATTGCACATAATTACCAAACTTTACACCAGATGTTGAGGCATTTGTTGCCTTAACGACGGAGGGGGGGGGGGGTGACTTCCGGAGCTCGCTGGTGCAGCGGACACACCCCCTCCGGCTATTTCCTATGGTGTTTGAGGGTAACTAATGGTACTCTTCTATTAATGTATTTGACAATTGATTAGGTATACTTACCGGATTGTTGATCTATTAAATGACTACTGTCTAGACGCAAAATATAATTTCAGTTTTTCTATTGTTGTGGCATTCCATTGCTGTGACAATGGGGAGCCACTTCCGGTGCCCGTGGGTGCATCAGGCGTACAGCTTTTCTGCTATGTCCTATACTGATTGAGGGGAACCAATGGTACTGCTCTACCAGTGTATTTGATACAGGGTTGTTAAATGATCATTGTTCATACCCACATTCTCCAAGGCTGTTTGCCGGGAGACGCGCAAAGACACTTCCGGTTTCTGCTGGTGTCTATGAGACTCCGGCGCATAGCGAGTGTGACTGTATATGTGTGTGATTCTTCTCAGGGGAGCTTATTGCTTGTTTGTAGGGGCTGGTACATATAGACGCTTGGGATGCTGGATCAGTTGTGCTCCTGCCGACAATGAACTCACACTGAAACAGCTGTCGAGCTGATCCAGTTCTCATGAGGGGAATGTGCCACTGATAAGTATCAGTTTTCTTTGCCACTACTAATGATATGCCTTGCTTACATTTTGCTGCTATGTTGTGAATATAATCTGCTCCCCTCATTGTTTTTGCACTTTGGAATGCACTTTATGGATCTATAAAATTGGTATATATTTAACCGTGGATGTGCTGGCTCCTTTTTTCTTGCTGCAACATTATTATGTGCACTGCACTCCATTTTTCATTTGAGCATGTGCCGTTTGTCTAAATAAGAAATATTATATATATGATAAAAGAGATTAAAATCTCTGAAACGTTGACCGTGACACTGGAGTGAGAGTCTCCATTCTTTTACTATGCTGCAATAACGAGTGCCGTCCATACACTACATTTGGACTTACCTAAGGAAGGGCACCGTTTCAAGATGTATTGTTTTCTTCTTGGGAGTGCCAAGTAATTCGAATACATGCATATTATATATATATATATATATATATATATATATATATATATATATACACATACATACATACACACACACACACACACATATATACATACACACACTAATACAAACACTATATTAAAAAAAAATATATATATATATTATATAAATAAAACAAGAAGCAAGACGGCAATCTGTGGACTTAAAACAAAACAACCCAACATCAGGATATGATGACAGGTTGCAATAAACGAGATATGTAACAGGGAAAAATGGGGAGACGGGAAGTTTCTTGAGCACTGGTACAAAAACTCAAAGAAATCAAACAGCATGTATGGCAAATATATTCCATGAAAATGAATTTATTATGTATAAATACCCTGAATCCAGTCATAGAAATGTTCCAAAGAGTAAAAACTAAGTAGGTAAAAGGTAAAGTAGTAGAAAAAGAAACAGTACTCTCCTGGTTGGGGTACTTATCCACCAAATAAAAGAATGTTTAAAGTAGAAAGCGTAACCTTTCTTATACACAATAGCAAAATGAAGAAAAATAAAATGTTACACATGAAACCAAAGACAACATATAACTAAAATTAAAAGTACATGTGTGATACGTCACCTCTGTTATAAAATCTCAGTGATAACAGTTCTGGGTTATAGTGGTGCTGAAATAATACACAATTATCTAGGTCCAGAGCACATGTACCAAGGTGTATGGTAAAGACATATAAATATGTAGTGTCCTAAATCCATAAAATAATAATCTTGTGATGTTTAGGAACAAGGCAAACAATCAAAGCATAAACATGTACTCTTTTAAAAATGATGAACAGCAAATAGATATTCAATAAATGTATTAGTACATATCCAAATACAATAAAACCACAAAATTGGGGAAGAGAGAATAATTATTATCTATCCCCTGGCGAAAATAAGATAATAATTCAGCAAAATTAACCAGGTAAATCCTGTTTTAATATCAGTAACAACCACCACAAACAACAGACTTTAATCCCTAATACAGTATATTGGTAATTGTAGCATACATACAAAAATGAATGCCTGACAGTGATCCACTCTGAATAATTTGTGGAGCAACCCTCTATGACATCATGCTATTTATAATATGCATTTAGGGAGTACAGATCAAAGTGATCAGGTTTGCAGAGTGAAAATGAAAGAAAGAAATACAAAGATATCCTGATTTATCAAAAACCACAAATGGCTGCTGCATGTCGTGTTATTTGCAGTGAATGACACGTGAGCGGACCTGCTATAATTGTGTACTGAAACAATGTCAGTGACATCTGCTGTTTGGTTAAGTCCTAAGCAGTGTGTCTGATACTCTCATTGGGTTTTGAATGTTGAGTTTCTGTATGTATGTGCTTGAGGTTTTAGTAGAACACTGTGGAAATTACAGCACATCTTCCTTTTTCGCAGATATTGAATAATAAACAGAACAAAATCACTACAATTTGAATAATGGAGAATACTGAAAAAATGGAAAAAACTGAGCTTGAGCCGTCATTAAATATCTGTAAATGAAGATGACGCCTACTGAGATTCACACTCAGGCTCAAGGAACACATTCATGGGAAGACGTGTGTCAGATAAGGATGTCATGACTGCTGTACAGGACTGATTCGAGGACCAATCACCGGAATTTCTCCTAAACGAAATCAAGAGATTGGAGCACCGATGAGAGAAGTGTATTGAAGTAAATGGGGACTATGTTGAAAAATAAATGCCATTTGAACTTAACTACTTTTGGATCCACATATCATACCCCGTACTGTGCAAAAGTTTCATGCAGGTGTGGAAAAATTGCTGCAAAGTAAGAATGCTTTCAAAAATAGAACTATTAATAGTTTATTTTTGTTTTTCAAACAGCATTAATTCTTCAATTCTTCTAAGTACACTTGCACACAGTTTTTGAAGGAACTCGGCAGGAAGGTTGTTCCAAACATCTTGGAGAACTAACCACAGATCTTCTGTGGATGACTAACAAACCCTTAACCCTAAAACCCTAACTTTCTAGCACTAACCCCTAACTCTAATAGCCTAACACTATTACACAAACAACCCTTAACCACTAACAACCTAACTTAACCCCCGACATTAACCTAACCCATCACGAACCCAAAAATGGCAGAATAGATGGGCCATATGGTTCTTATCCGCCATTAAATTCTATGATGCAGGCTTGTTCAAATCCTTCCGTCTCTTCATGCAATCCCAGACAGACACGATGATGTTGAGATCAGGCCTCTGTGAGGGCCATATCATCACTTCCAGGACTCCTTGTTATTCTTTACGCTGAAGATAGTTCCTAATGACATTGGCTGTATGTTTGGGGTCGTTGTCCTGCTGCAGAATAAATTTGGAGTCAATCAGACGCCTCCCTGATGGTATTGCAAGATGAATAAGTGCCTGCCTGTATTTCTCAGCATTGAGGACATCATTAATCCTGACCAAATCCCCAACTCCATTTGCTGAAATGCAGCAAGGAACCTCCACCATGCTTCACTGTTGCCTGCAGACACTCATCATTGTACCAGGCTCACTGCACCATGTCTCCAGACTCTAAAATATTTGCCTGAAGAGACTTAGGCCCTCATTCAGAGCCGTACGCTCTGAGCAGAGCGCACGCTCTGAATGAGGGCCGCCCTCCACCCACAGCCTATACGAGCGTGCAGTTTGATGGCCGCGATGGTCGTGACCATCGCGACCATCGAAACTGCGAGCCGAGCCTGCGGTTGAGGTTTTCAACCGCAAGGCCCGAAGTGATTTTGGCTCTATCAGAGCCAAAATCACTCCCACTGACATCACTAGTGATGTCAGTGGGCCGGCTTCTGACGGTAGGCGTTCCCTTGGGAACGCCCCCGTCAGGGAGGCACGCCCCCGGCACGCCCATCAATCAACATCGACAGCACGCCCCCTTTGATCAGACACAACGAGCGAAGGACTTTCCTTCGCTCGTCACGTCTGGCGCATGCGCACGACGGAGCTCTCGCCGTCGTGCGCATGCGCAGTGCACAACATCGACCCACTTGCGAGCGGACAGCCGCTTGCGAGTGGGTCTGAATCAGGCCCTTAGTTTCTGGTTTTCTCCACATCTGGACTACGGAATCTGAGGCGCCTAGTTCTTCTAAGATCCTAGTTTCAAAGGCACAGAATAATTTAACCAACAGCTGTCCTGACAAACAATCATCCTCTAAGACAAACCGGTCCTGTTGAAATAGAGGTCCAGTGAATGAGTAAGCATGGGTATTTGTGGAAATGTACCAGATGAAGATATAAAGAATTTACTATAAGACTATTGGATCGCTGATTTTGCACTTGGCATTCTTGTTGCAGGACCAAGATGCCATAAGTCTATCTGACAGACCCCACACCTCACAACCAAACTTCTCAAGCTTCTGGACAATTTCCCTGGAGGGATAGACTGGCAACTCACCAGTCCTCCTTCCCATTCTCTATTTCCAAAATAAAAGACTGCAGATAACACTGGAATATGAACTTCTGCTTAAGAAAAGACCTGAACAGAATCACTCATCGCCAGGGAACTACTGTCCCTCCCTGTTGAATTATATGCATGCTACTTGCTTTAGCGTTGTCTGAATGAATTCTAACAGTCATTCCCTGAATAGGAGATTGAATAAAGCACAATGTATTTCAAACTGCTTTTAGTTCTAGCAGATTGATTGGAAGCCTAGTTTCCCAATTACAGCACCTGGTATGACCAGGTGGTCTCCCATCCAAGTACTAACCAGGTCCAACGCTGCATATATTCCAAGATCATCAAGATTGGGTATTTCCAGTTTTGTGTGGGTCATCTGGACCAGAGTCCCCGAAATTATGGTTCCAACTAATCGCCTCCCACACTGGAAACTGGCATCTGTCGTGCTATAAACTCAATCCTGGATGAGGAACTCCTGACTCTATACAAGTTCTCTGACCAGGTACAACAGCGGAAAGTGAAGACGGTGCAGTGTATTGAACTGTAAGTAGTACCTAAATAATATACACTAAACACAGCAATTGACCATGGTGTGAACATTCAGCAGCTATAATTAATATATCTCAAGTACTAAACATAAAAAGAATGGAGCTATTGAAAAAACTACTACTACAAAAAAGAAAACAAAAAAAAACTATAAAATGTGTATGAATGGTAATTTAATTAAAAAAAACAATCGGTGTAAACTATTGAGGCCTTGTGGGAATGTAGAAACAACTAGGAGTGAGTCTCTCCAGATTGAATAAGTTTCCAGATCTGAGGTGAGGTATGGGATCCTTCCTGGATGACCATTTGCATCTCAATGAGAAAATCCAGATGTGTGTCCGCCTCGTGACTGCAGCCTATGCAGACTTGTGTTTGACAGGTGGGCGTCACAATGGAAAAGTGGAGCGCCTTTAATGCGGAAGTGGGCAATAAGCGTTCCTCCAGCTGTTGTTCAACTACAAATCCCAGCAAGCCTTGCAACAGTTTTAGCATGGCCAAATAGCAAAACTGTGGCAGGGCATGATGGGATGTGTAGTTCTACAACAGCTGTGGGGACGCTTATTGCCCACTCCTACTTTAGTGGAAGGTGCCAATAATTTGTGACGGATATGAATCCTGTAAGGAGATGTCACCAGGAGTAGGAATCAACACAAATCTTGAACCCTATGGGTGTTGGGTCACTATATCCAAAATCAGTGAGGAAAGAAAGGATTTAAATTTCTCAGGTGTACCCCCAAAATGTGAGTCCGCCTTAACACGTTTTCACTGGATAAACCAGCTTCATCAGAGGCAAGTTCTCTGACCGGGTCTACCATAGAAAAGACTGTTTTGTCTCTGGTAAAAGATGATCATACGAGACGGTCACCAAGGGGTTTTTTTTTTTTGCAAACAAGCTCTTAGAATGTATATTGGTCTCTTAGAATGTATATTGGTACACCCAGAAATAACACTTTAAAAATATGATGGGAGTGGATTTTGAATACTAAAACCTCATGCACTGATTGTGAATCATCTTGAGTTGTTGCTGTCGGACGTCCACTGCCCTTAGCACACACAGAACATACACATGCCAAATATCATTTTAATCAGCAAAGTCTACTCGCATTGATGTATTTGCTGTGAAAAAGACACACGGAAAGACACTCTGCATGAGTAACCTCGCACGGGACTAGACGCGAATAGAAGGCCAGTTTAATATATATACATACACACAGTTACACACCAGCTAACCTAAGTGCTGACCTATTCCTTTTAGCACTTCAAAGTGGTTGGAGGGGAGGAGCTTATATAACCAAAGAGTTAACCAATTAAGTGCTGGCACCTCAACCCTCACAAAACTCCATGGTCAAAAAGTGTCCCCCAGATGGATGAAGGAGAAAAGTAAATTCAATTTGCACTGCACTCATTAAATCGTCCATGTGATTGGCTGCTGTGTGTTACAGTATGTTTGTACTATTGTTACCACGTTATCACGGCTATAAAAAAAATACTATATATAAATGGAAAATGCCTGCACGGAAACACTTATCTCTAATAAAAATTGCATAGTTCAATAGATTGTACTTGAACTAAGCTATGAGTATATCAATTAAAAACATCTTAATGGTATTTTAACAACTTGCCTGGCATGGTCGTATCAGATACAACCATACCAGACTGGGCTTTCCCTGACATGGTCGTATCTGATACGACCAGTCAGAAAAGCTCTATGGGCGGCTGCTGGAAAATCATTTTCTA
This sequence comes from Taudactylus pleione, assembly GCA_031769625.1. Lineage (NCBI taxonomy): Eukaryota > Metazoa > Chordata > Amphibia > Anura > Myobatrachidae > Taudactylus > Taudactylus pleione. Next base: position 6,118,561 of record JAUIMM010000844.1, read on the forward strand.
GCAGCCGCCAATCACAGAGGGACCTCCCGGTCCCTCTGCACACTTTGCCCCTCCCCGTGGGATCGGCCAGCCCAGCGCCGGCGAACCCCCCCCCCCCCCCTGGCGGCTGCCGAGAGGGCAGGGTGGAGAAGACAGCGCTGTCCTTCTCTCCCTCCTCCAGCAGTTAGCAGCAGCCGACAGGGCAGAGAAGGCAGCGCTAACAGCGCTGTCCTTCTCTCCCTCCAACTCCTGGCTAGCAGCAGCCGCCGTGCAGGGAAGGTAGCGCTGTCCTTCCCTCACTCCACCATTGATAATAACCCCACCCCCATGAATAAATCAGAGCCCTGGCCATAATATATGTGTGTGTGTGTATATATATATATATATATATATATATATATATACACACACACACACGCGTATATTGATGGCAGCTCCCAACCGATGTTTCTATCGATGGCCAACAGTACTATAAAGCATACAAATTGCCATTTTTCTGGTATACAGCGCTTAAAATTTTTTTTTTTTTTTTATAGAAAATCGTGTTGGATAAGTTTTAAAAAGCTGTTCCTGACCTAATTCAATCATAAAAAAACCCGACAATTTCGGAGCGGTTTTTGGAGAGAGAATTCGTCAGTTAAGTGGTTAATCAGATTATGTTAAATATTTCTCATTAGTAAAACAAGATCAATTGGTGCCCAAATATACTGTTTTAATTATAATTCAGAAATCAAAAGAAGCTATGAATATACTAATTGAAATACACTTTAAGCATATACAAACAGAAATTATTTTCTTCGTGTAATTCTAACATGTATAGTAAGAAAATTGTATTCCTTGATGTTTGCACATGCATAACTATTTGAATGTAATGCTGGGTACTCACTGGCAGATATATTGGCCGATCAATTGAACAGCGAATATCGGGTGCCCGTCGGCCAGTGTGTACCAACAATATGACTGTAAATGACGGTGTTCACAGAAATATCGCGTTGGCTGTGCTGCACAGGCGGTACTGCCAGTACACTTGCAGCAGAGGTCGCAGGGAGGGGGGACGTGATGAGACCCCCGGCCAGTAGGACACGCGACCAGATGACGGTTGTTCAGTGTGTATGAACAAACATCTGCAGATATATCTTTTAGGTGTGTACTCAGCATTGCAAGATGCCTTTTTACTTTGGGACAACAGCAAGGGCTGTGACCTATGACCATTAATATAAAGGGCATTAATTGTACTAATACAATCTGGCTTAGCTATGTTTTCCCTAGTGTGTGTATAAAAACTAAACATATGCACAGTGTTAGAAATGGAGGATAAGAGACGGAGAAGACATAGGACAGGACTGAAAAGAATGTGTTGACAAGAGAAGAGGGAAAAGCAAACTCTTCTATACCTTTAGATTCTTTTTCAACTGTAGCAGCTACTTTCTGTTTCTTTTCTTTTTCAATTTCCTCTTCACCACGATAAAGGTCTTCATCACTAAATTCATGATAAATTTAAGGGAATAAATTATATTTACATCTATAATAAACCATTAACCCCCCCTCAAATGTACAGGATAATGTTTCCTCCTTATCCCATCTAGAACAGCTTTCTATAAATGTACACATGCATATACTGTAGCACTGCCCTCCGTCACAATCTTATTCAGGAGCTGGCCATACTATAGCCTGTGTGTACAGCCTGCTCTCCGGTGCATTATAAGATGCACATTATCAGCTGTGAACAGTATTGTACACACACAGTATATGCTTTCCTTCATTAAACATTGGAGGAGGCAAACTACAGATAGAGGGTTCAATAAGGAGTCTCAATGAAGCTAGCAGGAGCTTCAGGACAGGTCAATGCCAAATGCTAAATATTACAGCCATGAGAATTGGCCTTTATGTGGCAATACTTATATTTTATGAGTATCCATATCAAAATGAATCATCTGGTCATACGACTAATGAGAAACAAAGGGTGCAGAGATATATGCAGAGTTTTCGGTTTTTATTTATTTAAGCAATGTGGTCACAAGCCACTTGCACCCCAGGCCTGGGAATGGCGAGTGTAGATCTTTACCCCAAATCTGGGAGTGGCGAGTGCAGTGGATTTCTGACTTTGTATATTTGGTTAATTTTTAATTAACCTTTTGTGATCACAGCTTTCTCATGCACCCCTGTGCAAGCTCATTTATAATAACCTGTGTCAGCTGCCTTTTTGATAGTATGTTAGAAGCGATGTTTGGTGACTGCCTTTAAAAGCCATTAGTTGGCAGGTGAGCTTTAAACCAGTTAACATTTTTTCAGTTTAAACTCTGTGATAGCAGCTACCCGGTTTCCATAAGTGCAGCTACCAGGTTTCCATAAGTATGACAGATAGTGTAGGACCTGCAGAGAAGTTGGATCCCGTGATGTGGGTTGCAGGCTTAAATGCATTGATCAATCCATGAACCAAAACCCCATTATTTATTTATAAATTATTGAGAGTGATTTAACAATGGTGAGTGCTGAGTTTCCAGTTTATATTATATATTTGTGGCACTTTCGTCAGGACAAAAATAGAAGTGAACATCTTACCTTAAATAAACAGCATGTAACACCCAGTGCTCATAGCGCTTCTGGAAGCGGGACACGCAACCCGGTTCGGCGGCACACAAAATGTGACATCATCACTGATGACTCACAACAGTGCTCCCATCACCATGACTACAAATAGGACTGAAAGAAAAAATAAACAGAAAAACGCACATTAAATAATGAATTAAAGTACTACTGCACACACAATATGTATGTCTAAATAAACTACGCAGAAAACTGAATACAGTTACACACAATAATAATCTATACCAATGCGGACCAGATATTCTTAAGTTATAAACACAACTGGACATATTCAAGTTATAAGCTGTACTGTAAACCCAAGTGGTCCTTCAGTCCCCTGGGAACAAGGGTCCCTAATTGAACAATCCACTCAGTTTCCCGGCGCAGTAATTTTGCTGCACGATTACCCCCACGTATGGATGGCGGTATGTGATCAATCATATGGTATCTTAAAGATGTTAACGCATGAGGTGCAAGACGGAAGTGTCGAGCCACAGGTTGCTCACTATTACCCTGACTGATAGCGGTGCGAATAGCTGAGCTATGGGCTGTCATACGTTCTTTAAAGGTACGCTCAGTTTTCCCTATGTATGACAGCCCACAGGGGCAAATTATTTGGTAGACAACAAATTTGGAATTGCAAGTTAGACGATGATGAATATAGAATGTTTTACCCGTATGGGGATATTGGAATGGATTTCCAGGTATCAAAAACTGGCACGTAGAACACGTGCACTTGAAACAACCCAATTTAGTGTTTAAAAAACGTACTGTTTTTCTCATGTCAGTTCTAACTAGCATGTTCCGCAAATTTCTACCACGTTTATAGCATGGCATGAGTTTAATATCTTTTAAAGGTAAATCCGCATCAGACTGAATAAGGGGCCACAGTTTTTTAGAAATCCGATTGATGATATCACTGGCAATATTGAATTCCATAATCCATGGAAGCCTATGAGTATTGGAGGATACAGGTTTCTTTACTAATAAACTTTCTCTATCAAGTTGGAGAGCTTTACGTTTAGCATCCATCAAGAGCCCAAACGGATATCCACGTTCTAAACATTTTTGTACCATCTTATCCATTTCTAGCTCTGCAATATTAGGATCAGATGTAATTCTTCTTATCCTCACAAACTGTGAATATGGCAACCCTCTCTTAAGAGGATGGGGGTGAAAGCTATCAATATGGAGAAGATTATTCCTATCCGTGGGTTTTGAGTATAGGTTTGTAGAAATGTAACCGTTATTTATGGAGATCTGAACATCCAAAAAATGTATCTGACAATCACTAATCTCATAACTCAATTTGACTGGGTGTGTTTTAGCATTATGGGCATCAAAGAAGTAAATTGTTCTTTAGTGCCTTGCCAGAAAATGAATACATCATCTATGTATCTACAAAACAATACAATCTTAGCGGCAACAGTCGTATTATTAAAGAAAATATCTTGTTCTACTAGAAACATGTAAATGTTGGCGTACGATGGGGCCACATAGGACCCCATCGCACAGCCAACCTGTTGCAGAAAAAAATTGCCCATCATATAGGAAGAAATTTCTGGTCAAAGTCATCTCAAGTAATTCCATACAAAAATTAATATCTGGACCTATGAGAGGGTTGCCATATTCACAGTTTGTGAGGATAAGAAGAATTACATCTGATCCTAATATTGCAGAGCTAGAAATGGATAAGATGGTACAAAAATGTTTAGAACATGGATATCCGTTTGGGCTCTTGATGGATGCTAAACGTAAAGCTCTCCAACTTGATAGAGAAAGTTATTAGTAAAGAAACCTGTATCCTCCAATACTCATAGGCTTCCATGGGTTATGGAATTCAATACTGCCAGTGATGATATCAATTGGATTTCTAAAAAACTGTGGCCCCTTATTCAATCTGATGCGGATTTACCTTTAAAAGATATTAAACTCATGCCATGCTATAAACGTGGTAGAAATTTGCGGGACATGCTAGTTAGAACTGACATTACTGACATGAGAAAACCTGTAAGTTTTTTACACACCAAATTGGGATTGTTTCAAGTGCACGTGTACTACGTGCCAGTTTTTGATACCTGGAAATACATTCCAACAACCCCATATGGGTAAAACATTCTATATTCATCATCATCTAACTTGCAATTCTAAATTTGTTGTCTACCAAATTATTTGCCCCTGTGGGCTGTCATACATAGGGAAAAATGAGCGTACCTTTAAAGAACGTATGACAGCCCATAGCTCGGCTATTCGCACCGCTATCAGTCAGGGTAATAGTGAGCAACCTGTTACTCGACACCCCTGTCTTGCACCTCATACGTTAACATCTTTAAGATACCGTATGAATGATCACATACCGCCAACCATACGTGGGGGTAATCGTGCAGCAAAATTATTGCGCCGGGGAACTGAGTGGATTGTTCAATTAGGGACCCTTGTTCCCAGGGGACTGAAGGACCACTTGGGTTTACAGTACAGCTTATAACTTGAATATGTCCAGTTGTGTTTATAACTTAAGAATATGTGGTCCGCATTGGTATAGATTATTATTGTGTGTAACTGTATTCAGTTTTCTGCATAGTTTATTTAGACATACATATTGTGTGTGCAGTAGTACTTTCATTCATTATTTAATATGCGTTTTTCTGTTTATTTTTTCTTTCAGTCCTCTTTGTAGTCATGGTGATGGGAGCACTGTTGTGAGTCATCAGTGATGATGTCACATTTTGTGCGCCGCCGGACTGGGTTGCGTGTCCCGCTTCCAGAAGCGCTATGAGCACTGGGTATTACATGCTTTTTATTTAAGGTAAGATGTTCACTTGTATTTTTGTCCTGATGAAAGTGCCACAAATATACAGGCACTGAAACGTTGCCATTTAAAACTAGCTGTGTGAGAGTTTTATTGGATACTGGAGTGCTGCACCTTGTGAAGTTTTGTATGCCATTATTTGTGCGGGCACCCAGACTGTTACTGCAGCACAGGGAGAGCCAGACCATGTGGAAGTTTATACATATATGAAAAAAGGGGTGGAAAGGGCATGCGCCTAATAGTGTAAAATTTTGTGCAAGTGCTCTAAAAAGTAATGTGCGTATCAAATACACAATATTTATGGCTTATCTGAGACTTTGTCCCATTGAATCCAGCTGATGGGATGAGCCTGGAATTCCGGTGGCTGGAAAACCTCAATAGGAGGGGCTCCAAATAGAGCCAGAAACAAGAGAAGGAATATATAGTGTAGTACTTCCTTTTTGGTTTATAGAATAATATTAATAGATGTGAGTACCATATAAACTCTTGTAAGATAGCATATCCTGCATGTGGTGACACAGACATGCAGGCTGCCAGCTGCTGCTGAGGATACTGGGCCTGATTCAGACTTGGGAATAGAGTGAGATATCTCTCTAAACTGTGAACCTGAACAAACCATATTGCAATGCAACGTGTGTAAATACATAAATTTTTTTACATGTGGGGTAAATACTGGCTGCTTTTGCATGTAGCCCACAAATACTGCACAGCTTTATTATTACTCTACAATTTAGATGTTACTTTGGAAACACTCCTCCCAAATCTAAATCTCTCTGCACATTTACAATCTGCCCCACCTGCAGTGCAGCATGGTTTCACCAAGATGATCAGTTGAGAGAGAGATCTCACTCTATTCCCAACTCTGAATCAGGCCCACTGTACATCTTCAGTGCAAAATCTGCTGAGTTTCTTCATTTTCCCCGAGAACTGTTTGGTAAATGCTCCCAAGGAAGTACATAAGGACGTTCTATTGTCACATTTATTTGTGCCCATAACTGGCACGTGTGGAGGTATTCGGGGTACCACAGGACATTGGAGGAGTGACCGGGAACATATGTTTATATGCTATCTTACCGCTAGGCTGATTTAGCAGGGTGCTGCGCCCTGCCCTCCTTCTGGAGGACAAAAAGCGCCCTGCCCTCACCGTGCAGCGCTAAGACAACCTGCGGGTGCAGTCTTCACCTGCGGGTCGCAGTGTCCCGCGGGTGGGGAAATGTGTGGTGAATTGGTCACTGCCGATGAATAGACACTGGGTGCATGTGCCCGGCATCTATTCTAGCTGTCATCAGCGCTTGGGGGCTGCCCGGTGAGTTCATAAGTGACAGGCACGCCCCCAAGAGTGACGAAAAGGTGACGTGTCTTATAGACACACACCCCCTTCGGCGCGCACGGAAGTGCCCTCTCTAGCTCCGGCACCCTGCCTGCTGCCAGAGCTAGAGTGAACACTAAGTTTATATGGTACGCATATCTATAAATATTATTCAATGAACCAAAACAGAAGTACTACACTATATATTCCTTCTCTTGTTTCTGGCTCTATTTGGAGTCCCTCCTATTAAGGTTTCCCAGCCACCGGAATTCCAGGCTCATCTTATCAGCTGGATTCACCCGGTAAAGTCTCAGATAAGCCATAAATATTGTTTATTTGATACGCACATTACTTTTTAGCGCACGTGCACAAATATCTATAATTTATTTCATTATTAGGCGAATGCCCTTTCCACCCCTTTTTTCAGATCACATCCATCCGGTTGCCACACGGACACACGGAAAAGACTGCTTCCTCCTTTTACTAGAAGGACACACGTTACGAGGGTTGTTCAAAAAGTAATGCCTAAATGCTCACAACTCAAATTTTATTATAGATACAGATTTGAAAATTTGCAGTAAAATACTTTTAAGTCTTAGTAACAGAATGACTCGACTCAAAAAATTCACCATCTGCCCTCAAAACATTTTCTCCACCTCTCAACCCAAGCTGCGAATCCACTTTGGAAAAATTCCAGTGGTTGGTGTTTGACCCAGGAACGTATGGCGTTTTTAACAACCTCTAGGTCTTCAAAATGTTGACCCCGAAGACAGTATTTGAGAGGGCCAAACAGTTGAAAGTCAGAAGGGGCCAAATCAGGACTGCATGGTGGATGTGGCATTATTGCCCACCCCATTTTGGCAATGGCCCAGATGTTGCCATCGAAGTGTGAAGTCTGGCATTGTCGTGGTGTAAGATGACATTTGACAGTGGAATTGTTGACCTTTTTTCGCGGATGGCTTCTTTCAGCTTCTTAAGTGTAATAATGTATCGATCACTGTTGATTGATTGCTTTGGTTCCAAGTAATCGATGAGATTAACACCTCGGCAATCCCAGAAGAATGTGGCCATGACTTTGTTTACGGATCGCTGTGATTTAAACTTTTTTGGCCTAGATGAACTTGGGTGTTTCCATTGCTTTGATTGGGGATTTGTTGAAAGGTCATAAAGGAATACCCAGGTCTTATCTCCTGTAATGACAGTTTCCAAAAACATCTCAGGGTTGGCTTCAAAGTTGGTCAAAAGGTCATTGCACACTTCCACCCTCTGGGCCTTATGATCCCTGGTTAATTGCTTTGGAACCCATTTTAGCACACACTTTACGATATCCCAAATCATTGATTAGTGTTTTTACAGTGCCTGGCTACATTCAAGTTCACCACTGACATCTCTGATGGTCATACGATGGTCTTTCTGAATCATGGCATCGACTTTGTGTCGGTTCTCTGCTGTCACTGCAGTTGATGGTCTGCCACCACGAGGTTTGTCGCACACGGACGATTCTCCCGATTGAAAACGCTTTCTCCACCTTCTGACATTACTATAGTCAATTTTACGCTCACCATACACTTTTTTCAGTCTTCTGTGGATTTTTGTAGCACTGCAGCCTTCTTTTTCCAGAAATTCAATGATGTCTCTTTGTTTCATCTTGGATTCCATGGTATTTCTTGGGCTACCTAAACAAAAATACATATATAGCTAGCAGACATATTAAACTACAAACTGACAAAGTTTCAAATAAATATTGTATATTATTTCAGAGTTATGAGCATTTAGGCATTACTTTTTTGAACAACCCTCGTATTTGGACACAAACTCCATATAAATATATTTTGCGCCAGAGAAAAAAACATTCGGGGTGATTACTCTGAGCGCTGTCCTGGAACTACAATATATATTTAGATGTGTCCTACCTCATCTAGCCTCAATACATCACGTGGCGCAAGATGCTTAGCGCAACTGAGCTGCCAGGTCCTGGGCAACTCTTCTAACACTTGCCAATTTTTTTCGCAACCAGATGAGACTAGGACACACTAGAAGACTTTACTGATTAATTTGATATGCACCACTTATATTGGAAGCACAATGGAACTTGGCATGTAACAAAAGCTGCGGCCGTTGCATCATAGCACTTGGTATTTCTTCTTCGGGGTCCACAGCTATTACGTTGGGGTATATGGATGTATCCAGGCACCAAACAGTTAATACAAGCTCTCGGCTCCCAGGATGCACCAGGTCCTCCCCCCATATACCCCGCCCCTGGCTACAGGCAGTCAGTTTTTCTGTTTGGTGCGAGAAGGCACTGCACTGACAGTGGGACTGCTGAAGCAGCCCCATAGACAAGTTTTTTTTTTTTCCCTGAGCAGGCGGCACGTGCTGTGGATCAGCTGAGCGTCTGATGAGACGCACGGTCGCCTGCTCCATGTACCCACACCGGCGCCGCGACACTGGTTTGAGGCCGGTGATTTCGGTAGGGGCACAAGGCCCTGGGCCGCAACCGGGATGCAGGTAAGTGTGGTTGCGGTGGCTGCTGACGCCGTAGCCACGTAGCGGTCCGTCCTCCGACATGGAGACTGGCCGGAGGACTGCTGTAGTGAGGAGCCAGGGCAGTCTGCCTCCTACACTAGACCACCGGGACTTGATGTTCCTGACAGCCGGGGGAGCTAATGGCGGCGGCTATGTCAGTGAGCCAGGTGGATTCACACAGCATAGGGGAGGTTTGCTCTCCCCGGCTGCCCCTCCCCCAACCCTCACTCTGGCCCTCCCAGGTTCCCGCATCTGGGTTGCTCCTCCCAGCCACCAGCTACTTGAGTCAGCCAGACACCACTCCTGGGTGCTCTCCATGGCTGTTCACTCAGGAGATTGGGTCAATCTCCCTGTATGCCTCTCCCAAGGTGACTGGTCATACAGAGCTCCATATGCTACTAGGTTTTAGGCTGTTCGTAGTACATTGGGAGCTTAGATTGCATAGGCTCTGATAAAGGGTATTTATATATGCATTGTTTGTGACTTTTGAAAGCTGTGTGTGTTACAACTTTTAACCTATCACTGATGTTTCTCCCTATAGCCCTTTACTGCATGTGTGTGGGGTGGTTAGGGGGAAAACATTGTCACATGTGTTCTGTTGCATAAATAATTATATCTAAAGAATCTGATAGACAGGTGGCAGAGGCCCCTCTGCTGGTATCTTGTATGGCCTGTAAAGTGGGCTTGTCCCCTCAGCATTTTATACAAAATGGTCTGTGTGCTCACTGTTTTATGGAGTCACCACAGCAATCAGACTTACCAGCCTCGGGACAGGAGCCCCCTTGGGCTTCTTTTTCCCAGGTGGTGGTGGAACGATTGGCAGTTTCAGCGGCCCCAGTGATGACATATCATCTGCCGCTGCAACCAGCTATGTTTATGCCCCCTATGCTGCCATCCTGGATGGATATGTGTGCGCATGGGGGTCAGGTTATACCTTCATCTTCGGTAGCCTTTCAGCAGCAGCTACGAACAGCCAGATCAATGCAGCCAAGAACCAGAAGGCGTTCGGCCGCACGTGCAGGCCAGGCCACGGACTCCGACACGTCCTCTGAGGAGGGTGAGGAGGTGCATGTGTCCTCTCAGGATTCTCTTTCGGGAGAAGAAGGGGATCGTTTTCCGGTAGCTGATGTCCCTTAGGGCAGTCAAAGCAGTGTTGAACATTGATGAGGAAGAACCTTTGCAAAGAAAGGCGCCTGTATTTAAGTGCCAGAGAGTAGTGAAGGCAGAGTTTCCCAGATCAGAGTACTTGTCAGAGCTCTTGGGGGAAGCATGGAAAGTTCTGGATAAAAAATTCCATCGTACCAGAAAGGTTGCGGCTTTATACCAGTTTCCTTCGGAACAGTGTACTAAGTGGGAAGTTCTGCTGTCGGTGGACGCATATGTGGCACATCTGGTGAGGAGTGCCACATTGCCCATACCGTCTGCATCTTCTCTTAAAAATCCCACGGATAGGAGATTGGATGGCTGTCTTAAGGCAGTTTTCTCAATCTCAGGAGCAGCCACTCGCCCAGCTATGGCTACAGCTTGGGTTGCCAAAGCCATCGAAGAATGGATGAAAACTTTGGCGGAATCCCTGCCAGAATCGTCTAAGGAACAGCTGGAGATTGTCTCCTATGTCAAGGAGGCTTCATCCTATTTAGTAGAGGCAGCTTTGGATGCCGGGTTATTATCCGCCAGAGCATCGGCTGCCTCTGTTGGGGCACGCAGAGCCCTGTGGTTAAGGGATTGGAAGGCGGATGCTGGGTCTAAAAAGGCCTTGGAATCCCTTCCATTGGCGGGAGGCATCCTTTTTGGCACGGAGCTGGACAAAATTGTGGCTACGGTGACGTCTTCTAAAACAGCTGGGTTACCCTCAGCATCTGTTCCCAGGCTGGAGGGATCATCCTTTCGGCCGCAGGGGAAGGTCAGAGGTCAACCCTCAGTAGAGCCAGCTCTAGCAGAAAACCACTACCAAAAAAGCCCTGGCCGGTCTCCAAGTCCCAGGATAAGCCTGTGGCCTGACGGGGTGGGCCTCCCCCTGGGGGATCCTGGGGTAGGAGGCCAACTTCTTCGGTATTCAGACACCTGGCATCTCATAACAACAGATGCCTGGGTTCAGGAAGTGGTCTCCCAAGGTTACACTCTGACATTCTGGAGAAGTCCCCCCCGAAGGTTCTTTACCATAACCCAGCCAATGGGTTCGGTAAAGGCTTTGGCCCTACAACAGGCTATTCAGACCCTGCTGAGGGCAGATGTGATTATCCGGGTGCCAAGGAATCAGTTACGGAAGGGATTTTATTCCAACCTGTTCCTGTTTCAGAAACCATCCAGGATGCTTATCTGCATATACCAATTGCGCCATCCCACCAGCAGTTTCTGCGGTTTGCAGTGGGGCAGGATCACTTACAGTTTCAAGCACTGCCATTCGTTTTATCCACTGCTCCTCGGATGTTTACCAAGGAGATGGCAATAATAATAGCATGCCTCAGGCGCCAAGGCGTCAGAATTCTGCCATACCTGGACGATCTCCTGTTATTAGGGCAGTCTCCAGAGGAGTTTCTGTATCATCTCGAGTTGACGATCTCCTGTTTACACATGCACAGTTGGATCATAAACTGGAAGAAGTCATCACTCCAGCCAGTGCAACAGTTGGTACATTTGGGGGCATGCCTGGACTTCCTGGGGCAGAGAGTGTATCTGCCGGAGGACAAGATTGCAGCCCTGCAGTTGCGGATACGCAATTTGCTTCACAACAGATGAGTGTCGGTAAACTCGGCAATGCAGGTGCTGGGGTCGATGGTGTCCACCTTCAGCATGGTGGAATATGCCCAATTTCACTCCCGACCGTTGCAGCAGTTGCTCCTCTTACTCTGGAATGGGGAGTACCAATCAATAAGATCTCAGAGGATCCACCTCTCACCAGAGGTGCGGTTGTCCCTGTCGTGGTGGTTGCGGTCAGGCCATCTCAACCAGGGTTGCCCATTTTGGATATCGGAATTGGCACTCCTCACGACCGATGCCAGTCTTCGCGGCTGGGGAGTGGTGACAGGTCATCACACTTTTCAAGGAAAATGGACAGAGGAAGAGAGTTGTCTGTCAATAATTGTTCTGGAACTGAGAGCAGAATTCAGAGCATTGGTGCAAGCTCATGGGGATACTACACGGCAAACCTGTGCAGGTACAATCCAACAAGGTCACCACGGTGGCTTATCTCAATCGTCAAGGGGGCACTCGGAGTCGGGGGGCCATGGCAGAAGTGTCAGAGATTTTGCTCTGGGCAGATAGTCACCTTCCAGCAATATCAGTTGTGTTCATACCAGGAGTCCTAAATTGGGAAGCGGACTTTCTGAGTCGGCAGGATATACAGTCAGGTGCATAAATATTGGGACATTGACAGAATTTTCATATTTTGGCCTCTAATCACCACCACAATGGCTTTGAAATGAAACAAACAAGATGTGCTTTAACTGCAGACTTTCAGATTTCATTTGAGGGTAATTACATCCAAATCAGATGAATGGTGTAGGAATTACAAAGGTTTCTATATGTGCCTCCCACTTTTTAAGGGGCCAAAAGTAATGGGACAAATGAAACAATCCTAAATCTAATTTTCACTTTTTAATACTGTGTTGCAAATCCTTTGCAGGCAATTACAGCCTGAAGTCTGAAACGCATAGACATCACCAGACGCTGGGTTTCATCTCTGGTGATGCTCTGCCAGGCCTCTACTGCAAATGTCTTCAGTACCTGCTTGTTCTTGGGGCATTTTTCCTTCAGTTTTGTCTTCATCAAGTGAAATGCATGCTCAATCGGATTCAGGTCAGGGGATTGACTTGGCCATTGCATAACATTCCACTTTTTAGTCTTAAAAATATCTTTGGTTGCTTTTGCAGTATGCTTCGGGTCATTGTCCATCTGCACTGTGAAGCACCGTCCAATGAGTTCTGAAGCATTTGACTGAATATGAGCATATAATATTGCCCTAAACACTTCAGAATTCATTCTGCTGCTTTTGTCAGCAGTCACATCAGCAATAAATACAAGGGAACCAGTTCCATTGGCAGCCATACATGCCCACGCCATGACACTACCACCACCATGCTTCACTGATGAGGTGGTATGTTTTGGATCATGAGCAGTTCCTTTCCTTCTCTTCTCTTCCCATCACTCTGGTACAATTGATCTTTGTCTCATCTGTCCATAGGATGTAGTTCCAGAACTGTAATGGCTTTTTTAGATGTTATATGGCAAACTCTAATCTGGTCTTCCTGTTTTTGTGGCTCACCAATGGTTTACATCTTGTGGTGAACCCTCTATATTCACTCTTGTGAAGTCTTCTCTTGATTGTTGACTTTGACACATATACACCTACTTCCTGGAGAGTGTTCTTGATTTGGCCAACTGTTGTGAAGGGGTTTTTCTTCACCAGGGAAATAATTCTTCTGTCATCCACAACAGTTGTTTTCCGTGGTCTTCCGGGTCTTTTGGTGTTGCTGAGCTCTCCGATGCGTTCTTTCTTTTTAAGAATGTTCCAAACAGTTGATTTGGCCACACCTAATGTTTTTGCTATCTCTCTGATGGGTTTGTTTTGATTTTTCAGCCTAATGATGGCTTGCTTCACTGTTAGTGACAGTTCTTTGGATCTCATATTGAGAGTCGACAGCAACTGATTCCAAATGCAAATGTCACACCTAGAATCAACTCCAGACCTTTTACCTGCTTAACTGATAATGAAATAACGAGGGAATAGCCCACACCTGTCCATGAAATAGCTTTTGAGTTGATAGTCCCATTACTTTTGACACCTTAAAAAGTGGGAGGCACATACAGAAACCGTTGTAATTCCTACACCGTTCACCTGATTTGGATATAATTACCCTCAAATTAAATCTGAAAGTCTGCAGTTAAAGCAAATCTTGTTTGTTTGATTTCAAAGCCATTGTGGTGGTGAATAGACGCTAAAATATGAAAATTCTGTCAATGTCCCAAAATTTATGCACCCGACTGTAGACGTGGGAGAGTGGGTTCTATCGACAGATATTCTGAGCCTGGTTGACAGATGGGGTCTTCCAGAGATAGACCTCATGGCCTCAAGGCACAACCACAGGTTGCCCAGGTACGGGTCCAGAACCAGGGATCCATTGGCTGAATTCACAGATGCGCTGACAGTAAGGTGGAGTTTCGGGCTAGCGTATCTCTTCCCGTCTCTGGCTCTTCTACCTAGGGTCATCAGGATGGTCAAGCAGGAAAACAGTGTGGAGATACTGATAGCTCCTGCTTGGCCCAGGCGCCATTGGTTCACCGATCTAGAGTCTCTCCGTGGACACTCCGTGGCCTCTTCCTGTAAGGCAGGACCTGTTAGTTCAGGGTCCCTGCTTGTACCCGGATCTTCCTCATCTGTCTTTGATGGCGTGGCTCTTGAGGTCTCCGTCCTCAAGACAAAGGGCTATTCAGATTCACTGATACAGACAATGTTAAAAGGCACGAAAGCCTTCCTCGGCCCGCATTTATTATAGGATTTGGCACTCATTCTTTCAGTGGTGTAAACTGAGGAAATATGACCCGAAGGTGTTTAGGGTCTCCCGAGTGCTTTCTTTTTTTTCAGTCGGGTTTAGAGCGGGGTCTCCGTCTAGCCTCCCTGAGAGTTCAGGCTTTTGCACTCTCGGTCTGGTTTCAGCGCAGGATTGCCCCCTGCCTGATGTGAGGAAATTTTTTCAGGGTGTTCTGAGGGTTCAGCCTCCCTTTGTCCCTCCGGTGGCTCCGTGGGATTTGACGTTAGTTCTCAGGGCTTTACAGGCTCCCCCTTTTGAACCCTTGAAATCAGTAGACCTTAAGTGGATGACAAAGAAGGCAGTTTTTCTTCTTGCCATTGCTTCAGCCCGTAGGGAATCTGACTTGGCAGCTCTGTTGGTCCGCTTTCCTTTTTTGATATTCCATCAGGATAGAGCGGTGCTGCGTACTAGAGCAGGATACTTTCCTAAGGTGGTATCATGGTTTCATATAAATGAAGAAATTGTGGTTCCAGCTTTTCAGGCTTCAGGTCTCTCTGTAGGTGAGGCTTCCCTGGATGTTGTTCGTGCGCTACGTATTTATGTGGATCGCACCAACAGCTTGAGGAAGTCCTATTCTCTCTTTGTTCTGTATGGCTGTCATAAGCCCGGCTGGCCAGCCAATAAACAGACCTTAGCAAGATGGCTTCGTATGACAATATCGCAGGCATACACTCAGGCCGGTTATATGGTGCCAGACTCAGTTACGGCACATTCGACTCTGTCAGTGGGACCTTCGTGGGCAGCCCGCTGGGGCGCCTCTGCGGAGCAACTGCGCAGGGTGGCCACATGGTCTTCTGTCCACACTTTTGTCAAGTACTATGCATTTGACACCTTCGCCTCTCAGGATGCATCCTTCGGGCATAGGGTTCTCCTTTCTACTAAAACATAGGAGCATCCCCGCCCTTAGGGGTACTGCTTTGGTATATCCCCAACGTAATAGCTGTAGACCCCATGGACCCCGAAGAAGAAAATAAGAGTTATGGTATAACATACCTTCATTAACTCTTTTTCTTCGAGGTCCATGGGGTTCACAGGACACCTACCCTAGCGCACCTGGTGTTATTGGGTAGTTCTTTGTATCTCTGAGTGTTTTCCCTCTTCAGTGACAGATTGATTTAGAGAACATGGGTTCTTCCTTCTTATATTTTTGCCTTCTCCTGGTGGGCTTTATAACAAACTGACTGCTTGTAGCCAGGGACGGGGTATATGGGGGAGAACCTGGTGCATCCTGGGAGCCGAGAGCTTGTATTAACTGTTTGGTGCCTGGATACATCCATATACCCCAATGTAATAGCTGTGGACCCCATGGACCTCGAAGAAAAAGAGTTAACGAAGGTATGTTAAACCATAACTCTTATTTTTGTATACATATTCAGAAACTAATCGCACCCAAATATACAAGTGTTGCATATAACATGAATCAGCACAGTCTCCTGGTGTGTCCCAGTCGCAAAGCATAGTGACTAAAACTCATTTTCTGGAAAAAAGATGTGAAAAAAGAGACGCCTGGCGCTAGCAGAGTAGGATGGGACCTGGCGCACAAAGAGGGGCTGTTTGGCGTAACTGCCGCAATGATGAGGAAGGGCACATCTGTATTGTTTCCGTTAGGCTGTTTTAGCGGGGCATCGTGCCCTGCCCTTTTAGCGGCACCTCACTAAAACAGCCTGCCCTTAGCTTTCCCCATCCACAGGCCGCAGTGTCCAGTGGGTGGAAAAAGTTGTGGTGGCCGTTCACGGCTGGGCGAAAAGACTCTATGCCAGTGTTCATTTTGATAAGGATTTTAAATTTAGTTTTAGTCACTTATTTAAACTTGTAGTTGGTATAAAGCAAGGGTGGGGAACCTTTTTTCTGCCGAGGGCCATTTTGAAATATATAACATTATTTGCGGTGCCCCCTCCGTGTGATGACACATGGGGACGGGGCCACAATCGCCAGTGATTACAGCAATGCCTGGAGCATCTTGAGGATGCTCTGGGGAGCTTCAAGGACAGCGTTGTGACCGTCTGAAGTGTCCTAAAGACACTCCAGGGGGCACTGCTACATAGATTCTGGCTGCAGTGTGCCATTCTAGGAACCCTGCTAGCCAGATAAGGTTAGCAGAAAAAAGCTCAGAGGGCCAGACCAAACGATTCCGAGGGCCTTATATGGCCGCCAGGTCTTAGGTTCCCCATCCCTGGTACATTCTACAGTCTATTTTGTTGTGTTTTAGTCAAGGTCTAGTCAGTGGACCGTAGTTATCATTTTAGTCAATGTTTTAGTCATCATTTTTGTTTAATGATACTGTAATGGATTTTACTGAAAAACTTTTCTCTAAAATTCCCTTGAGAACATTATGGGGTCAATCCTATTAGGTGCGAATTGCGAGTTGCTATTTTCACTTCGAATTTGCATAGTGAATTCATTTTGAAATCCAATTAGCAACTCGCACTGAATCAGTCAGACTGAATTCGCATCTTTCCATTCGCACATCCCTGAGGATGTGAGATGGAAAGGAAGATCTTTATTTTAAGGTTAAAATGACGGGACACTGCGCTGAACCCCTTGGACACCCTCCCTAATCACTAATTAGGCATTTGGAAGTTTCCAATAATATGTCATTTTTTGTGGTAAAAAAAAATGTCCTCAAATTACCCCAAAATCAACTTTTTTCGTTAGTTTAGGCACCCCAAAGTTAATTACAATAATTTTTAAGTTGAAAAATAATCGTTTTTATAATTTTTTTTCTCAATTTTTCAAGGTGCCCTCACAGTACCCCAAAATCACCCTTTTTCCTACATTTTCATTGCATTCTTCTTTTAATTCCTCCCCACTTAGTCACTCTCCCTTTTCGAGAACGTGCGCGCAGAAGATGCCCAATCAGCAAGTCTGGGCCCTGGCCTGTCCGTTTTCTAGTGGAAACGCTACATCTGTACCTACAAATCTCTAAATCTACAGCTATAAATATACATTAGCAGAGTGGTTCCCAAACATTCTTTAATCATGGAATCTCAGAAATGTTATGTCATGGCACCCCAAGGCCAAAACTTTTTTATTGAAATAATCAACAAAAATTAAGTCATTTTTTTTTACAGTTACCCCACAAAGTACTGTGTATCCTGTGAATTTGCCATTGTTACCAGGTCCCACACCAGAAATATTAGAGTTCAAATTAGGTGAAAACCTGAAAAACTAGCAATTTCAAAGTGCGCTAATAAAAAAGATAGATAACGCAAAATTTGGATGGCAAATCCTTGAGAACATAGCTATTCCAAAAAAATTACAGCTCTGAAATTGTATTCCTTCCCACTGAAATACAATCCAAAAAAAAATCCTTTTTTTTTTTTTTTTTATTTTAAATTTGACAATTAACTTTGGGCTTAAATTGCAGTGTTAAGGAAGTGAGGTAGGGAAATAGTTATACGACAAAAAAAAAAGTCTACCTTGAAATGTGCTGAAAATAATGTTTTTTATTCCAGCTTTCTAAGACTTTTCTGAGCGGAGATATTGCATTTACCCCAAACGTCTGCAACAGTGGAAAATGTCATACGCCATGATACAAAAATGGCTGCCATCTTCATATGAAGGTAAATAAAAATAAAGTAATGGTGGTTTCTGATTACTAATTTACAGGGGTCACCACACACAAAAAATATTGTTTTTTTTAAAAAAATGGTCAAGCAACCAATTAATTTAATTCTGTATGGACCCAAATAGTTTATCATGAAAATGTAAATACTCACGTTTCCAGAGACACATCTTTTTGTAATACATGTGATTGAACCATAATTTCCCTGGTATTTGTTCTCTGAGTAGTTTGCAGACTGCTGATCCCATCAGCGGCATTTGGATTTGAAGCCTCTGTGGTGTTATGTTCCGGTCCCAGTAATAAATGACTTGGTTCATCAGCCATTTCATTTATTTCATCATCATCATGTCTGGAGTCTTTACAGATGTTTACAGTCACCGGAAACTCTGACAAATATGTTTTTTCTCTACTTGACTCATGGCCACTTACACTTTCATCACTAAAACAAAAACATATAGATGAATACAGTGTGTGAAGTACAGAAGGTGTGTATAGGAAGAAAGATGGGAGTTATGTATGACTGTTATATTACATTTTCACAAGCTTCCACTGTATGAAAGAACAAAATACTGTATAAGACAGGGTAAATTGGAAAGATTGAGAGGCATCTGCAACTCTACTTTAATCCTAGAAGCAGATCTCATAATGATCACTATTAAATAATTTATAAGCTTGCTGCAGTGTCAACAGCTCGCTGTTTAAAAGCAGTGTCTACTTTATATTTTAGATTGCCTTTAATTTGTTAGGCTATATGATTTCTATCGCTCTCATGAATATATCACTGTAAAATTAGTTTTATATATCTTGCTACAGTAAATTAGAAAACAGTAATTTCAGAGTCAGAAATAAAAGCCCTATGACTCCAGCAGCGTTTCACTACGATGCAAAGAACTCAAGTAAGGGGGGAATTCAATTAGCCTGGGTAATTTACCTTAGGCTAACTGCTCCCCCGGGGCTATTCAATTAGCACTGAGGTGCAGAACTTAACAGGGATTTTTTTTCCACCACTGTGCAGGCACTTAATAACTAGGCAGTTAACAGATGCAGCGACTTTTCATGGATCTGTGTGTTAACACCTGTTAACATGTCCATTTAACATTCGTTAACAAAAGGTATTCGTTGAAAAAGGGAGCCTAATTGAATAGCCTCGTGAAAACTCATCGGGTGTAATTGAACTTTGGGGAAAGTTTAGAAGCATAATCTGAACAGAAATAGTGCTGATGGTGTGAGGAGTGTCACTGCACTGCTTTAGGCTGATGATGTTTGAAATCCAGGTGTGGCTAAGAAAAAGCTATGGTGAATCGCTTGTTTGCGTTATGCTTTGTTCCTAACAAATGTATAACCTGCATTCGTTAGATCAGAAAGTGACAGAGGGCACGAGGACAGATAGGATTACCAGATCCTTGTAACTGGCGCTTATCACAAGCAAGACTGATGACAGGAGGGTTACAAGAGGCACACTTGGACCAGGCATCAAGGTTACAAGGGGCCCTGGCAACTCGGGCTCACATCAACATTTATCGGGGACAGACTTATCTAACCACTGCAGCAATCAGCAGGGTGCAGGCATTTATGGAGTCTGGGAGCCCTGTCACTTAAACTTATGGCACTGGCGGCCGGTGCAAATAACGTTTTATGCTTATTGCGGCGCAGTGCGCGTGACTTCATGATGCACCGCTGAAAGGCAGAGGAGCAAGCACACATAGAGGTACAGCCAGAAGATACAGAAGAAGGTAAGGTACTGTGCACTGGTGCCAGAGGGATGCAGGGGCTGGAACTTAGGAGAGACACTTGGGGCCAGGAGACACAGGAGGAGGCTAGCACTGGAGAGACACTGGAGTGGGGGGCTGGAAATACACAGGATGAAGCTGTAGAGACAGAAGGGGGCTGGAGCGACAATGAGACTGGAGAGACAATGGGGCTGGAGCTGGAAAGAGAAGGGAGATGGTGCTGGAGAGACAGAGGAGGTAAGTGAGGCAGAAAAGACACTGCAGGGTAAGGTTGAAGCGGCAGAAGGGGGATAAAGCTATAGAAACACAGGAGGAGCGGTAGAGAAACAGAGGAATAAAGGTGGAGATACCCAAACTTTAATTGGCATGCTTAAAAGAAAAGGCTAGGGCACCGTAAACTTCATTAAGACACCCATTTTGAACAATACGGATGTAAATGGTATTGATCACAGATAAATCTAATTACTATTTGCAACACCTCTATCTCGCCACTTGATACATACTTTGTGGGGAATCTAATACAAGAACATCTAACCAGTTTTCCTTCTACTGCACATATTTAGCAGATACTAAAGGTTTTCATATACTGAAGTTTACAAATGTGGAAGTCTGACAATCTGTACATGATTATACAGGGGATTTGACTGCGATTCTCTAGGAGTCAGCAATTGTGACTACACAGTTTGCACAGTGACATTAGTTACAATAAAACATCACGAATAGACAAGGGTAATAAATGTTACAGTGTCATCAGACTCAATTACAGTTGATTGCAGGCTTCACAGTATAAACTATTACCTAAACGTAACGGAATCCCCTTATAAAATAATTGCGATATTTCCTACTAAATGATACCCCATGGGACATATTCAATTAGCTGCGAGATTGTCACAGTAAAATTACTGAGGACATGGCAACCATTTTCTTATTACTGCGCATTTAAGCACTTCCGATACCTGCAGTATCCAGTTGCAAAAAAATGACTGCGGTTGAATTTTTACCACAAAAACCTGTGGGTAATAACATAAAAAATAGTCTGCACCCCAAAAAATTACAAAAAAACCCCACCACCACACTGCAGTTTCTGGGCAGCAGCAGATGAGACCAGTCCATTGCATTCCAAAGTGTTTTAGCTCTTGCTGTGTGCTATCTGCTCCCCGGGTAGTCATGCCCGTGTCCCTTACCATGTCCAAGCAGCAGAGTCCCCCCGGCCAGCAGGTAATGTTATAGCGCAGCAGTCTCGCAGGTGCTCAGCAAGACCCCCGTGTCCCCCAATTCTGCTGACGGCTTTGGACTCCAGCGCATAGTAATGGGCCAGCCATCGATATAATAAGCAGGTGGAGCGCTGCCGGACCAGGAGGAGAAAGACCCAGTGAATGACCAGGAGAAAAAGATTTGTTTAACCTCAGCATGTTGGGGAGGATAGGGCTGCCAATTATGGACTAATTAGTGGAGGAATTAAGCTAATTGAAAACATCCAATTGCCCAGCCAGAAGGGGGGTAACACAAAATGGAGATATTTCTGACTTTTGTACCTGCTGGGGAGCTGTGAGAAAAAAAAATTCTTATTGAAATTAATGCAGCTGATTTTCTCCCCAGCAACTGCATAGGAAAAAGCACCAAGAGTTTTTTTTCAAACTGAATATGCCCCATGTGTTAAGAAAAAAATTATTAGTATTATAGCTTTAATATTACACAAACAATATCATATGTAGGATACTAATCACATGTTTACATTCCACAGATATATTTAGAGTGGATGGAACATAACCTTGTTTCTTAATTCACATTTCTTTATTTTCAATCACATGTATCAACTTTTATTTTTATATTTTCCTTAAAATTACAACTAAAGGGGGGAATTCAATGCAACTCATTAATACTGCTTTTATACCTAAATTCCGGGTCTGACCCGGAGGTTGGAACAGGGGGCCCGATTCAAACCCGGTCGCTAGATGCGGATGCTCGCTCCCAGCGTATGCAAATTCAGCTGACGTCAAGGCAGGCGATCGCACAGCAAGGCATAAGCACGCCCACTATGTCTTGGCATGCAATCACTTTGTGTATGCAGACGCCCACCAGCCTGTCTTTAGCCACCCACTAGCGAACGTCATCTCCAGGAAATATATACAACCATCGGTACATCTGGTTCCATCGAAACTGACTTCAGCGGTTGCGGTTTACTGTACCCTACCGCAAGCACTTCAGTGTAAAATTCAACCAGGTGACCTGTACTATGACACTGGCTGTTAATTATACACGCCTCTGAAACGGCGTTAAGATGTTCAGGCACGCCTGCGTTCGCACCTCCACTCCCCCGTTTCCAGTGGCCTGCCCGTTACCACCCACAAACAGCTTGATCTGTCACTCATTCAGCTGGGCTGTCTCTGCTGGGCGAGCGATTGCTTCCCGATCGCTCAGACTAGTTTGCGCATTGCGATGCATACGCACTTTGCAAAGCATCACTAGCTCCGAGCGATCGATTGCTAGCAAATGGTTCTGAAGCAGGCCCAGGGTTCCAAACCGGATCAGACCCGGAATTTAGCTGGCACCTACCCAGGATATTCCGGAATGGAAAAGGGGTATAAGTTTACACGGGTGAAAATGTCGGTAGCTTAGTGCTTTACCGCCTGAGGCTATTCAATTAGACTGCCTTTTTCACCCGAGCCTCTTCCGATCACTCGTTAAAAAGGGGCATTAAGTGCCGTTAACGGGTGTTAACTCAAAGTCCATGATAAGTTCACGGACTTATGCGTTAACTGAGTGTTTTCCCCCTTAACCGCAAACTTATCAGGGATTTCTTTTTGTGTCTCATGAGACTCGAAAAGAAATCCGTTAAGTGGGGCTAATTGAATAGCTGAAGGCGATCAATTAGCACCCTCAACTTAACGGGGCTAATTGAATTTCAACCCAAGTCTTGGATATCAAATTTTTTGTTGCTGGTTTAAACCACTCTGTTTTTTTTTTTAATATGCTATGACTACAGGCACAGCACCATGACTTCTTAAAAAAAGCCTATCATAAGGAAATTCCCCTGGTATTATTCCACATTAAATTCACACTAACACACACAACAGAGAAATAGGGAGGGTGAACCATATCAGAGAGGTGCTAAATCTGCTTAGCATCAGCTAATACTCCACAAACTCCTCCCCAAACTATCCTATAGGACACGAGAAAACCACAACTAAAGGCAGGTATCCACTACCCGGTTAAACAGAGCGATTGAACGATAATGACAACACTATCGTTCAATCGCTTGTTAATCGAGCATAAATCGTGCAGCTTAATGTAAAAAAACGACCAGCGATGCGCGCTCCCGCTAACCGTTTTTGACATCTATCATCGTCCGAACATGCTGGTCAATCTGCCGATAATGACAGATTGGCCATGTTCAGGGATGAGGGAGAGTGCCTGCACTGAATGACTGATCGTTCAGTGTAGGCACAGCACAGACTGTGAAACGACTGCACGATTACAATGTCATAACCGTGCAGTCGTTTCACAGTCTGCTAGTGGATACACACCTTAACATTCTCAATCTTAAAGCGTAAACAACTCCAACACATTGAGGCAATACACAGAGAAACACCTCATGGTTTAATCTCCTTAAAGTCTATTTCAATTCAAAACCTTCAGTCCTACTAAGATGAGTGGATGTCGTTCATAGACAAATCATCTATACACACTGGCTGATGCACACACAATATATTGGTCATTCAATTAAACAGCCAGTATATTGGCCAGTTTGTTCCCAGCATCTGGCTATTGATGAAAAAAAAAAAAATCGTTATAACTTTGGGTTGTTATTTATGGAAAGCATTAAACAAGATTGATCATGGTTTCTAATACATAGCAATGTTTCACAGTATTAATATAATAAGCCTGGATTCATTTTTTTACATTAAAACATTAATAAAAATAAAAACTGGTTTAAACCAAAAACGGTCTAAACCAAATTAACTTTCTTTTTTTTTTAATAAACCTGTTTTTTTTCCAACCCTGTTTAATAATCAATATAGTCCCTAGTGCACTGCCATTAAGATTTTTCTCTTCTTGCTTTGTTGAATCATTCATTTAAATAAGGCAGCGGCATATCCGGAAATTATATTTACTGTGTACATCATAACCTACTTGATAAAGGGATGATTATAGATCATTTAAAAACTTACGATAAGTAAAGGTTATTTAATCGAGTGCAGAAAATAAATTTTTAGGGGGAAATTCAAATGTTGGCGCCCCCTCCTGAGGAGGCAAGCAGAAATGTGCGAGAAGCCTGTGGTTTGGGTGCCCTAACCAGGACTTTAAACAGGTTTAGCAGATATACACTGCTAAACCCGGTCTATTTGGTGCGACAAGCCCTCTAGGAGTGTTCAAACCAAGATATAACTTTAGCTGAAGTTCCTGGAACTGCTAGTTTATTAATCTGAGATGCCTGGATCTCTGGAGTGGGTATAGTCTCAGTGAGCAAAATCTTAGCTAGCTCCATTCCGCCACCATCTTAGGGATGCAGCTCCCAAATCTCCTCAGAATTAGATTAATGGGAATGAGGGTCTGACCTGTTGTCCACTGACAGACTGCTAGAGCAGTTCACATCTGTTGTGTAAATGTATGGCTTCAATAGCAGCTGTAGTCAACCTAGCTGTATCAGTGAGACCCGCTTAAGGTACTCGTGCGTGGGGGGGGGGGGGGTTGGAGGGGTGTGGGGGGGGGAAACTCCGCTGTGGCGCTCGTGGGAGCAGTTTGCCTGCTGAAGTCCCAGCCACTCAGACTATATAAGCGGTGTCAGTGATACTATCAGAGCCGACTTCTCTGGCAGAGACTTAGTTGCGGTCACTGTGTAAAAGGTGGTTTCTGATGTAGCTGTGTAATAAATGTACCACGCACTGGAGCATCTAAATCAATAGTTTCCTCCATTTAATGGACATAAGAAAATAGACTTGCTCTACACTTCCTTAAAGCATTTCTCTCTCTTCTATCTGCCCTTCTGAAGTCCATTCTACAGAGGAGACGTCATTGATTTTAGTCTGAACAGTTATCCCTCATTTTTTATAGATTTTTACAACAAATAATATAGAATGTTTTTTAGGAGAGAATCTTAAACAGCAATTATTTACCATAGCACAGTCAGGCTTTACAATCTTAAACCAATCCCATTGGATTCAACTATTCTGTTCCATATTTCTCCCCTTATACCAACAATAAAAAATCTTGTTGTGTACCTGATGTTAAGAGGGGTAGATGTACCAAGCCTTGAAGAGAGATGAAGTACCAACTAATCAGCTCCTGTCATTTTTCAAACATCTTGTAAAGTCACTGTTATGCTGGGTTCACACTAACCGATGTGTACCCAGCACGATCTCGTTAGTGAGAGGTCCTGGCATCAGCAAGTGCATACACACTTGCCGATGCTGGGAGCGATAGCGGGGGCCACGCTGCATTCGGCAGCATGGCCTCTGCTGACGATATCACCCATCGGACCTGCATGCAGGTCCAACGGATGTTGCTGACGACGAGCGGGAATTGCCAGCGACATAGCCGGTACACACTGGCCGATATGTAGACGATATTGCATCGGACGACATATAGTCTAGTGTGTACCGGACATTAGGAGCGGATTGGTTGGTGCTTTATCTCTTCAAGGCTTAGTGCACAGGTTCTCAAACTCGGTCATCAGGACCCCACACAGTGCAGGTTTTCTAGGTCTCTAGACCAGAATCAAAAGTGAAATACTTATAACCACCTGTGGATCTTTTAAAATGTGTCAGGGAGTAATGAATACACCTGTGCACCTGCTGTGACCTGGAAAACGTGACCTGCGTGGGGTCCTGAGGACCATGTTTGAGAAGCACTGGCTTAGTGCATCGCAAAAATGAGCCAAGAAGATTTCACTCTCCATGCACATTAACAATTCTGACTACGTCAAGCAGGAATGTAGATGCCTGAGAAGAATCACCATTAAGAAGATGTAACATTCACCAAAAAAAAGTAAAACCTCCTGTCATACTTCAGATTTTTTTTTCACTTTTATTAGGTGGTGTCAGTATGGTAGAGAAATACAGGGGGGGGGGCTCTAGGCAAATTGTAAAAGAGCAACTTAATAAGCTTTACCCATCAATCACTTGAGGGTGGGAATCCTGAAGCGGCTGTGACTTCTTGCCGTAGTCAGGCAGGCTCCCCATGTCTGTGCTCCCCTCACATGCAGGGCTCCAGTCCCCAGATGACAGCTTCACAAGAGCAGAGTTCAGGGGCTTAGAGGCCATTAGCGCCTGAGGTGGCGAGTAGCAATCCCTCCTGCCTCCAGGAAACCATCAGCTCTTTCTCTAATAATGAATAAATATATTGAGGTTTTGCTTGTCAGGAAATTAATCCAGTAGTAATTGCTTCCGTACACAAAGTGTAATCTCCTATCCCTCATCCCCCCCCTTACAGGTTACAGGCTCGCAGGGGAAACGCTGACAGAACTAGAACAGCAGCACTCCAGCCATTCACAAGCTGCACTCTACCGGAAACGGACATCGATGTCCTCCCCAAGCTTTAGTGCTCGGGCGTTTCACCCGGCCAAAATTCCCTGCCTCCCAGACACCCGTATCTGAAAGTCGCTCTGCAGTGCACTGACCCTTGTCGCTCGGCACTGTGACGCTCCCGAAAGTCGCGTAGCAATGACGTCACGGGTCACCGTTACAGTGCCGGGCGGTGTCATACAGATCCCCTTCAGTACAAGGTAATATAAGGTTCTGGTGCAGTACGACTTCTTTAGCGTCAGACATTGAGCAGAGCCAAAAGCGGCGGCGGGGGAAGTCTGCGTGGTGCTGAATGGTGGTGACTAAAAAAAGGACTGAGCGTGAGGTGCTCCTAGGTGTCCGTGCTATATGGGTAGCGTTACCGTAGTAGGTGGTCCCCCAGGGGAGTGTGCGGCCACTTGGTGCTAGATCTGCCTGGCAATTGGTAGGAAATATGGTAGGTGTTCTGGCAACCGGCTCCGTCGTGCGCATGTGCACTGGGCCAACATCGACCCGCTTGCGAGCGCTCAGCGCTCGTGAGCGGGTCTGAATCAGGCCCTCTGCTCAAAGCTAAACATGCAGAACTGCCTGGTAATCCCTGTTTGTTTTTTTTCTCTAATGCTGGACTGACTTTGCTCAAAACTAAAGCCACAGAACTCTACACAAACCCTTATTTTCACTGTAATGCTGTACTGTGTGTTTTTTTTTTTATATATATATATATATATATATATATATATATATCCGGAAGTGTAGTTGCTTTGCTGAAACTAGTTATTTTAAGACATGGTTACTGTGTTTTGATGGTTTTGTGACAGGTCTCTTTGAAGGGAAACTGAGATAATGTACTAAATGTACAGCTGTTTATGTGTCAATTGTTGCCCTCACATTAAAATTGTGCTGTTACTTGTAACTGAGGGCCTGATTCAGACACGGTCGCAAGCGCTGAGCGCTCACAACTGGGTCGACGGAGGCCCACAGCGCATGCGCACGACGGAGCCGTTCCGCATCTTTAGCTTTGAGCACAGGGCCTGATTCAGACCCGCTCGCGAGCCGGCTCCGTCGTGCACATGCGCGAGACCTGGCTAGCGACGGGCACTTTGTCGCTCTGGGTCTCTCAACAAAGGGGGCGAGCTGTCGATGTTGAGTGACAACTCGCCCCCTTTGGTGGGCGGGCTGGGGGGGTGGCTGCCCAAACGGAGGCATTCCCATGAGAACGCCTGTCGTTTGGGGGCGGCCCCACTGACATCACAAGTGATGTCAGTGGAGAGATTCCGGCTCTGTTAGAGCCAAAATCTCTCTGGGGCTTGCGGCCACGAGACCCTACCACAAGGGTCTCGTCGCAAGTCCACTGGTCGCGATGGTCTTGACCATCGTGACCATCATCATGGCCGCTCGCTGTAGCTGTGGGTGGTCACCCACAGCTATGTGAGCGGCCAGGAGGCCATTCTAAAGAAAAAAAAAACAGGCCCTGATTCAGAGCGAGTGCTCTGTCAGAGCGACCGGGACTGAATCAGGCCCTGAGTCTGTCGCTGTGTCTGATAAAAAGGGAAACTCATTTCACCCAGGTTGTCTCTCTGATCTATTCCAACCTGGTCCCTAGTAAAAATGGGACATTACAGTTATAATGTCAGTGTTGGACTTACCCGGAAAATCACTGTTGACATTATGGCCATGTTGACATTTTCATGGTTACATGTTCACCATCACCCTAACATAATGAACTCTTCAGTTACAGAGAAATGATACATGCATTACAACAAAAAAGAAAGATTTCTGAGTTACATATACAGGAACTGCTCTGGGAATCACTGACAATATATCCTGTACTCTTCAATGAGGGACAATGTAAAATACCATAATAGATTCTAGAAAAGTCTTTAGTTATTCATTTTCTTGTAATATGATTTTACAATTTTGGTTGTAATAATGTTTTGAAAATCTAAATTAAATATACTACAATTGTTGGGAGGGGCTTATTTTTCTTTCATGTAATTTAAACAATATTTCTCCTCCCCGAGCCCCACATGTGCACCGTGACCGGACCCCCACAACAATATTCCCCACAGCAGGCTGGCTCCCCCAAGACCCACATGCGCACCAGGCCCCCCCAATAATAATTTGCCGCACAAAGGCTCCCCCAGCCCCATATGTGCCCCCACCAATGTGCTCCACAAACACAGCTCTCTTCAGAAAAGTGACAGGCAGGAGAACACTCGACCGCAGTGTCTGTCAGCCAGCCCACGCAGCCAAGTGACAGTCTGCTACGCTGCTCAAGTCAAGATGGCTGCTGCCTCGAAGGATCCCAGCATCCTCACTGCGCTGACCTTGCGCATGCGCAAAGAAGGATAGGGGGGCCAACTGATCTACGGAAGATATCAACTCAGCTTTGGCCCGCTGCGCCGCCCGCGATCCTGCCAGCCAGGACTGGAGACATTGGAGACACTGCATTTGTGTTTCCAATGTCACATGACAGATCATCGCTCTGGTGCTGCGCCGCGGCTGCACTACTTTGCTTACAGGCAGCAGCATAGCCAACTGACAGGACACACTAGTTGCGACTGGTGTAAATAAGAGGGCAGAACTTTTGGAGATCGGGGCTGTGTGTATGGGGGGCGATCGCCCTTATCGCCCCCCTGGATCTGCCGGTGGGTACAGGACTCTATAGAGGAACAGACGCCAGAGGAAGCGGAGCCTTTACCTCAGGGTGTAGAGGTGCTGATTGCAGCTATATGCCAGGTGTTACATGCTGAGGACATGGACCCTGTGGAAGTTAGGCCGTCTATCTTTTAATAAGAAACAAAGACTAGCGGCCTCCTTTCCAGTGTCTGAGGAATTGGACGAGATCCTTACCTCAGCGTGGAAACACGCAGATGAAAAGTTTCAGATCTCACGTAAACTTTTATCCTACTATCCCTTTCCTGCAGAGAGCAGGAAATTATTCGAAACACCTCCTTCAGTGGACACTTCAATGTCACCTCTGTCTAAAAAGACCGTGCTCCCTGTTCCAGCAGTTTCTTTAAAGGAGTCTTCTGACAGGAAGTTAGAAACTACCTTAAAGTTTATGTACACTGTAGCGAGGGTGTGTCTACCTCCCACATTAGTCAGCTGTTGGGTCAACAAGGCGGTGGAAGCATGGGCTACGCAGCTTGTTGAGGGCCTTAAGACTGGTGTTCCGGCAGAGGTTCTGGTTCCTCTAGCGCAGTGGTTCTCAAACTCGGTCCTCAGGACCCCACACATCTCACATTTTGCAGGTCACCCAGTAGGTGCACAGGTGTATTCATTACTCACTGACACATATTAAAATTTCCACAGGTGGAGCTAATTGATTCACTTGTGATTGTGCGAGGAGACATGGAAAACATGCACACGCCTGTGTTTGTCCGTCCACCCCCCCTACTCGCCCACAAAACGGGGCGAGCTGTCAATCAACATAGACAGCCGCCCTGTCTTGTTGCGAGCCCCGTAGTGACTGAACTTCGGTCGCTCAGTGGGGCTTGCGCACGCTGGACGTGGTACATCCGCAGTGGGCAACCATCGGGCCGCTTGCGAGTGGCTCTGAATCGGGCCCAATATCTTTTTTTCCCATGTTCATAGCTCCTATTCACGCATTGATTTGGTCTTTTCCAATAAGTGGACCCTACAGCATATTAAACAAGTTTCTGTACTACCAGTAACATGGTCTGACTGTGCGGCCTTAAG
This sequence comes from Taudactylus pleione, assembly GCA_031769625.1. Taxonomy (NCBI): domain Eukaryota; kingdom Metazoa; phylum Chordata; class Amphibia; order Anura; family Myobatrachidae; genus Taudactylus; species Taudactylus pleione. Next base: position 6,148,801 of record JAUIMM010000844.1, read on the forward strand.
CCTATGTTGGGATGTTACACATTTTAGAACCCTTCCAGGCTGAACACCTACTCCTGGACCTGGACGCTATACAGACCATTTCCAAATCTCTTTTTCTACTTCAGGGTCCATAGGGTATCCACAGGATACCTTGGGGTATTGGTGTGACGTCAGTCGCTGGGCACCATAGAGTTAAGCTTTTCAGCCTCCCAGGATGCACTAGGGTCCCCCTCCTATACCCCGCCCCCGAGCCAAGGCACCTCAGTTTAGTTTGGTGCCCGGTCGGCGTCGGGTGCACCTGTCGGAGTGGGGGCTAGAAGAGCCCCTGAAGCTTTCTTCAGTGCAGCTGTGGCTGCACATCTGGATGTACAGCATGGACAGTCAGTCCTGACGTCCATGCTGTCTTCCCTACACCCCCGCCGGTACCAGAACGCCGGTACCGATCCGGGGATGCTGGTGAGCATCTGGGGTCACAGCTAGCGGTGACCCCAGATGTTCCGGACCATGGCCGGATCCAAGGGGGACAAAGGTAAGCAGCGGGGTCCCGCGGTGGGTCCCCGCTGGTCACATGGTCCTAAGTCCCCAGGCAGGGGGCTCCCTGGGGACTGGCTGCAGCGTGGAGCCAGGCGACCAACCTGCGCTTTCCACTACCCCCTGGGACAGCGGACCGCAGCAGAGCGGTAGCGTCCCGAGGACCCCAGGCGTCCCAGGGGTTAAATGCATGCCAGGGGAGCGCGCCTTCCCTGTCTCACAGCCGGCGCCTCCCCCGCTGCACACAGCCCTCTCTGCATGCTGCCGACTGGTCCTGTGGCAGCGCTCCTCCCCCAGGCCAGCCTCCTCTCTGCTCCTTGGCGGCCATCTTCTCCAGAAGGCATGGTGAACGCTGCTGGAAGCGCTGGATGGAAGCATCGTGGTCTGGGTCCCCCCGCATACCTCTCCTCCGCTGTGGCTCAGGTCTGTGTATGCAGCGCTGTGTCCTACCAGGCCCTGTGTCTGTGTAGTTGAGTGATCAGCGCTGTTAGTGCAGGAATTGTTATTTCTCTGCATTGTATGTGACTGTGCTAGCGCTGCCTGTAACTTTTCTTCTCTAAACTGTCAGCTTTATTACTGTCCTTGTTCTTTCTGCTAAAGCCCTTGCGGTGCGGTGCTGCAGGGTGGTCTCTCGCCTATTTAATACTTAATTGGTGAGAGAGGTCACATACGTGGTGCCATCATGTCTGAAAGTGATTTTCCCCTCCGGCTACAGTGTACCACGTGCAAAGTACCGTTAGCGGAGGGGGAGGGTAGCGCGGAGGGCCTTTGCCGGCAGTGTTTGTCCATGGCGCGGCCTATTACGGTTACAGCACCGGTACAGGAGCCGCCCTGGGCTTGTTTCGCTCAGGCGTTAACAGCTTTAGTGGGCCAGTTAGCTCCGCAGCCCGCGTTTACTCCGATGGGTTTGTCCCAGCAGTCTGTGGTGTCGTCACCCATGCAGGGGTTCCCACGACAATTGGTGGTACCCCACAGTCTCCCTATTTCCCCGCTCCCGGGTTCTCAGGAGCTTCTCAGGAGCCAGCGTGGGTTAACTCCCTGACGAGTTCTGTACAGCAATTGTCGGATGTGTTGCAAGGGGAGTCTGTGATGCGGCCTCATAAAAGGCCGGTGGCGTCTCTGTCCGCTCCTTATGAGGATGACGAAGGGACGTCTGATGATGGGGAGATTCTGGTTCCTTACGATCAGGAACCTCTCCATACTAAGGACGCTGATGCTAAGTCCAAAGTATATATTCCTGGACTTATTCGGGCGGTCCGCACAGCCTTGGTGATTGAGGACGAAGTTCCCCCAGCGGCTAAATCTAAGTATGCCTTTTTCAAAGATGTGAAGGGCGATGCCACAGTCTTTCCTCTTTCGGGTCAGTTGGTGGACCATTTAGAGGAGGCGTGGAAACAGCCTGGCAAGCGATACCAGCCGCAGAGACGCCTGGCGGTGGCTTATCCGTTTGCGGATAATTATTTTGCTAAGTGGGAATCCCCTCCACAGGTGGATTCTCATGTGACACGTCTTGTCCGTAGTGCCACATTGCCGGTGCCATCCATGTCCTCCCTTAAGGATGCTACGGACCAGAAGGTAGAAATCTGCCTGAAGTCCGCTTATTCCCTTGCAGGGGGGGCAGCACGGCCGGCTATGGCCATTTGCTGGGTTGCCAGAGCGATGGAGCGCTGGGCGGATTCATTAGAGGCTTCTTTTGAATCCGACTGTCCGGCCGAACAGGCAGAGTTGATTGGCAATCTCCGTGATTCGGCCACCTACATCAACGAGGCGGCTCTAGACATTAGTACTCTGGTGTCTAGAATTTTTTCAGCAGCGGTAGCTGCTCGTCGCTCCTTGTGGCTGCGATCCTGGAAGGCGGACGCAGATTCCAAGAAAGGTCTGGAAGCGTTGCCGTTTACCGGAGAAGTTCTCTTCGGTCCGGATCTGGATAAAGACGTCCGGCCCCCAAGCCAGATGACAAGCCTGCGGCCTGACGGTCCGGGCCTCCCTTTGGGGGATCCCAGGGTGGGAGGCCGCCTGCTACAGTTCGCCCAGTGTTGGTCGACCACTACGACAGACACTTGGGTTCTGGAGGTGGTTTCCCACGGATACGCCCTCTCCTTCCGGCACAGACCCCCGGCTCGCTTCTTCACCACGGGTCTACCATCAGACCGAAACAAGGCTACGGAGCTGCGGAAGGTATTGCACACTATGCTCCAGGCTGGAGTTATAGTGCCTGTTCTATTCTCCCAGAGTGGCCAGGGTTTCTATTCAAATCTATTTTTGGTACAGAAACCCAATGGGTCATATCGTCCGATTCTCAACCTCAAAGCGCTCAACAAGTCTTTCGGGTCCCGAAGTTTCGGATGGAGACCCTACGGTCCATCATTCTGGCGCTGGAACCTGGGGACTACATGGTGTCATTGGACATACAGGACGCTTACCTGCATGTCCCTATTCTTTTGCGCCATCAACAGTTCGTCAGGTTTGCAATCCGCAGCGACCACTTCCAGTTTCAGGCGTTACCTTTTGGCCTGGCAACAGCACCACGTGTTTTCACCAAGGTGATGGCGGTCATGGCGGCTTCTCTGCGGCTGCAGGGAGTCCGCATGTTGCCGTATTTGGACGACCTGTTATTGGTGGCAGGATCTCCAGAGCTCCTGTTACGCCACTTGGACCTGACCATTGCACTGCTGCAACGGCACGGCTGGCTAATCAACTGGCAGAAGTCCACTCTAATCCCGTCTCGGAGGATTCTGCATCTTGGAGCCTTATTGGACTCGGGACAGCAAAGGATCTTCGTGACGGAGGACAAGATCTCTGCTTTACAGTCAAGGGTGCGCAGTTGCCTGCACAGCCGCCGGGTGTCCTTACACTCGGCGATGAGGTTACTGGGCTCCATGGTGTCGGTGTTCGACATGGTGGAATACGCCCAGTTTCACTCCAGACCTCTGCAGCACCTGATCCTGTCCAAGTGGAACGGGCTGCCTCAGTCTCTGAAGTCCCAGACGATTGTGCTCACCCCGGAGGTTCGCCTGTCCCTTGCGTGGTGGTTACAGACGATCCACCTCAACAAGGGACGTCCGTTCTGGGTTCCAAATTGGGTCCTGTTGACAACGGACGCCAGTCTTCGGGGCTGGGGAGCAGTTTCGGGTCCACACTTGTTCCAGGGCAGGTGGACGCCGACAGAAGCGGAGCTTCCAATAAATATCTTGGAACTCCGTGCGGTCTTCAATGCTCTCCAGCAGGCACAGCGGTTTCTCCAGGGTCGCCCGGTGCAGGTCCAGTCGGACAACGCTACCACCGTGGCCTACATAAACAGGCAAGGAGGAACTCGCAGTCGGGCGGCTCTCGTAGAGGTCTCTCGGATCCTGGTTTGGGCGGAGCGCAATCTTCCAGCCATATCAGCGGTCTTCATCCCGGGAGTGCTCAATTGGGAGGCGGACTTTCTAAGTCGCCAAGACGTTCATCCGGGGGAATGGTCCCTGCACCCGGACGTTTTTCAACTACTGGTGGACAGGTGGGGTCTTCCAGAAATCGACCTCATGGCGTCCCGGCACAACAAGTTGCCGTTGTACGGGTCTCGCACAAGAGACGAAGGGGCGTCTCTGGTGGATGCTCTCTCCGTCCGGTGGACGTTCCGGTTCGCATACCTGTTCCCTCCGGTCTCCCTTCTTCCACGGGTAATCCGGAAATTCAAACAGGAAGGAGGGACGCTCCTGTTGATAGCTCCCGCGTGGCCCAGACGGCACTGGTTCTCAGACCTTCAGGGTCTGTCCGTGGACAGTCCTCTGCGGTTGCCGCTACGACCGGACCTTCTGTCTCAGGGTCCTTGCCTTCACCCGGACCTGACTCGGCTGTCTTTGACGGCGTGGCTGTTGAGACGGCCATGCTGAGGTCCCGGGGGTTTTCCAGCTCTGTGGTGCGTACCATGTTACGAGCTCGGAAACCGTCTTCCGCGAGGATATACCATCGCGTGTGGCATACGTTCTTCCAGTGGTGTCGACCGAGAGGTTATGCACCGCGGGAGTTTCGTCTGTCTCGGATTCTCGCCTTCCTGCAAGCGGGACTAGATCATGGGCTTCGCCTTGCTTCTTTGAAGGTACAGGTTTCGGCCCTATCTGTCTGGTTTCACCATAGGATTGCTACAATTCCGGATGTGCGCACCTTTATGCAGGGTGTTCTCCGCATTCAGCCGCCCTTTGTTCCACCTGTGGCGCCTTGGGATTTGGCTGTGGTCCTGAGGGCTCTCCAAGGACCGCCGTTTGAACCACTGGGCTCAGTGGATCTTAAATGGCTAACAGCTAAGACTGTTTTCCTTCTGGCCATTGCTTCGGCCAGACGTGTTTCTGAGTTAGGGGCTCTTTCTTGTAGACCCCCTTTCTTGGTTTTTCATGGGAACAGGGCAGTGCTCCGCACTCGTCCCGAGTTTCTTCCCAAAGTTGTTTCCCAGTTTCATGTTAACGAGGAAATAGTTGTTCCGGCCTTTAACTCACCGGGTCTTTCCGTGGGTGAGGCCTCTTTGGATGTTGTGCGGGCCTTAAGGACTTATGTTGACCGCACTTCTTCGTTTAGGAAGTCGGACGCTTTGTTTGTCCTCTATGGCTTCCGTAAAAAGGGTTGGCCTGCTTCAAAGCAAACTTTGGCAGCCTGGATCCGTATGGCTATTTCTGAAGCTTATCTTCATGAAGGCCTACCGGTCCCTCCTTCTCTGAAGGCTCATTCCACTAGGTCTGTGGGTCCTTCGTGGGCAGCTCGACGTGGTGCCTCGGCAGTTCAGATCTGCAAGGCTGCTACGTGGTCTTCTGTCCATACCTTCGTGAGGTATTACAGGTTTGACACCTTCGCCTCTCAGGATGCTTCCTTCGGGCGGCGGATTCTCCTTTCTGCACAGGAGCGTCCCCACCCTTAAAGGATACTGCTTTGGGACATCCCCAAGGAATCCTGTGGATACCCTATGGACCCTGAAGTAGAAAATATGAGATATGGTAAGAACTTACCCTTGTTATCTCTATTTCTACGAAGTCCATAGGGTTCCACAGGACTCCCGCCCTGTCGCACCTGTGCTGCAGATGGGCTTTGCTCTGGTCACCGGTTTTCCGTCTCCCTCTGGTGAGAATGTGATTCTTGTATGTGTCCAGATCTTTTTTCTCTCTCTTCCTTCTCCTCCTCCGGCCTATGGCTTGATAACTAACTGAGGTGCCTTGGCTCGGGGGCGGGGTATAGGAGGGGGACCCTAGTGCATCCTGGGAGGCTGAAAAGCTTAACTCTATGGTGCCCAGCGACTGACGTCACACCTATACCCCAAGGTATCCTGTGGAACCCTATGGACTTCGTAGAAATAGAGATAACAAGGGTAAGTTCTTACCATATATTATTTTTGGAGGCAACCTGGAAGACACTACCCTTTTCACATTTTTTTTCCACTATTAATTTTTCTCTTGAAGGATTGACTCTTTGACGCTGAATTTATCTTTTGAAATCTGGGGTGCTCGAGGAGTTCTTACTTTGGCTGAGGAAACGACCTCAGGTAATTTATATATTTCCCAGATCCAATCGCAATACTCTTTCTCCTCTAAGGACTATTATAAGTAATCCCTACAGCCGGCTTCCCGAATGTCATATCCCGGCGAGGGTTAAATGACAGGCATCTAAATCTAGACGGCTGTCATTTTACCGATACCGGGAGACCGGCGCCCGACATCCCGATCGAAGTGATGCTGGGCGCCGACACGGACAGCCGCGTAGGGGGAGGGTTAGGTTTAGGGTTCCAAGCGGGGGGACTTAGGGCTAGGCACCCACTGGGAGGTTATGGTTAAGCACCCCCAGGGGCAGGTTAGGGTTAGGCACCCCCCCGGTGGACGTAGGTTTAGGCACTTAGAGGGGGAAGGTTAGGGTTAGGCACCCCTAAGGGAGGGTTAGGGGGTTAGAATTAGGTTAGGAAGTACTTACCTTGGACGATCAGGATTTCCACTGCTGCCGAGATGCCGCTGTCGGGATTCCAACCACCGGGCATGGGTCAGGCGGTAAATCATACTGATTCCGTATAGGAGTGCTCTGTCTATCCATAAAGGGGCTACTGTGTCCTTCAAGGTGTTCCGTCGGTCTAGGTGTGCCCAGGGTAAAAAAAATAAAAACTAATATAATTTAATAAAATGTTGTGCTGTACGCCAGTGTACTATATTGTTTTTAATTATTTTTACTGTGACACTGCCTGTCAGACCACAGTGTAAGATTCATACACTTATTTTGGCACTGTTAGTGGTACCCCAATTTCATCCAAGTATTGTAACACTGTAAGTGGAAGCGCAGTGTACTATTCATAAACGACCGCACGGCCGCCTCGATGTTTGTCTAGTGCGCATGCGCATGAGGGAGCCGGCTCCTTCGTGCGCATGCGTGAGACCCGCTACGACCTACAGCGCTGGTTGTAGCGGGTCTCTTTCCAAAGGGGGCGAGCCTTCGATGTTGATTGACAGCTCACCCCGTTTGGAAGGTGGGCTGGGGGGTGGCAGCCCAAACGGAGGCGTTCCCATGGGAACGCCTGCCGTTTGGGGGAGGCCCCACTGACATCACTAGTGATGTCAGTGGAGAGCTTCCGGCTCTGACAGAGCCAGAAGCTCTCCGGGGCTTACGACAAGGGAGACCCTACCCATCGCGACCATCACCCGAGTGGTCGTTAGAGCTGCAGGTGTTAACCCACAGCCTAACGACCGCAACAGAGGCGGGCGGTGAGGATGCAAGTGGCCGCCCAGTTTCTGAGCGACTGCTTGCATCCTCCGACCGCCTCTGAATGAGGTCCAGTAAGTGGTACCCCAATTTCATCCATGTATTGTGACACTTTAAGTGGAACCACAGTGTAATAGTCATACGTGTATTGTGACACTGTAAGTGGAACCACAGGGTAATATTCATACACATATTGTGACACTGTAAGTGGTAAACCAATTTCATCTAAGTATTGTTACACTGTAAGTGAAACCGCAGTCTAATATTCATAAACGTACTGTACCATACTTTCATCCTTGTATTGTGACATTGTAAGTGGAACCACAGTGTAATAGTCATACGTGTATTGTAACACCGTAAGTGGAACCACAGTGTAATATTCATACACATATTGTGACAAAGTAAGTGGTAAACCAATTTCATCTAAGTATTGTTACACTGTAAGTGAAACCGCAGTCTAATATTCATAAACGTACTGTACCATACTTTCATCCTTGTATTGTGACATTGTAAGTGGAACCACAGTGTAATAGTCATATGTGTATTGTAACACTGTAAGTGGAACCACAGTGTAATATTCATACACATATTGTGACAAAGTAAGTGGTAAACCAATTTCATCTAAGTATTGTTACACTGTAAGTGAAACCGCAGTCTAATATTCATAAACGTACTGTACCATACTTTCATCCTTGTATTGTGACACTGTAAGTGGAACCTCACGTATTGTGACACTGTAAGCGGTACCGCAATTTCATCCAAGTATTGTGACACTAAGTGGAACCGCAGTGTAATATTCAAACACGTATTGTGACACTGTAAGTGGTACCCCAATTTCATCCAAGTATTGTGACACTAAGTGGAAGCGCAGTGTAATGTTCATACACGTATTGTGACACGGTTGGTAGTACCGCAGTGTTATATTCTTAAAAAAAATGTATTTCCTAGATGTGCCTGTCGCATGCTGCCACAAACACCCCAGAATCAGAGCCCGCTACTTACCTTTGCGGGCGCTTGCTCACAGCGCTCATGTGATGCTGCAGTGGCTTCCGTCATCTCCGACTGGCTTCGTCGGCGTCCTCTCCCCAGAGCACTGACACCCGCGGCTTGCTTTGGCTTCCCCGCTCTGCAGCGGCAGATCCGGCATCCCACGTGGACCAGCAGCCGCTCTCTGGAGAAGATGGGCGCAGCCATCTTGGACCAAGTCATGTGACTATCTCCACCAATGGAGCAGCTCTCCCTCAGTGGCCAGCCAGTCAGCTTCCAGGGACCTTCTGTTCCTCTAACAAATTGCCAGTGCAACAGGACTCATAGCTCCGTTAGTGAGCTTCCATACTGTGCTCTTTCAAAGTGCGTCTGCTGTTTTTTCAGTGGGCTGTAGTTGTAAGTATCCAGCCATCCTCCTATAATATACTCTTGGAGTCCAGTTGCCCTCCGATCCTAACCAGTATCCAGCCATCCTCCAATATATACTCTTGGAGTCCAGTTACCCTCCGGTCCTATCCGGTGTCCAGCCAGCCTCCAATATACCCTTGGAGTTCAGTTACTCACCGGAACCAACCCGGTACCCAAATCTATGCACAGAAATTACATTCAACCTAGTAGTTTCCAGCGTGCAGTAGACTCTATAAATCCAGACCCAGGACACAGCCCGGGAACACAACCTCAAATCTCTACGTCTGTGACAGTGCCATGTTGGTAATTGAACTACCACATCCACTGAAGTCTTCTGCATGCGGTTGCTTAATGCCAAAAATATCCAGAAATTTTTATGGCCACATAAAGCATTTCTCGCATACCCCTTTCATTTTTAAAAAAATATGCGGAACCACCAAAGAGCTCAACTGGGGCAAGGACTGATATGAATGAGTCAAATTTCTTTGTAAATTACTCCCCTCCTCTCTCCCTCATAAATTTGCTTCGGAATCCAAAACTTAAATTTACTACGAATCAACCCTTGCTTTTCCTTCCTTCAACTACATACATACTCCAACTCCCTCAGGCTTCAGTCTTGATTAGTTAAAAACATTTGTTTCCTGATGTGCCATTTTGGAAGTTTAACTGCCACAGACGCTGAAATCTTCTACATTCGGTTGCTGAATGCCAAAAATTTCCAGAAATTTTCATGGCCACAGACCGCATTCCCTGTATGCCCCTTTCATTTAAAAAAAAAAAATTCTGAACCACCAAGGTAATTGGGTGAGCAAAACATGGTAGATTTTCACATTTACACCGTTTTTTCATTGTTCCTAACCCCAACTGGTTGCCCTAGGACCCTGGTAAATTGATAGGCTGTTATAAATAACGGTTTAGCTCAATAAACTTTTGAGAGAGACCAGAAATATGAGCAGCAGCACAGTGCATCTTCCTGCCAGGATGTGTGCAAATACGTTTAATTCAAAAATTAGTTGTGTATATTGGTCACATTACATACATGTTACATACAGCGCAGACTGAGGTAACCTGAAGCACGCCACCCGTTGTTGACAAACAACTTCCAGTAGGTCTTGCAAACAGCACGGATGCTTGGAGTTGTAGTTCAGCCGGAGAGCTACAGGCTGCTTTCCTCTGATGTAAACAGCAAGTCTTGGTCCCATTATCACTAACAACCTCCCTGAGTACAAAGTAAACATCTGTTTATAGTGTATACTATTAGCAGCACCTCCACAAGCAAGGCCACTGCATTTCTATTAGATGTATGAAAAATACCTCCTCCAGATCAAAGATGTATTTCAAGAACTGAAAAACTTGATCTTACATTGATCCTCCCTCAAAATTTTCTTCAGAATCAAAATATTAAAATAATTAAATTTACAAACTAATCAATCCTTCCGTCCTTTCCCTGTCTTCAGTACATAAACATATTCCAACTCCCTTCTAACCTTGTTCTTGATTAATGAAAAGTGAAAACATTCTTGGTTTTTAAACTTCCTATGGGGTTGTATAGTTTTTTAAACTGCCAACCTGTCTACCACTGCAGTGCCACTCTGTGCCATGTTGTAAGCTGAACTGCCACAACCTTTTGGACTAAACTGGATGTAATCAATATTGTGAGATGTGAGGTGGTCAAAATTGACTGGAAATGACTGGAAACAAATGTTATTTAGGTTAATAATACAGTAGGAATTAAAGCAGGCTCAAATTACGTGATTTTAGCTGTTTTTCTGATTTTTTTAGGAAATATACAGATCCAAAACCAAATACACAGTTACTTTTCACATCACTTTTTATGTTTTTTTTTATTCATGTAATTTTTTCACATATATTTTAACCCCTTTTTCAACACTTATTAACTACTCGCACACATCTATACTTTACACTGCACTGTCACACTTTTTCCATTTTTCATGTGATGCCCTGGGGGGTCTTGGGCTGGATGTTTTTTGGGGTGCCCTGCTCCCCGGACGTGAACCCCTTAGTGTTAGGGGCGGCTAGAGACAGAGAAGCCGTGACGTGGCCTAGCAGCTTCCCATTTATTTGCAAATGCATGCAACTAATATCTCTGAATTTCTATTACCATATAGTCTTCATATATTGTTGCAAGTAAAATTCAGTGTGCTGAGGAACAATAGGGGGTTAACCCCCCCTTTTCCCTTCTAGCCTTGTTCTTGATTAATGAAAAGTGAAAACATTCTTGGTTTTTAAACATCCTATTGGGTAGTATAGTTTTTTAAACTGCTAACCTGTCTACCACTGCAGTGCCACTCTGTGCCATGTTGGAAGCATATATGCACAGATTGACAGGGAAGCCTTCAGCCTGGTTTGGGGTGTAAAACTGTTCAATCAGTATTTTATATGGAAAGAAATTCACACTTATAACTGACCACCAACCCCTTTTGTCTATCTTTAACCTTCGGAAGGGTATTCCTGTCACTGCGGCTGCAAGGATGCAGTGATCAGCCCTGTTCTTAGGTGGACATTGCTATACTATAAAATTTAAGCAGACTGCATAACATGCTAATGTAAATGGTTTGTAACGATTGCCTTTACAGACCGCCCCATTGACACAGAAAACCGAGGAGTCTTGGGATGTTTTCACAATGACGCAAGTGGAATGTCTTCCCATAACTGCCAATTTGATCAGACATGAGACTGCTTGAGACCCCATCCTGGCTCAAGTACTCACAGTGACCCAAAAAGGGTGGGTTGCGCCACTGCACTGGCTGCTGGCCCCTTATTTTCATCGGAGGCATGAGTTGACAGCTGATTCCAGCTGCCTCCTGTGGGGGTTGCAGGTCACTGTGCCTGTTAAAGTGCGAACAAGAGTCTTGGAGGAACTACATGTGGGCCACTTAGGTGTAGTCAAAATAAAATCACTGGCCAGGAGTTTTGTATGGTGGCCAGGGTTGGATTAGCAATTGGAGAATCTGGCCAGGGAGTGATCTCGGTGCCAATCTGTCCAAAATATGCCCACACCAGTGTCATTGCAGCCTTGTTAGTGGCCATTTCCCCCTGTGGCAGCGGATTCATGTAGACTTTGTGGGACTATTGCTGGGGTCCATGTTTCTGGTGGTGGTGGATGTCTGTTTCATATGGTCTGATGTTTTTACTGTCATTTCTACTACAGCTGCACACATGGTGTTGAGTCTTTTTGCCAGAACAGGGGTACTGGAGCAGTTGGTCAGTGATAATGGGCCTCAGTTTATTGCTGAATAGTTTTGGACCTTCATAAATAAAAATGGAATTTGGGACATTACCTCCACCCCGTATCACTCGGCTACGAATGGATTGGCTGAATATTTCATACAAACGTTAAAGCAAGCTTGCCATGCACACAGACAAGGGGACATTACAGCTCAAGCTTTCCAATTCTTTTTGCATACAGGAATGCTGTTCATGCCACAACCAACCAAACCCCAACTATGTTGTTCCTGGGTAGGAACCTCAGGTCTAGACTGGATTTGATCAAACCAGATATTCGTGGACTGATTCGTGACCAGCAACTGAAGCAGTCTCAAGTTACCGGTGGCACCACAATTTGGACTTTGTCGGTAGGACAGACTATGTGGGCATGTAACTACCATGGAGAGCAGAATTGGGTAATCGCAAAGGTTACACAATGTAGAGAGCCATTGTCATACATAGTGGAAATTGAACCTGGTGTACTGTGGCACAGGAACCTGGATCAACTACGGAACATAGGGGGTCATTCAGACCCGCTCGTGAGCGGCAGTATGCTCGTAAGCCGGTCGATGTTCCCCCACTGTGCATGACGGAGGGAGCTCAGTCGTGCGCATGCGCGAGAGACGGGCTCTCCATCGCTCCGGGTCTCGCACCAAAGGGGGCGTGCTGTCGATGTTGATTGACAGCACGCCCCCTTTGGTGGGCGTGCTGGGGGTCGTGCCTGCCAGACGGAGGCGTTCTCATGGGAACGCCTACCGTCTGAAGCCGGCCCCACTGACATCACTAATGATGTCAGTGGGAGTGATTTTGGCTCTGATAGAGCCAAAATCACTCCTGGGCTTGCGGCAGCGAGACCCTACCGCAGGGTCTTCGTCGCAAGCCCGATGGTCGCGATGGTCAAGACCATCGCGACCATCATCATGGATGCTCGCATATGCTGTGGGTGGTCACCAACAGCTATGCGAGCGTCCAAGAGGGCGCTCCATTTTCAGGGAGGAGGGCCCTGATTCAGAGCGAGCGCTCTGGTCAGAGCGTTCAGCTCTGAATCAGGCCCATAATGGATTAACTGCTCTTGATGGAGTAAAATCTACTACAGAAACTTTGGTGTCAATGCCTGCAGCAGTAGATACAGAGGATTGTGCAGATGACTTGTCTGGGGTAGCGCAATTATTTCAACCCCATGATACTGTTGGAGTGAACACCAATCCGGAGGAGTCCGCAGAAACCGTAAGTTCTCATGCTCCAAGTCCACAGGTCCTACATGAGGACTGCCATTTCCCTCCTAGGGTAAGACACGCACCAAAAAGACTAGACTTGTAAACAGGAGGGAATAAAAAATTACTTACATGGGGAGGGAATTGTTATATATTGAATTTGGCTACTCCAGATTCACATTGTTGTTTAATGCCTGCAGTACCATGTCTCCAGGGGCTGGCTGGCAACTTTTAGCCTGGGGGGCAAATGCATGCAGATGGCCCTGGCAGAGGAGTAGCGTGTAGCCAGGGTGTCCGAAGAATATGCATGCTACGGCGCCCCCCCCCCCTCAAGTGTTCCAGGGAGGAGGCGGTTCCATATGGGATTAATGTAAGGTAAAAATAAAGATTAGGGCAGCCCCCTTTCGTAGTGCCCATATGCAGTGCCCCCGTGTGCCACAGGAGAGAACACCCTTATGCAGGCCTCCAGTAGTGCCCCCAGAAGTAGTCCCCTCCCTTGTAGTGCCCCCAGTAGTAGTAGTCCCCCCCCCTTTGTAGTGCCCCCAGTAGTAGTACCCCCCCTTTGCAGTGCCCCCAGTAGTAGTAGTCCCCCCTTTGTAGTGCCCCCAGTAGTAGTATTCCCCCCCCTTGTAGTGCCCCCAGTAGTAGTCCCCCCCTTGTAGTGTCCCCAGTAGTAGTAGTCCCCCACCCCCCTTGTAGTGCCCCCAGTAGTAGTAGTAGTCCCCTTATAGTGGCCTCAGTAGTAGTAGTCCCCTTATAGGGCCCCTAGTAGTTGTAGTCTCCAGTAGTAGTAGTCTCCTCCCCCTTCTAGTGTCCCCAGTAGTAGTAGTCCCCCACCCCCCTAGTAGTGCCCCCAGTAGTAGTAGTGGTCCCCTTATAGTGCCCCCAGTAGTAGTAGTCCCTTCCCCTTGTAGAGTCCCCAGCAGTAGTAGTCCCCCACCCCCCTTGTAGTGCCCCCAGTAGTAGTCCCCCACCCCCATTGTAGTGCCCCCAGTAGTAGTAGTAGTCCCCTTATAGTGCCCCCAGTAGTAGTAGTCCCCTCCCCCTTGTAGTGCCCCCAGTAGTAGTAGTAGTCCCCCACCCCCCTTGTAATGCCCCCAGTAGTAGTAGTCCCCCCCCTTTGTAGTGCCCCCAGTAGTGCCAGACCCCCCACCCCAGTAGACACATAATATAAAAAACAAAATAAAAAAAACACCTGAATCCCCGCTCCCGCCGCCGCCATCTGCTCCTCCGTCTGTCCTCCCGGGCCGCTCTGCATTATGGGAGAGACATCATATGACATCATGACGTCTCTCCCATTGCCCACTGCGGGAGCCGAAAGATGGAGCGGCTCCCGCAGTGGGCGCAGCAGCAACAGCTAATGAGAGTCTGACAGACTCTCATTGGCTGCTGCTTACAACAAACACACAGCTGCCGGAGCCGGCGGCTGTGTGTTTGTCAGTGTAGCGCTGACCGAACTCCGTCCGGTCAGCGCTACACACGCGGTGCAGTCTGTGTCACAGTGACACAGACTGCACCGGCCCACGGCCCGCATGACGCTGCGGCCCGGGGGGCACATGGCACCCTGCCCCCCGGCCCAGCCCGCCACTGCATGTCTCATCACTGTGTTATTTCACTATAATGCTTGACAGGTGCTGCTGCAAAATGCGTTGCTTTATATCTGTCCTCAGTGAAGGTGTTGAAAGCATGCTGACTAAAGCTCCTGATCTCCTTGTGTGTATGTTTGTATGAAATAACATACACAGGCACTACACTCCTCACCCATTTGTGTACAGCATTATGTGTATGTCATGTGGAAGATGCAGTGTATGTTAGGTTCCCCTCACTTCATTGTGTACATTACTGTGTGTATGTCATGTGGGACGCACAGCCTATGTTAGGTTCCCCTCACTCCATAGTGTACAGCTCTGTGTTTATGTAATGTGGGTGTGCTTACCAGGCTCTCTCAGTCAAGGACTCATAGACTCAAGGGTATATCTATAATGGGTGCAGGGAACACGGGGCCCTGGGTCCAGGGGGGCCCCGCACGGCACACCCTGCACCCATAGCATTACTTACCTCTTCGGAGTACCACGTCAGCGCGGGGGTCCGGCGCTGTTACAACGACTGGAAAATGGCTGCCACGGACATTTTCCCATCGTTTGCGCATGCACAGTACAGGGAAAATGGCCACCACGGGCATTTTCCCGGTGACCAGCGCATACTCTATAGACTCTGGGCGCACTCTAGCACCCAGAGTCTATAATTCCGGCGATGGCCGCGCACAGCTCAGTGTGCTGCCGGCCGCCGGACAGAGGAGGGGGTCCGTGTCGGAGACTGTACACAGGCCCCCTCCTCTCTACAAACGCCCCTGCATAGACTGATTCCATGTAATGCCTACAAATCCACCACACCAGTTGCTATCTGTGTATGTGACTATTATACCTTGTAAATACATATGTAAGGACCTACAGTTAATATGCAGGATGTGTAGCATAGACAAAAATATGATGATGCAAAAGTTTTTTATTTACAAATGGTGGTGGAGAGAATGAGAAGACTGTTTGAGGGTTTACTGTTCACCAGGAAGGCAATCTCCAAAGGCCCATTAAGGGGATTGGTTCCACCTGCACATTTTAACCCTTGGGGGGGTCAGTGGTGGCCAAATTCTTCTTTGCAACCTCGCCTTGTCTTTTTCTTCTCACTCCTGGCTCTGGGCTCCGTCACACAGCCTCTATGATGTTGTGGTCCAGTATTGCAAAGTGGCCACTGTCATGATGAGAAGTTCTTTGCCAGGGGTGTCCGGACCACTAAATAAGCTGCCCGTCAACATCTATGGGAAGGGGACAGGTAGTGGTGATGGAGGGTGTGGGATATGGTGGGGGATCAGGGCAGTCCCCAAACCAAACCACTGCCCCATTATTGGGTGGGGTAGTGGATTTAGAGGTAGGTGCTATATAGGACCACGCGATAATGTTGATTGTCGGGTACAGGTGGTGGAATGGGGGTGGTGGGGACTCAGGGAATCTGTGCCTCTAGATCTGTGGGAAGGAGACATATGAGGAAATATTAATTCAGTATTTCCATGTCTAACACTTGCTACATTGGGTGGGTGGTTTGTATTAAGCATTGCATTTTAAATGTGATACATCCCGCCAGTTATCGCATGCACAGCAGCATTTATTAACGCCGTATGTATGTAGAATTGTGATTAAAAACACAAAGGACAGCTCTACTGATAAGAGTTGTCCTTTGCGATATGAGGACATCCAGGGTTATGCTATCAGTCAATGCATGCGTGAGCCGCAGAGGAGAATGGGAGGAATCTTATTGGATACCAATCAGAGATTTCTGCGGAAATAAGCCCATAGGCTCTTATTGGTCAACGCCATCTATAGAGGTACAAAAAGTTCACTTTCTGGATCTTTGTACATACGGGAAATGTAGTCAAACCTCCAAAAACTGCAGTTTTCTGAGGTTTGTCTGCATTTTAGTGTTAGCACACCCCACCCATAGTTATAAATGTGTGTCTATAAGAAGGCGGCTGTAGCACGGCAGGAGCCTATGATAAGTAGCAGCTGCCAAATGTAGCACATCCATTTCCCCTGGGGATAGGGCCTTTATCTCATTAGTAAATGACCCTTTAGTCTGTCCTGTGGTCACTGCTTATTTTACTAAGAACAAGACTAGCACACCAATATTATATTACATACTATGTAATAATACACAGGGATCGGAAACCTGTCCTATATCTGATGTAACAGAGCTGCCCACATATCCCTTGATCAGTTTGGGATGTGGGTGCTGCCCTCTGTGACAATATATATATACACACATGGAGAAAGGGGCACACTTTGTAGAGACCTTTGTTCTGTATGTATATGGAAATTTATGAAATTGGAATGAAATGGACAAGTATTACCCATAGAGACATCTTTATACAGTTATAGGATTTAACATTTCTCATTTAATTTTTATGATAAAATCTGCAAAACATTAAAAGATGCCTTTGCAAAGTGGGACGATGAAAGAAATAGGGCGGGATGTACTAAAGGGGAGATTGCGGAAAACCCCCCGAAAATACAAATGTCAGGGGGTTCTTACTGCATTCCCCATATGTACAAAGTACAGAAGGACGCAAGAGGGACTTCTGGGTGTGAAACCCGGAAATCCCTCTATGGAGCTATCACAAAGGACAATTCTTATCGGGAGAGCTGTCCTTTGTGATATCTAGGTACATACCAATCAACCACAGTATGAACCCGAAGACAGGTGTGATGTACTACATTGTGGATGTGATGCTTAGTACATCCCATCTATAATGGGGTCAAAGGGCCTGATTCAGAGCCGCTTGTAAAAAGGCCGCTCGTTCGCTCCGAGCGATGTTTGCCCAACTGCGCATGCGTACGGATCGTTATCCAGTTAACCAGTCAGTGCGGTCGAAATTCATGTGCTCGCAAAATAGCAAATGCCTGATAATTTGAGTGACAGGATGAGGCGTATGTGGGTGGTAACAGGGGAAGGTGCTTGAAAACGGGGAGTGGAGATCCGAACGCAGGCGTGCTTAAAGGTCAAAACGGGCGTTTTATGGGTGTGCATAATTAATACAGCAGCGTCATTGACCATGTCACTGGGTTATTTTTTAGCCAGAACTGCTCGCAAGATTGTGGTAGGAAAAACCAACCCCAAGAATAGCGAGCAGTTCATACGCTGGTCGATGTACTCGATTAATCTAATAAATAGCGGACATGACGTAGGATGCGAGCGGCCAGGGGGCGTATTTTTTCAAAAAACGACCGCAAGTTTTGTTCGCTCGTTCAGACCTAGAGGCGTGAACAGACCGTAAAGAGCGAACGGTTCATTTGAATAGCCACCCCTATTTTCTGGACGAGTGAGCGCTAATTGCGTCCGGCTCTGAATCAGGCCCAAAGCTCAAACTATAAAGATTGAGCTGGAATCCTTCAGCAAAGTTACAGCACAGTGGCCATTTGGGGTCTATATGTTTGTATATTGGATAATTGCAAACACACTAGGGGCGGGATGTACTAAGCATCGGGTGATTACCGTGGTATGTACTTAGAAATGCAATGAAAATCGCAAAGCACAGCTCTACGGATAAGAGCTGTCCTTTGTGATAGCCTCGGATAGAGGGACTTCTGGGCTTGACACCCAAAAATCAATCTGGCGTCCTTCTACGCATGCGGGGGGAAAATGGGAGGGATCCAATTGGATCACTCTCATGGGAGGTGTCCCGACAAGAAGCCCATAGACTTCTATTGGGTAACGCCAACTGCAGATGACATTACCCACCGGGACGAAGCTTAGAATGCATAGTACATATGGAAAATGCAGTAAAACACCCAAAAGCTTCATTTTTGGGGGTTTGCCACATTTTTCACTTTAGTACATCCTGCCCTAGATCCCCTATTTAAGTTTAATCACTTTGGGTCTGATTCTGAGTTGGATATTGCTGTACACTACATTAGGAATCGGTATGAATTACCGCCGGTCCCCTGCCCGGCAGTTGGAATCCCGACACCAGGAGCCCGGCAGAGGAGGAAATCCCGATCGTCGAAGGTAAGTATTAGCTAACCTATTTCTAACCCACTAACCGTAACCCTCCTTTAGGGTGCCTAACCCTAACCTTCTCCCCCAGTGCCTAAACCTAACCCCCCCTTCCCTGCCGCCTAAACCTAATTCCCCCGGGGGGGTGTCTAACCCTAAGTCCCCCCCGAGGGTGCCTAACCCTCCCTCCCCCTAGCCTAACCCTAACCTCCCGGGGGGGTACCTAACCCTAATTAACCCTAAGTCCCCCCCGGGTGCCCTAAACCTAACCCTCCCCCCCCCGCGCGGCTGGCCGCAGCGGCGCCCGGCATCACTTCGATCGGGATGCCAGGCTCCGGTCTCACGGCGTCGGTGAAATGACCGGCATCTAGATGTAGACGCCGGTCATTTAACCCTCGCCGAGATATGACAGTCGGGAAGCTGGCTGTCGGTATAAGGTCCGCCGGCTTCCCGACTGCATACCCTACATTACACTACATTATTACTACAGTATGCTAATGCGGGTACATTCCGGATTATGGTTATGTACACGATAACTGGCGGAATGTACGGCATTGCGGATGCTATGCTTAGTACATCCGGCCCTCTGAGCTCATTCTTATTGTAAATAATTTATCAGTATTATGCCCTTCCTATATTGCTTTGGCTCCAGTAAAGACAAAAGCAATGCAAATACTGGAATGCTGTTTATTCCATTTTGTGATTCTCACATGCTTGTGCCATGTACTCTTATCCAGCTCAGTGTATTCTCCAGGGGTTGGATATGGCAGGTTGACATACTCACTACAAATTTGTACAGTGAGTATGTCGACCTCTAAAAACAGCACTGATTTAAGCCATTTCTATACAGAACATAGGCCCTCATTCAGAGCCGTACGCTCTGAGCAGAGCGCACGCTCTGAATGAGGGCCGGGCTCCATTTTCATGGAGTGTCCTCCTGGACGCTCGTATAGCTGTGGGTCACCACCCACAGGCTATACGAGCGTGCTTTTTGATGGCCGCGATGGTCGAGACCATCGCGACCATCGAAATTGCGAGCCGGAGCCTGCGGTTGAGGTTTTCAACCGCAAGCTCCGGAGTGATTTTGGCTCTATCAGAGCCAAAATCACTCCCACTGACATCACTAGTGATGTCAGTGGGCCGGCTTCTGACGGGAGGCGTTCCCGTGGGAACGCCCCCGTCAGGGAGGCACGCCCCCGGCACGCCCACCAAAGGGGGCGTGCTGTCAATCAACATTAACAGCACGCCCCCTTTGATCGGACACAACGAGCGAAGGACTTTCCTTCGCTCGTCGCGTCTGGCGCATGCGCACGACGGAGCTCCCTCCGTCGTGCGCATGCTCAGTGCATAACATCGACCCACTTGCGAGCGGACAGCCGCTCGCGAGTGGGTCTGAATCAGGCCCATAGGCCTCTACAAAGTGTGCCCCTTTTCTCCTTCACTGCTCATTAGGTCAATCCTGCTTTTAGTTATTGTTACCTTGTTTGTAGGCATCGTCCGACTTGAAGATCATTTTTTTGATGTTGTAACTGTAATAATAAGATAAAGTGTCAGTTATAGGTAATAACCAGCAAGACATGTGGCCTGAATGTACAATAAGTGTCTTACATGGTGTTAGAGAGCAGTATTACATGGCAGCATATGGTAGTACAGTACAGTACACAGGGCAGCACATGGCTGCTTAGCACAGCCCAACTTGCTAGTGGCAGAATTTTATGCTCCTGTTATACTGGGAACATCACCAAAGGTGGGGAAGGTTCCTGTCCCTCTGTCCCCATTATATTACCACTAACCCAAAACAGCCACATACAGCTGAGCAGTGGTGAGGATTTAAAACCTTAAACAACTTAAACATAAAGATGAGGGGCAGCAGCATTACCCTGGCCCTCCTAATATTTTAGGTACATGGTGTAAGGACTTATTTCCATATTATAGATGGCCAATGGGAAAGCATCTGTAAGTACAGTATAGTCATGTAAGCTGCACTAGGGGGTACATTTTATGAGAATCGTGTCTGGCCAAATTTCAGTATGCTGGGCATCACAAGGACTCGCATGAGTTTACTATGCCACAGATCACAGATTTACTAAGAATCATGTTTGCCTGTCTATTATGATTTAATGGTGATGGCGGAGTTGTATTGTCTATGAGTTCATATTGGTCCCTTCTGAATAGACTCTGCTGAGCACTGCACATATCAGTGTGATCTGTGCAGTACTTTTGTGTGTTACTAGTTAAATAAAGGGTTAAAACGTAGAAAAAATTTGACAAATAAAACATAACCAGCCCTGGACCTCTGAGTGTATTCTGGTGCTAGAAACTTATGGAAAAACAGCGTAGGGTTCCTCTGACAGTCCTCGGAAAGTAGAAACCCCAAACCCAAGCTCCCGAGGATCAACCAGCCTTGGAATTTCTTTCCTGCATCCATGGTGGCATTGGATGCACGTGAAAATGCATAAAAAATAGATTATAATATTGTTCTTTACAGTGGGACTGCAGGTCCCAGCAAGCCTGCCCTGGCATGCAGGCACTTGGAGAATGACAGGATTCATGAGGTTTCCTATACCTTAGCGCTGATTGGCTAAGAGTCAGACCTCTCTCAGCCAATCAGCACCCGCTGCAATATAAACTGGCCACTGATTGACTGAGAGAGGTCTGACCCTTACCTAATCAGAAGGAAACCACGTGGGGAAACTGTCATTCTCAGAGAAGCACTGTTATGTACAGTATGTAATATTTAGTGCTTTCAGGTGATTGGGATTGCGGTATGTTATTTTGCCAAGCCCCCTGGATGTCTACCTGGAGAAGGGGACCGACCAGCACCATGGAGTAGTTAAGAAATAATAGCAATTTCACTGACTCCCTGAAGAGCCTAGCAATCTACCTGATTGCACCTTACCCCCAATATGTAGTTGTTATACATATATATAAAACACAGATATCCATACATTCAAATGGGATCATTAGTATCATTTACCTGCATTGGGTATAAGGCACAATGATCCCTATGGCTACATGCATTTTCGGAAAAGTGTCAATGTGTTTTATCTACAAGTATATCTTACTAACTGCTTTGGGGCTCATCTACATTTGGATGTAAATCAATTTTTGGCACATCTCAGATCTAGCAGCACACATCCACTTTACTGCCGCGTTCATAGGTGTTGCTTTCGCAATCTTCCTAAAATGCTTTTTCAAAACTAGGTCAGTATGATGAGTTAAGTATGTAGTGTGAGTGACTGGTTAATAAAGGGGTAAATCATTCAGTGTCTGTGTACTGCCTCTTTTTTTTTTTTTCTTTACAGTGGGGGTAAGCCCCCAGCCATATGGAAATATTGAGGGGGAACCCCATGCTGTTCGGGCCCAGAGGTCTGGTTATGCTTTTGGAGAGGGGGACACCCCATTGTGATTTTTTTCTAATTTTAAACCTTTCATTTAACTAGTAACACACAAAAGCAGAAGATGCAGCTTACAGGAAATTCTGTGTGTTTCCTATATATTCTGCTCTGTGTTCTATCGTGTTTTTGAAACATAATTCTTAGTAAATCCATGAGTTGTATTCCTGTCTATGGAAAGTACTTGCGGGTTGGTTCGATGGTCTATTGACTTCTATTTCCGTGTTTTGCCATCTATTACTGCGCGGGATTGTGTTTTTGGACTCGTATTTACCTTTAGCAACTCTCAGAGTAGCAAAATCAGGGAAAACTTGCATGGGAAGGCAATCTTGGCCAGACACGATTCTTAGTAAATTTACCCCTAGTATTCTCAGGGGTATAGATGTGCTGCTGTATGTAGTAAAATTTTCCATTGTAAGTTGAATGTGTGCTGGACATATGGCCTAATGCTAGGAACCGCTTCCATATCTGTTAGTGACTATCCATGAATCCTGACTTATTGGCCAGGAAAACCTGAGTGTTACTACTGAGGTTATTGTTCCCATATTCTGGAAAAGACCCCCTCTTCCCTATAGCTAGAGACTAAACAATTTTATGACTGTTATTTATTAGGGACACCTGACATTCCCCTCTTATTCCCCCACATACTTTCCCCTGTGTGTGTCCGTTTGTAGTAACTATAAGATGGACTGGCTCCTTTTCCCATGGTTATGAATGGTTATATACACATTAGTAATCATTTGTTCTTATGGTATTATGTTTCTCCTCAGTCACTTGTCTGTTCATATGACTGCCTGTACTTAATAAATGGGGGCTGTATAAATAATATATAGAATTATAGATGGTGGTAAATGTATTGTCCCTTCCCTGCTACAGACCTCCATGTATTACTGTCCTGTACAGAATACTACCCCCTAGGGATGGGTTACATTATATGTGATCCCTCGGGATGGTGGCTGCATAAATAATACATAGAATTATAGGCGGTTGTGAGTGTATTGTCTCTTCCCTGCTACAGACCTCCCATCTATTATTGTCTTGTACAGAACACTGCCCCCTAGGGATGGGTTATATTATATGTGATCCCTTGGGATGGGGACTATATAAATAATACATAGAATTATAGGTGGTTGTGAGTGTATTGTCTCTTCCCTGCTACAGACCTCCATCTATTACTGTCCTGTACAGAATAATGCCCGATAGGGATGGATAACGTCATATGCGCTCTGTACAGATAGAGATAACACTGGGCCTGATTCAGAGATGTAAGCTAATGCAATCACATCTGCAATGTCGCAGGAACGCAGCTGTGAAAATATGTTAATGTTTCCAAAGCTTACCCCCAGGGATGCCCACTGCTGCCTTCTCACATTGTCTGACGACGTACAAGAGCATAAACATTGATAACATCGATGCAGGTTGGGCAGCCATGCAGCATATGTGACAAGTCTGACCAGCCGCAAACACTGCAGCTCTCATGACACACAGAGGACTCTCATGCCGAGTAGGAGATCGCAGTAGCTAATTTATGCACACACATGAAATGGTGATTAAACAGTCAGACACGCCTGCGTTTGCTTAGCCACCCCCCCCCCCCCGCCCCCGTTACCTCCCCCAAACGCTGACTACCTGTCACTCACTTTGCGAATGGATCCTCTGTTTGGGTGTAATCGCAAAACAATCGCTGCGCAGAGCAGTTGACACACATGCACAATGGCAAACAATCGTTAGCTCTGCGTACAAATCTGCATTGCGTACATATCTGAATAAAGACCACTGTCATCCGCAGCTGGTAATAGCCCTGCTGTACTTACTGCTAAACCTGTCCTGTGAGAGGCAGGAGGCATACCCACCCACTACTATTGTTACTACTGGGTGCTATTAATAATACTATCTAGGTATATAAATGGTATTGGGCTCTATAGGTGATGTTACTAACTTACCCTATGTACAGGCAGAGGATTAGTGCGATGACCGCTGCACAGAATACTCCTGCGTTGTCCAGGGAGTCTAACCACTCCAGCGCTATGTAAGAGAGAACAACATTGGGTGAATAAATACCTGTCACTTACAGCCAGTCACACATATCAGTGCCTTATGTGATACATTTATAGAGCAGCTTCCTTACCATGGGCAGTGTTGGTAATAAGTGTAATAAGGCAGAGTGGCACCTATATACTCTCTGTACACAGCCCCTGACCTAGGAAACCTGGGCTGACTATGATGATGTAGGAGAGATCTGCAGCGCGGGTTACTAGCTGTTCCAGGGAACCAGACCCAGGTCCCTGTACTAAACACTATCAGCCCCAGTGCATGAGCTGCCCAACGGCTGAAACTAAAGGTGCCAGGTAATACCGCCCCATGTCAGCTACAGAAATCGCTTCCCCTGTCCCAGGAGACCCCACCTTTACCCTTCATATGCTGCGCAAGGAGGCGCATCAGCTGGTGGGAGTGATCCCTGATGAGCTGCTGCTAAAAAACACATGTAAGTCAGGGTCATACTCACTGTTTTCTTTCTGAGGATCTAAGGGAGAATAAAGAAAGGATATTAGATCAGTGCTGATAATGATAAACCAATATTTTAAATGCAGTAATAAATTATATAAAATATAATAAAGTCATATATTGTTCTAAATTAATTTTTCTTGTTTCCATTGAGGAGACGACCCTGAACTGCATCTGAAAGACAAACAATCATTGCTGCCATATAAAACACGAGGGCCGAGGACAGCAGCGTGCTGGGGTGACATACAGCTGACAGGGAAATCCCTACATCAGCCAGGGGGGTGCAGGAGACTGCTTTTGCCATGTTGAGGTAAGGGCAGACAATGCCTACAATGGTTAAAATTAGTAATATAAGAACCTGTGGGGGAAGTAGGAAGACCTAGAGAAATGCAACATGGCCTGTGCAGATGGAGCCCAGTAGCCAGTAGGAGTAGGGCTTGGAAGGGAAAAGGCAGTAAGGCCAGGATATTTCAGGAAGGGAAATTGTCCAGCGGGAACTAGCTGGTACCAGGTGCGCCCTGTCCACAAAGACCAGAGTGCCCAGAGCCAGCCTTAGATTGGAGGAGGGAACTGGGAGAATAACTTGGGAATGAGTGGTGGAGCAGGACTAACAACCCTCACCAGGGATATGGATCCCCCACACATGGGGATAGTTGTAGGATCCAAGGCCCCTTCTAATGGGAGATATCTGTTCTGTGTCATAAAGCTGCTGGCAGATACGATAGGCAGGCCCGCCAAGAGCCATGGCGGGCCCCGGTAATAGGGGGCGTGGCCTAATAGCGAGAGGCATGGCCACGCCCCCTTGCTGATAGAAAAGAAAAAAAATGATTTGCAAAGTGGCGCTGCGCACTGGGGAGGGGGGGCGCTCTGAGCCCCCTCAGCTCGGCGCAAAGCCAGGGGGGGCACGATCAGTGTGATCGCTCCCCTGCACAGGCATAGGAGACTGCTGTGGCTGCTCCTCAGCAGCCACGAGCAGTCTCCAACTGCAGCTCAGCACACGCTGTGTGCTGGGCTGCTGTGAGGGGGGCGGCTCAGAAAGCCCGGGCCCGGGTAATCTGTACCCGCTCCCCCCCCCTCTCGGCGCCCCTGACGATAGGGCAGGGGGATCCAAGCAGAAATCAGGTGATAGGGAAATGCCTAAGGGGGGCCAGCACTGACAGTACTATGATGGTGGGATAGCCTGCAAGAGCGCCATGGCCATGGAGCACAAAACAGGTGTAATGAAAACACCTTCCAGGGAGGACAGGCACCTAGCCCACCATGACTGGGCCTGGAAGAACTGATAGATGGAGACAATACTGCAAACCCCTAAACCTGACTGGGCCTGGAAGAACTGATAGAAGGAGACAATACTGCAATCCCCTAAACCTGACTGGGCCTGGAAGAACAGATAGATGGAGACAATACTGCAAACCCTTAAACCTGACTGGGCCTGGAAGAACTGATAGAAGGAGACAATACTGCAATCCCCTAAACCTGACTGGGCCTGGAAGAACAGATAGATGGAGACAATACTGCAAACCCCTAAACCTGACTGGGCCTGGAAGAACTGATAGAAGGAGACAATACTGCAATCCCCCGTCTAGTCCCTGTACTAAACACCATCAGTCACAGTGCATGAGCTGCCTATTGGCTGAGCATGAGAGCACCAAGTAATAATGCGCAACTTAATGTACCACATCCATGTAGGCAAGTATACTCCGATGCTCTGTGCACCATGTCTCTAAATAGCAATCTGCGCACACCAGCATGTCACCAAGCCAGTTGTTATAACAGCACATATCCTTCTCTGATGCTCTGGTCACCTGTAAAGCTTATTTACCATCCTCAGTGATAGTGAACATGTCAGGTTAATGCTCTTTTCTAATCCGTTCACATCTATGAACCCCCTTGTAACTGCTGTATTTGCACAGTGCCCCATGTCATCTCCAGAAACTGCTTCCCCTGTCCCAGGAGACCCCACCTTTACCCCTCATATGCTGCACAAGGAGACACATTAGCTGGTGGGAATGATACTCGGACCCAACCTAGCTGCTACTGGTGCTAAAAAGTAATGCAGGATCATACTCACCATACTGGTCCACAGGCTGATCATAAGTAGAGTTTGCAGTAACTAGATGAGATAAAGAAAGAAAATTGGATTTTCGCTGATAATGATCAACCAATATTTTACATAAAGCAATAAATTATATGAAACATAAAATATAGTAATCTACTGTTATAAATTAATTTTTCTTGTTTGCATTGAGGGGACAACCATGAACTGCATATCTAAAAGACAAACAGTCATTGCTACCATATAAAACAAGAGAACCAAGGAAATCCCTACATCAGCCAGGGGGGTGCAGGAGCCTGCTTGTTCCAAGTGGAGGGGAGGGCAGACAATGCAGAGAGGGCCATTGGTCATGCCTGCAATGGGTAAGATGGGTAATTCCAGAACCTATGGGGGAAGTAGGAAGATCTAGAGGAATACGAATGGCCTACACAGATGAAGCCAAGTAGGAGTAAGGCATAGATGCTCTGTCCGCCTCTAAAGCCTTTTTACCATCCTCAGTGATAGTCAACATGTCCGCTAAATGCCCTTTTCTAATCAGTCCACATTTCCGAATCCCCTGTAACTGCTGTATTTACACAATGCCCCATATCCGCTCCAGAAACTGCTTCCCCTGTCCCAGTATATCCCGCATTACCCTTCACATGCTGCACAAGGAGGCGCATCGGCTGGTGGGAGTGATACGGGGACCCCAACTAGCTGCTACTGGTGCTAATAAGTGAAAGTAATGCAGGGTCATACTCACCATACTCGTACTGGTCACCTGACACAGTATTGTTGTCTGCCTCTGTAACAAGATGAGACAAACAAAGAATATTGGATCAGTACTGATAATGATCAACCAATATTTTACAAACAGCAATAAATAATATAAAACATATAATAAAGTAATTAATTGTTTTAAATTAAATATTCTTGTTTGCATTGTGAGGACGACCCTGAACTGCATCTGAAAAACAAACATTCATTGCATACAGCCATATAAAACAAGAGACAGCAGCGCACTTGGGTGACACGCAACTGCCAAGGAAATCCCTGCATCAGCCAGGGAGGTGCAGAAGCCTGCTTGTGCAAAGTGGAAGGGAGAAAATGCAGAGGGGGCTGGCAGTCATGCTTGCAATGGGTAATACCAGAAACTATGGGGGATGGGGGTAATAGGAAGACCTAGGCTTGGAGGGAAAAAGGCAATAAGGCCAGTAAATTTCTGGAAGGGGACTTGGTCAGAGGGAGCCAGCTGGTGCAGGACACACAAAGACCAGAGTGCCCAGGGCCAGCCTCAGAATGGGGGAGGGAACTGGGAGAATAAAGGCCCCCCATACATCAGCAATCGATTGTGGCAATTCTGCAATTTGCAATCGATTGTGTATAAAAATTTGCAATGTATGGGCTTCAGATCGCAGATTGCAACCAAAAAGTGATTGGAATTGTTAAATCAGATTTAAAGAAAGAAAAAAAAAAAAAGGATAATCACACCTGAGCGCCCCCAACACAATTAAAAAAATGTGAAAATTACTTATCTTTAGTTATTATATCTATTCTTCTAAAGTCTTTTCCAATGATTCATACACATAAAAAAGAAAAAAATAGAGAATCTAGTGCAGACAGTTTACACAGTACAATGGTATTGGAGGGAAAAAAAACTTTTGTAATGAGAGGTTTTCCCAATATGATTATATATATGATGTACTAATCCATCAAAACAAGTTTCGCTAAAACTTGTTTTGATGGATTAGTACATCATATATATAATCATATTGGGAAAACCTCTCATTACAAAAGGTTTTTTTTCCCTCCAATACTATTGTACTGTGTAAACTGTCTGCACTAGATTCTCTATTTTTTTCTTTTTTATGTGTATGAATCATTGGAAAAGACTTCAGAAGAATAGATATAATAACTAAAGATAAGTAATTTTCACATTTTTTTAATTGTGTTGGGGGCGCTCAGGTGTGATTATCCTTTTTTTTGTTTCTTTAAATTGCTCTTGAGAGGTAAATTGGATACCCTCTCTATAAAAGGATTCAACTAGAGCAGCCGAGGCGCAAAATATATCACCTAAATTCTCTTTTATTTTGTTAAAACAACATGTTGGATTTCACAGATGGATTGGGGCTGTAAATTGCTAGTGTATGGACATGATCAGCAGATTTGCAGACCGTTACCAGTAAAATGATGGGCCTTTCAAGATTGGCAGATTTGTGTTTGCTGCAATCGATCTGCAAATCACTGAAAAAGATCTGTAATGTATGGGTGCAGAATGCTAGATTGGGAAATCCTAAAATCGGGGAATAAATCTTCAAATTGTTCAATTGTGGTTTTCAGATTGCTGATGTATGGGAGCCTTAACTGGGGAATGGGTGGTGGGGCAGGATCCAAGTCCCCTTCTGATGGGAGATTCCTGATCTGTGTTCTAAAGCTGCTAGCAAATAACATAAGGCAAGTGGAGCCAGACAGCCATCATCAGGTGACAGTGAATGCCTGAGTGGGGCGAGCACTGACAGCATTAGGGGTGTGTGTGGGGGGTGGCCTCCAGGAGCACCATGGCATGGAGCACACAAAGCATGATTCTGGGTGCAATGAGAACACCCTTCATGGAGGACAGATGCCACACCCACCATAACTGGGCCTGGCAGAAGTGAGGGGAGGAGACAATACTGCAATCCCCCTTCTGGTCTATGTACTAAGCACCATCAGCCAAAGTGCATGAACTGCCTATTGGCTGAGCAGTAGAATGCTTTGTAATACCGAGCAACTTAACGTACAAGTCGTGTACCAAATCCATATATATAAGTAGATTCCAATGCTTGGTGCACCATCCGTGTCTCTAAATAGCAATCTGTGCACACCAGCATGTCACCAAGCCAGTTGTTACAACAGCTCAGATCCGTCACTGATGCTCCCTGATTCTCTGGCCACCTCTAAAGCTTATTTACCATACTCAGTGATAGTGAACATTTCAGCCAAATGCCCTTTTCTAAACTGTTCACATCTCGAACCCCCCTGTAACTGCTGTATCCACACAGTGTTACCTTTACAATGCAGTTTTATTAAGTAAAGTAGGGTCATACTCACCATACTCATTATCATACATTATACCAGTGTATGCCTCTATAGCTAGATAGGACAGAGAAAGGATATTATATCAGTGCTGATGATGATTAACCAACATTTTACATACAGCAATAAATAATATAAAACATATAATAAAGTCACATATTGTGGTAAATTCATTTTTCTTGTTTGCACAGAGAGGAGGACCCTGAGCTGCATCTGATAGACAAACAGTCAGCGCTGGCATATAAACCAAGGGAACCGAGGGCAGCAGTGCTCTTGGATGACCCACTACCAGGGTTGTCATCAGAAATTGTGAGTCCTAGTACAAGTGGGGCCCTCCCACATCATATCCCCCATCTTAATAATTACCTTCCTTTTCCTCCACCCCATGGTTAGTCCCCATCCATAGTACAGAGCTCATATGGGCAGCATGATCAGTCCTCACCTGCAGCACAAGGGGCATATGGGCAGCATGATCAGTCCTCACCTGCAGCACAAGGGGCATATGGGCAGCATGATCAGTCCTCACCTGCAGCACAGGGGGCATATGGGCAGCATGATCAGTCCTCACCTGTAGCACAGGGGGCATATGGGCAGCACAGTCAGTAGTAACTATACTATATAAGTGACATGGATAGACAGGGCAGGATATAGGGGCATGGTCAGTACTGTCTCATACATTGTAGGAAGTATATAAGTGACATGGATAGACAGGGCAGGATATAGGGGCATGGTCAGTACTGTCTCATACATTGTAGGAAGTATATAAGTGACATGGATAGGCAGGACATGATATAGGGGCATGGTCAGTACTGTCTCATACATTGTAGGAAGTATATAAGTGACATGGATAGGCAGGACATGATATAGGGGCATGGTCAGTACTGTCTCATACATTGTAGGAAGTATATAAGTGACATGGATAGGCAGGACAGGATATAGGGGCATGGTCAGTACTGTCTCATACATTGTAGGAAGTATATAAGTGACATGGATAGACAGGACAGGATATATGGGCATGGTCAGTACTGTCTCATACATTGTAGGAAGTATATAAGTGACATGGATAGGCAGGATATAGGGGCATGGTCAGTACTGTCTCATACATTGTAGGAAGTATATAAGTGACATGGATAGGCAGGATATAGGGGCATGGTCAGTACTGTCTCATACATTGTAGGAAGTATATAAGTGACATGGATAGGCAGGACAGGATATAGGGGCATGGTCAGTACTGTCTCATACATTGTAGGAAGTATATAAGTGACATGGATAGACAGGACAGGATATATGGGCATGGTCAGTACTGACTCATACATTGTAGGAAGTATATAAGTGACATGGATAGGCAGGATATAGGGGCATGGTGAGAACTATTGCATACATTGAATGAAGTATAGGATGGACAGGGAATATGGGCATGGACAAAATGCATATAGACAAGCTTAGCACATTTAGCGCAGAATTAGTAAATCATATAAAACTCACTAATCACCCTGAATAATGACATGGTATTTTTCCAGAAACCCCCTGATGGAGCAGACTTTTATTTCTAAGGCTTAGACAGCTTTGTCTAAAGGTGCATACACACGTAACGATTTTGTGAACGATTTAACTATAACGACGTCATCATTCAATCACTGATAAAATCGTTCAGTTTCTGAGTTATAACGATGAACGATTATCGTTCATGTGCGTTCCCGTTTGTAGTTCATTCTGACTGACCAACTGAACAATTATCATTAACGGAAGTTACAAAAATCGTTTGTAGTTCAAAAAATCGTTCATTACACTTTAAAAAATCTGACAGATAATCTGACAGAAAATCGTTGGTAAGAAAATCGTTGTGTGTGTGTATGCAGTTTAAGTCTCCACACTAGCGCAGGCCCACGTTATGATGCAATTCTTATAGATTGTAAGCTTGCGAGCAGGGCCTTCCTATCTATATATCTGTCTGTTATTACCAGTTTTGTTCTATTAATGTTCCAATTGTAAAGCGCAACGGAATATGCTGCGCTATATAAGAAACTGTTAATAAATAAATAAATTATGAGAAAGGTGTCATTGCTACTGGCGACATAATGCTTTGCAGGCCTGCGCCAGTGTATAGATGGAGACAAAGCTGTTGATGCTCTGGCTAAAGTAAATGTAAGTATACTGTATGTCTAATATATGTATGTATGTATGTGATTTTATATATATAAAACCCCCTCCCCCACAAATGTGAGTGTATTGTATGATATACTGTGTGTCCTGACATTATATATGTGTCTATATTTGGCCAAATAATATAATTTTTTTCAGCTTTGTAAAGTAAATGAAATAACTGAAGAGTCCACTTACTTGTTAAAGGCACTGATACTCCAGTGTTGAAAAATTTAAAAAGCATTATAATGCTGAAAATAAACCAGAAAATAGACATGACTGTCTCCGACTAAAACTTCCTATCAAAAGACTCAAAGTGTCAGCTTCTATGACATCACCCTGAGCCACAGCTCTCCTGTGATGCGTTCTGGCTGTAATACTGACTACTAGGACCTGGCTGGGACTATTATG
Source organism: Taudactylus pleione (assembly GCA_031769625.1). Taxonomy (NCBI): domain Eukaryota; kingdom Metazoa; phylum Chordata; class Amphibia; order Anura; family Myobatrachidae; genus Taudactylus; species Taudactylus pleione. The sequence continues at coordinate 6,180,963 of JAUIMM010000844.1, forward strand.
ATGTGTCCTGGCTGTAATACTGACAACTAGGACCTGGCTGGGACTATTATGATGTGTCCTGGCTGTAATACTGACAACTAGGACCTGGCTGCAGGGTGATGACAATAGAAAATATTGTAACAATTTTATATACGTTATTTTATATATGTATGTTTTTGTGAAAAGAAATAGATTGGATATATATAGCTTTGAGAAATGTGTCACTGTATAAATATAGAAAATAATTAACTTAAGTTAAAATGCTGATACAGTATGTATGAACATATAGCTTTTACAAATATTTAGAAGATATTATGTGAATGTGGGTTTGTAATGGAGATATATATAAAAACAATCTCTTGGAAATAAACTTATTATGCATGTGTGTATATCCACAATAGAAACAGAGACAAGGATTACAAATTTATTAGACAGGTGTGCCCTATAATCGGAGAGGATAAAAGGGCAGCATGGAAAGGAGGCTGATACCTTCTAAGGAAGCTGCTGACGTGATAATAGGCGGGGAAACGCGTTAAGGATACCAGCTCCAAACCACAAGTGCTGTGAGCCGGGACATTGTCCTACATCGTGTTTATATCTGCCGGGAGACCCTCTGGATATAGCTGCACACTGGGGACTCTGCCAGCAGCTGGGAGGATAAGGATTTGTGATTACTACAGACACACGGAGGACTGGATCATTGGATCCTAAAAGCGCTTATTCAAGATCCACATGTTGTGGACGGATTACTAAAGGGCAGTAAGTTGCTGGGATACTAATTAACGGCAATTAAATATAATATAGTGGAACTTTTTCACTGTCTCTTTCTATATACATCCCAACTAAAAGACTGAACAACTGGGAGATAAGTTCTGATAGATAAATGAGTAACAACATCTAAATACAGTATTGTGGATTCTGTTCTGCTACTGCTTGCTACAACCTGCATAATAACATTTAATTACAATAGTGTGGATTCTTTTTTTGCTACTGATTGCTACCACTTAATTAAGAACTGACCAGCTGGAGTAACACTGTCTGTGGCAAACAGGAAAAGTCACTTTTTCAAATGGATTCATAATAACATCATTGAATAGTTTCGTTATTAAATGCATTACTGTCAGTATTATAATATGATTAAAAAGTATATTAAGTAGAGATTAAACTGCCTATTTTTTAAGTACTAGTTAAAACTACATTTAATATACGGTTCTAAAAACACTAGTGCCATACAGTATATAGAGCTGTATGTGTATAGGTGATAACAGATTATCACTAGTGCTGCTAAACTGTTTTATAAACAAAGATTATGATATATTGAGGCTAAGTGTTATATTTAAAATGTAAAGTGTGTACCATGTACGTAACCGTATAAGTTTTGTAATTTTATGTGGATCATATGATCTGATTTGTGCCGGCCAGCAATAATATTTTAACAACTAAAATTCAAATTGTGGAGTTTTTTTTAATAAATGTGTTTGGACAATCAGCGCCTCTATTTTTTTATATTTATTTGGTTAGTTTCTGGGGATTGGTAATTACCCCATTATAGAGGCTGCAGATTGCCAAAGTTTACAATTCTATTAGTCCAGCTCAAGCTACTTAATTATTTTCACTCAGAGTGACACAGCAAAGTAATTTTTGGACAAATAATCTTGCATTTGAAATCAAATTGCTTCTGCCCTCATACACAAGTGACTAAAAAAAAATAATATATATATATAATGTGTGTACAGGACAGGCGACACTCACATCAGTGACTTGCGGCGAGGTCAATGGCTGGGGAGGAACACATGGAGCTGGTCTGAGTGCTGGGAGCCTGTTTAACTCCCTACTCATTGCAACTCTCCCCTTACTACACTAATACCGCTGTTACACCATACCGCTGTTACACCATACCGCTGTTACACTGGGGCTAAAACCTGGGTTATTGCAGGGTTAACCCGGGCAGCTCCCTGGTGTAAAAGGGGAGAGGGTTGGATCGCCGGGTCGAGTGGTCCGGCTTCAGTGGCACTTCGAGATGACGTCATCTCCAAGTGACCACTTTCACTCCGGAAAAGCTGGGTCTATGCAGACCCGACTCCGGTGTGAGCGGCGCTGACTCGGGAGTATCCCGAGTCGGCGCCGGCAAAATTCCGGGTCTGATCCGGATAGGAACTTTTTTCCAACTCCAGGTCAGACCCAGAATTTAGGTGGAAAAGGGATATAAGCTTCAGTGTCCATTGATTCTCCTACCAACATCACTGTGTCTTATTTTGTTGCTGAGTGAGCTCTGATCTCTAAACACTGCAGTGCACTTCCTGGTCATTTGACATATCCAAGGTGTCCATCAGTGCTCAAGGCACACCCCCCATAATCAGACATGCCTTTATTAGCTCTCATTCTTTACGGGTTACTGTCTGTGGTGTGACCCCCTTCCTCCAGCTCTGCAAGCAGTGTCTTGACTATACAGAAGCAAGGCTGAGCTGTTGATGCCTCATCTCTCATCTCCCTGCAGCCCAGGGACCTCCACAAAGTTGGTGAGTGTTAACTATAACAATGATTACAATAACAAAGAAGATGTTTAGAAGTTATACATTTCTGCTTTGTATTCTTCTAATCATTTTTATATCAAATCTCAGGAGTATGACAGGGGAGGCTCTGCCTACCCTGACTGCACGTCCCTACTCGCATACCCAAAATTGGCAGATCAACATTTCAGTTCTTTCATCAGGATAAATAACAAACATATCTCACTTTTTATACTTTCATCCAAAGTGACCTGATGCTGGCAGTCCATCAGGTCACCTTGGGCAAAAGTGTATAAGGTGAGATATGTTTCTTGTTGCTGAGTGATGAAAGAACTTAAATTAAAGTTCTGAAACATTGATGTCAGTGGGAGATTTTCATTCAGACAAGATGACTGGACAGTGTTGAGATGGTGGATCCAGCGGGCTTAGTTTTGTCACCTCCCCTGATATTTTAAGGAATATGGTCTATCATTTTGTAGCCTAAAGTTGCAAGATTATGACTAAAGTGCCTAGCAACTGTTTGCTTTTTACATCTGCCTTAAAGGGCTTGCCTAATACAGGACCTACGTAAGGCTTCTTAAATTGTCACGTTCTCTTGCCTACATACAGCAACCCATAAGAGCACCTAATGTACTGGCTAGTATAGGTCAATGTATGTTTCATTTTTAACTTTTTCACAGAATGTGGGTGCACAAACATTGTGCAGCCCAAACACGTAATTTACCTTTTTTTTTTTACATTTTTATTAAATGGGTGATGCTAGGTGCCTTTTCCCCTGTTATGCCAGTGTGTACTACCCAGTCATGGACATTTTTATCCCTGTTGTTACATGGAAGAAGATTTTACCTGTTCAATGATGGCAAGTCAGAATTCGAGTTTACGAAAGGCCACAGGGTGGGATGTACTAAGCACCTCATTTACAATGCTGTACATTCCGCCATTTATCGGGTATATACCTGCAATAATCTCGCTGGTATATACCTAGAAAATTGCCCGGTAAGAGATGTCCTTTGTGATAGAGAGACTTCTGATTTTATGACCCAGAAGTTCCTCTCACATCATTCTGCACATGCACAGAATGATGTGTGCTCCGCACAGGCTTCTATTGGGTAACACCATTTAAAAATGGCATTAAGCACCAGGTCCATATGAAAAATGTGGTAGAACGCCCCCCCCGACCAAAAAAAAAAAAAATTATTTCCAGGAGTTTTACAACATTTTTGATCTTAGAACAGTCCGCCCACAATATTTTAGCTCTTTTAATAATGGTTTTACTGGTAGTGGTGTAATTAATTACCCAGACAATAGACCCATCCATAATCTACGTTCAGAACCTATCATGCGGTTTGCTCTTGGTACTGCTAAGGCTTTTGCTTCCTTAATTAGCCTGTAGGAATAACCTCTTTGTAGTGGCAAACACAGGATTTCTAGAGGGTTTTTCTTTTAAATGTTTGATTTTAGAGCGAGCATGGCCAGTGCATGAAGACGGCATAATTAGCAGTTAACCAGCTTTAATATGTGTCTTTCAAAGTGTATTGTGTGTCATAATGATAGCATATACAGGACCAGTGATCACATGAAGCCGCTAAATGCAGCAGTAGCGCCATCCTACCTGAGAGAAACATTTGTTATTTCAGATGTGGGCACCCTTTCATAGCATGGGAGCATGTCAGGCAGTCTGGAGGAGAAGCAGAAGAACCCAGCCCTGGACATATATGTACATATTGGTCTTCTTATGCACTGGATAGTGTATTATTATACAGTATTGATAATTAATATTTATAGCAGTACACCCCTAACAGTGCATGTTTTCCAGATCTCCTACTTGGTGCACAGATGTATTTATTACTGGCTGACAAATGTTTAAGATCCACAGTTGGTGCTAATTATTCCATTTGTGATACTGAGAAGCAGCACTAGTAATACAATTCTATTATATTATTATTTCTATTGTGGTCATGGTGTGGGCTGGGGAGGGGGGGTTTCAAGCAACCAGAACCCCCCCATACGTTTGCCTATGTCTTTGGAGGAATCTTTCTGTCATCCATAAGCCATTTGTTTAAGTTAATTTAAGGGATTGTTACAAATTCTTTATACCTTTTAAGCTGCATACACACACAACGATTTTATTACCAACGATTTTCTGTCAGATTATCTGTCAGATTTTTTAAAGTGTAATGAACGATTTTTTTGAACTACAAACGATTTTTGCATATTCCCTTAATGAAAATCGTTGAGTTGACAAGTCTGACTGAACTACAAACTACAAATGTGAACGCGCATGAACGATAATCGTTCATTGTTTCACTCAGAAAGTGAACGATTTTTTCAAACGATTATTGTTAAACGATATTGTTTAACGATAATCGTTCAAAAAAATCATTGTGTGTGTATGCAGCTTAAGTATTGTGAATAGAATTACTGCACATCCTGAATCCAGTAAGGCTTTTGAACTTAAAAACACATTGCATTTCAAAACATGGAAATATATTTGTATTGCTAATTGCTAAAACAGCATTAAATATAAAGGGCGACAATGAGCAGAAATATTTAGACCATAACTAGAGGCAAATAAACATTATCATTTTTATTATTATCCAAGTGTCCATAGCTCAGTACAAAGAAACAATCACATTGAAAACACAGCCACATCAGTATAGAAAGTACAAAAATGTATAAGGGGAAATACTAGACAGTAAAATAAATAACATGATATAATGACTTTGTGCCCTGTGTGGTGGGCAGACAGGAAGGATCACCCACAATAACCATGAATGAGAGAGCACTGGGAATATGTAATGTGCAAGGTGAGAACTAAAGGGAGGGGGTCCCGGCGTGGGAGAGATTAAAGCAGGGCCGTAACTAGGGTAGTGCCACCTATGCCATGGCACAGGGCACCGCAGGGCAGGAGGCGCTGTTTGGGTCTGTCAATTTTCCTGTGTATTATCTTTCTCACTTGTAGCTTCCTCGTCTTTTATGCCCAGCATCTCCTGGCCTCCCCTATCTCTTCCCTGGCATTTTCCCATGAGGCCATGGCCCCTTTTTGGGTGTACTATCTTATGTCCATATTTGAAAAATGGGGAAGGGGGGCGCCAATGCTCTTTCTGGCACAGGGCACCAAAAAGTCTAGTTATGGCTCTGGGTTAAAGACTAAGGGAAATGGGATCTAACTGGGAAGTGAACTGGGAAGAAAAAGGTGGGAGGGCAGCATATGAGAGCTAAAGAGAGCCGATAAACTTTGAAGAACAGACGAATTTTAAGGGAGCGGTTAAAGTAGTGCTGACGATTAGGCTGATAGGACAGCAGAGTGAGTTCCAGAAGAGGGGTGCAGGATGGGAGAAGTCATGGATGCTGGAGTGGGAGAAAGTAATCAATGCAAAGGCCAGCTGACAATCAGGTCTACCCGGGCACTGTATGAGAACAACACATTTTGGGAAGCCTCCAAGGACTTAATTGTCATGGAACATCCATTTTCTGTAATCTTTGCTTTTAAGCAAGGCACCTAATTGAATGGATATCCCACAAAAAATGCATTTGCGCACTTCCCAAACAATGTTTTGGATAGTTCAGGTGTTTGTATTATGGTCTATATATTCATCAATGGTCTCTCCCAGTTGTAATTTACAATACATGTCATGAACAGAGTCAATGAATTTCCAGTGCCAGCTGTCGGATTATTTTATATGATCGCTTGCAATTATCTGACGATGTAGTCTATGGTCTGATGACGAATTGCATGGACGCTACTCTGCGTCAGCGCAATTCCGATACGCACAAATATATATTTAGATTACTACAGAATTTGGTCAGAGTGTGGAAGACAGGTTTAATGTGTATGTCTGTGGGTGTTTGCATATATTTTGAGAGACTCCGCATGCTAATACAATATGCCTGTGACAAATAATTGAACATGTGCACAGAGACTAGTATGCTCAAAGGAAGGGGTCTAAATGCTAATTAAAGGCTTTCATGAGCTAGTAGACGTTAAGGCACCAAGCAAATAGCTGTGGGCCTCCCCCTACTTTTAAGTGAACCTTGCTGCTTGTAAACACCTTGCACTGTAGTTTAAGCAACTTATTAAAATGTTAGAACTGGATAATATATATATTAATCCATCACAAATACACAGAATTACATAACGCACACACATAGACTTACATACTTACACAAACACTTGTATGTGTAACCACATGCGTACACATGGACGCTCACGGGTGTCCTTACATACGAATGCACACCGCAAACTAGCGATTTTACACAATATTCTCACACTTACACATACAATAACTTATAAAAAGGTTCCTTCACATTAAATGTGACATTAGAGGTTTTATTAGCGAATAATTATGTTGTGAAATGTATGTATATGATATTTATGGTATAGAAGCTAGTAGACATGTCATGTTTGGTACCATTCTAAAACCCTGTTTATTTGCAGATCTTCGGTTCTATCGGCAAGGAGATCGCAGCAGACGTTTGCAAGATATGAATTATAGGTTAGAATGTATCTCTGTATGTAGTGTTTCTTTATTAGTTCTTCGGAGGGAAACCTACACAAAGAAGCAGTTGGAAAGCTAATCCATAGCTCTGATGACACCATATGAACTAACCAATGAACAGAATGACAAGGAGCAAGAACCAATGGAATCATGCCAGCTCGTCTCTATTGTTGTATATGTGATCTGTGTGGTATATAGGCTAGGGCTCTGTGAACTGTAAGGGAGTCATTTTCTCTTACTAGATGACTGCAGGCTTGAGGATTGATGGCTGAGTACTGGATTCCAGAGCGCCAGCGTATGTATCGGTTTGTACCCTTGTTTTTACTTGCTTTTTGCGGTAATTGTTAGATGAAAGCGTGTAACTTTCTTTTTTTATTGCAATATAACGTTTTGTGTTTTGGAACCACTATTGGATTGGAAAGCAATTATTTATTACTTGTAGCGCTAAATAGCATCATTTTGGGTATAGCGATTAAGGGGTATTGTCTGGATAGCGATTATTTCTCTCTAGCAATATTGCGGTATTCATACAATGCACAGGGGAAGGGCTAGAGAGAGCTAGGAGCATGGTCGGACCATGTTGTTGGCCCAATTGAGGCTGCCCTTACTAAATCAACAACAGGAAAATCAAGGCACCAAGAACTTTGTATCACGGACAGATGCATTGGTTACAGTTTCTGCGCCCACATGACACGTCACAGATCTGGCGAGTATCACTATTTAGTGTTGATGGATGGACAGTAGTATAATCTATTTGTGCACTTGCAATTTACTGCTTTTATAATAATGTGTTTTTATTTATGTTACGCTCCACTCTCCAAGGGGCCAACACACATGAAGGGGGCCCCCACACATACCTGTATCACCAGAAAGAGGGGCACTGTGGCAGTATGTGAACTGGGGTTTCTGTGAGGCACAATGTGAACTGGGGACATTACAGTGTGTTCAACACATTTGTGCTGCTGGGAGTATTTAAACACTTTTTATAACATCCCCAATATTTCATACTGACAATTTTTAATGGTAGGGGCATTTCTAGAGAGGTGGGGGCCTATGTGCAGTCTCCGACACTGGCCCCCTCTTCTCTGGCCAGCGCCGGAGTTATAGACTCTGGACATTAGAGTGTGTCCAGATTGTATAGAGTATGCGCAGGTCACCGGGAAAATGGGCGCAGCGGCCATTTTCACTGTACTGCGCATGCACAAATGACAGGAAAATGGCCGCGGCGGCCATTTTCCAGTGATTTTTACAGCGCCTGACCCCGATGCCGACGTGGGACTACGGTGTCGAAGCTGGGTAATTAGCTGAGACGGAATCTGTTTAAAAATAAATCTGCATGACACCATTGTTAGTTCTGACAAGGAATTTCCTGCATTACAGAATTCTAGACTATTACCTAGATTTACTAGGAATATTAGACCAAATTGTTCGACTGGATACTACCGACTTGAGTCGGCAACAAAAACCTACACATTTCCTGAGCATCAAATCAGGTTGTTATCGATACCTAGGATGCGTGACTTGTAGGTCTTTATTATCTGGTAACTTTTTCTGTCATCCACATGCGGGGAAAAGAGATAAAATTAATTTTGCGCTGACTTGTTCAACCATATATGTGATTTCCATGCTCGCCTTTCCTTGTGGCTTGTCGTATGTGGGAAAGAGCCAGCGTCAATTCAAAGAGCGGATGGCTCTCCATCGTACCGCCATATGACAGGCCACATATATTGAAGGGGGCGAGAAACAAGTAGCTCGCCATTGTGTTTAAACATGGGGTAGCATCAATAAAAGCTATGAATATCGACCATGTACCTCCCAGATGTGGGAACAGAAATAATATCTTAATGAAAATGGAGCGTAAATGGATATATACTCTGGATACCATTGCTTCCAGGGGTCACAATGAGACCCTGGGATTACAATGTTTTCTTTAATCTATAATGTTTGTCTCTAATGTTCTCATTCATGTGATAATTACATTGCAGATTGACTTATAAAATATAGTTTGCTCAGCCCATTCATGGTGCCACCTCGTAGTCGGGTACTTGTGTTTTTTATTTTCTGTGCTGATGAGCACAGTTTTTATGTGTTCATATATATGATAGAACATTTTTGTTTTTATTGACTTGGTGCATTACTAAATTTAGTTTGTTGCTTGTTACTAAGCAATATGTACTCCAGGCAAACCTCACAGGCAGACGCCGGCTGATGAAGAAAAATTTCTGGACATTTTCGTCATTCACCAGGCATATGTAGAAGATTGCAGCACCTGCAAGAAATGTTGAATTTGCCCTGCCACCAGCTGAAGTAAGAGGTAGTTAAAAGGTGGAACTCCACCCTTTATATGCTTCAGCGGATGGAGGAACAGCAAAAAGCCATCCAAAGCTACACCATGAACTATCACATAGGAAGAGGAGGGGAAATGTACCTTACTCAAGGTCAGTGGAAAATACCTTCCGTATTGTGCTAAGTGCTGAAACCCTTCAAAGTAGTCACCTTTGAAGTGAGTTCAGACACTGCCAGCTTGAGTCAAGTGAATTCCCCTAATTAGAATGTTGGAAAAGCTGTTTGAGAAACTGAAGGTGGAGCTGAAACGAAGTGATTCTGTTAAGTATGTCAGACTTATAGATAAAGTCCTTTATTTGCTTTGACAAGGATCTAAGGGTTGTCAGGATCTTACAATCGGATCAATACATGTTGATGCCCGTGCTGGATCTTAGGCTTAAGTCACACATCGTGTCTTTTTTCCTAACTGACACAGATCCAAAAAGATGCAAAGAGCAAATTGTCAGCTCAAGTGGCACATGATGCAGCAGTGGCTTCGCCTTCAGTTTCTCCAGCAAAAGCACTGAGAAAAAACTAAACTTTCCCAAAAGACCCATTGGTGATGCAGATGAGTCAACACAACTAAGTTTTGACATCTACTCAGGTCTAATAGAATTGCCTACAATTAATGAGACCTCTACCATGACTCCATCTGATATGGTCACCATTCAAAGAATGGTTGAGGTCTATTTAGTTTTTAATGATGGTGTCCAAATAGGCATAGCAAGGACAATACAGTGGAAGGTTTCTTATATGAAACCTGGGTACCCTGAGAAACTTGTTTAGAGACTTGAGATTCCTTTAGGACGAAAAGACCGAAAGAATGACATCTGAGGCTTTGCATTATATGCAGAGGGCAGGAACACCGTCTTGGAAACTGCAAAACAGGATCTCCCAAGAATAAGGCAGAGATTCAAATGACTTTTTAAAGTCTGAATCTGCCTACCATGAGTGAAGCCAAACAATACGGCTGGCTACTATAGAAGTGGCAGATGCCTTGAAGGGTAGGAGACCAGTATGCAGAGCTGCTTCTCCTAAATAGGAGGCTGCATCCCTAATGTGAGATATGTAGGACAGCTGTTTCCTCAAAGCATCAGAGGGAAATGTATCTTCTAGGGTCTCTGCCCAACTCTCAATGGCTTTTGCCACCCAGGCTAAAGCCCTAGCCGGAGGAGTATTAACTCCTATAAGAGAGTATATAGATTTCAGACAAGCTTCAAACTTTCTATTCGCAGTCTCCTTAATGGAGGTTGCAGTACGGATAGGTAAGGTAACATTCCTAACCAGACATGTCACGTGGGAATCCACTGCAGGGGGAACTTCCCATTTAGTGCAATCAGTAGCTGGAAGAGGGTAAAAGGAACTTAAATGTTTAGGCAGCTGAAATCTTTTACTTGGCATATTCCAAGCCTCACTCATGTGATCAGATAGATCAAGGAATCTCTGGCAAAACTACCTTTTGCTGCTTAAATAGTGGCTCTTTTGCCTTAGGAGTGGGTTCTGTCTCTTCTATTTTAAGGAGAAATTTAATAGCTCTGACAAGTGCAGGTATATTCAACTTAGAGGGGGACTCCTCCTCTCCCGATGGGGAGTCAGAGTGAGAGAGATCTGTGTCTTCAGCCTCCCCAGATGATAAATCAGAATCTGATAACTGGGTGAACTGGAAAGATAACACAGCATGCTTAGTAGGTTTACTAGGCAAAGGTCTCTCTTTTTTCAGCATTTGTTGAAAAGCTGTAGTGGTATTAGCCAGACTCTGCACTGAGGTAGAAAATGCATCTACCCATGGGGAAAGCAAAGGATTTGCAGGGAGAGAGGACACTGGGACTGAAGTGCCTGGGGCAGTATAACAAGGTGCACAAAGACCATCCTGAATGAAGTCCTTTGAAGCTAAGCCTGCTGAGCATGACTTACAAGACACCAGATTGGTAGCAGCAGGCTGCTTGTTATTCTTATTAATAAGAGGTGGTATCTGAAATTATTCACTTAAGGGTGCGCTCACATAGTTATAAGGCTACATATAATACAATAAAATATTTTATTAAAATTACACAGTATTAACAGATAAAAGACACATATAAATCAGCATCTAAATGGCCATTCTCGCATATTCATCATATGAAGCTGGGATTACACTTAATAGCAGCCCCACTGTTATAATGGTGATCCAGCTCCTGCCGGACACCAACAAAACTGAGTTGCTCTCAGGCTGTGGGCAGGTAATAGGGGGAAGGACCAGAGCATCCTGGGATTGTGCTGGTCCTTAGAGTGCCATTTGGAGGTTTCTGAGGTACCTCTTAGGTGAGTCAGCTCTCGGCTTATACATGTGCTGTTATGCAGCACATTAATTTGTAATTATATGACCCAGAGTGGGTGCTACTATTAGCAATAATTATTTTGGGGTGAGCGTTTGGGCGTGGGGCCCCCAGAGTTGCTCTGCCTGGACCTTTTTCAGGGCATCACCATTTAATTCACATAGATACTTTTTCATCACCTTTCTATTTGTTCATTATTTATGTAATTTTAATTCTTTCTCATTATATTAACACTTATTGATTATCTTTACACATCTATACTTTACACTTCACTATCACCTTTTTTCCCTTTTCGAGTGATGCCCTGGGGATGGTCCTTGGCTGGATTATTTTGGGGTGCCTTGCACCTCGGACGTGAACCCCTTAATGTTAGGGACGCAGTTATAGAGCAGCCTTGACGTTGGCCCGGCGCTTAATCATATACTGTATTTGCAAATGTATGTCACTAATACCTCCTGAATTTCTATTATCATGTAGGATTCAAGTATTTTGTTGATATTGCTGCAGTGTGCTGGAGGGAATATTCCTTTCATCCTGGGATTGAAAAAGCTTTGCTGTTGGTGTCCAGTCCTCCAAGTCCACCTACACCCCATTGTCTCCCTGTGGACCCTTAAGAAGAAATATTTTTTATGAATACACTGCGCTATCCCTTACAGTGCCACAATATTTTTTATGAGTATATTACACTACGGTATTACTGACCAACAGTGCCACAATGCTTGTATGAATAATATTACACTGAGGTATTACTGACCGACAGCGTCACTCACAATACTTTCCGAATTATACACTGCAGTATGATGAACCTACAGCGTCACTCACAATATGGCCAGCAGCATCACAGTGTTTTGGATACACTGGGGGGATGGGGGATACGGTATACAGCGTCACAGTGTGGGGTAAAGCACAAAAAAAATATTTTACTTTTAATTAATATTTTTTACATTTTATTTATTTTTTTACAGCCTGTGGACGGACAGCACAACCCTGGACAGCACACCTCTTGATGTACAGTACAACACACCCCTGGATTTGCAAAGCAATGATAAATAATAACATAGCCCCCTGGACAAAGCATAGCACACCCTGCCTGTATTGGGCAACACAGCCCAGCACAGCACACACTCCCTGTATTGGACAACACAGCCCAGCACAGCACACCCTGCCTGCATTGGGCAACAGCACAGCACAGCACACTCTGCCTGTATTGGACAACACAGCCCAGCACAGCACACCCTGCCTGCATTGGGCAACAGCACAGCACACCCTGCCTGTGTTGGGCAACCCAGCACAGCACACCCTGCCTGTATTGGGCAGCCCAGCACAGCACACCCTGCCTGTATTGGACAACACAGCCCAGCACAGCACACCCTGCCTGTATTGGACAACACAGCCCAGCACAGCACACCCTGCCTGTATTGGACAACCCAGCACAGCACACCCTGCCTGTATTGGACAACACAGCCCAGCACAGCACACCCTGCCTGTATTGGACAACAGCACAGCACAACTCTGTATTGGACAACACAGCACAGCACACCCCTGTATTGTACAACACAGCCCACCCCTGTATTGGACAACACAGCCCCGCACAGCCCACCCCTGTATATTGGATGAAGCACAGCCTGACAGCCCGGGAACCAAAACAAAACATGCAAGAGTGGTTTTATAAAACCAAATCCAGATCCAAAACACAAAGGAGATACAGATCCAAAACCAGCAAAAATTGCCTGGTGCACATCTCGTGTGTGTGTGTGTATGTATATAACCTATACATAATACAGCTGTGGCCAAAAATTGACACAAGTATTGGTTTTCACAAAGTTTGCTGCTTCAGTGTTTTTAGACCTTTTTGTCAGATGTTACTATGGTATACTGAAGTAAATTTACAAGCATTTTATAAGTGGCTTTTATTGACAATTACATTAAGTTTATGCGAAGAGTCAATATTTGCAGTGTTGACCATTCTTTTTCAAGACCTCTGCAATTCACCCTGGTATGCTGTCAATCAACTTCTGTGCCACATACTAACTGATGGCCACCCATTCTTGCCTAATCAATGCTTGGAGTTTGTCAGTATTTGTGGGTTTTTGTTTCAGCTCAGCTCCGATCGGGTAGTACAGCAGTCAGCTGGTCAGGTGACTCACTGACTGACTGTGAGCCAGGTCAGAATGAGCTTCTGCACAGAAACTCATTCTGGCTATTGGCTATAGTAGGAGACAAGATGGCCGCGGAAGGGCATGCTGCAAATGCCCAGCAACGGCCACACCTCCCACGGGCTTTTGCGGAACAGAACCCCATGAGTGAACTCACAGCTCTGCTTCCAGATTATCTGCCAGCCCTTGGACCAGGTGTCAAGGGCAGCTGTATTAGTTGCATCAAAAGTAAGTGTGACCGCTCAGGCAGGTAGGCACTGTGGGCAGAGAGGCGGGCTGAGCTATGTGTGTGTGTATATATATATATAATCTCCCCCCAAAAAACAACAGTATAGTGTATATATATATATATATGCATGCAAAAGGTGGGGGGGCAGCGCCAGCTAATTTATAAATGAAGATAGACAGACAAAAACCCACTGATACGGGTGTCAGCTCACTATGCCAATAATGGTGTAGTGCTGATAGTGCACTAGAAAGAATAAATGAAAATAGTGGGATTGACTTGTTGAGAGACTTATTAATACTGATATGAAATATATAAATTCTAAAGTGACTTAGTGAAGAAGACCATAGGATATTAGATGCGTATGTTAATAAAGTGCTAGTGTATATGCATGTGCAAAAATATATGAAGGTAGAATATATTTGTTCGAAAGTGCTAATGTGCCATAGATAATAATAGACAGTGTATTTGTTCTCATAAGAAATGTGCATATACTAAAAGAATATTTAAAAAACATATATAGTTTTATTAATACAAAATATTAAAATACCACCTCCGTTTAAAGGATGCATAATTAATACTTCACATAAAAAAAGACGACAAAATCACTGAATAAAAATAATAGATAAAAGAGTAAGCTTATCTGAGCTAAATTAGTACATTTCTTAATAGTTCATGCAGCAAAAGTCAAGTGTTCCCAACGCGTTTCATCCAGCGGGGACTTCATCAAGGCGATACTGCTCTGGTGGGGTGTCTTTCCTTTTTATGCCCCACTAAGTGCTCATTAGGGATCAATCATTGATTTAATCACTTCCGGTTTCTGTTATTTAGCAAAACGTGGTTACTATTAAAAACCGAGTATCACTGTATATTGGTACTATGAACTGAATAAATGTGTGCATAGAAAATTATATCCTAAAAAAAGAGATGCTGGGAAAAAGAATGTATATACAGAATAATAACCCTTTTAAAAGCAACATTATACTATATAAAAGATACATAGACGACATTTTAATTATATCCAGTAATAATATGAACTTGAAGTTTACGTCTCACTTCAATGCCATGACCATTGAATTTTTAGACCTAGTTTTAATAGAAGGGGATTTCATCTCCACGAAAAACTTAATCAAGGGAGTTGATGCGAACAGCTATTTACATTTTAAGAGCTGTTATTTAAAGAAATGGAAACAAAATATTCCATATTCTCAGTTCCATAGGATTAAACGGAATTGTATTGATATGAAAACGTGAGGAACAAATCAAACTATATGCCAGTAGATTCCGTGAAAAAGAATATCCAGAGGAAACTTTAAATACAGCTATGAACAAAGTAAAACTGGTTGATCGTGACACTCTATTGGAATATAAAACGGAAAAGAATCAAAACAAAGAACTTATTCCGTTCACTACCACATTCAATGGTCATGAGAATAAGATCAGAAGATCACTCAGGAAACACTGGAATATCCTGATGATGGACCCCATTTTAAAGGAGTTATTACCCGCAAGACCCCAAATAGTATATAGAAAATCTAGGAACCTCAAAGACGTGGTAGCTCCAAGCATGTTGAGAAAAAATTATAAATTATGCAAAGAGGGAATTCAAAAATGCAAAGGTTGCTATAAGTGTGGACATTGTAATATTTACAAATACCTTCATCCAAAAAGGAAAATCTTCACAAATTCAGATAGATCCAAAGAATATGCTATTAAAGACTTTTTGAACTGCAATTTAACATCTGTTATTTACCTACTGGAGTGCGCATGTGGGATTAAATACTTTGGGAAAACCAAGAGAGTATTAAAGCTCAGAATACAGGAACACATAAGGAACATCAAAAACAAAATAGAGGGACACGCGGTTTCCAAGCACTTTATCACCAAACACAATTCTAACCCAGAACATTTCACATTTAAAGCAATTGAACATGTTACTTTAGGTGAAAGAGGAGGTGAATTGGGAAACTTATTATCCAAACGGGAGATGTATTGGATATTCAAACTTAACACTTTAACTCCCAATGGCTTCAATGAGAGCTGCGAAATAGCTCCATTCCTGTGAAAATCAAGTCTACAACTCAAGCAATTGTGTGGGTCTGATTTACTATTATATCAACCTGGGAAAATCTTCAACATTGTCTAGGTTTGAAAGGATAATTTGGTTGAGCTCAGCAAGTACCGAGAAGGGAGACCTTCAGGGAATCCTGAGTATAGTAAATATTTGTACCCACACAGAACAGTCCCTTTGAGTCCCTGGGACAATGGAAATACTCAAGATTCAGTGATGGGAATTAATGGGATGAAGGGATTAAGGGTAGGAAGGTATTTACGACCATACCACTGATTATATGCCCAAACTCGCCCAATCTTGGAAGCCAAGCACAGTTGGGCCTGGTTAGTACTGGGATGGGAGACCCCTCCCCCCCCCGAGAATACCAGGTGTAGTAGATACCTCCACCCTGATGCAATAAGCATCTTGCCCTTTGAAACCCCCATCTAAAGAGACGAAAGAATGAAAAATTTGAAATACCCCAAGAAAACCGGACATATAGAAAGAAAAAATTACAAGTAGTGAAAATGAGAGAATGAAAATCAAAATGCCGTCATGTCCCTCGAATATGAACTTTTTTGCATACACCACGTGTCCCTATAATCACAACCAATGTGAAAGAGAGACGACCTAGACCTATTAAACCTGGTTCACTGATTTTTTTAGGTTTAGGATAATAGATGGACCTATCCCTAAATATATTAATTATGTGTAAATAGGTCTTATATACTGTCTAAGGATATGTTGATATATTGATTTATACACAATATGATTATCAGACCTTGTATTAACTTTGAAGTTTTAAACTATATAATCTATCTACTATATGGATCGCTTGTCCATACCAAATGTTATACTACCTTTTTTCTTCTCCATTTATTTGACATATTTTATTTTTAGAAACAAACAACAGAGGGCGCTCTATAAACATCAATAGCCCACATGAATATGATATGGGAGAGGCGGGTGGACATGACGTATCATCATGGTCTAGACGGAGAGCCGGGCGGATGTGACGTGACGGACGGAAAGCCGGGCAGACGTGACGTGGCATCCTGCTCCAGACAGAGGGTGGAAGTTGTAAAGATGAGTCACGTGGTGTGCTGCCAACACGTTGAGTTACTGGATGCCGGAGATGACGCGGGCCATCTGGAGTGTGGGCGGAAGTGACCGGTGATTACCTCCGGGCGGAAGTGACCCTGGCAACATACGCGATGAGGCTAACTAGTTTTCTTCCCTCAATTACTCCTTTTTTAGGATATAATTTTCTATGCACACATTTATTCAGTTCATAGTACCAATATAGAGTGATACATTCAGTTTTTAGTAGTAACCACATTTTGCTAAAGAACAGAAACCGGAAGTGATTGAATCAATGATCGATCCCAAATGAGCACTTAGTGGGGAATAAAAGGAAAGACTCCCCACCAGAACAGTATCCCCTTGATGAAGTCCCCGCTGGACGAAACGGGTTGGGAACACTCGACTTTTGCTACATGAACTTTTAAGAAATGTACTCATTTATCTCAGATAAGCTGATTCTTATCTATTACTTATTTTTTATTCTGTGATTTTGTCGTCTTTTTTATGTGTAGTATTAATTATGAATGCTTTAAACGGAGGTGGTATTTTAATATTTTGTCTATTTTGTATTAATAAAACTATGTTTTTTAAATATTCTTTTAGTGTATGCACATTTCTTATGAGAACAAATACACTGTATTTTATTATCTATGGCACATTAGCACTTTCGAACAAATATATTCTACCTTCATATATTTTTGCACATGCATATACACTAGCACTTTATTAACATACGCATCTAATATCCTATGGTCTTCTTCACTAAGTCACTTTAGAATTTATATATTTCATATCAGTATTAATAAGTCGCCCAACAAGTCAATTCCACTATATATATATATATATATATATATACAGTCAGGTGCATAAATATTGGGACATTGACAGAATTGTCATATTTTGGCCTCTATTCACCACCACAATGGCTTTGAAATGAAACAAACAAGATGTGCTTTAACTGCAGACTTTCAGATTTAATTTGAGGGTAATTACATCCAAATCAGGTGAACGGTGTAGGAATGAAAAATCAAAACAAACCCATCAGAGAGTTAGCAAAAACATTAGGTGTGGCCAAATCAACTGTTTGGGACATTCTTAAATAGAAAGAACGCACCGGAGAGCTCAGCAGCACCAAAAGACCCGGAAGACCACGGAAAACAACTGTGGTGGATGACAGAAGAAATATTTCCCTGGTGAAGAAAAACCCCTTCACAACAGTTGGCCAAATCAAGAACACTCTCCAGGAGGTAGGTGTATATGGGTCAAAGTCAACAATCAAGAGAAGACTTCACAAGAGTGGATATAGAGGGTTCACCACAAGATGTAAACCATTGGTGAGCCACAAAAACAGGAAGACCAGATTAGAGTTTGCCAAACAACATCTAAAAAAGCCATTACAGTTCTGGAACAACATCCTATGGACAGATGAGACAAAGATCAACTTGTACCACAGTGATGGGAAGAGAAGAGTATGGAGAAAATGAACTGCTCATGATCCAAAACACCACCTCATCAGTGAAGCATGGTGGTGGTAGTGTCATGGCGTGGGTATGTATGGCTGCCAATGGAACTGGTTCCCTTGTATTTATTGATGATGTGACTGCTGACAAAAGCAGCAGAATGAATTCTGAAGTGTTATATGCTCATATTCAGTGAAGTGCTTCAGAACTCATTGGACGGCGCTTCACAGTGCAGATGGACAGTAACCCGAAGCATACTGCAAAAGCAACCAAAGAGTTTTTTAAGGCTAAAAAGTGGAATGTTATGCAATGGCCAAGTCAATCCCCTGACCTGAATCCGATTGAGCATGCATTTCACTTGATGAAGACAAAACTGAAGGGAACATGCCCCAAGAACAAGCAGGAACTGAAGACATTTGCAGTAGAGGCCTGGCAGAGCATCACCAGGGATGAAACCCAGCATCTGGTGATGTCTATGCGTTCCAGACTTCAGGCTGTAATTGCCTGCAAAGGATTTGCAACAAAGTATTAAAAAGTGAAAGTTAGATTTAGGATTGTTTAGTTTGTCCCATTACTTTTGGCCCCTTAAAAAGTGGGAGGCACATATAGAAACCATTGTAATTCCTACACCGTGCACCTGATTTGGATGTAATTACCCTCAAATTAAATCTGAAAGTCTGCAGTTAAAGCACATCTTGTTTGTTTAATTTCAAAGCCATTGTGGTGGTGAATAGAGGCCAAAATATGAAAATTCTGTCAATGTCCCAATATTTATGCACCTGTGTATATATATATATATATATATATATATATATAATATAAATATCAATCTCAAATGCAGAAGAATGGACTTCAAGGACATAACCACAGCACACTTAATGTTGGTAAAATTATGTTTTGTGCTGTGGTCATTTCCTTGAAGTATATGGAGTGCTGCGCTTCTGCTTTTGTGTAAAGGGTTCAGCTTTGGTCTCTGTCCGTATGTTATATATACCAATCAATAGAGAGAGGCAGCACTCGGAGACTCTTTCTCAAATAGTGAACCCTATGCCAGGATAATTTATTAGTCAACGTTTCGGGGACCAAATCCCCTTCCTCAGGACAGCAACAATGACTAAACATGTGAACAAACAGTGTTAAATAGACAACTCACATACCACTTACCCCCATCTCCCAATGAAAATTACTGCAACCAGGTCACGTCGGCTGTCATCTGCCCTCCGTGTCCCCCGGCCATGGCGTCTCCGTCGCGCCGGAAATTATGTCATCGGACACAGCCCTGGGACCATGGCAACTGTAAACAAAAGAAATTTAATTACAAATCATTATATGAACCCAGCAAGACACTAAATAGTGATGTAAGGTGCAAACCTGCATCCATCTCCTCAAATATATATTAAACAGTGCTACTCATATGTGACACAAAATAGCGATGTGAATTGCAAACATACAGCAATATATATATATATATATAAATGATAACCGTAAAATACAACATCTAAAAATAAATCAATGGAAAAAATTATTAAAATATATATATGAAAAATCTATTAAAAAAATATATATTTTTTTTATTTTTTAACCTTACCAAAAAAAGTGAAAAATTCCTATTTAAAAAAATGTCTTAAACATTTCAAAAATCGGGTTAATAAATAGTACTCAGCACAGCACACCCTGCCTGCATTGGGCAACACAGCCCAGCACAGCACACTCTGCCTGTATTGGACAACACAGCCCAGCACAGCACACCCTGCCTGCATTGGGCAGCCCAGCACAGCACACCCTGCCTGTATTGGGCAGCCCAGCACAGCACACCCTGCCTGTATTGGACAACACAGCCCAGCACAGCACACCCTGCCTGTATTGGACAACACAGCCCAGCACAGCACACCCTGCCTGTATTGGACAACACAGCCCAGCACAGCACACCGTGCTTGTATTGGACAACAGCCCAGCACAGCACACCCCTGTATTGGACAACACAGCCCAGCACAGCACACCTCTGTATTGGACAACACAGCCCACCCCTGTATTGGACAACACAGCCCCGCACAGCCCACCCCTGTATATTGGACGAAGCACAGCCTGACAGCCCGGGAACCAAAACAAAACATGCAAGAGTGGTTTTATAAAACCAAATCCAGATCCAAAACACAAAGGAGATACAGATCCAAAACCAGCAAAAATTGCCTGGTGCACATCTCGTGTGTACGTGTGTGTGTATGTATATAACCTATACATAATACAGCTGTGGCCAAAAGTTGACACAAGTATTGGTTTTCACAAAGTTTGCTGCTTCAGTGTTTTTAGACCTTTTTGTCAGATGTTACTATGGTATACTGAAGTAAATTTACAAGCATTTTATAAGTGGCTTTTATTGACAATTACATTAAGTTTATGCGAAGAGTCAATATTTGCAGTGTTGACCCTTCTTTTTCAAGACCTCTGCAATTCACCCTGGTATGCTGTCAATCAACTTCTGTGCCACATACTGACTGATGGCCGCCCATTCTTGCCTAATCAATGCTTGGAGTTTGTCAGTATTTGTGGGTTTTTGTTTCAGCTCAGCTCCGATCGGGTAGTACACCAGTCAGCCGGTCAGGTGACACACTGACTGACTGTGAGCCAGGTCAGAATGAGCTTCTGCACAGAAACTCATTCTGGCTATTGGCTATAGTAGGAGACAAGATGGCCGCAGAAGGCATGCTGCAAATGCCCAGCAAAGGCCACATCTCCCACGGGCTTTTGCGGAACACAGCCCCATGAGTGAACTCACAGCTCTGCTTCCAGATTATCCGCCAGCCCTTGGACCATATGTCAAGAGCAGCAGTATTAGTTGCATCAAAAGTAAGTGTGACCGCTCAGGCAGGTAGGCACTGTGGGCAGAGAGGCGGGCTGAGCTATGTGTGTGTGTATGTATATATATATATAATCTCCCCCCAAAAAAGGTGGGGGGGCAGCGCCAGCTAATTTATAAATGAAGATAGACAGACAAAAACCCACTGATACGGGTGTCAGCTCACTATGCCAATAATGGTGTAGTGCTGATAGTGCACTAGAAAGAATAAATGAAAATAGTGGGATTGACTTGTTGAGAGACTTATTAATACTGATATGAAATATATAAATTCTAAAGTGACTTAGTGAAAAATACCATAGGATATTAGATGCCTATGCGAATAAAGTGCTAGTGTATATGCATGTGCAAACACATATTAAGGTAGAATATATTTGTTTGAAAGTGCTAATGTGCCATAGATAATAATAGACAGTGTATTTGTTCTCATAAGAAATGTGCATATACTAAAAGAATATTTAAAAAACATATATAGTTTTATTAATACAAAATAGACAAAATATTAAAATACCACCTCCTTTTAAAGGATGCATAATTAATACTTCACATAAAAAAAGACGACAAAATCACAGAATAAAAATAAGTAATAGATAAAAGAGTAAGCTTATCTGAGCTAAATTAGTACATTTCTTAATAGTTCATGCAGCAAAAGTCAAGTGTTCCCAACGCGTTTCATCCAGCGGGGACTTCATCAAGGCGATACTGCTCTGGTGGGGTGTCTTTCCTTTTTATGCCCCACTAAGTGCTCATTAGGGATCAATCATTGATTTAATCACTTCCTGTTTCTGTTATTTAGCAAAACGTGGTTACTATTAAAAACCGAGTGTATCACTGTATATTGGTACTATGAACTGAATAAATGTGTGCATAGAAAATTATATCCTAAAAAAAGGGGTGTTGGGAAAAAGAATATATATACAGAATAATAACCCTTTTAAAAGCAACATTATACTATATAAAAGATACATAGACGACTTTTTAATTATATGGGAGGGCACTGAAAAGTTGTTTAAACAATTTTTAACTCATATATCCAGTAATAATATGAACTTGAAGTTTACGTCTCACTTCAATGCCATGACCATTGAATTTTTAGACCTAGTTTTAATAGAAGGGGATATCATCTCCACGAAAAACTTCATCAAGGGAGTTGATGCGAACAGCTATTTACATTTTAAGAGCTGTCATTTAAAGAAATGGAAACAAAATATTCCATATTCTCAGTTCCATAGGATTAAACGGAATTGTATTGATATGAAAACATGTGAGGAACAAATCAAACTATATGCCAGTAGATTCCGTGAAAAAGAATATCCAGAGGAAACTTTAAATACAGCTATGAACAAAGTAAAACTGGTTGATCGTGACACTCTATTGGAATATAAAACGGAAAAGAATCAAAATAAAAAACTAATTCCGTTCACTACCACATTCAATGGTCATGAGAATAAGATCAGAAGATCACTCAGGAAACACTGGAATATCTTGATGATGGACCCCATTTTAAAGGAGTTATAACCCGCAAGACCCCAAATAGTATATAGAAAATCTAGGAACCTCAAAGACTTGGTAGCTCCAAGCATGTTGAGAAAAAGTATAAATTATGCAAAGAGGTAATTCAAAAATGCAAAGGTTGCTATAAGTGTGGACATTGTAATATTTACAAATACCTTCATCCAAAAAGGAAAATCTTCACAAATTCAGATAGATCCAAAGAATATGCTATTAAAGACTTTTTGAACTGCAATTTAACATCTGTTATTTACCTACTGGAGTGCGCATGTGGGATTAAATACTTTGGGAAAACCAAGAGAGTATTAAAGCTCAGAATACAGGAACACATAAGGAACATCAAAAACAAAATAGAGGGACATGCGGTTTCCAAGCACTTTATCACCAAACACAATTCTAACCTGGAACATTTCACATTTAAAGCAATTGAACATGTTACTTTAGGTGAAAGAGGAGGTGAATTGGGAAACTTATTATCCAAACGGGAGATGTATTGGATATTCAAACTTAACACTTTAACTCCCAATGGCTTCAATGAGAGCTACGAAATAGCTCCATTCCTGTGAAAATCAAGTCTACAACTCAAGCAATTGTGTGGGTCTGATTTACTATTATATCAACCTGGGAAAATCTTCAACATTGTCTAGGTTTGAAAGGATAATTTGGTTGAGCTCAGCAAGTACCGAGAAGGGAGACCTTCAGGGAATCCTGAGTATAGTAAATATTTGTACCCACACAGAACAGTCCCTTTGAGTCCCTGGGACAATGGAAATACTCAAGATTCAGTGATGGGAATTAATGGGATGAAGGGATTAAGGGTAGGAAGGTATTTACGACCATACCACTGATTATATGCCCAAACTCGCCCAATCTTGGAAGCCAAGCACAGTTGGGCCTGGTTAGCAGTGGGATGGGAGACCCCCCCCTACGAGAATACCAGGTGTAGTAGATACCTCCACCCTGATGCAATAAGCATCTTGCCCTTTGAAACCCCCATCTAAAGAGACGAAAGAATGAAAAATTTGAAATACCCCAAGAAAACTGGACATATAGAAAGAAAAAATTACAAGTAGTGAAAATGAGAGAATGAAAATCAAAATGCCGTCATGTCCCTCGAATATGAACTTTTTTGCATACACCGCGTGTCCCTACAATCATAACAATTGTGAAAGAGAGAAGACCTAGACCTATTAAACCTGGTTCACTGATTTTTTAGGTTTAGGATAATAGATGGACCTATCCCTAAATATATTATTTATGTGTAAATAGGTCTTATATACTGTTGATATATTGATTTATACACAATATGATTATCAGACCTTGTATTAACTTTGAAGTTTTAAACTATATAATCTATCTACTATATGGATCGCTTGTCCATACCAAATGTTATACTACCTTTTTTCTTCTCCAGTTATTTGACATATTTTATTTTTAGAAACAAACAACAGAGGGCGCTCTATAAACATCAATAGCCCACATGAATATGATATGGGAGAGGCGGGTGGACATGACGTATCATCATGGTCTAGACGGAAAGCTGGGCAGACGTGACATGGCATCCTGCTCCAGACAGAGGGCGGAAGTTGTAAAGATGAGCCACGTGGTGTGCTGCCAACACGTTGAGTTCCTGGATGCCGGAGATGACGCGGGCCATCTGGAGTGTGGGCGGAAGTGACCGGTGATTACCTCCGGGCGGAAGTGACCCCGGCAACATACGCGATGAGGCTAACTAGTTTTCTTCCCTCTATTCCTTTTTTAGGATATAATTTTCTATGCACACATTTATTCAGTTCATAGTACCAATATAGAGTGATACACTCGGTTTTTAATAGTAACCACATTTTGCTAAAGAACAGAAACCAGAAGTGATTAAATCAATGATTGATCCCAAATGAGCACTTAGTGGGGAATAAAAGGAAAGACTCCCCACCAGAACAGTATCCCCTTGATGAAGTCCCCGCTAGACAAAACGGGTTGGGAACACTTGACTTTTGCTACATGAACTTTTAAGAAATGTACTCATTTATCTCAGATAAGCTGACTCTTATCTATTACTTATTTTTTATTCTGTGATTTTGTCGTCTTTTTTAGGTGTAGTATTAATTATGCATGCTTTAAACGGAGGTGGTATTTTAATATTTTGTCTATTTTGTATTAATAAAACTATGTTTTTTAAATATTCTTTTAGTGTATGCACATTTCTTATGAGAACAAATACACTGTATTTTATTATCTATGGCACATTAGCACTTTCGATCAAATATATTCTACCTTCATATATTTTTGCACATGCATATACACTAGCACTTTATTAACATACGCATCTAATATCCTATGGTCTTCTTCACTAAGTCACTTTAGAATTTATATATTTCATATCAGTATTAATAAGTCGCTCAATACGTCAATTCCACTATTTTTATTTATATATATATATATATATATATATATATATACAGTCAGGTGCATAAATATTGGGACATTGACAGAATTTTCATATTTTGGCCTCTATTCACCACCACAATGGCTTTGAAATGAAACAAATAAGATGTGATTTAACTGCAGACTTTCAGATTTAATTTGAGGGTAATTACATCCAAATCAGGTGAACGGTGTAGAAATTACAACGGTTTCTATATGTGCCTCGCGCACAGCCTGGTCTGTGTATTTACATGTAGTCGTCCTGGTTACTTACCATGGTAACCACGCTGTGCGCGATTGCATCATTGCGCAAGCGCTCTGTCTCATGTTGATGACGCCAGCAGCAGCGTGGTGAGCAGGTGTACATTGTCACTATGGGATGTCACTGGGTATAAAGGTATGCACTGTATCTTTTTTCTGTAGTTCTTGATAAAAGTCGCCAGACTGAAACGTTGAACTTTGACCTTCCTGAGTCGTGAGTCTTCTTTGCACAAGTCCTGTGAGTGCCGCCGTCATTTCCATACATGTTTGGCAGTTTTTCCATTGGAGGGCACCCGGGCAAGTATCAGATCTTTTTGTGGAGTGCCGGCCATCTTTTGCAGTATATGTTACTTCTGGTTTGTTTTTCAATCCGGTTGGTTGCATGGCACCCCTTTAAATTACTCTTTCCGATATATCAGAACATTCCTTCTTTCTTTTTTTCCTGTTTTTTCTTATAGATTTGGGTTGCACAATACAGAAATAAGACTTTTTTTTCTCTTTTTTTTATTTCTTATGATTTTTTATTTTTTATTTTTTGATTTGTTATATGCGGACTAATTATTATCCTGTGCTTCATAACAAGAAGTATCTCTCATGTTTTTCATTTTTCATTCTTTTCATGTTTTTGAATAGACACAGGTCAGTGTCCTCTGGTCTTATTGCTATGTACATAAACAGTGTCTGAGCAACACTACATAGTGGTACATCATATAGTGGAGCACACAGCACCAGATGGTTATTGTAACCCCACACCTTTAACAACTATCATTGCCCGTTTGTACATTTCCATTCTTGCACTAGTGATGTCTCAGAGTCAGCCAGGGGCTACTAATATACCCTCAGATGGGAGTGGTTTTTTGAATATACAGTTACCAATAGGGGACATTCTCAGTTTCAGTGAGTCGGAAGCTGAAAATTTGTATTTCAAAGAAACCCTTTTAGACACAGCGGGCACACAATCTGTAGATGAATTGTTTACACAGATTCTTAAACTAAAGAAAAAATAAATTGATTACCACCTGCATGGGGTTACACTTTCAGATTATCATAAAGAAAGAAAAATCTCCAGAGGCTTTAGGGTTAAGAATGTTCCCACCATTGGACGAAACAACGTTGAGTTCTGTAAAAGATGGGTGGCAGTTTTAAATAAATGTTCGCTGGACCTCATCTTATTAGTCATAGAGGAATCCAGCAGTGAACTTAATATTATTCGTGATAAGATCAAATCGTTTGATACCACATACAAGACCCATCTCATTAATGACAGTTCCAACAACTGGTTTGACAAATTAAACACCCAAGTTGAGGAATACAAAAGAGATTTAATTAAATATAAAAAAGGCAAATTAGCAAAGGTGAACACGGACTACCAGGAACAGCGTGTATATTCCTGGGTAACAGGGAGATCCCTTAATCCCAAATTCCAACGTAATCGCTTTAGGAACACTCGGCGACCCTTTGATACAGAAGGGTCCAGTGGTGCTAATTCATCACAAAGTGATCAGGATATCCCTTCTTCTGTACTCCCAATCACACAACGCCCCCCTTTAGGGGTAGCCACTCGAGCACAAAAAGGAAACGATCCCGCACTCGACGTGGTAAACAGGGGTCGAGGCAGACGGGTATACAAAAAGAAAACGTAATCATTAACTTATCCTCCCGTGTCCTTTCCATGACAGAATCCAAACTATTACAAAGAGGCCTTACATTCATCCCCACATGTTCCTTTAATAGCTTCCATTGGAAGAAAGATTTATGGAGATTAAACAGGAGTTTGAAGCTCAAGGAGTTCTTCAGCAACTCAGACTCTACATCTATCACAACATCTAGTTCACTTTTTAAAAAAGCCTCCTCTTTTGATCCCCCTTCCAATAATGCCTCTATTAAAAGTTTCATTAGAATGTTGGATCATGAGGTAAGCTCCCAATTCAAAGGGAGAACACCAGTTCGACACAATTTATCTAAGGATGAATATAATGCATTGATCTCTTTGGGGAAGGACAATTCTATAATTATCCGTTCAGCGGATAAAGGGGGCGCCATTGTCATGCAGAACAGAGACCAGTATAGTGGTGAAATCTATCGACAGTTGAATGATGAAAAAACATATATTCCTCTCACCAGAGATCCTACCCCGTCCTTCAAAAAACAACTCGATGATAGTTTAACACAGGCTCACGAACGGGGGTACATAAACAAAGATATCAAGGAGTTTCTGATGACAGATAAACCCGTGGTTCCATTACTATACACACTACCCAAGATTCATAAATCACTCTCCGCACCACCTGGCCGTCCCATAATTTCAGCTAGGGATAGCCTTTACAGCAACACGTCCAAATACTTAGATTCCTTTTTACAACCCCTCATTTCCCTTGAGCCCACATTCTTGAAAGATTCGAACACTCTTCTTGATAAATTGCACAGTCTGAATAATCTTCCACATGATTTATTACTGTGCACGATAGACGTCAATTCGCTTTACACCAGTATACCACAACAGGAGGGTTGTGATTATATGGGTGCCTTTTTGAGATCACATTCTAATTACAAAGGCCCCAATATAGATTTTTTCCTGTGTCTATTGAAACAGACCTTGAACAACAACTATTTTCTTTTCGACAATAAATTTTTTCTCCAGAAGAAGGGTTGCGCAATGGGTTCCCATGTGGCACCTTCCTTTGCCAATATCTACATGTTTTTTGTTGAAAAATAACTTTTTCTCCACAATCCGGATTTCAACAAATTTCTAATCTTTTTTGTTCGATACATCGACGATATATTGGTCCTGTGGTCCGGCACGGAAGTGGAATTCACCTCGGTTATGTCTAAGATCAACACAATGCATCAATACATCACTTTCACTCATGAACAAAGTCACAGCGATGTGCATTTTTTGGATATAAATATCCATTGGTCCGGTACCGATTTTCAGACCTCCATTTACCATAAGCCAACCGACAGTAACACCTTACTACATGCACATAGCCATCACCCAACATCGCTCAAAAGAAGTCTCCCATATTCTCAGTTCTTACATGCACTAAGAATCACCACTGATCCAGTTCGAGCTGAACATGAAATTGACAGCATGATAATCAAATTTGTACAACGTGGGTACAGACTTAAAGATCTGACTGCAGCCAAATCCAAGGCAATTTCTGTACATGAAGTGACAGATAAAGGGATTAAAACAACAAGTAATAAAACAGATACGATGTTATTCGTTAACCAACATAACGTGCCAGCAAATTTATCAAACCACTGCCAAACGTCTTTGGCCGTTAATCAATACTGACAACTCCATCATGTCTTTAAAAAACTCGAGAATTATGTTGGGCTACAAACGATGGAAAAATTTAAAAGATTGGCTTGTACACAATGATATCACCCATGGTCCTGTCATTCCTGAACAACATTTCTTATTCAAAAAACCAGGATGCTATCGGTGCACTGGTTGCACGACTTGCAGTTTCATGGAAACCGGCCCAGATGTGGTACACCCACACTCAGGGAAACGCTTCCCCATCAGACATACACTAACATGCACTACCAAATGTGTGGTGTACATGATACGGTGTCCTTGCGGACTGGTTTACATCGGAAAGACCACTTGCACTGCCAGAATTAGAATGGCACAACATCGCACAGCTATTCGACAAGCATTAGAAGGAACGGAAATAGACCAGCCAGTGGCTCGTCACTTCAAGAATTTCCGACATTCATTATCCACTCTGGTATATAAACTAATTGATCATGTCCCCATCAACAAACGAGAAGGGGATAGGGATAAAAAGCTGTTACAACTTGAAACATTTTGGATTCATAAAATTAACACCATATCACCATTTGGTCTCAATGAACAACTCTCTTTTTCCTGTTTTTTTTGAGGGTTTCCTCACATCACTGCCACACAATGCAGTTACACTTATACTCCCAGGGTAGTTGTTACCCACATTTTCAGGCTTCATTATTGCTTTGTCTAATTTATATGTTTGTAATTTTCATGTTGTTTTTTCTATTTTTAATGCCAGGTGGTATTGATTTGTTTGGAGCTATCTGCTGTGTGTTGATTTGCTGTTGTCTTGGTTTTAGACATATGCAGGATGATCACACTTGGATTTATCATTCTTCTGCTACAGCCATACTACACTGGATATGCCTTATACCATCTGATCTTTGAAGCTAAGCAGTGTAGGCCAGGCTAGTACTTGAATGGGAGACCATCTAGGAATACCTGGTGCTGTAACATGGAGTTATCCTCATCTGATGTGCATCCGTTTGCATTTGCCGTCACTTTTCCTTATTCCACACAGTGGATGGACTCTTGTCAGATACATCCAGCTGGGCAGTGTTTTGATTATTTATTATTTGTAATGTGCACTGTGGAATCCCCTTTAGGATCCACCAGTCTATATTACATGGTGGACCTTTGAGAGTCTAATGACCTGCCATTTGTTTCACATCAGCTTTATATGTTACATTTTTTTCTTCTTGGCAGGGTCAGAACCACTCCATTATTAGCCTACAGGTTTCATTTGTTCAGTTTTGGTCATGTGGAGGTCATTTCATCCTCACAAGTTCATATATTGATTATTCAAACACACATTTTTTTATACATGCGTTGCTTGGTTTCACACTCGCTTAAGAGCTGGATAACATGTTTGACCTGTGGGTTCTGATTTTCAACATTACCCAAGACATATGCCACTTACCTGTTGTCATCATGTATGTTACATGGTACATGCTTGCTCATGTAGCAAGATCGATAATATGACTCTTTATTACATTGAAATTGTGTTGTTATTACCCGCATATATCATATTGTTGTTTCTGTATTGGCATCGTTGTTTAATTTGTATGTCACCGCTTGCTTTGCCACCTCACCAGGAATCATTACACAGTATTGCTATGTGTCTGCCTTGTCATAGCGACAGCGTGCTCGCTCCCCAGTGCGCAAGCAGGGGGCATTGTAGCACGCTTTAGTTGCAGAGCCTGGTCTGTGTATTTACATGTAGTCGTCCTGGTTACTTACCATGGTAACCACGCTGTGCGCGATTGCATCATTGCGCAAGTGCTCTGTCTCATGTTGATGACGCCAGCAGCAGCGTGGTGAGCAGGTGTACATTGTCACTATGGGATGTCACTGGGTATAAAGGTATGCACTGTATCTTTTTTCTGTAGTTCTTGATAAAAGTCGCCAGACTGAAACGTTGAACTTTGACCTTCCTGAGTCGTGAGTCTTCTTTGCACAAGTCCTGTGAGTGCCGCCGTCATTTCCATACATGTTTGGCAGTTTTTCCATTGGAGGGCACCCGGGCAAGTATCAGCTCTTTTTGTGGAGTGCCGGCCATCTTTTACAGTATATGTTACTTCTGGTTTGTTTTTCAATCCGGTTGGTTGCATGGCACCCCTTTAAATTACTCTTTCCGATATATCAGAACATTCCTTCTTTCTTTTTTTCCTGTTTTTTCTTATGGATTTGGGTTGCACAATACAGAAATAAGACTTTTTTTTCTCTTTTTTTTATTTCTTATGATTTTTTATTTTTTATTTTTTGATTTGTTATATGCGGACTAATTATTATCCTGTGCTTCATAACAAGAAGTATCTCTCATGTTTTTCATTTTTCATTCTTTTCATGTTTTTGAATAGACACAGGTCAGTGTCCTCTGGTCTTATTGCTATGTACATAAACAGTGTCTGAGCAACACTACATAGTGGTACATCATATAGTGGAGCACACAGCACCAGATGGTTATTGTAACCCCACACCTTTAACAACTATCATTGCCCGTTTGTACATTTCCATTCTGCACTAGTGATGTCTCAGAGTCTGCCAGGGGCTACTAATATACCCTCAGATGGGAGTGGTTTTTTGAATATACAGTTACCAATAGGGGACATTCTCAGTTTCAGTGAGTCGGAAGCTGAAAATTTGTATTTCAAAGAAACCCTTTTAGACACAGCGGGCACACAATCTGTAGATGAATTGTCAAACTAAAGAAAAAAGAAATTGATTACCACCTACACGGGGTTACACTTTCAGATTATCATAAAGAAAGAAAAATCCCCAGAGGCTTTAGGGTTAAGAATGTTCCCACCATTGGACGAAACAACGTTGAGTTCTGTAAAAGATGGGTGGCAGTTTTAAATAAATGTTCGCTGGACCTCATCTTATTAGTCATAGAGGAATCCAGCAGTGAACTTAATATTATTCGTGATAAGATCAAATCGTTTGATACCACATACAAGACCCATCTCATTAATGACAGTTCCAACAACTGGTTTGACAAATTAAACACCCAAGTTGAGGAATACAAAAGAGATTTAATTAAATATAAAAAAGACAAATTAGCAAAGGTGAACACGGACTACCAGGAACAGCGTGTATATTCCTGGGTAACAGGGAGATCCCTTAATCCCAAATTCCAACGTAATCGCTTTAGGAACACTCGGCGACCCTTTGATACAGAAGGGTCCAGTGGTGCTAATTCATCACAAAGTGATCAGGATATCCCTTCTTCTGTACTCCCAATCACACAACGCCCCCCTTTAGGGGTAGCCACTCGAGCACAAAAAGGAAACGATCCCGCACTCGACGTGGTAAACAGGGGTCGAGGCAGATGGGTATACAAAAAGAAAACGTAATCATTAACTTATCCTCCCGTGTCCTTTCCATGACAGAATCCAAACTATTACAAAGAGGCCTTACATTCATCCCCACATGTTCCTTTAATAGCTTCCATTGGAAGAAAGATTTATGGAGATTAAACAGGAGTTTGAAGCTCAAGGAGTTCTTCAGCAACTCAGACTCTACATCTATCACAACATCTAGTTCACTTTTTAAAAAAGCCTCCTCTTTTGATCCCCCTTCCAATAATGCCTCTATTAAAAGTTTCATTAGAATGTTGGATCATGAGGTAAGCTCCCAATTCAAAGGGAGAACACCAGTTCGACACAATTTATCTAAGGATGAATATAATGCATTGATCTCTTTGGGGAAGGACAATTCTATAATTATCCGTTCAGCGGATAAAGGGGGCGCCATCGTCATTCAGAACAGAGACCAGTATAGTGGTGAAATCTATCGACAGTTGAATGATGAAAAAACATATATTCCTCTCACCAGAGATCCTACCCCGTCCTTCAAAAAACAACTCGATGATAGTTTAACACAGGCTCACGAACGGGGGTACATAAACAAAGATATCAAGGAGTTTCTGACGACAGATAAACCCGTGGTTCCATTACTATACACACTACCCAAGATTCATAAGTCACTCTCCGCACCACCTGGCCGTCCCATAATTTCAGCTAGGGATAGCCTTTACAGCAACACGTCCAAATACTTAGATTCCTTTTTACAACCCCTCATTTCCCTTGAGCCCACATTCTTGAAAGATTCGAACACTCTTCTTGATAAATTGCACAGTCTGAATAATCTTCCACATGATTTATTACTGTGCACGATAGACGTCAATTCGCTTTACACCAGTATACCACAACAGGAGGGTTGTGATTATATGGGTGCCTTTTTGAGATCACATTCTAATTACAAAGGCCCCAATATAGATTTTTTCCTGTGTCTATTGAAACAGACCTTGAACAACAACTATTTTCTTTTCGACAATAAATTTTTTCTCCAGAAGAAGGGTTGCGCAATGGGTTCCCATGTGGCACCTTCCTTTGCCAATATCTACATGTTTTTTGTTGAAAAATAACTTTTTCTCCACAATCCGGATTTCAACAAATTTCTAATCTTTTTTGTTCGATACATCGACGATATATTGGTCCTGTGGTCCGGCACGGAAGTGGAATTCACCTCGGTTATGTCTAAGATCAACACAATGCATCAATACATCACTTTCACTCATGAACAAAGTCACAGCGATGTGCATTTTTTGGATATAAATATCCATTGGTCCGGTACCGATTTTCAGACCTCCATTTACCATAAGCCAACCGACAGTAACACCTTACTACATGCACATAGCCATCACCCAACATCGCTCAAAAGAAGTCTCCCATATTCTCAGTTCTTACGTGCACTAAGAATCACCACTGATCCCGTTCGAGCTGAACATGAAATTGACAGCATGATAATCAAATTTGTACAACGTGGGTACAGACTTAAAGATCTGACTGCAGCCAAATCCAAGGCAATTTCTGTACATGAAGTGACAGATAAAGGGATTAAAACAACAAGTAATAAAACAGATACGATGTTATTCGTTAACCAACATAACGTTGCCAGCAAATTTATCAACACCACTGCCAAACGTCTTTGGCCGTTAATCAATACTGACAACTCCATCATGTCTTTAAAATACTCGAGAATTATGTTGGGCTACAAACGAGGGAAAAATTTAAAAGATTGGCTTGTACACAATGATATCAACCATGGTCCTGTCATTCCTGAACAACATTTCTTATTCAAAAAACCAGGATGCTATCGGTGCACTGGTTGCACGACTTGCAGTTTCATGGAAACCGGCCCAGATGTGGTACACCCACACTCAGGGAAACGCTTCCCCATCAGACATACACTAACATGCACTACCAAATGTGTGGTGTACATGATACGGTGTCCTTGCGGACTGGTTTACATCGGAAAGACCACTTGCACTGCCAGAATTAGAATGGCACAACATCGCACAGCTATTCGACAAGCATTAGAAGGAAAGGAAATAGACCAGCCAGTGGCTCGTCACTTCAAGAATTTCCGACATTCATTATCCACTCTGGTATATAAACTAATTGATCATGTCCCCATCAACAAACAAGGAGGGGATAGGGATAAAAAGCTGTTACAACTTGAAACATTTTGGAAGATTAAAATTAACACCATATCACCATTTGGTCTCAATGAACAACTCTCTTTTTCCTGTTTTTTTTGAGGGTTTCCTCACATCACTGCCACACAATGCAGTTACACTTATACTCACAGGGTAGTTGTTACCCACATTTTCAGGCTTCATTATTGCTTTGTCTAATTTATATGTTTGTAATTTTCATGTTGTTTTTTCTATTTTTAATGCCAGGTGGTATTGATTTGTTTGGAGCTATCTGCTGTGTGTTGATTTGCTGTTGTCTCGGTTTTAGACATATGCAGGATGATCACACTTGGATTTATTATTCTTCTGCTACAGCCATACTACACTGGATACGCCTTATACCGTCTGATCTTTGAAGCTAAGCAGTGTAGGCCAGGCTAGTACTTGAATGGGAGACCATCTAGGAATACCTGGTGCTGTAACATGGAGTTATCCTTATCTGATGTGCATCCGTTTGCATTTGCCGTCACTTTTCCTTATTCCACACAGTGGATGGACTCTTGTCAGATACATCCAGCTGGGCAGTGTTTTGATTATTTATTATTTGTAATGCGCACTGTGGAATCCCCTTTAGGATCCACCAGTCTATATTACATGGTGGACCTTTGAGAGTCTAATGACCTGCCATTTGTTTCACATCAGCTTTATATGTCACATTTTTTTCTTCTTGGCAGGGTCAGAACCACTCCATTATTAGCCTACAGGTTTCATTTGTTCAGTTTTGGTCATGTGGAGGTCATTTCATCCTCACAAGTTCATATATTGATTATTCAAACACACATTTTTTTATACATGCGTTGCTTGGTTTCACACTCGCTTAAGAGCTGGATAACATGTTTGACCTGTGGGTTCTGATTTTCAACATTACCCAAGACATATGCCACTTACCTGTTGTCATCATGTATGTTACATGGTACATGCTTGCTCATGTAGCAAGATCGATAATATGACTCTTTATTACATTGAAATTGTGTTGTTATTACCCGCATATATCATATTGTTGTTTCTGTATTGGCATCGTTGTTTAATTTGTATGTCACCGCTTGCTTTGCCACCTCACCAGGAATCATTACACAGTATTGCTATGTGTCTGCCTTGTCATAGCGACAGCGTGCTCGCTCCCCAGTGCGCAAGCAGGGGGGATTGTAGCACGCTTTCGTTGCAGAGCCTGGTCTGTGTATTTACATGTAGTCATCCTGGTTACTTACCATGGTAACCACGCTGTGCGCGATTGCATCATTGCGCAAGTGCTCTGTCTCATGTTGATGACGCCAGCAGCAGCGTGGTGAGCAGGTGTACATTGTCACTATGGGATGTCACTGGGTATAAAGGTATGCACTGTATCTTTTTTCTGTAGTTCTTGATAAAAGTCGCCAGACTGAAACGTTGAACTTTGACCTTCCTGAGTCGTGAGTCTTCTTTGCACAAGTCCTGTGAGTGCCGCCGTCATTTCCATACATGTTTGGCAGTTTTTCCATTGGAGGGCACCCGGGCAAGTATCAGCTCTTTTTGTGGAGTGCCGGCCATCTTTTGCAGTATATGTTACTTCTGGTTTGTTTTTCAATCCGGTTGGTTGCATGGCACCCCTTTAAATTACTCTTTCCGATATATCAGAACATTCCTTCTTTCTTTTTTTCCTGTTTTTTCTTATGGATTTGGGTTGCACAATACAGAAATAAGACTTTTTTTTCTCTTTTTTTTATTTCTTATGATTTTTTATTTTTTATTTTTTGATTTGTTATATGCGGACTAATTATTATCCTGTGCTTCATAACAAGAAGTATCTCTCATGTTTTTCATTTTTCATTCTTTTCATGTTTTTGAATAGACACAGGTCAGTGTCCTCTGGTCTTATTGCTATGTACATAAACAGTGTCTGAGCAACACTACATAGTGGTACATCATATAGTGGAGCACACAGCACCAGATGGTTATTGTAACCCCACACCTTTAACAACTATCATTGCCCGTTTGTACATTTCCATTCTGCACTAGTGATGTCTCAGAGTCTGCCAGGGGCTACTAATATACCCTCAGATGGGAGTGGTTTTTTGAATATACAGTTACCAATAGGGGACATTCTCAGTTTCAGTGAGTCGGAAGCTGAAAATTTGTATTTCAAAGAAACCCTTTTAGACACAGCGGGCACACAATCTGTAGATGAATTGTCAAACTAAAGAAAAAAGAAATTGATTACCACCTACACGGGGTTACACTTTCAGATTATCATAAAGAAAGAAAAATCCCCAGAGGCTTTAGGGTTAAGATGTTCCCACCATTGGACGAAACAACGTTGAGTTCTGTAAAAGATGGGTGGCAGTTTTAAATAAATGTTCGCTGGACCTCATCTTATTAGTCATAGAGGAATCCAGCAGTGAACTTAATATTATTCGTGATAAGATCAAATCGTTTGATACCACATACAAGACCCATCTCATTAATGACAGTTCCAACAACTGGTTTGACAAATTAAACACCCAAGTTGAGGAATACAAAAGAGATTTAATTAAATATAAAAAAGACAAATTAGCAAAGGTGAACACGGACTACCAGGAACAGCGTGTATATTCCTGGGTAACAGGGAGATCCCTTAATCCCAAATTCCAACGTAATCGCTTTAGGAACACTCGGCGACCCTTTGATACAGAAGGGTCCAGTGGTGCTAATTCATCACAAAGTGATCAGGATATCCCTTCTTCTGTACTCCCAATCACACAACGCCCCCCTTTAGGGGTAGCCACTCGAGCACAAAAAGGAAACGATCCCGCACTCGACGTGGTAAACAGGGGTCGAGGCAGACGGGTATACAAAAAGAAAACATAATCATTAACTTATCCTCCCGTGTCCTTTCCATGACAGAATCCAAACTATTACAAAGAGGCCTTACATTCATCCCCACATGTTCCTTTAATAGCTTCCATTGGAAGAAAGATTTATGGAGATTAAACAGGAGTTTGAAGCTCAAGGAGTTCTTCAGCAACTCAGACTCTACATCTATCTCAACATCTAGTTCACTTTTTAAAAAAGCCTCCTCTTTTGATCCCCCTTCCAATAATGCCTCTATTAAAAGTTTCATTAGAATGTTGGATCATGAGGTAAGCTCCCAATTCAAAGGGAGAACACCAGTTCGACACAATTTATCTAAGGATGAATATAATGCATTGATCTCTTTGGGGAAGGACAATTCTATAATTATCCGTTCAGCGGATAAAGGGGGCGCCATCGTCATTCAGAACAGAGACCAGTATAGTGGTGAAATCTATCGACAGTTGAATGATGAAAAAACATATATTCCTCTCACCAGAGATCCTACCCCGTCCTTCAAAAAACAACTCGATGATAGTTTAACACAGGCTCACGAACGGGGGTACATAAACAAAGATATCAAGGAGTTTCTGACGACAGATAAACCCGTGGTTCCATTACTATACACACTACCCAAGATTCATAAGTCACTCTCCGCACCACCTGGCCGTCCCATAATTTCAGCTAGGGATAGCCTTTACAGCAACACGTCCAAATACTTAGATTCCTTTTTACAACCCCTCATTTCCCTTGAGCCCACATTCTTGAAAGATTCGAACACTCTTCTTGATAAATTGCACAGTCTGAATAATCTTCCACATGATTTATTACTGTGCACGATAGACGTCAATTCGCTTTACACCAGTATACCACAACAGGAGGGTTGTGATTATATGGGTGCCTTTTTGAGATCACATTCTAATTACAAAGGCCCCAATATAGATTTTTTCCTGTGTCTATTGAAACAGACCTTGAACAACAACTATTTTCTTTTCGAAAATAAATTTTTTCTCCAGAAGAAGGGTTGCGCAATGGGTTCCCATGTGGCACCTTCCTTTGCCAATATCTACATGTTTTTTGTTGAAAAAGAACTTTTTCTCCACAATCCGGATTTCAACAAATTTCTAATCTTTTTTGTTCGATACATCGACGATATATTGGTCCTGTGGTCCGGCACGGAAGTGGAATTCACCTCGGTTATGTCTAAGATCAACACAATGCATCAATACATCACTTTCACTCATGAACAAAGTCACAGCGATGTGCATTTTTTGGATATAAATATCCATTGGTCCGGTACCGATTTTCAGACCTCCATTTACCATAAGCCAACCGACAGTAACACCTTACTACATGCACATAGCCATCACCCAACATCGCTCAAAAGAAGTCTCCCATATTCTCAGTTCTTACGTGCACTAAGAATCACCACTGATCCCGTTCGAGCTGAACATGAAATTGACAGCATGATAATCAAATTTGTACAACGTGGGTACAGACTTAAAGATCTGACTGCAGCCAAATCCAAGGCAATTTCTGTACATGAAGTGACAGATAAAGGGATTAAAACAACAAGTAATAAAACAGATACGATGTTATTCGTTAACCAACATAACGTTGCCAGCAAATTTATCAACACCACTGCCAAACGTCTTTGGCCGTTAATCAATACTGACAACTCCATCATGTCTTTAAAATACTCGAGAATTATGTTGGGCTACAAACGAGGGAAAAATTTAAAAGATTGGCTTGTACACAATGATATCAACCATGGTCCTGTCATTCCTGAACAACATTTCTTATTCAAAAAACCAGGATGCTATCGGTGCACTGGTTGCACGACTTGCAGTTTCATGGAAACCGGCCCAGATGTGGTACACCCACACTCAGGGAAACGCTTCCCCATCAGACATACACTAACATGCACTACCAAATGTGTGGTGTACATGATACGGTGTCCTTGCGGACTGGTTTACATCGGAAAGACCACTTGCACTGCCAGAATTAGAATGGCACAACATCGCACAGCTATTCGACAAGCATTAGAAGGAAAGGAAATAGACCAGCCAGTGGCTCGTCACTTCAAGAATTTCCGACATTCATTATCCACTCTGGTATATAAACTAATTGATCATGTCCCCATCAACAAACGAGGAGGGGATAGGGATAAAAAGCTGTTACAACTTGAAACATTTTGGAAGATTAAAATTAACACCATATCACCATTTGGTCTCAATGAACAACTCTCTTTTTCCTGTTTTTTTTGAGGGTTTCCTCACATCACTGCCACACAATGCAGTTACACTTATACTCACAGGGTAGTTGTTACCCACATTTTCAGGCTTCATTATTGCTTTGTCTAATTTATATGTTTGTAATTTTCATGTTGTTTTTTCTATTTGTAATGCCAGGTGGTATTGATTTGTTTGGAGCTATCTGCTGTGTGTTGATTTGCTGTTGTCTCGGTTTTAGACATATGCAGGATGATCACACTTGGATTTATCATTCTTCTGCTACAGCCATACTACACTGGATACGCCTTATACCGTCTGATCTTTGAAGCTAAGCAGTGTAGGCCAGGCTAGTACTTGAATGGGAGACCATCTAGGAATACCTGGTGCTGTAACATGGAGTTATCCTTATCTGATGTGCATCCGTTTGCATTTGCCGTCACTTTTCCTTATTCCACACAGTGGATGGACTCTTGTCAGATACATCCAGCTGGGCAGTGTTTTGATTATTTATTATTTGTAATGTGCACTGTGGAATCCCCTTTAGGATCCACCAGTCTATATTACATGGTGGACCTTTGAGAGTCTAATGACCTGCCATTTGTTTCACATCAGCTTTATATGTCACATTTTTTTCTTCTTGGCAGGGTCAGAACCACTCCATTATTAGCCTAAAGGTTTCATTTGTTCAGTTTTGGTCATGTGGAGGTCATTTCATCCTCACAAGTTCATATATTGATTATTCAAACACACATTTTTTTATACATGCGTTGCTTGGTTTCACACTCGCTTAAGAGCTGGATAACATGTTTGACCTGTGGGTTCTGATTTTCAACATTACCCAAGACATATGCCACTTACCTGTTGTCATCATGTATGTTACATGGTACATGCTTGCTCATGTAGCAAGATCGATAATATGACTCTTTATTACATTGAAATTGTGTTGTTATTACCCGCATATATCATATTGTTGTTTCTGTATTGGCATCGTTGTTTAATTTGTATGTCACCGCTTGCTTTGCCACCTCACCAGGAATCATTACACAGTATTGCTATGTGTCTGCCTTGTCATAGCGACAGCGTGCTCGCTCCCCATTGCGCAAGCGGGGGGGATTGTAGCACGCTTTCGTTGCAGAGCCTGGTCTGTGTATTTACATGTAGTCGTCCTGGTTACTTACCATGGTAACCACGCTGTGCGCGATTGCATCATTGCGCAAGCGCTCTGTCTCATGTTGATGACGCCAGCAGCAGCGTGGTGAGCAGGTGTACATTGTCACTATGGGATGTCACTGGGTATAAAGGTATGCACTGTATCTTTTTTCTGTAGTTCTTGATAAAAGTCGCCAGACTGAAACGTTGAACTTTGACCTTCCTGAGTCGTGAGTCTTCTTTGCACAAGTCCTGTGAGTGCCGCCGTCATTTCCATACATGTTTGGCAGTTTTTCCATTGGAGGGCACCCGGGCAAGTATCAGCTCTTTTTGTGGAGTGATAAAAAAATATATATTCTGCGCTATGGATGTTATTTTGAAAGCAGCTCCTAATAAAATAATTTCAATATGTAACAAATAAAGAGCGCTTGTGAATAAACATGTATGAATGTAACGCAATACCTGTAAAAAAAAAAAAAAAAAAAGGGATTAGTAAAAGATGTTTAAAACCCTTTTTTAATTTTAGCAAAGTCCATAATTGACATCAGGGTTCCGATAACATGCCTTGCAGTGCGGTGTGATACTGGAGTCAGACGTGAAAAACTAACTGTCTCTCCCTATATCTGCCTACCTTTAACGGCTTCCGCTCCGTCCGGCTGGTTCCCTGCACGGGGTGATCGTCTTCTTCGTCCGTGTAAACGGCCCGATGCTGCAAAGGTGCAGTGTGATGACGTCACTATGTCTCTGCTGTGTGTCAGATGTGCGCTAAAACCAACGCGTTTCAGGCTCCTTGAAAAAGGGCCAGGAGCCTGAAACGCGTTGGTTTTAGCGCACATCTGACACACAGCAGAGACATAGTGACGTCATCACACTGCACCTTTGCAGCATCGGGCCGTTTACACGGACGAAGAAGACGATCTTTTTGTGGAGTGCCGGCCATCTTTTGCAGTATATGTTACTTCTGGTTTGTTTTTCAATCCGGTTGGTTGCATGGCACCCCCTTAAATTACTCTTTCCGATATATCAGAACATTCCTTCTTTCTTTTTTTCCTGTTTTTTCTTATGGATTTGGGTTGCACAATACAGAAATAAGACTTTTTTTTCTCTTTTTTTTATTTCTTATGATTTTTTATTTTTTATTTTTTGATTTGTTATATGCGGACTAATTATTATCCTGTGCTTCATAACAAGAAGTATCTCTCATGTTTTTCATTTTTCATTCTTTTCATGTTTTTGAATAGACACAGGTCAGTGTCCTCTGGTCTTATTGCTATGTACATAAACAGTGTCTGAGCAACACTACATAGTGGTACATCATATAGTGGAGCACACAGCACCAGATGGTTATTGTAACCCCACACCTTTAACAACTATCATTGCCCGTTTGTACATTTCCATTCTGCACTAGTGATGTCTCAGAGTCAGCCAGGGGCTACTAATATACCCTCAGATGGGAGTGGTTTTTTGAATATACAGTTACCAATAGGGGACATTCTCAGTTTCAGTGAGTCGGAAGCTGAAAATTTGTATTTCAAAGAAACCCTTTTAGACACAGCGGGCACACAATCTGTAGATGAATTGTTTACACAGATTCTCAAACTAAAGAAAAAAGAAATTGATTACCACCTGCACGGGGTTACACTTTCAGATTATCATAAAGAAAGAAAAATCCCCAGAGGCTTTAGGGTTAAGAATGTTCCCACCATTGGACGAAACAACGTTGAGTTCTGTAAAAGATGGGTGGCAGTTTTAAATAAATGTTCGCTGGACCTCATCTTAGTAGTCATAGAGGAATCCAGCAGTGAACTTAATATTATTCGTGATAAGATCAAATCGTTTGATACCACATACAAGACCCATCTCATTAATGACAGTTCCAACAACTGGTTTGACAAATTAAACACCCAAGTTGAGGAATACAAAAGAGATTTAATTAAATATAAAAAAGACAAATTAGCAAAGGTGAACACGGACTACCAGGAACAGCGTGTATATTTCTGGGTAACTGGGAGATCCCTTAATCCCAAATTCCAACGTAATCGCTTTAGGAACACTCGGCGACCCTTTGATACAGAAGGGTCCAGTGGTGCTAATTCATCACAAAGTGATCAGGATATCCCTTCTTCTGTACTCCCAATCACACAACGCCCCCCTTTAGGGGTAGCCACTCGAGCACAAAAAGGAAACGATCCCGCACTCGACGTGGTAAACAGGGGTCGAGGCAGACGGGTATACAAAAAGAAAACGTAATCATTAACTTATCCTCCCGTGTCCTTTCCATGACAGAATCCAAACTATTACAAAGAGGCCTTACATTCTTCCCCACATGTTCCTTTAATAGCTTCCATTGGAAGAAAGATTTATGGAGATTAAACAGGAGTTTGAAGCTCAAGGAGTTCTTCAGCAACTCAGACTCTACATCTATCACAACATCTAGTTCACTTTTTAAAAAAGCCTCCTCTTTT
Organism: Taudactylus pleione; assembly: GCA_031769625.1. NCBI lineage: Eukaryota > Metazoa > Chordata > Amphibia > Anura > Myobatrachidae > Taudactylus > Taudactylus pleione. Next base: position 6,224,113 of record JAUIMM010000844.1, read on the forward strand.
GATCCCCCTTCCAATAATGCCTCTATTAAAAGTTTCATTAGAATGTTGGATCATGAGGTAAGCTCCCAATTCAAAGGGAGAACACCAGTTCGACACAATTTATCTAAGGATGAATATAATGCATTGATCTCTTTGGGGAAGGACAATTCTATAATTATCCGTTCAGCGGATAAAGGGGGCGCCATCGTCATTCAGAACAGAGACCAGTATAGTGGTGAAATCTATCGACAGTTGAATGATGAAAAAACATATATTCCTCTCACCAGAGATCCTACCCCGTCCTTCAAAAAACAACTCGATGATAGTTTAACACAGGCTCACGAACGGGGGTACATAAACAAAGATATCAAGGAGTTTCTGACGACAGATAAACCCGTGGTTCCATTACTATACACACTACCCAAGATTCATAAATCACTCTCCGCACCACCTGGCCGTCCCATAATTTCAGCTAGGGATAGCCTTTACAGCAACACGTCCAAATACTTAGATTCCTTTTTACAACCCCTCATTTCCCTTGAGCCCACATTCTTGAAAGATTCGAACACTCTTCTTGATAAATTGCACAGTCTGAATAATCTTCCACATGATTTATTACTGTGCACGATAGACGTCAATTCGCTTTACACCAGTATACCACAACAGGAGGGTTGTGATTATATGGGTGCCTTTTTGAGATCACATTCTAATTACAAAGGCCCCAATATAGATTTTTTCCTGTGTCTATTGAAACAGACCTTGAACAACAACTATTTTCTTTTCGACAATAAATTTTTTCTCCAGAAGAAGGGTTGCGCAATGGGTTCCCATGTGGCACCTTCCTTTGCCAATATCTACATGTTTTTTGTTGAAAAAGAACTTTTTCTCCACAATCCGGATTTCAACAAATTTCTAATCTTTTTTGTTCGATACATCGACGATATATTGGTCCTGTGGTCCGGCACGGAAATGGAATTCACCTCGGTCATGTCTAAGATCAACACAATGCATCAATACATCACTTTCACTCATGAACAAAGTCACAGCGATGTGCATTTTTTGGATATAAATATCCATTGGTCCGGTACCGATTTTCAGACCTCCATTTACCATAAGCCAACCAACAGTAACACCTTACTACATGCACAAAGCCATCACCCAACATCGCTCAAAAGAAGTCTCCCATATTCTCAGTTCTTACGTGCACTAAGAATCACCACTGATCCAGTTCGAGCTGAACATGAAATTGACAGCATGATAATCAAATTTGTACAACGTGGGTACAGACTTAAAGATCTGACTGCAGCCAAATCCAAGGCAATTTCTGTACATGAAGTGACAGATAAAGGGATTAAAACAACAAGTAATAAAACAGATACGATGTTATTCGTTAACCAACATAACGTTGCCAGCAAATTTATCAACACCACTGCCAAACGTCTTTGGCCGTTAATCAATACTGACAACTCCATCATGTCTTTAAAAAACTCGAGAATTATGTTGGGCTACAAACGATGGAAAAATTTAAAAGATTGGCTTGTACACAATGATATCAACCATGGTCCTGTCATTCCTGAACAACATTTCTTATTCAAAAAACCAGGATGCTATCGGTGCACTGGTTGCACGACTTGCAGTTTCATGGAAACCGGCCCAGATGTGGTACACCCACACTCAGGGAAACGCTTCCCCATCAGACATACACTAACATGCACTACCAAATGTGTGGTGTACTTGATACGGTGTCCTTGCGGACTGGTTTACATCGGAAAGACCACTTGCACTGCCAGAATTAGAATGGCACAACATCGCACAGCTATTCGACAAGCATTAGAAGGAAAGGAAATAGACCAGCCAGTGGCTCGTCACTTCAAGAATTTCCGACATTCATTATCCACTCTGGTATATAAACTAATTGATCATGTCCCCATCAACAAACGAGGAGGGGATAGGGATAAAAAGCTGTTACAACTTGAAACATTTTGGATTCATAAAATGAACACCATATCACCATTTGGTCTCAATGAACAACTCTCTTTTTCCTGTTTTTTTTGAGGGTTTCCTCACATCACTGCCACACAATGCAGTTACACTTATACTCACAGGGTAGTTGTTACCCACATTTTCAGGCTTCATTATTGCTTTGTCTAATTTATATGTTTGTAATTTTCATGTTGTTTTTTCTATTTTTAATGCCAGGTGGTATTGATTTGTTTGGAGCTATCTGCTGTGTGTTGATTTGCTGTTGTCTCGGTTTTAGACATATGCAGGATGATCACACTTGGATTTATCATTCTTCTGCTACAGCCATACTACACTGGATACGCCTTATACCGTCTGATCTTTGAAGCTAAGCAGTGTAGGCCAGGCTAGTACTTGAATGGGAGACCATCTAGGAATACCTGGTGCTGTAACATGGAGTTATCCTTATCTGATGTGCATCCGTTTGCATTTGCCGTCACTTTTCCTTATTCCACACAGTGGATGGACTCTTGTCAGATACATCCAGCTGGGCAGTGTTTTGATTATTTATTATTTGTAATGTGCACTGTGGAATCCCCTTTAGGATCCACCAGTCTATATTACATGGTGGACCTTTGAGAGTCCAATGACCTGCCATTTGTTTCACATCAGCTTTATATTAGGGGTGAGCGGGTTCGGATTTCTGAAATCCGAACCCCCCCGAGCCCCCCCGATCCGAGTCCGATCCGAGTCAGGCTCGACTTTTCCCGCCTGACTCGGATCTGACATCGAGGCAAAACGTCATCATCCCGCCTTCCGAGTCTCGCGGGTTTTGGATCCTATATAAGGTACCCGCGTCGGCGCCATTTTCTCACTCGGCTGTGGACAGTGAAGAGGGAGGGTGGGAGTTAGTGCTGTGTAGTGTAGTGTAGTGTAGTGCTGCTGTTGTCCACTACTTCAAAGTCCATAGGGGCTGGCTGTGTTGTGCTGTGCTGCTGTTGTTAATAGGGGCTGTGTCCACTACTTCAAAGTCCATAGGGGCTGGCTGGACTGTGTTGTGCAGTCAGTTCCAAAGTCCTGTGCAGTGTCCCAGTCCTAAAGGGGTGCTGTAGTGTTGTCCAGGGGGTGCTCTGTCCATCAGGGGTGCTCCCCCCAAGTGCTAAAAAAATAATATATTTTCTGTGTTTGTGAATTGTGTGCGCAGTAGCCGCACGTGCATCAACAAAGTAGTGCCAAGCGTGCGCCTGTGTCATAAGTAAAGGGCCGGCTGGCTTGACCGTTAAGGGTGCTGTAACCCCCGAAAGTACACTCCAGTCCAAACCAAAAAAAAAATTATTTTCTGTGTTTGTGAATTGTGTGCGCAGTAGCCGCACGTGCATCAACAAAGTAGTGCCAAGCGTGCGCCTGTGTCATAAGTAAAGGGCCGGCTGGCTTGACCGTTAAGGGTGCTGTAACCCCCGAAAGTACACTCCAGTCCAAACCTAAAAAAAAATTATTTTCTGTGTTTGTGAATTGTGTGCGCAGTAGCCGCACGTGCATCAACAAAGTAGTGCCAAGCGTGCGCCTGTGTCATAAGTAAAGGGCCGGCTGGCTTGACCGTTAAAGGGTGCTGTAACCCCCGAAAGTACACTCCAGTCCAAACCAAAAAAAAATTATTTTCTGTGTTTGTGAATTGTGTGCGCAGTAGCCGCACGTGCATCAACAAAGTAGTGCCAAGCGTGCGCCTGTGTCATAAGTAAAGGGCCGGCTGGCTTGACCGTTAAGGGTGCTGTAACCCCCGAAAGTACACTCCAGTCCAAACCTAAAAAAAAATTATTTTCTGTGTTTGTGAATTGTGTGCGCAGTAGCCGCACGTGCATCAACAAAGTAGTGCCAAGAGTGCCCCTGTGTCATAAGTAAAGGGCCGGCTGGCTTGACCGTTAAAGGGTGCTGTAACCCCCGAAAGTACACTCCAGTCCAAACCAAAAAAAAATTATTTTCTGTGTTTGTGAATTGTGTGCGCAGTAGCCGCACGTGCATCAACAAAGTAGTGCCAAGCGTGCGCCTGTGTCATAAGTAAAGGGCCGGCTGGCTTGACCGTTAAAGGGTGCTGTAACCCCTGAAAGTACACTCCAGTCCAAACCAAAAAAAAATTATTTTCTGTGTTTGTGAATTGTGTGCGCAGTAGCCGCACGTGCATCAACAAAGTAGTGTCAAGCGTTCGCCTGTGTCATAAGTAAAGGGCCGGCTGGCTTGACCGTTAAGGGTGCTGTAACCCCCGAAAGTACACTCCAGTCCAAACCAAAAAAAAAATTATTTTCTGTGTTTGTGAATTGTGTGCGCAGTAGCCGCACGTGCATCAACAAAGTAGTGCCAAGCGTGCGCCTGTGTCATAAGTAAAGGGCCGGCTGGCTTGACCGTTAAGGGTGCTGTAACCCCCGAAAGTACACTCCAGTCCAAACCAAAAAAAAAATTATTTTCTGTGTTTGTGAATTGTGTGCGCAGTAGCCGCACGTGCATCAACAAAGTAGTGCCAAGCGTGCGCCTGTGTCATAAGTAAAGGGCCGGCTGGCTTGACCGTTAAGGGTGCTGTAACCCCCGAAAGTACACTCCAGTCCAAACCTAAAAAAAAATTATTTTCTGTGTTTGTGAATTGTGTGCGCAGTAGCCGCACGTGCATCAACAAAGTAGTGCCAAGAGTGCGCCTGTGTCATAAGTAAAGGGCCGGCTGGCTTGACCGTTAAAGGGTGCTGTAACCCCCGAAAGTACACTCCAGTCCAAACCAAAAAAAAATTATTTTCTGTGTTTGTGAATTGTGTGCGCAGTAGCCGCACGTGCATCAACAAAGTAGTGCCAAGCGTGCGCCTGTGTCATAAGTAAAGGGCCGGCTGGCTTGACTGTTAAGGGTGCTGTAACCCCCGAAAGTACACTCCAGTCCAAACCTAAAAAAAAATTATTTTCTGTGTTTGTGAATTGTGTGCGCAGTAGCCGCACGTGCATCAACAAAGTAGTGCCAAGAGTGCGCCTGTGTCATAAGTAAAGGGCCGGCTGGCTTGACCGTTAAAGGGTGCTGTAACCCCCGAAAGTACACTCCAGTCCAAACCAAAAAAAAATTATTTTCTGTGTTTGTGAATTGTGTGCGCAGTAGCCGCACGTGCATCAACAAAGTAGTGCCAAGCGTGCGCCTGTGTCATAAGTAAAGGGCCGGCTGGCTTGACCGTTAAAGGGTGCTGTAACCCCCAAAGTACACTCCAGTCCAAACCAAAAAAAAATTATTTTCTGTGTTTGTGAATTGTGTGCGCAGTAGCCGCACGTGCATCAACAAAGTAGTGCCAAGAGTGCGCCTGTGTCATAAGTAAAGGGCCGGCTGGCTTGACCGTTAAAGGGTGCTGTAACCCACAAAGTACACTCCAGTCCGAACCAAAAAAAAATTTATTTTCTGTGTTTAGCCGCACGTATATATCAAATCGATATAACATAAATGGAGGACCAAACTTTCTCCGATAAAAATAAAATAGAGAAAGATCAAGAACCACTTCCTCCTAGTGCTGAAGCTGCTGCCACTAGTCATGACATAGACGATAACATGCCATCAACGTCGTCTGCCAAGGCCGATGCCCAATGTCATAGTAGAGGGCACATACAATCCCAAATGGCAAAGTTCAGGAAAATGACCTTGAAAAAGACATTTAAATCAGCTGAAGAGAAACGTAAACTTGCCAATATGCCATTTACGACACGGAGTGGCAAGGAACGGCTAAGGTCGATCCCTAGTATGTTCATGACTAGTGGTTCAGCTTCACATGACGATGGAAGCACTCCTCCCACTAAAAAAATCAAAAGAGTTAAGCTGGCAAAAGCACAGCGAAGAACTGTGCTTTCTAAGAAGATATCACAAATCCCCAAAGAGAGTCCAAGTGTGGTGGTGGTTGCGATGCCTGACCTTCCCAGCACTGGACGGGAAGAGGTGGCTCTTTCCACCATTTGCACGCCCCCTGCAAGTGCTGAAAGGAGCACCCACAGTCCACTTGCTGATATGCAAATTGAAGATGTCACTGTTGAAGTACAACAGGATGAGGATACTGGTGTAGCTGGCGCTGAGGAGGAAGTTGGCGAGGAGGATTCTGATGGTGATGTGGTTTGTTTAAATCAGGCTCCGGGGGAGACAGTTGTTGTCCGTGGGATGAAAAAGCCCATCACGGTCATGCCTGGGCAGAAGACCAAACATTCCACCTCTTTGGTCTGGCAATATTTCTATCCAAATCCGGACAACAACTGTCTTGCCATATGTACCATATGTAAAGGTGAAATAAGTAGGGGTAGGGACGTCAACCACCTAGGAACATCCTCCCTTATACGGCACCTGCAGCGCGTTCATAAAAAGTTACTGTCAAGTTCAGAAACTTTGGCTCAGACCGTAAGCAGTCCAGGGACACCTAAATCCCGTTGTCCTGTTGTATCCAAGCGCCTGCAAACCACACCGTCAACTCCCTCCTCGTCAATTTCCTCCTTAGTCAGGATCGGAAGTAGTCCTGCAGGCCATATCACTGGCATGACTGACTCTCCTATCCGGGATTCCTCCGGAGGATCCTGCATTGCTACGCCTACTGCTGCCGCTGCTGCTGTTGCTGCTGCTGCTGGGAGTCGTTCATCATCCCAGAGAGGAAGTAGGAACACCACTACTTTTACTAAACAATTGACCCTCCAACAGTTCTTAGCGAGGAGGATGAAGTACGACAGCAGTCATCCTGAAGCAAAACGTATAACTGAGGCCTTGACTGCTATGTTGGTGTTAGACGTGCGTCCGGTATCCGCCATTAGTGCAGTGGGATTTAGACAATTGATGGAGGTAGTGTGTCCCCGGTTCCAAATCCCGTCTAGATTCCACTTCACTAGGCAGGCGATACCGAGACTGTACAGAAACGTCAGAAAAAGTGTCCTCAGTGTCCTGAAAAATGCCGTTGTACACAATGTCCACTTAACCACGGACATGTGGACAAGTGGAACAGGGCAGACTAAGGACTATATGACTGTGACAGCCCACTGGGTAGATGTATCAACTTACGCAGCAACAGCAGCAGCGTCACCAGTAGCAGCATCTCAGAAACGCCAGCTCGTTACAAGGCAGGCTACGCTGTGTATCACCGGTTTCAGTAAGAGGCACACCGCCGACAACCTCTTAGAGAAACTGAGGGAAATCATCGCCCAGTGGCTTACCCCACTTAGACTCTCCTGGGGATTTGTGATATCTGACAACGCCACCAATATTGTGCGGGCATTACATCTGGGCAAATTCCAGCACGTCCCATGTTTTGCTCACACAATAAACTTGGTGGTGCAGAATTTTCTGAAAAGCGACAGGGGCGTGCAGGAGACGCTTTGGGTGGCCCGAAAAATTTCTGGCCACTTTCGCCATTCAGCGACTGCGTGCCGAAGACTGGAGCGCCAGCAAACACTCTTGAACCTGCCCCGCCATCACCTGAAGCAAGAGGTTGTGACGCGGTGGAACTCAACCCTCTATATGCTTCAGAGGATGGAGGAGCAGCAAAAGGCCATACAAGCCTATACATCCACCTATGACATAGGCAAAGGAGGGGGTATGCACCTGACTCAAGCGCAGTGGAGAATGATTTCCGTGTTGTGCAAGGTTCTTCAGCCCTTCGAACTTGCCACACGTGAAGTCAGTTCAGACACTGCCAGCTTGAGTCAGGTCATTCCCCTCATCAGGCTTTTGCAGAAGCAGCTGGAGAAAGTGAAGGAGGAGCTAAGACGGAGCGATTCCGCTCGGCATGTGGGACTTGTGGATGAAGCCCTTCATTCGCTTTGCCAGGATTCCAGGGTGGTCAATCTGTTGAAATCAGACCACTACATTTTGGCCACCGTGCTCGATCCTAGGTTTAAAGCCTATGTGGTGTCTCTCTTTCCGGCCGACACAAGCCTGCAGAGGTGCAAAGACCTGCTGGTGAACACACTGTCAGCTGAAGCGGAACGTGACACGTCAACGGCTCCTTCTTCATTTTCTCCCGCAACTGGGGCTGCCAGGAAAAAACTTAGGTATCCTAAGCAACCCGCTGGCGGTGATGCAGGGCAGGCAGGACCAAGTTTGGACATCTGGTCCGGACTGAAGGACCTGGCAACAATTTCTGACATGTCTACTGTCACTGCATATGATACTGTCACCATTGACAGAATGGTGGAGGATTACATCGGTGACAGCATCCAAGTAGGCATGTCAGACAGTCCATACCTGTACTGGCAGGAAAAAGAGGCAATTTGGAGGCCCCTGTACAAACTGGCTCTATTTTACCTGAGTTGCCCCCCCTCCAGTGTGTACTCCGAAAGAGTGTTTAGTGCAGCCGGGAACCTTGTCAGCGAAAGGCGTAGGAGGTTGCTTCCACAGAATGTGGAGAAGATGATGTTCATCAAAATGAATTATCAGCTCTTCCAGGGAGACCAGCCTCCAGAAGGTACAGAGGGACCTGTGGTGGTGGATTCAAGTGGGGACGAGTTAATACTTTGTGAGGATGAGGATGTACACACTGAAGAGGGTGAGGAATCGGTGGATGAGGAGGATGAGGATGACATCTTGCCTCCGTAGAGCCAGTTTGTGCAGGGACACATTAATTGCCAGCTTGTTTTGTGGGGGCCCAAACGAACCAATCATTTCAGCCACAGTTGTGTGGCAGACCCTGGCGCTGAAATGATTGATTTGTTAAAGTGTGCATGTCCTGTTTATACAACATAAGGGTGGGTGGGAGGGCCCAAGGACAATTCCATCTTGCACCTCTTTTTTTCTTTGCATTATGTACAGTTTGGGGCCTAGTTTTTCTAACTGCCATCCTGCCTGCCACTGCAGTGTCACTCCTAGATGGGTCACGTGTTTGTGCCGCCCACTCGTGTCGCTTAGCATAGTCATCCAGCTACCTCGGTGCAACCTTTTGGACATAAAAACACTATTGTGAGGTGTGAGGTGTTCAGAATAGACTGGAAATGAGTGGAAATTAAGGTTATTGAGGTTAATAATAGCATAGGAGCAGAAAAACCTACAAATTCTGTGATTTTAGCTGTTTTTATGCTTTTTTTCAAAAAAATACAGATCCAAAACACAAAACCCAGAACCCAAAACACGGAAGGGTGGTTTTGGCAAAACCAATCCAGATCCAAAACACGAAGAAAGATCCAGATCCAAAACCAAAACACAAAACACGAAAAGTGGCCGGTGCACACCCCTACTTTATATGTCACATTTTTTTCTTCTTGGCAGGGTCAGAACCACTCCATTATTAGCCTAAAGGTTTCATTTGTTCAGTTTTGGTAATGTGGAGGTCATTTCATCCTCACAAGTTCATATATTAATTATTCAAACACACATTTTTTTATACATGCGTTGCATGGTTTCACACTCGCTTAAGAGCTGGATAACATGTTTGACCTGTGGGTTCTGATTTTCAACATTACCCAAGACATATGCCACTTACCTGTTGTCATCATGTATGTTACATGGTACATGCTTGCTCATGTAGCAAGATCGATAATATGACTCTTTATTACATTGAAATTGTGTTGTTATTACCCGCATATATCATATTGTTGTTTCTGTATAGGCATCGTTGTTTAATTTGTATGTCACCGCTTGCTTTGCCACCTCACCAGGAATCATTACACAGTATTGCTATGTGTCTGCCTTGTCATAGCGACAGCGTGCTCGCTCCCCAGTGCGCAAGCGGGGGGGATTGTAGCACGCTTTCGTTGCAGAGCCTGGTCTGTGTATTTACATGTAGTCATCCTCGTTACTTACCATGGTAACCACGCTGTGCGCGATTGCATCATTGCGCAAGCGCTCTGTCTCATGTTGATGACGCCAGCAGCAGCGTGGTGAGCAGGTGTACATTGTCACTATGGGATGTCACTGGGTATAAAGGTATGCACTGTATCTTTTTTCTGTAGTTCTTGATAAAAGTCGCCAGACTGAAACGTTGAACTTTGACCTTCCTGAGTCGTGAGTCTTCTTTGCACAAGTCCTGTGAGTGCCGCCGTCATTTCCATACATGTTTGGCAGTTTTTCCATTGGAGGGCACCCGGGCAAGTATCAGCTCTTTTTGTGGAGTGCCGGCCATCTTTTGCAGTATATGTTACTTCTGGTTTGTTTTTCAATCCGGTTGGTTGCATGGCACCCCTTTAAATTACTCTTTCCGATATATCAGAACATTCCTTCTTTCTTTTTTTCCTGTTTTTTCTTATGGATTTGGGTTGCACAATACAGAAATAAGACTTTTTTTTCTCTTTTTTTTTATTTCTTATGATTTTTTATTTTTTATTTTTTGATTTGTTATATGCGGACTAATTATTATCCTGTGCTTCATAACAAGAAGTATCTCTCAAGTTTTTCATTTTTCATTCTTTTCATGTTTTTGAATAGACACAGGTCAGTGTCCTCTGGTCTTATTGCTATGTACATAAACAGTGTCTGAGCAACACTACATAGTGGTACATCATATAGTGGAGCACACAGCACCAGATGGTTATTGTAACCCCACACCTTTAACAACTATCATTGCCCGTTTGTACATTTCCATTCTGCACTAGTGATGTCTCAGAGTCAGCCAGGGGCTACTAATATACCCTCAGATGGGAGTGGTTTTTTGAATATACAGTTACCAATAGGGGACATTCTCAGTTTCAGTGAGTCGGAAGCTGAAAATTTGTATTTCAAAGAAACCCTTTTAGACACAGCGGGCACACAATCTGTAGATGAATTGTTTACACAGATTCTCAAACTAAAGAAAAAAGAAATTGATTACCACCTACACGGGGTTACACTTTCAGATTATCATAAAGAAAGAAAAATCCCCAGAGGCTTTAGGGTTAAGAATGTTCCCACCATTGGACGAAACAACGTTGAGTTCTGTAAAAGATGGGTGGCAGTTTTAAATAAATGTTTGCTGGACCTCATCTTATTAGTCATAGAGGAATCCAGCAGTGAACTTAATATTATTCGTGATAAGATCAAATCGTTTGATACCACATACAAGACCCATCTCATTAATGACAGTTCCAACAACTGGTTTGACAAATTAAACACCCAAGTTGAGGAATACAAAAGAGATTTAATTAAATATAAAAAAGACAAATTAGCAAAGGTGAACACGGACTACCAGGAACAGCGTGTATATTTCTGGGTAACTGGGAGATCCCTTAATCCCAAATTCCAACGTAATCGCTTTAGGAACACTCGGCGACCCTTTGATACAGAAGGGTCCAGTGGTGCTAATTCATCACAAAGTGATCAGGATATCCCTTCTTCTGTACTCCCAATCACACAACGCCCCCCTTTAGGGGTAGCCACTCGAGCACAAAAAGGAAATGATCCCGCACTCGACGTGGTAAACAGGGGTCGAGGCAGACGGGTATACAAAAAGAAAACGTAATCATTTACTTATCCTCCCGTGTCCTTTCCATGACAGAATCCAAACTATTACAAAGAGGCCTTACATTCATCCCCACATGTTCCTTTAATAGTGTCCATTGGAAGAAAGATTTATGGAGATTAAACAGGAGTTTGAAGCTCAAGGAGTTCTTCAGCAACTCAGACTCTACATCTATCACAACATCGAGTTCACTTTTTAAAAAAGCCTCCTCTTTTGATCCCCCTTCCAATAATGCCTCTATTAAAAGTTTCATTAGAATGTTGGATCATGAGGTAAGCTCCCAATTCAAAGGGAGAACACCAGTTCGACACAATTTATCTAAGGATGAATATAATGCATTGATCTCTTTGGGGAAGGACAATTCTATAATTATCCGTTCAGCGGATAAAGGGGACGCCATCGTCATTCAGAACAGAGACCAGTATAGTGGTGAAATCTATCGACAGTTGAATGATGAAAAAACATATATTCCTCTCACCAGAGATCCTACCCCGTCCTTCAAAAAACAACTCGATGATAGTTTAACACAGGCTCACGAACGGGGGTACATAAACAAAGATATCAAGGAGTTTCTGACGACAGATAAACCCGTGGTTCCATTACTATACACACTACCCAAGATTCATAAATCACTCTCCGCACCACCTGGCCGTCCCATAATTTCAGCTAGGGATAGCCTTTACAGCAACACGTCCAAATACTTAGATTCCTTTTTACAACCCCTCATTTCCCTTGAGCCCACATTCTTGAAAGATTCGAACACTCTTCTTGATAAATTGCACAGTCTGAATAATCTTCCACATGATTTATTACTGTGCACGATAGACGTCAATTCGCTTTACACCAGTATACCACAACAGGAGGGTTGTGATTATATGGGTGCCTTTTTGAGATCACATTCTAATTACAAAGGCCCCAATATAGATTTTTTCCTGTGTCTATTGAAACAGACCTTGAACAACAACTATTTTCTTTTCGACAATAAATTTTTTCTCCAGAAGAAGGGTTGCGCAATGGGTTCCCATGTGGCACCTTCCTTTGCCAATATCTACATGTTTTTTGTTGAAAAAGAACTTTTTCTCCACAATCCGGATTTCAACAAATTTCTAATCTTTTTTGTTCGATACATCGACGATATATTGGTCCTGTGGTCCGGCACGGAAGTGGAATTCACCTCGGTTATGTCTAAGATCAACACAATGCATCAATACATCACTTTCACTCATGAACAAAGTCACAGTGATGTGCATTTTTTGGATATAAATATCCATTGGTCCGGTACCGATTTTCAGACCTCCATTTACCATAAGCCAACCGACAGTAACACCTTACTACATGCACAAAGCCATCACCCAACATCGCTCAAAAGAAGTCTCCCATATTCTCAGTTCTTACGTGCACTAAGAATCACCACTGATCCAGTTCGAGCTGAACATGAAATTGACAGCATGATAATCAAATTTGTACAACGTGGGTACAGACTTAAAGATCTGACTGCAGCCAAATCCAAGGCAATTTCTGTACATGAAGTGACAGATAAAGGGATTAAAACAACAAGTAATAAAACAGATACAATGTTATTCGTTAACCAACATAACGTTGAAAGCAAATTTATCAACACCACTGCCAAACGTCTTTGGCCGTTAATCAATACTGACAACTCCATCATGTCTTTAAAAAACTCGAGAATTATGTTGGGCTACAAACGAGGGAAAAATTTAAAAGATTGGCTTGTACACAATGATATCAACCATGGTCCTGTCATTCCTGAACAACATTTCTTATTCAAAAAACCAGGATGCTATCGGTGCACTGGTTGCACGACTTGCAGTTTCATGGAAACCGGCCCAGATGTGGTACACCCACACTCAGGGAAACGCTTCCCCATCAGACATACACTAACATGCACTACCAAATGTGTGGTGTACATGATACGGTGTCCTTGCGGACTGGTTTACATCGGAAAGACCACTTGCACTGCCAGAATTAGAATGGCACAACATCGCACAGCTATTCGACAAGCATTAGAAGGAAAGGAAATAGACCAGCCAGTGGCTCGTCACTTCAAGAATTTCCGACATTCATTATCCACTCTGGTATATAAACTAATTGATCATGTCCCCATCAACAAACGAGGAGGGGATAGGGATAAAAAGCTGTTACAACTTGAAACATTTTGGATTCATAAAATGAACACCATATTACCATTTGGTCTCAATGAACAACTCTCTTTTTCCTGTTTTTTTTGAGGGTTTCCTCACATCACTGCCACACAATGCAGTTACACTTATACTCACAGGGTAGTTGTTACCCACATTTTCAGGCTTCATTATTGCTTTGTCTAATTTATATGTTTGTAATTTTCATGTTGTTTTTTCTATTTTTAATGCCAGGTGGTATTGATTTGTTTGGAGCTATCTGCTGTGTGTTGATTTGCTGTTGTCTCGGTTTTAGACATATGCAGGATGATCACACTTGGATTTATTATTCTTCTGCTACAGCCATACTACACTGGATACGCCTTATACCGTCTGATCTTTGAAGCTAAGCAGTGTAGGCCAGGCTAGTATTTGAATGGGAGACCATCTAGGAATACCTGGTGCTGTAACATGGAGTTATCCTTATCTGATGTGCATCCGTTTGCATTTGCCGTCACTTTTCCTTATTCCACACAGTGGATGGACTCTTGTCAGATACATCCAGCTGGGCAGTGTTTTGATTATTTATTATTTGTAATGTGCACTGTGGAATCCCCTTTAGGATCCACCAGTCTATATTACATGGTGGACCTTTGAGAGTCTAATGACCTGCCATTTGTTTCACATCAGCTTTATATGTCACATTTTTTTCTTCTTGGCAGGGTCAGAACCACTCCATTATTAGCCTAAAGGTTTCATTTGTTCAGTTTTGGTCATGTGGAGGTCATTTCATCCTCACAAGTTCATATATTGATTATTCAAACACACATTTTTTTATACATGCGTTGCTTGGTTTCACACTCGCTTAAGAGCTGGATAACATGTTTGACCTGTGGGTTCTGATTTTCAACATTACCCAAGACATATGCCACTTACCTGTTGTCATCATGTATGTTACATGGTACATGCTTGCTCATGTAGCAAGATCGATAATATGACTCTTTATTACATTGAAATTGTGTTGTTATTACCCGCATATATCATATTGTTGTTTCTGTATTGGCATCGTTGTTTAATTTGTATGTCACCGCTTGCTTTGCCACCTCACCAGGAATCATTACACAGTATTGCTATGTGTCTGCCTTGTCATAGCGACAGCGTGCTCGCTCCCCAGTGTGCAAGCGGGGGGGATTGTAGCACGCTTTCGTTGCAGAGCCTGGTCTGTGTATTTACATGTAGTCGTCCTGGTTACTTACCATGGTAACCACGCTGTGCGCGATTGCATCATTGCGCAAGCGCTCTGTCTCATGTTGATGACGCCAGCAGCAGCGTGGTGAGCAGGTGTACATTGTCACTATGGGATGTCACTGGGTATAAAGGTATGCACTGTATCTTTTTTCTGTAGTTCTTGATAAAAGTCGCCAGACTGAAACGTTGAACTTTGACCTTCCTGAGTCGTGAGTCTTCTTTGCACAAGTCCTGTGAGTGCCGCCGTCATTTCCATACATGTTTGGCAGTTTTTCCATTGGAGGGCACCCGGGCAAGTATCAGCTCTTTTTGTGGAGTGCCGGCCGTCTTTTGCAGTATATGTTACTTCTGGTTTGTTTTTCAATCCGGTTGGTTGCATGGCACCCCTTTAAATTACTCTTTCCGATATATCAGAACATTCCTTCTTTCTTTTTTTCCTGTTTTTTCTTATGGATTTGGGTTGCACAATACAGAAATAAGACTTTTTTTTTATTTCTTATGATTTTTTTTTTTTTGATTTGTTATATGCGGACTAATTATTATCCTGTGCTTCATAACAAGAAGTATCTCTCAAGTTTTTCATTTTTCATTCTTTTCATGTTTTTTAATAGACACAGGTCAGTGTCCTCTGGTCTTATTGCTATGTACATAAACAGTGTCTGAGCAACACTACATAGTGGTACATCATATAGTGGAGCACACAGCACCAGATAGTTATTGTAACCCCACACCTTTAACAACTATCATTGCCCGTTTGTACATTTCCATTCTGCACTAGTGATGTCTCAGAGTCAGCCAGGGGCTACTAATATACCCTCAGATGGGAGTGGTTTTTTGAATATACAGTTACCAATAGGGGACATTCTCAGTTTCAGTGAGTCGGAAGCTGAAAATTTGTATTTCAAAGAAACCCTTTTAGACACAGCGGGCACACAATCTGTAGATGAATTGTTTACACAGATTCTCAAACTAAAGAAAAAAGAAATTGATTACCACCTACATGGGGTTACACTTTCAGATTATCATAAAGAAAGAAAAATCCCCAGAGGCTTTAGGGTTAAGAATGTTCCCACCATTGGACGAAACAACGTTGAGTTCTGTAAAAGATGGGTGGCAGTTTTAAATAAATGTTCGCTGGACCTCATCTTATTAGTCATAGAGGAATCCAGCAGTGAACTTAATATTATTCGTGATAAGATCAAATCGTTTGATACCACATACAAGACCCATCTCATTAATGACAGTTCCAACAACTGGTTTGACAAATTAAACACCCAAGTTGAGGAATACAAAAGAGATTTAATTAAATATAAAAAAGACAAATTAGCAAAGGTGAACACGGACTACCAGGAACAGCGTGTATATTCCTGGGTAACAGGGAGATCCCTTAATCCCAAATTCCAACGTAATCGCTTTAGGAACACTCGGCGACCCTTTGATACAGAAGGGTCCAGTGGTGCTAATTCATCACAAAGTGATCAGGATATCACAGGCTCACGAACGGGGGTACATAAACAAAGATATCAAGGAGTTTCTGACGACAGATAAACCCGTGGTTCCATTACTATACACACTACCCAAGATTCATAAATCACTCTCCGCACCACCTGGCCGTCCCATAATTTCAGCTAGGGATAGCCTTTACAGCAACACGTCCAAATACTTAGATTCCTTTTTACAACCCCTCATTTCCCTTGAGCCCACATTCTTGAAAGATTTGAACACTCTTCTTGATAAATTGCACAGTCTGAATAATCTTCCACATGATTTATTACTGTGCACGATAGACGTCAATTCGCTTTACACCAGTATACCACAACAGGAGGGTTGTGATTATATGGGTGCCTTTTTGAGATCACATTCTAATTACAAAGGCCCCAATATAGATTTTTTCCTGTGTCTATTGAAACAGACCTTGAACAACAACTATTTTCTTTTCGACAATAAATTTTTTCTCCAGAAGAAGGGTTGCGTAATGGGTTCCCATGTGGCACCTTCCTTTGCCAATATCTACATGTTTTTTGTTGAAAAAGAACTTTTTCTCCACAATCCGGATTTCAACAAATTTCTAATCTTTTTTGTTCGATACATCGACGATATATTGGTCCTGTGGTCCGGCACGGAAGTGGAATTCACCTCGGTTATGTCTAAGATCAACACAATGCATCAATACATCACTTTCACTCATGAACAAAGTCACAGCGATGTGCATTTTTTGGATATAAATATCCATTGGTCCGGTACCGATTTTCAGACCTCCATTTACCATAAGCCAACCGACAGTAACACCTTACTACATGCACAAAGCCATCACCCAACATCGCTCAAAAGAAGTCTCCCATATTCTCAGTTCTTACGTGCACTAAGAATCACCACTGATCCAGTTCGAGCTGAACATGAAATTGACAGCATGATAATCAAATTTGTACAACGTGGGTACAGACTTAAAGATCTGACTGCAGCCAAATCCAAGGCAATTTCTGTACATGAAGTGACAGATAAAGGGATTAAAGCAACAAGTAATAAAACAGATACGATGTTATTCGTTAACCAACATAACGTTGCCAGCAAATTTATCAACACCACTGCCAAACGTCTTTGGCCGTTAATCAATACTGACAACTCCATCATGTCTTTAAAAAACTCGAGAATTATGTTGGGCTACAAACGATGGAAAAATTTAAAAGATTGGCTTGTACACAATGATATCAACCATGGTCCTGTCATTCCTGAACAACATTTCTTATTCAAAAAACCAGGATGCTATCGGTGCACTGGTTGCACGACTTGCAGTTTCATGGAAACCGGCCCAGATGTGGTACACCCACACTCAGGGAAACGCTTCCCCATCAGACATACACTAACATGCACTACCAAATGTGTGGTGTACATGATACGGTGTCCTTGCGGACTGGTTTACATCGGAAAGACCACTTGCACTGCCAGAATTAGAATGGCACAACATCGCACAGCTATTCGACAAGCATTAGAAGGAAAGGAAATAGACCAGCCAGTGGTTCGTCACTTCAAGAATTTCCGACATTCATTATCCACTATGGTATATAAACTAATTGATCATGTCCCCATCAACAAACGAGGAGGGGATAGGGATAAAAAGCTGTTACAACTTGAAACATTTTGGATTCATAAAATGAACACCATATCACCATTTGGTCTCAATGAACAACTCTCTTTTTCCTGTTTTTTTTGAGGGTTTCCTCACATCACTGCCACACAATGCAGTTACACTTATACTCACAGGGTAGTTGTTACCCACATTTTCAGGCTTCATTATTGCTTTGTCTAATTTATATGTTTGTAATTTTCATGTTGTTTTTTCTATTTTTAATGCCAGGTGGTATTGATTTGTTTGGAGCTATCTGCTGTGTGTTGATTTGCTGTTGTCTCGGTTTTAGACATATGCAGGATGATCACACTTGGATTTATCATTCTTCTGCTACAGCCATACTACACTGGATACGCCTTATACCGTTTGATCTTTGAAGCTAAGCAGTGTAGGCCAGGCTAGTACTTGAATGTTTCTGTATTGGCATCGTTGTTTAATTTGTATGTCACCGCTTGCTTTGCCACCTCACCAGGAATCATTACACAGTATTGCTATGTGTCTGCCTTGTCATAGCGACAGCGTGCTCGCTCCCCAGTGCGCAAGCGGGGGGGATTGTAGCACGCTTTCGTTGCAGAGCCTGGTCTGTGTATTTACATGTAGTCGTCCTGGTTACTTACCATGGTAACCACGCTGTGCGCGATTGCATCATTGCGCAAGCGCTCTGTCTCATATTGATGACGCCAGCAGCAGCGTGGTGAGCAGGTGTACATTGTCACTATGGGATGTCACTGGGTATAAAGGTATGCACTGTATCTTTTTTCTGTAGTTCTTGATAAAAGTCGCCAGACTGAAACGTTGAACTTTGACCTTCCTGAGTCGTGAGTCTTCTTTGCACAAGTCCTGTGAGTGCCGCCGTCGTTTCTATATATATATATATATATATATATATATAATGTGTGTGTGTCAGGCACCACAGGTATTTAGAACATATGAATCCCTCAAACATATATATTCCTCGTATATATTCCTCATATATAGGAAAGAAATGTAGGCTGCACTGAAGATCTTAGATACAGTGAAGGTTTTAATCCAACGTTTAAGGGCATATGCAATAAACGTTGAATTAAAACCTTCACTGTATCTAATGGTGGCCATACATTGTACGACAACATAGGTGCTATATCGTGCCGTGTATGGGCACGATAGCATCCCTGATATCGTGCTACAGGATCGTAAATCGCATCCCCAGATCTTCCAGCAGGTTCATATGATCTGGGATGCGATGTACGATCCCATTCAGATGGTGGAGGGGCGAGCTGGCATATCGCGCGGTCAGCGGGGACCACACGATTGTCAGCGGGGACAGCACGATCCATCTGCCGAAGGATCGGCAGTCGCCCTACATGGTGCATCGCACCGTGTATGGCCACCATAAGACCTTCAGTGCCGCCTACATTTATTTCCTGTATTCACTAATATAAGGAAGACACGGAGGCTATTAACTATTGGAGGATTAAGAGTGCCGGACCGTTTGGATCATATATATATATAATCCTGAAGATGGTATATTAAATACCGAAATGTTGATTTAACATATTGGTGTTGTTGTTTATATATATATATGGAGCAAGGTGCGGCACTCTTGGCTTAGTCGGAAATAACGATAGCGGAACAGTAACTGAGTTTTTAACGTTTCAATATATTAATCCATATTGTCATCAGGAAAAACATACAGCAAAAAAGAGATACCTTTTATACCAAAGGCCACCTCGTGAATGCCGGTGTGCAGGAGAGGACCAATCACCCGCCCTGCTGTCGCGCTGCATACTGACGTCATCAAGAGAGGACATTCAGTCACATGTGAATTCAAAAGTGTACAATCACCATGGTTACCCCTGGCAACACTGCGGGAATACAATGTAACATCAGGCAAGCTTAAACTTATTACATAGAAAAGTATCAATATACTAATTGCCACAAAATATATCAGGAAAGGAACAGCATAATTAACAAACACAATTACTACTGCAGAAGATATATTATTGCAAGAAATTTTTAATATAGTATTCAAAATGTATTAAAACTATACTTTAGTATTTAATATATTAATATACTGAGATGTCTTCCCCCATTAGGGAAGAGTTATCTGCTATACATTCTAATTATACAGGCCAACACAGATGTTTCATGCTATAATACAATGTCTCCTTTTATTTTAAACAGGTAATATCTAACATTCAGACCATTTACCTGAGTAGGTTCTATATGTATATTGTATCCAATGATATATGAACTGATTTGTTAGAAATTGCATTTCTACAGATGTGCTAATACATTGTCTTATAAAATTCAAGATACCAGTCATAGGGGTACCCCAATTGAGAGGTTCCCAAAATGTATTTCTATCTTCAAAATATATGACTGGTTAAAAGTATAATCGCTGGCTGAAATGTATATCTAATATGTATATATAATTGAACATTGAAATGGTATTAATGGAGTTGGCTGAAATGTATTCCTTATATGTATATGCACAATTGAGTATTAAAATTGAATTGATGGAGATTACGTTAAGAGACATTATTATTTAATATGCCTGTAGTTAAGTGCTAACATGGGGTAATTAATGTAGGTGTGATTTATGCAGCATAATAACCTACCCCAAGCAGGACATGTACAGTAACTGTGGGCTTTATTCAGAGGCGGCCGTAAGGTCTACGACCGCACGGCCGCCTCGATGTTTGTCCAGTGCGCATGCGCACGAGGGAGCCGGCTCCTTCGTGCACATGCGAGAGACCCGCTACGACCGACAGCGCCGGTCGTAGCGGGTCTCTTTCCAAAGAGGGCGAGCTGTCGATGTTGATTGCCAGCTTGCCCCGTTTGGAAGGCGGGCCCGGGGGTGGCAGCCCAAATGGCGGCGTTCCCTTGGGAATGACTGCCGTTTGGGGGAGGCCCCACTGACATCACTAGTGATGTCAGTGGAGAGCTTTCGGCTCTGACAGAGCCAGAAGCTCTCCGGGGCTTACGACAAGTGAGACCCTAACCTAGGGTCTCGTCGTAAGCCCCGATGGTTGTGATGGTCTATGACCATCGCGACCGTCACCCTAGTGGTCGTTAGAGCTGTGGGTGTAAACCCACAGCCTAACGACCGAAACAGAGGCGGCCGGTCAGGATGCAAGCGGCCGCCCAGTTTCTGAGCGACCGCTTGCATCCTCCGACCGCCTCTGAATGAGGGCCTATATCTTGTAAAATATCTTGCAAATTGCATAATTGGGTTATAGGTTACCTAATATAATAAGTTTATTTTTTTGCTTCATTACACCAGGTGTAACTAAGAAAGACCATTTGAGTCATAAATCATTGTATGTTGGGCTTTCTGCCATGGTTACAGGTGTATTCAATAACAGAGCTTTTAACTGATTATAAGAGAGAACAATATTGCAGCAATATATATGGTTTAAATTGACTGCATATAAGCTCTCTCCTTGTTGATATTATTGAATGTTCTTTGTTTGTTTGTATTATTCAGTCCATATAATCATTTTAAATAAATATCTATTAAAAGTTATATTTTAGACAATTTATTGTCAACCAATGAGTGCACCAAAAAGGGAAAACTTTCTGCTTTTGAATCATCTCTATATGATTCTATACCCAATATAGTTGTATATTGATTTTTCCCATGGTGCACCACCAGCCACCAGTAAGATTGTACAGGAAATAAACATGTAGACTATTAATAGAATAATATCATAGGCTGGGCTAGATATTAGATTTATATAATTTTCATCCTGTGCGGATTCTACACACCTCCCTCTAATGAAACACTGCGGGAATACAATGTATCATCAGGCAAGCTTAAACTTATTACATAGAAAAGTATCAATATACTAATCACCACAAAATATATCAGGAAAGGAGCAGCATCATTTACAAACACAATTACTACTGCAGAAGATATATTATTGCAAGAAATGATTAATATAGTACTCAAAATGTATTAAAACTATACAATTCTATAAGATCACACTATTTAATATATTAATATATAACCTATCTAAAACTAGAAAATTAAATGTTATCATTAAGACCCCTGGGATGAATTACATCTAAACGATGGATCCATCGAGCTTCACATTGAAGAAGCTTTTGGCCACGATTACCACCTCTAACAGAGGGAGGGATACAGTCTATCATCCTGTATCGTAAACTGCGGAGTGGGTGATTAAATTCGCAAAAATGTCTTGTGACTGTTTGGTCACTATTTTTAGATAACAGGAAACGTGAATCTAAGGACCGCGCTTAATAGTCACCTAAAATATATACCATTCAAAGTGGGATGAATTATACAGACTGGAAATTTGGCTGCTGCTATTGGGATACACAATGGTCATAGGTATAGTGGAAAACAGAAGTGAGTAATAGCGCAAATCAAAGGTTGAAAGCTGAAGTGACAATGTTTTATGTAGTAGTGTCACTTAATATATGACGTAGGCAAAGTATAATAACTTATATCACATTTATTAGGGGTAAAAAGACAACCTCATATATAAAAAGTTACAACTCCTAGATAGTAACTAAGTACATGGTGTGCATAAATATTAATATATATTCAATACATGAAGATAAATAAATAAAACATGGATGCTAAAAGATCATATAAATGAATAATGGATATAACATAAAAATTAAATAAATACAGAAAATAATATGAATGGATCCCTGAAAGGGAAATCTGGAATTGGGAAGTGTAAATGGCTAAATGCATCTTCATTATACTCTGTTACATCAGCCATTATTAATATAAAGATGCAAAAAAAGGAGTGAAAGAGATAAAACGTATATATATTCAGGCTCACTTTGTTGCAATAAAAAATTAAAAATAAAGCTGCAATCAATTAGGACAATGTGATGATCTTAATAACATTAATATTACAGTCCCGTTCCTAAAAATGATGACAGCAAATAAGGCAAGCCACACGTATCGGTAAGTGTAAAAATCCAATTGTGAGTGCAGAGAAAAATGTGCTTTAAGAACAAATGCAAGTTCCAACAGAACAGCACTAGTGCTTCCAGAAAGATGAACAATCTCTATAATATTCAGGGGTGCCCCGACGTGAGTACTCACTCCGCGGTGTCTCTCATACATAATATGTCCTGGGTCTGGCACTCCCCACTCACTTTCAGCTCCAGCCAGTGCCCTCACAAATACACTGGTATATAGGGAGCAAGGTGTGGCACTCGTGGCTTAATCGGAAATAACGATAGTGGAACAGTAACTGAGTTTTCAACGTTTCAATTAGAGATGTGCGCCGACCCCCATGTTTTGGTTTTGTATCTGGATCTCCCCTGGTTTTGAATCTGGATTAGTTTTTGCCAAAACCTCACCTCCGTGTTTTGTTTTCGTGTTTTGGTTTTGGATCTGGATTTTGTCTTAAACATAAAAAACTGCTAAAATCACATAAAATTGGCCTTTTTTGTTCCTACAGTATTAATAACCTCAATAACATTTATTTTCACTCATTTCTGACCACCTCACAGCTCACAATATTGATTTTTTCATCTAGTTAAAGGGCCAAAAGGTTGCATCCAATTTGCTGGCTCAAAACTGATTGATATAATTATTAATAGAGTTGAGGACTGTGCAAAGATCATGGTTGGGATACTTTTGAGGATTGAAAAATTGATAGCTGATAGTTGGTGCAGCCCCTGGCTGTAAAATTGATAATTAATTAAAAAACAATTCATTGGGTGCAGCCCCTGGCTGAATAATTAATAAAAATAAATTCATTGGGTGCAGCCCCTGGCTGTTAAATTGATAATAAATTAATTTAAAAATAATTCATTGGGTGCAGCCCCTCGCTGTTAAATTGATAATAAATTAATTAAAAACACTTCATTGGGTGCAGCCCCTGGCTGTAAAATTGATAATAAATTAATTAAAAAACAATTCATTGGGTGCAGCCCCTGGCTGAATAATTAATAAAAAGCAATTCATTTGTACAGCCCCTGGCTGCTAAATTGATAATAAATTAATTTAAAAATAATTCATAGAGTGCAGTCCCTGGCTGTAAAATTGATAATAAATTAATAAAAAACAATTCATTGGGTGCAGCCCCTGTCTGTTAAATTGATAATAAATTAATTAAAAAACACTTCATTGGGTGCAGCCCCTGGCTGTAAAAATGATAATAAATTTATTTAAAAACAATTCATTGGGTGCAGCCCCTGGCTGAATAATTAATAAAAAGCAATTCATTGGTACAGCCCCTGGCTGTTAAATTGATAATAAATTAATTAAAAAATAATTAATTGGGTGCAGCCCTGGATGTAAAATTTATAATAAATGAATTTAAAAATAAATCATTGGTTCTTAAACCAACCATAACAATTTAAAATGTCAGGCAGCAATACCCCAACCAGCACATAATGGAAAGGGAAAAGGTGCAAGATGGAATAGCCCTTGGGCCCTCCCGCCCACCCTTATGTTGTATACGAAACAAGACAGTTTAACAAACCAATCATTTCAGCAACAAGGACTGCTAATTGTGGCTGAAATTATTGGTTTGTTTGGACCCCCATAAAACAAGCTGCCAATGTGCATTGGACATGGAAATGAAAATGATCCCATACACAAACTAGCTTTACATTACAAGTTGTCCTCGTCCTCGACATCCCCATCAGTGTGTACATCCTCTCCTTCACACAATATTAATTCGTCCCCGCTGGAATCCACCATAGGCGCCTTTGTAATTTTTTGATGTAATTGTTGGTAGAGGTAATTTGTAATTTGTAATTCATTTCATGGAATTTGTAATTCATTTTAATGAACATCATCTTTTCCACATTTTGAGGAAGTAACCTCCAACGCCGACCACTGACAAGGTTGCCAGCTGCACTGAAAACTGATTACTACAACTCCCAGAGGAAGACCATAAGTGGTCAAAATGCATTGGAGAGATTTATATCCATTTATGACCCCGCAATAGAATAACCCAGCACAGAGGCACCAAGCACTGAGACCCGAAAACAAGCCGCATCACATGATCGCTGTATCACACGTGACCAAGCAGCGACAGCAACCAGGCAGTACCAAAGTGCAGGACGCTGAAGACGGGCGGCTGCATCCACCAGACGGAGGACAAAGAGCACAGGAGGAGGAGGGCTTTGACCACGGACAGGCACAGGAAGACAGGTGAGTCTCCGTTGTGGAGGATATAGCGGGCTGAGATCGGGGACGATCACATCCAGCTATCCACCCTCCCGGCAAGGGGATTGTCAGGCCCCAAAGCCGGAGCGCAGGATATAGCCTTTTGTTAGACTTATCACTTGCTCTGCCTGCAGCCCTAATGACCCCATCCAGAGGCCCTGTACCCTGGGCTAAGTGGTTCTTCTCCGTCCTGAGCAGAAGATTTAACATCAACCAAGGAGCAGCCCACTATTGACTTTATCATACAATCATTTCCACATTTGAACTGCTTGCACCGAGGCTCATCTCTGTTAGACAGTAACATTCTATTTCCCCACTCCACTAGGATCTCAGCACCAGCATGTGCAGTGCAACAATATATGATTGACCATTAGTAGAAGTGCCAATCAGCACTTCCACACAACAGTGTATTTTGAATACTGTATATGTAAAGTTTGATATATTGATGATATATATATATATATATATATATATATATATGTTGATTCATCACCATGTGTCTATATGTTGCTTTCTGAGTATAGACAGTTTACATGTTTATATGTTGCTATCTGAGTAAAGACAGTTTTATTAACACTACCCATTTGTTGATCATCAGTATATGAGGCTCCATTCAGAATCTAGGTTTACAGTTGTACTCACCTAGCAGTACAACACATGATTATATATACAGGTTTAGTGCTGAACATAATATATATTGTTTATATCCTACCAAAGGGTGAACACCCCCTTTTTTTGTTTAGCAGCTTACCACAGACAATAGGACATACAGCCCAGTGCGTAGTGTCCATCTATTCCTGCACATTTTGAGGAAGTAACCTCCTACGCTGATCACTGACAAGGTTGCCAGCTGCACTGAAAACTCTTTCGGAGTACACACTGGAGGGTGGGCAACTTAAGTAATGCAAAGCCAGTTTGTGTGTGGAACTCCAAATTGCCTCTTTTTCCTGCCAGTAATGAAAGGGACTGTCTGACATGTCTATTAGGATGTTATCTCTGAAGTAGTCCTCCACCATTCTGTGAATGGAGACCGTATCACACTTAGTCACGGTAGAACACATGTCACTAGTAGGCAGTTCTCTCAGGCCCGACCAGATGTCATTCTTTGGTGACTGATCTGCATGACCATCAGGCATTCTGTAAGGAAAATTTAGTTTTTTCCTGGCAGCTGTTGAAACTGAAGGAGGAGATGATGGCATTTCACATGCAGTTGCAGCTGACAATTTTTCTACCAACAGCTCTTTGCACAGTTTTAGATTTGGGTCTGTTGGAAAAAAACTCACAAGGTAGGACTTAAACCTAGGATCCAGAATGGTCGCTAAAAAAATATTTTTCAAATTTCAAAAGATTGACGACTCTTGCATCCTGGTGAAGTGAATCAAGGGTTTAATAAGATTTTTTTTAATGTCCTAGTCCAGACTTGGAATTGCTGTTCTAGCGAAGTGGAATCTAGAAGAGATCTGGTAGCTAGGACACAGGACCTTAATTAACTGTTGAAAACCCATTGCAGTAATGGCGGATACTGGACGCACATCTAATACCAGCACACCTGTTATGGTGTCAGTAAACTGTTCAGTTTTTAAAAATTTTTTCAGGGCCAGAACTTGGGCCCGGAGTGCCGATTGATGACAACTGGAGTCGGGCAGCACTAGGTTGCAACTTGCTGTATATTGTGCATCTAGGCCTAACATTCACACACACATAGAAAATAAATTAACAATATACATATTTTTTTTGGGGGGGGGGGTCAAGAACTTGGGCCCAGATGGACGCAGCAGACAGCATAGCACCAGCCCAGATGGATCAGCACCAGCCCAGATGGACGTAGCAGACAGCACAGCACCAGCCCAGAATGGATCAGCACCAGCCCAGGAGACAGCAGACAGCACAGGATGAGCCCATATGGACACAGCAGAAAGCACAGCACCAGCCCAGGACACAGCAGACAGCACAGCACCAGCACCAGATGGATCAGCACCAGCCCAGATGGACACAGCAGACAGCACCAGCCCAGAATGGATCAGCACTAGCCCTGGACACAGCAGACAGTACCTCTCCCCAGCCCTACACTACCCACCCTCCCTGTTCAGTCTCCACAGCCGGAATGAAATGGTGCCTGCCGCGTCCCTTATATATAGAGACGAAAGCTAGTGAGCCACGAGATTTCGTCTCTATGGTTTTGCCTCGATGTCAGAGATCTGAGTAAGGCGGGAACATCCGAGCCTTGGATCCTCTTAGTTCGGGTGGGTTCTTATTGACTGGCGACTCTTTTAAACACCCCCATACAGGTAAAATATATAAAATAAGACATTATTTTAATTGTAATTCTTCCTTTGTAGTCTACCAAATCATATTCCCCTGTGGGCTATACTACATTGGAAAGACGGAACAAAAAATTCAAGGAGCATATGGCCCATCATCGGGCGGCCAAACGTGCAGCTTTAATATCTAAAAATAGTGACCAACCAGTCACAAGACATTTTTACAAATTTAATCACCCACTCCACAGTTTACGATACAGGATGATAGACTGTATCCCTCCCTCTATTAGAGGTGGTAATCGTGGCCAAAAGCTTCTTCAATGTGAAGCTCGATGGATCCATCGTTTAGATGTAATTCATCCCAGGGGTCTTAATGATAACATTTAATTTTCTAGTTTTATATATTAATATATTAAATAGTGTGATCTTACAGAATTGTATAGTTTTAATTTGAGCACCTTGCTCCCTATAATAAAGTGCATATTAGTGACAAAGTAGCATATAAAAAATAATAAGTCAATCCCCCCTTTTTCTTGATTCTATAGTAGTATTTTCACCAATATTACACATTATTGATATGGAGCTGACGACCTTTTAGATATATCTATTTGGGCTTATCCTCCTTAATCTACACTAACAGTTTGACAGTTCACATTTGTCATTAATATTTACTGGCGCCGAATCCACTTTTTCGTATTAATATATATATATATATATATATATATATATATATATATATGCCACTGTGATATTTTTGACATCCACGTATAAACACTTAGGCCCACATTTCTCAACTATGGTAAACACCAGCGCAATTTTTTGTTTAGTATCACTGTGATACAAACTATAAATGTACTGGTATTTACCAATACTTAACCCTCCGGCGAGGTCCCATGAAGTCCTCCTCCTCTACAAGGTTCTCCACTGGGCTGCTGGCTGCCAGCATTAGCCAGTGCCAGGGCTCTGGTGTTATGCGCATGCGTGATGGTCCGTCTGCGCATGTGCATAACACGGGGACCCGACAGTGCCTGGAAAGCTTTGCGGAAGCCGGAAAGGCACCGCTTGCTCTCCATTGCCGGGTAAGGCGAGAGCGATGCTTGACAAACAGCAGTAATCTTTGATTACCACTGTTTGTTAAATCCAGAAAAGATGGCATAACCCCTTTTAATGAACACTAAAAGGGTTATGCTTAATTGATAAATGGGGGCCTTAGATTGGTGATGGGATTAACTGCTAGGGGGCACCAGTCAAATTTTGCCTAGGGCACCAAATTGGCTACGGCCAGCTCTGAGTGAGCCCACTCCCTTGGCTGAGAAGCAACCCCACACAGAATGGTTTCAGGTTGCTTTACCACTGTCGGATTCTCAAAGGTTTTGGATTATATAAAGGTCCCTGTTATCGACGCCATTTTCACTCCGACTGTGGAGAGTGTAGTGATCAGATATGCTGTGTCCATCCAAAAGCTGCTGTATCTGTCCAGGGTAGGGACTGCTTGGACCATCCAGTGGTTGCCGTGTCTGTCCAGGGCAGGGACTGCTGTATCCATTCAGGGGTTGCTGTGTCCATCCAGGGGAAGTGGCTGCTGTGTCCATCCAGGGGCTGCTGTGTCCATCCATGGGTTGCTGTGTCCATCCATGGGCTGCTGTGTCCATCAAGGGCAGGGGCTGCTGTGTTCATCCAGGGTCTGCTGTGTCCATTCAGGGCAGTGGCTTCTGTGTCCATCTAGGGGCTGCTGTGCTCTGTCCATCCAAGGGTGCCCAGTGTATAAAAAAATTAAAGCTAATAATATAATTAATAAAAAATAAAATAATATATTTTTTTTTTGTGCAGTATCGCAGTATTATTATTTTTCTTTTTACTGTAACGCTGATGGTCAGACCGCAGTGTAATATTCAAACACGTATTGTTTGTGACACTGTAAGTGGAAAACGCAGTATATTCATTAAAAATATTGTGACACTGTAAGTGGAAAATGCAGTGTATTCATAAAAATTATTGTGACACTGTAAGTGCAAAATGCAGTGTATTCGTTAAAAATAGTGTGACACTGTTAGTGGAAAACGAAGTGTATTCGCAAAAAATATTAACACTGTTAGTTGAAAACGCAGTGTATTCATAAAAATTATTGTGACACTGTAAGTGGAAACGCAGTGTATTTGTTAACAATATTGTAACACTGTTAGTGGAAACGCAGTGTATTCATAAAAAATATTGTGACACTGTTAGTGGAAATGCAGTGTATTTGTTAAAAATATTGTAAAACTGTAAGTGGAAAATGCAGTGTATTTGTTCAAAATATTGTGACACTGTTAGTGGAAACACAGTGTATTTGTTAAAAATATTGTGACACTAAGTGGCAGCGCAGTGTGTTATTCTTTTCTTATACATAAATAATATTGTGACACTGTAAGTGGCAGCACAGTGTGTTATTCTTATTGATAAATGATCTTGTGACACTGTGTGGCAGCGCAGTGTGTTATTCTTATTCATAAATAATTAATCTTATAACACTAAGTGGTAGCGCAGTGTGTTATTCTTATTCATAAATAATCTTGTGACACTAAGTGGCAGCACAGTGTGTTATTATTATTCATAAATAATGAATCTTGTGACACTAATGCTGGCCATACACTCTGCAATTATCGGGACGATCCGCACGATATCGGCGGATCGCCGCGATAATTGCAGCGTGTATGCGGGCGACCGAGGGTTAAATATTGCTCGGTCGGGCATGCTGGATTGTCCAGCATGCCCGTCCGATGCGATATTTACCCGGGAAACTGTCGGCCGCATCGGGCAGTGTATGCCCAGCGCGGCCGACAGATAGACATTTCCTGTATTCCTTCCTACGGAAGGAACAGGGAAATGTCTCCTCCCCCGGGGGCGGAGCGCGGATGTCGGGCTATACACTGTGAGATTTCTCTCACAGTGTATGCCGCGGACATCTGCGGCTGGCAGCCAGCCAGATAAAATGTCTGTCGGTCTGACAGACATTTTATCTGGCAGTGTATGCCCAGCATAAGTGGTAGCTCAGTGTGTTATTCTTATTCATAAATAATTAATCTTGTGACACTAAGTGGTAGCGCAGTCTAATATAACATTTTTCACTTCTTTCCTCAATTGTGAATAAATTATTACTCTACACACGGACTACAAGACCACAACAAAGTGCTAAATAACATGCGTTATACATAAAACATAATGACATCACTGTAAGTGGTAGCACAGTGTGTTATTCTTATTCATAAATAATCTTGTGACACTGTAAGTAGCAGGGCAGTGTGTTATTGTTTTCTTAATCTTAAAACATTTTGTGACACTGTAGGTGCATCACCAGTGTGTTTTTTTGGGAAAGTTTAGTTTTTTTCTCGACAGATGCACTTCAAGGATTCTCAAGAAAGACACAACATAAGACAAACCTTAAATTTTGCATTTGCTCTGTTCGGCTTGTCCACATATTTGTGGTTAAATGGACTGTGGATGCAAAGGCATTTTGGATGCCACTAATTTTTTTTTTTATGTCCCTATACAGGTTGGGAAATTCTTTTCTAGGGAACTGGAATCTTTGCAATGGATTGTTTAACAGTCAATTGTTTTTGTAAGCACTATTAGTAGTCTTCCTGGTCCTCTTCTTGGATAAAAATCCACTCCCAGCAGCAGCAGCAGGCATAGCACTCAAAGGCCCTGATTCAGAGCCGGACACTCTGACCAGAGCGCTCGCTCTGAATCAGGGCCCACCTCCATTAATATGGAGCATCCTCCTGGATGCTCGTATAGCTGTGGGTCACCACCCACAGCATATACGAGCGTGCAGGATGATGGTCGCGATGGTCTTGACCATAGCAACCATCGAAACTGCGAGCAGAAGCCTGCTGTTGAGTTTCTCAACCGCAAGGCCAGGAGTGATTTTGGCTCTATCAGAGCCAAAATCACTCCCACTGACATCACTAGTGATGTCAGTGGGGCCGGCTTCAGACGGTAGGCGTTCCCTTGGGAATGCCTCCGTCTGTCAGGCATGCCCACCAAAGGGGGCGTGCTGTCAGTCAACATCGACAGCACGCCCCCTTTGATGAGACACTACGAGCGAAGGAAAGTCCTTCGCTCGTCGCGTCTCGCGCATGCGCATGACGGAGCTCCCTCCGTCGTGCGCATGTGCAGTGCAGACCATCGACCCACTTGCGAGCGGACAGCTGCTCACGAGTGGGTCTGAATGAGGGCCAAAGATTCTTCTGGGGCAAGGACTGATGTGAATGAGAAAAATGTTTTTTGTAAATGCCTCCCCTCCCCTCCTCCCTCATAAATTTGCTTCTGAATTAAAAATTTAATTAAATTTACTACCAATGAACCCTTCCTGTCCCTGTCTTCAGCTACATACATACTCCAACTCCCTCAGGCATCTTGAATAATAAAAACATTTGTTTCCTGATGTGCTATGTTGGAAGTTGAACTGCCACGTGTTTGTGCCGCCCACTGCTGCCACTTAGCTTAGTCAGCCAGCTAGCTTAGTGCAAATTTTGGGCATAAACCGGATGAAAACAATATTGTCAGCTGTGAGGTGGTCAAAGTTCAGTGAAAACGAGTGGAATATTATTGAGGTTGCTAATACTGTAGGAACAAAAAAAGCACACAATTATGTGATTTTAGCAGATTCTATCAATGTAAAAAAAATACAGATCCAAAACCAAAACACGCAAGGGGCAGTTTTGGTGAAAACCAAATCCAGATTCAAAACACAAGGAGATACAGATCCAAAACCAAAACACAGGGGTCGGCGCACATCTCTAACATATATATT
Organism: Taudactylus pleione; assembly: GCA_031769625.1. Classification (NCBI taxonomy): domain Eukaryota; kingdom Metazoa; phylum Chordata; class Amphibia; order Anura; family Myobatrachidae; genus Taudactylus; species Taudactylus pleione. The sequence continues at coordinate 6,256,180 of JAUIMM010000844.1, forward strand.
ATATATATATGTATATATATATATATATATATATATATACAGGTATGGGGTGTGCACCGGCCACTTTTCGTGTTTTGGTTTTGGATCTGGATCTTTCTTCGTGTTTTGGATCTGGATTGGTTTTGCCAAAACCACCCTTCCGTGTTTTGGGTTCTGGGTTTTGTGTTTTGGATCTGTATTTTTTTTAAAAAAAGCATAAAAACAGCTAAAATCACAGAATTTGTAGGTTTTTCTGCTCCTATGCTATTATTAACCTCAATAACCTTAATTTCCACTCATTTCCAGTCTATTCTGAACACCTCACACCTCACAATAGTGTTTTTATGTCCAAAAGGTTGCACCGAGGTAGCTGGATGACTATGCTAAGCGACACGAGTGGGCGGCACAAACACGTGACCCCTCTAGGCGTAATACTGCAGTGGCAGACAGGATGGCAGTTTGAAAAACTAGGCCCCAAACTGTACATAATGCAAAGAAAAAAAAGAGGTGCAAGATGGAATTGTCCTTGGGCCCTCCCACCCACCCTTATGTTGTATAAACAGGACATGCACACTTTAACAAACCAATCATTTCAGCGCCAGGGTCTGCCACACAACTGTGGCTGAAATGATTGGTTTGTTTGGGCCCCCACAAAACAAGCTGGCAATTAATTTGTCCCTGCACAAACTGGCTCTACGGAGGCAAGATGTCATCCTCATCCTCCTCATCCACCGATTCCTCACCCTCTTCAGTGTGTACATCCTCATCCTCACAAAGTATTAACTCGTCCCCACTTGAATCCACCACCACAGGTCCCTCTGTACCTTCTGGAGGCTGGTCTCCCTGGAAGAGCTGATAATTCATTTTGATGAACATCATCTTCTCCACATTCTGTGGAAGCAACCTCCTACGCCCTTCGATGACAAGGTTCCCGGCTGCACTAAACACTCTTTCGGAGTACACACTGGAGGGGGGGCAACTCAGGTAAAATAGAGCCAGTTTGTACAGGGGCCTCCAAATTGCCTCTTTTTCCTGCCAGTACAGGTATGGACTGTCTGACATGCCTACTTGGATGCTGTCACCGATGTAATCCTCCACCATTCTGTCAATGGTGACAGTATCATATGCAGTGACAGTAGACATGTCAGAAATTGTTGCCAGGTCCTTCAGTCCGGACCAGATGTCCAAACTTGGTCCTGCCTGCCCTGCATCACCGCCAGCGGGTTGCTTAGGATACCTAAGTTTTTTCCTGGCAGCCCCAGTTGCGGGAGAAAATGAAGAAGGAGCTGTTGACGTGTCACGTTCCGCTTCAGCTGAGAGTGTGTTCACCAGCAGGTCTTTGCACCTCTGCAGGCTCGTATCGGCCGGAAAGAGAGACACCACATAGGCTTTAAACCTAGGATCAAGCACGGTGGCCAAAATGTAGTGGTCTGATTTCAACAGATTGACCACCCTGGAATCCTGGCAAAGCGAATGAAGGGCTTCATCCTCAAGTCCCACATGCCGAGCAGAATCGCTCCGTCTTAGCTCCTTCTTCACTTTCTCCAGCTGCTTCTGCAAAAGCCTGATGAGGGGAATGACCTGACTCAAGCTGGCAGTGTCTGAACTGACTTCACGTGTGGCAAGTTCGAAGGGCTGGAGAACCTTGCACGACACGGAAATCATTCTCCACTGCACTTGAGTCAGGTGCATACCCCCTCCTTTGCCTATGTCATAGGTGGATGTATAGGCTTGTATGGCCTTTTGCTGCTCCTCCATCCTCTGAAGCATATAGAGGGTTGAGTTCCACCGCGTCACAACCTCTTGCTTCAGGTGATGGCGGGGCAGGTTCAAGAGTGTTTGCTGGCGCTCCAGTCTTCGGCACGCAGTCGCTGAATGGCGAAAGTGGCCAGAAATTTTTCAGCCCACCCAAAGCGTCTCCAGCACGCCCCTGTCGCTTTTCAGAAAATTCTGCACCACCAAGTTTATTGTGTGAGCAAAACATGGGACGTGCTGGAATTTGCCCAGATGTAATGCCCGCACAATATTGGTGGCGTTGTCAGATATCACAAATCCCCAGGAGAGTCTAAGTGGGGTAAGCCACTGGGCGATGATTTCCCTCAGTTTCTCTAAGAGGTTGTCAGCGGTGTGCCTCTTACTGAAACCGGTGATACACAGCGTAGCCTGCCTTGGAACAAGCTGGCATTTCTACGCTGCTGCTGTTGCTGCGTAAGGTGATACATCTACCCAGTGGGCTGTCACAGTCATATAGTCCTTAGTCTGCCCTGTTCCACTTGTCCACATGTCCGTAGTTAAGTGGACATAGTGTACAACAGCATTTTTCAGGACACTGAGGACACTTTTTCTGACGTTTCTGTACAGTCTTGGTATCGCCTGCCTAGTGAAGTGGAATCTAGACGGGATTTGGAACCGGGGACACACTACCTCCATCAATTGTCTAAATCCCACTGCACTAATGGTGGATACCAGACGCACGTCTAACACCAACATAGCAGTCAAGGCCTCAGTTATACGTTTTGCTTCAGGATGACTGCTGTCGTACTTCATCCTCCTCGCTAAGGACTGTTGGAGGGTCAATTGTTTAGTAAAAGTAGTGGTGTTCCTACTTCCTCTCTGGGATGATGAACGACTCCCAGCAGCAGCAACAGCAGCAGCGGCAGCAGTAGGCGTAGCAATGCAGGATCCTCCGGAGGAATCCCGGATAGGAGAGTCAGTCATGCCAGTGACATGGCCTGCAGGACTACTTCCGATCCTGACTAAGGAGGAAATTGACGAGGAGGGAGTTGACGGTGTGGTTTGCAGGCGCTTGGATACAACAGGACAACGGGATTTAGGTGTCCCTGGACTGCTTACGGTCTTAGCCAAAGTTTCTGAACTTGACAGTAACTTTTTATGAACGCGCTGCAGGTGCCGTATAAGGGAGGATGTTCCTAGGTGGTTGACGTCCCTACCCCTACTTATTTCACCTTTACATATGGTACATATGGCAAGACAGTTGTTGTCCGGATTTGGATAGAAATATTGCCAGACCAAAGAGGTGGAATGTTTGGTCTTCTGCCCAGGCATGACCTCTTCAATTTGCATATCAGCAAGTGGACTGTGGGTGCTCCTTTCAGCATTTGCAGGGGGCGTGCAAATGGTGGAAAGAGCCACCTCTTCCCGTCCAGTGCTGGGAAGGTCAGGCATCGCAACCACCACCACACTTGGACTCTCCTTGGGGATTTGTGATATCTTCTTAGAAAGCACAGTTCTTCGCTGTGCTTTTGCCAGCTTGGGATTGTATGTGCCCTCTATTATGACATTGGGCATCGGCCTTGGCAGACGACGTTGATGGCATGTTATCGTCTATGTCATGACTAGTGGCAGCAGCTTCAGCACTAGGAGGAAGTGGTTCTTGATCTTTCTCTATTTTATTTTTATCGGAGAAAGTTTGGTCCACCATTTATGTTATATCGATTTGATATATACTAGGGGTGAGCGGGTTCGGATTTCTGAAATCCGAACCCCCCCGAGCCCCCCCGATCCGAGTCCGATCCGAGTCAGGCTCGACTTTTCCCGCCTGCCTCGGATCTGAAATCGAGGCAAAACGTCATCATCCCACCTTCCGAGTCTCGCGGGTTTTGGATCCTATATAAGGTACCCACATCGGCGCCATTTTCTCACTCGGCTGTGGACAGTGAAGAGGGAGGGTGGGAGTTAGGGCTGTGTAGTGTAGTGTAGTGTAGTGCTGCTGTTGTCCACTACTTCAAAGTCCATAGGGGCTGGCTGTGTTGTGCTGTGCTGCTGTTGTTAATAGGGGCTGTGTCCACTACTTCAAAGTCCATAGGGGCTGGCTGGACTGTGTTGTGCAGTCAGTTCTCCATAGGAGCTGTGTCCACTCCAAAGTCCTGTGCAGTGTCCCAGTCCTAAGGGGGTGCTGTAGTGTTGTCCAGGGGGTGCTCTGTCCATCAGGGGTGCTCCCCCCAAGTGCAAAAAAAATAATAGATTTTCTGTGTTTGTGAATTGTGTGCGCAGTAGCCGCACGTGCATCAACAAAGTAGTGCCAAGCGTGCGCCTGTGTCATAAGTAAAGGGCCGGCTGGCTTGACCATTAAAGGGTGCTGTAACCCCCGAAAGTACACTCCAATCCAAACCAAAAAAAAATTATTTTCTGTGTTTGTGAATTGTGTGCGCAGTAGCCGCACGTACATCAACAAAGTAGTGCCAAGCGTGCGCCTGTGTCATAAGTAAAGGGCCGGCTGGCTTGACCGTTAAGGGTGCTGTAACCCCCGAAAGTGCACTCCAGTCCAAACCCAAAAAAAAATTATTTTCTGTGTTTGTGAATTGTGTGCGCAGTAGCCGCACGTGCATCAACAAAGTAGTGCCAAGCGTGCGCCTGTGTCATAAGTAAAGGGCCGGCTGGCTTGACCGTTAAGGGTGCTGTAACCCCCGAAAGTACACTCCAGTCCAAACCAAAAAAAAAATTATTTTCTGTGTTTGTGAATTGTGTGCGCAGTAGCCGCACGTGCATCAACAAAGTAGTGCCAAGCGTGCGCCTGTGTCATAAGTAAAGGGCCGGCTGGCTTGACCGTTAAAGGGTGCTGTAACCCCCAAAGTACACTCCAGTCCAAACCAAAAAAAAAATTATTTTCTGTGTTTGTGAATTGTGTGCGCAGTAGCCGCACGTGCATAAACAAAGTAGTGCCAAGCGTGCGCCTGTGTCATAAGTAAAGGGCCGGCTGGCTTGACCGTTAAGGGTGCTGTAACCCCCGAAAGTACACTCCAGTCCAAACCAAAAAAAAAATTATTTTCTGTGTTTGTGAATTGTGTGCGCAGTAGCCGCACGTGCATCAACAAAGTAGTGCCAAGCGTGCGCCTGTGTCATAAGTAAAGGGCCGGCTGGCTTGACCGTTAAAGGGTGCTGTAACCCCCAAAGTACACTCCAGTCCAAACCAAAAAAAAAATTATTTTCTGTGTTTGTGAATTGTGTGCGCAGTAGCCGCACGTGCATCAACAAAGTAGTGCCAAGCGTGCGCCTGTGTCATAAGTAAAGGGCCGGCTGGCTTGACCGTTAAAGGGTGCTGTAACCCCGAAAGTACACTCCAGTCCAAACCAAAAAAAAATTTTTTTCTGTGTTTGTGAATTGTGTGCGCAGTAGCCACACGTGCATCAACAAAGTAGTGCCAAGCGTGCGCCTGTGTCATAAGTAAAGGGCCGGCTGGCTTGACCGTTAAGGGTGCTGTAACCCCCGAAAGTACACTCCAGTCCAAACCAAAAAAAAAATTATTTTCTGTGTTTGTGAATTGTGTGCGCAGTAGCCGCACGTGCATCAACAAAGTAGTGCCAAGCGTGCGCCTGTGTCATAAGTAAAGGGCCGGCTGGCTTGACCGTTAAGGGTGCTGTAACCCCCGAAAGTGCACTCCAGTCCAAACCAAAAAAAAAATTATTTTCTGTGTTTGTGAATTGTGTGCGCAGTAGCCGCACGTGCATCAACAAAGTAGTGCCAAGCGTGCGCCTGTGTCATAAGTAAAGGGCCGGCTGGCTTGACCGTTAAGGGTGCTGTAACCCCCGAAAGTACACTCCAGTCCAAACCAAAAAAAAAATTATTTTCTGTGTTTGTGAATTGTGTGTGCAGTAGCCGCACGTGCATCAACAAAGTAGTGCCAAGCATGCGCCTGTGTCATAAGTAAAGGGCCGGCTGGCTTGACCGTTAAAGGGTGCTGTAACCCCCAAAGTACACTCCAGTCCAAACCAAAAAAAAAATTATTTTCTGTGTTTGTGAATTGTGTGCGCAGTAGCCGCACGTGCATCAACAAAGTAGTGCCAAGCGTGCGCCTGTGTCATAAGTAAAGGGCCGGCTGGCTTGACCATTAAAGGGTGCTGTAACCCCCGAAAGTACACTCCAGTCCAAACCAAAAAAAAAAATATTTTCTGTGTTTGTGAATTGTGTGCGCAGTAGCCGCACGTGCATCAACAAAGTAGTGCCAAGCGTGCGCCTGTGTCATAAGTAAAGGGCCGGCTGGCTTGACCGTTAAGGGTGCTGTAACCCCCGAAAGTGCACTCCAGTCCAAACCAAAAAAAAAATTATTTTCTGTGTTTGTGAATTGTGTGCGCAGTAGCCGCACGTGCATCAACAAAGTAGTGCCAAGCGTGCGCCTGTGTCATAAGTAAAGGGCCGGCTGGCTTGACCGTTAAGGGTGCTGTAACCCCCGAAAATACACTCCAGTCCAAACCAAAAAAAAAATAATATTCTGTGTTTGTGAATTGTGTGCGCAGTAGCCGCACGTGCATCAACAAAGTAGTGCCAAGCGTGCGCCTGTGTCATAAGTAAAGGGCCGGCTGGCTTGACCGTTAAAGGGTGCTGTAACCCCCAAAGTACACTCCAGTCCAAACCAAAAAAAAAATTATTTTCTGTGTTTGTGAATTGTGTGCGCAGTAGCCGCACGTGCATCAACAAAGTAGTGCCAAGCGTGCGCCTGTGTCATAAGTAAAGGGCCGGCTGGCTTGACCGTTAAAGGGTGCTGTAACCCCCGAAAGTACACTCCAGTCCAAACCAAAAAAAAAAATATTTTCTGTGTTTGTGAATTGTGTGCGCAGTAGCCGCAAGTGCATCAACAAAGTAGTGCCAAGCGTGCGCCTGTGTCATAAGTAAAGGGCCGGCTGGCTTGACCGTTAAGGGTGCTGTAACCCCCGAAAGTACACTCCAGTCCAAACCAAAAAAATTTTTTTTTTCTGTGTTTGTGAATTGTGTGCGCAGTAGCCGCACGTGCATCAACAAAGTAAGTGCCAAGCGTGCGCCTGTGTCATAAGTAAAGGGCCGGCTGGCTTGACCGTTAAGGGTGCTGTAACCCCCGAAAGTACACTCCAGTCCAAACCAAAAAAAAAATTATTTTCTGTGTTTGTGAATTGTGTGCGCAGTAGCCGCACGTGCATCAACAAAGTAGTGCCAAGCGTGCGCCTGTGTCATAAGTAAAGGGCCGGCTGGCTTGACCGTTAAAGGGTGCTGTAACCCCCAAAGTACACTCCAGTCCAAACCAAAAAAAAAATTATTTTCTGTGTTTGTGAATTGTGTGCGCAGTAGCCGCACGTGCATCAACAAAGTAGTGCCAAGCGTGCGCCTGTGTCATAAGTAAAGGGCCGGCTGGCTTGACCGTTAAAGGGTGCTGTAACCCCCGAAAGTACACTCCAGTCCAAACCAAAAAAAATTTTTTTTCTGTGTTTGTGAATTGTGTGCGCAGTAGCCGCACGTGCATCAACAAAGTAGTGCCAAGCGTGCGCCTGTGTCATAAGTAAAGGGCCGGCTGGCTTGACCATTAAAGGGTGCTGTAACCCCCAAAGTACACTCCAGTCCAAACCAAAAAAAAAATTATTTTCTGTGTTTGTGAATTGTGTGCGCAGTAGCCGCATGTGCATCAACAAAGTAGTGCCAAGCGTGCGCCTGTGTCATAAGTAAAGGGCCGGCTGGCTTGACCGTTAAGGGTGCTGTAACCCCCAAAGTACACTCCAGTCCAAACCAAAAAAAAAATTATTTTCTGTGTTTGTGAATTGTGTGCGCAGTAGCCGCACGTGCATCAACAAAGTAGTGCCAAGCGTGCGCCTGTGTCATAAGTAAAGGGCCGGCTGGCTTGACCGTTAAGGGTGCTGTAACCCCCGAAAGTACACTCCAGTCCAAACCAAAATAAAAATTATTTTCTGTGTTTGTGAATTGTGTGCGCAGTAGCCGCACGTGCATCAACAAAGTAGTGCCAAGCGTGCGCCTGTGTCATAAGTAAAGGGCCGGTTGGCTTGACCGTTAAGGATGCTGTAACCCCCGAAAGTACACTCCAGTCCAAACCAAAAAAAAAATGATTTTCTGTGATTGTGAATTGTGTGCGCAGTAGCCGCACGTGCATCAACAAAGTAGTGCCAAGCGTGCGCCTGTGTCATAAGTAAAGGGCCGGCTGGCTTGACCATTAAAGGGTGCTGTAACCCCCAAAGTACACTCCAGTCCAAACCAAAAAAAAATTATTTTCTGTGTTTGTGAATTGTGTGCGCAGTAGCCGCACGTGCATAAACAAAGTAGTGCCAAGCGTGCGCCTGTGTCATAAGTAAAGGGCCGGTTGGCTTGACCGTTAAGGGTGCTGTAACCCCCGAAAGTACACTCCAGTCCAAACAAAAAAAAAAATTATTTTCTGTGTTTGTGAATTGTGTGCGCAGTAGCCGCACGTGCATCAACAAAGTAGTGCCAAGCGTGCGCCTGTGTCATAAGTAAAGGGCCGGCTGGCTTGACCGTTAAGGGTGCTGTAACCCCCGAAAGTACACTCCAGTACAAACCAAAAAAAAAATTATTTTCTGTGTTTGTGAATTGTGTGCGCAGTAGCCGCACGTGCATCAACAAAGTAGTGCCAAGCGTGCGCCTGTGTCATAAGTAAAGGGCCGGCTGGCTTGACCGTTAAGGGTGCTGTAACCCCCGAAAGTACACTCCAGTCCAAACCAAAAAAAAAATTATTTTCTGTGTTTGTGAATTGTGTGCGCAGTAGCCGCACGTGCATCAACAAAGTAGTGCCAAGCGTGCGCCTGTGTCATAAGTAAAGGGCCGGCTGGCTTGACCGTTAAAGGGTGCTGTAACCCCCAAAGTACACTCCAGTCCAAACCAAAAAAAAAATTATTTTCTGTGTTTGTGAATTGTGTGCGCAGTAGCCGCACGTGCATCAACAAAGTAGTGCCAAGCGTGCGCCTGTGTCATAAGTAAAGGGCCGGCTGGCTTGACCGTTAAAGGGTGCTGTAACCTCCAAAGTACACTCCAGTCCAAACCAAAAAAAAAATTATTTTCTGTGTTTGTGAATTGTGTGCGCAGTAGCCGCACGTGCATCAACAAAGTAGTGCCAAGCGTGCGCCTGTGTCATAAGTAAAGGGCCGGCTGGCTTGACCGTTAAAGGGTGCTGTAACCCCCGAAAGTACACTCCAGTCCAAACCAAAAAAAAAAATATTTTCTGTGTTTGTGAATTGTGTGCGCAGTAGCCGCACGTGCATCAACAAAGTAGTGCCAAGCGTGCGCCTGTGTCATAAGTAAAGGGCCGGCTGGCTTGACCGTTAAGGGTGCTGTAACCCCCGAAAGTGCACTCCAGTCCAAACCAAAAAAAAAATTATTTTCTGTGTTTGTGAATTGTGTGCGCAGTAGCCGTACGTGCATCAACAAAGTAGTGCCAAGCGTGCGCCTGTGTCATAAGTAAAGGGCCGGCTGGCTTGACCGTTAAGGGTGCTGTATCCCCCGAAAGTACACTCCAGTCCAAACCAAAAAAAAAATTATTTTCTGTGTTTGTGAATTGTGTGCGCAGTAGCCGCACGTGCATCAACAAAGTAGTGCCAAGCGTGCGCCTGTGTCATAAGTAAAGGGCCGGCTGGCTTGACTGTTAAAGGGTGCTGTAACCCCCAAAGTACACTCCAGTCCAAACCAAAAAAAAAATTATTTTCTGTGTTTGTGAATTGTGTGCGCAGTAGCCGCACGTGCATCAACAAAGTAGTGCCAAGCGTGCGCCTGTGTCATAAGTAAAGGGCCGGCTGGCTTGACCGTTAAAGGGTGCTGTAACCCCCGAAAGTACACTCCAGTCCAAACCAAAAAAAAAAATATTTTCTGTGTTTGTGAATTGTGTGCGCAGTAGCCGCAAGTGCATCAACAAAGTAGTGCCAAGCGTGCGTCTGTGTCATAAGTAAAGGGCCGGCTGGCTTGACCGTTAAGGGTGCTGTAACCCCCGAAAGTACACTCCAGTCCAAACCAAAAAAAAATTTTTTTTCTGTGTTTGTGAATTGTGTGCGCAGTAGCCGCACGTGCATCAACAAAGTAGTGCCAAGCGTGCGCCTGTGTCATAAGTAAAGGGCCGGCTGGCTTGACCGTTAAGGGTGCTGTAACCCCCGAAAGTACACTCCAGTCCAAACCAAAAAAAAAATTATTTTCTGTGTTTGTGAATTGTGTGCGCAGTAGCCGCACGTGCATCAACAAAGTAGTGCCAAGCGTGCGCCTGTGTCATAAGTAAAGGGCCGGCTGGCTTGACCGTTAAAGGGTGCTGTAACCCCCAAAGTACACTCCAGTCCAAACCAAAAAAAAAATTATTTTCTGTGTTTGTGAATTGTGTGCGCAGTAGCCGCACGTGCATCAACAAAGTAGTGCCAAGCGTGCGCCTGTGTCATAAGTAAAGGGCCGGCTGGCTTGACCGTTAAAGGGTGCTGTAACCCCCGAAAGTACACTCCAGTCCAAACTAAAAAAATTTTTTTTTCTGTGTTTGTGAATTGTGTGCGCAGTAGCCGCACGTGCATCAACAAAGTAGTGCCAAGCGTGCGCCTGTGTCATAAGTAAAGGGCCGGCTGGCTTGACCATTAAAGGGTGCTGTAACCCCCAAAGTACACTCCAGTCCAAACCAAAAAAAAAATTATTTTCTGTGTTTGTGAATTGTGTGCGCAGTAGCCGCACGTGCATCAACAAAGTAGTGCCAAGCGTGCGCCTGTGTCATAAGTAAAGGGCCGGCTGGCTTGACCGTTAAAGGGTGCTGTAACCCCCAAAGTACACTCCAGTCCAAACCAAAAAAAAAATTATTTTCTGTGTTTGTGAATTGTGTGCGCAGTAGCCGTACGTGCATCAACAAAGTAGTGCCAAGCGTGCGCCTGTGTCATAAGTAAAGGGCCGGCTGGCTTGACCGTTAAGGGTGCTGTAACCCCCGAAAGTACACTCCAGTCCAAACCAAAATAGAAATTATTTTCTGTGTTTGTGAATTGTGTGCGCAGTAGCCGTACGTGCATCAACAAAGTAGTGCCAAGCGTGCGCCTGTGTCATAAGTAAAGGGCCGGCTGGCTTGACCGTTAAGGGTGCTGTATCCCCCGAAAGTACACTCCAGTCCAAACCAAAAAAAAAATTATTTTCTGTGTTTGTGAATTGTGTGCGCAGTAGCCGCACGTGCATCAACAAAGTAGTGCCAAGCGTGCGCCTGTGTCATAAGTAAAGGGCCGGCTGGCTTGACCGTTAAAGGGTGCTGTAACCCCCAAAGTACACTCCAGTCCAAACCAAAAAAAAAATTATTTTCTGTGTTTGTGAATTGTGTGCGCAGTAGCCGCACGTGCATCAACAAAGTAGTGCCAAGCGTGCGCCTGTGTCATAAGTAAAGGGCCGGCTGGCTTGACCGTTAAAGGGTGCTGTAACCCCCGAAAGTACACTCCAGTCCAAACCAAAAAAAAAAATATTTTCTGTGTTTGTGAATTGTGTGCGCAGTAGCCGCAAGTGCATCAACAAAGTAGTGCCAAGCGTGCGTCTGTGTCATAAGTAAAGGGCCGGCTGGCTTGACCGTTAAGGGTGCTGTAACCCCCGAAAGTACACTCCAGTCCAAACCAAAAAAATATTTTTTTTCTGTGTTTGTGAATTGTGTGCGCAGTAGCCGCACGTGCATCAACAAAGTAGTGCCAAGCGTGCGCCTGTGTCATAAGTAAAGGGCCGGCTGGCTTGACCGTTAAGGGTGCTGTAACCCCCGAAAGTACACTCCAGTCCAAACCAAAAAAAAAATTATTTTCTGTGTTTGTGAATTGTGTGCGCAGTAGCCGCACGTGCATCAACAAAGTAGTGCCAAGCGTGCGCCTGTGTCATAAGTAAAGGGCCGGCTGGCTTGACCGTTAAAGGGTGCTGTAACCCCCAAAGTACACTCCAGTCCAAACCAAAAAAAAAATTATTTTCTGTGTTTGTGAATTGTGTGCGCAGTAGCCGCACGTGCATCAACAAAGTAGTGCCAAGCGTGCACCTGTGTCATAAGTAAAGGGCCGGCTGGCTTGACCGTTAAAGGGTGCTGTAACCCCCGAAAGTACACTCCAGTCCAAACTAAAAAAATTTTTTTTTCTGTGTTTGTGAATTGTGTGCGCAGTAGCCGCACGTGCATCAACAAAGTAGTGCCAAGCGTGCGCCTGTGTCATAAGTAAAGGGCCGGCTGGCTTGACCATTAAAGGGTGCTGTAACCCCCAAAGTACACTCCAGTCCAAACCAAAAAAAAAATTATTTTCTGTGTTTGTGAATTGTGTGCGCAGTAGCCGCACGTGCATCAACAAAGTAGTGCCAAGCGTGCGCCTGTGTCATAAGTAAAGGGCCGGCTGGCTTGACCGTTAAAGGGTGCTGTAACCCCCAAAGTACACTCCAGTCCAAACCAAAAAAAAATTATTTTCTGTGTTTGTGAATTGTGTGCGCAGTAGCCGTACGTGCATCAACAAAGTAGTGCCAAGCGTGCGCCTGTGTCATAAGTAAAGGGCCGGCTGGCTTGACCGTTAAGGGTGCTGTAACCCCCGAAAGTACACTCCAGTCCAAACCAAAATAGAAATTATTTTCTGTGTTTGTGAACTGTGTGCGCAGTAGCCGCACGTGCATCAACAAAGTAGTGCCAAGCGTGCGCCTGTGTCATAAGTAAAGGGCCGGCTGGCTTGACCGTTAAGGATGCTGTAACCTCCGAAAGTACACTCCAGTCCAAACCAAAAAAAAAATTATTTTCTGTGTTTGTGAATTGTGTGCGCAGTAGCCGCACGTGCATCAACAAAGTAGTGCCAAGCGTGCGCCTGTGTCATAAGTAAAGGGCCGGCTGGCTTGACCGTTAAGGGTGCTGTAACCCCCGATAGTACACTCCAGTCCAAACCAAAAAAAAAATTATTTTCTGTGTTTGTGAATTGTGTGCGCAGTAGCCGCACGTGCATCAACAAAGTAGTGCCAAGCGTGCGCCTGTGTCATAAGTAAAGGGCCGGCTGGCTTGACCGTTAAAGGGTGCTGTAACACCCAAAGTACACTCCAGTCCAAACCAAAAAAAAAATTATTTTCTGTGTTTGTGAATTGTGTGCGCAGTAGCCGCACGTGCATCAACAAAGTAGTGCCAAGCGTGCGCCTGTGTCATAAGTAAAGGGCCGGCTGGCTTGACCGTTAAGGGTGCTGTAACCCCCGAAAGTACACTCCAGTCCAAACCAAAAAAAAAATTATTTTCTGTGTTTGTGAATTGTGTGCGCAGTAGCCGCACGTGCATCAACAAAGTAGTGCCAAGCGTGCGCCTGTGTCATAAGTAAAGGGCCGGCTGGCTTGACCGTTAAAGGGTGCTGTAACCCCCAAAGTACACTCCAGTCCAAACCAAAAAAAAAATTATTTTCTGTGTTTGTGAATTGTGTGCGCAGTAGCCGCACGTGCATCAACAAAGTAGTGCCAAGCGTGCGCCTGTGTCATAAGTAAAGGGCCGGCTGGCTTGACCGTTAAAGGGTGCTGTAACCCCCGAAAGTACACTCCAGTCCAAACCAAAAAAAAATTTTTTTCTGTGTTTGTGAATTGTGTGCGCAGTAGCCGCACGTGCATCAACAAAGTAGTGCCAAGCGTGCGCCTGTGTCATAAGTAAAGGGCCGGCTGGCTTGACCATTAAAGGGTGCTGTAACCCCCAAAGTACACTCCAGTCCAAACCAAAAAAAAAATTATTTTCTGTGTTTGTGAATTGTGTGCGCAGTAGCCGCATGTGCATCAACAAAGTAGTGCCAAGCGTGCGCCTGTGTCATAAGTAAAGGGCCGGGTGGCTTGACCGTTAAAGGGTGCTGTAACCCCCAAAGTACACTCCAGTCCAAACCAAAAAAAAAATTATTTTCTGTGTTTGTGAATTGTGTGCGCAGTAGCCGCACGTGCATCAACAAAGTAGTGCCAAGCGTGCGCCTGTGTCATAAGTAAAGGGCCGGCTGGCTTGACCGTTAAGGGTGCTGTAACCCCCGAAAGTACACTCCAGTCCAAACCAAAATAAAAATTATTTTCTGTGTTTGTGAATTGTGTGCGCAGTAGCCGCACGTGCATCAACAAAGTAGTGCCAAGCGTGCGCCTGTGTCATAAGTAAAGGGCCGGTTGGCTTGACCGTTAAGGATGCTGTAACCCCCGAAAGTACACTCCAGTCCAAACCAAAAAAAAAATGATTTTCTGTGTTTGTGAATTGTGTGCGCAGTAGCCGCACGTGCATCAACAAAGTAGTGCCAAGCGTGCGCCTGTGTCATAAGTAAAGGGCCGGCTGGCTTGACCGTTAAGGGTGCTGTAACCCCCGAAAGTACACTCCAGTCCAAACCAAAATAAAAATTATTTTCTGTGTTTGTGAATTGTGTGCGCAGTAGCCGCACGTGCATCAACAAAGTAGTGCCAAGCGTGCGCCTGTGTCATAAGTAAAGGGCCGGTTGGCTTGACCGTTAAGGATGCTGTAACCCCCGAAAGTACACTCCAGTCCAAACCAAAAAAAAAATGATTTTCTGTGTTTGTGAATTGTGTGCGCAGTAGCCGCACGTGCATCAACAAAGTAGTGCCAAGCGTGCGCCTGTGTCATAAGTAAAGGGCCGGCTGGCTTGACCGTTAAAGGGTGCTGTAACCCCCAAAGTACACTCCAGTCCAAACCAAAAAAAAAATTATTTTCTGTGTTTGTGAATTGTGTGCGCAGTAGCCGCACGTGCATAAACAAAGTAGTGCCAAGCGTGCGCCTGTGTCATAAGTAAAGGGCCGGCTGGCTTGACCGTTAAGGGTGCTGTAACCCCCGAAAGTACACTCCAGTCCAAACCAAAAAAAAAATTATTTTCTGTGTTTGTGAATTGTGTGCGCAGTAGCCGCACGTGCATCAACAAAGTAGTGCCAAGCGTGCGCCTGTGTCATAAGTAAAGGGCCGGCTGGCTTGACCGTTAAGGGTGCTGTAACCCCCGAAAGTACACTCCAGTACAAACCAAAAAAAAAATTATTTTCTGTGTTTGTGAATTGTGTGCGCAGTAGCCGCACGTGCATCAACAAAGTAGTGCCAAGCGTGCGCCTGTGTCATAAGTAAAGGGCCGGCTGGCTTGACCGTTAAAGGGTGCTGTAACCCCCGAAAGTACACTCCAGTCCAAACCAATAAAAATTTTTTTTCTGTGTTTGTGAATTGTGTGCGCAGTAGCCGCACGTGCATCAACAAAGTAGTGCCAAGCGTGCGCCTGTGTCATAAGTAAAGGGCCGGCTGGCTTGACCGTTAAAGGGTGCTGTAACCCCCGAAAGTACACTCCAGTCCAAACCAATAAAAAATTTTTTTCTGTGTTTGTGAATTGTGTGCGCAGTAGCCGCACGTGCATCAACAAAGTAGTGCCAAGCGTGCGCCTGTGTCATAAGTAAAGGGCCGGCTGGCTTGACCATTAAAGGGTGCTGTAACCCCCAAAGTACACTCCAGTCCAAACCAAAAAAAAAATTATTTTCTGTGTTTGTGAATTGTGTGCGCAGTAGCCGCATGTGCATCAACAAAGTAGTGCCAAGCGTGCGCCTGTGTCATAAGTAAAGGGCCGGCTGGCTTGACCGTTAAAGGGTGCTGTAACCCCCAAAGTACACTCCAGTCCAAACCAAAAAAAAAATTATTTTCTGTGTTTGTGAATTGTGTGCGCAGTAGCCGCACGTGCATCAACAAAGTAGTGCCAAGCGTGCGCCTGTGTCATAAGTAAAGGGCCGGCTGGCTTGACCGTTAAGGGTGCTGTAACCCCCGAAAGTACACTCCAGTCCAAACCAAAATAAAAATTATTTTCTGTGTTTGTGAATTGTGTGCGCAGTAGCCGCACGTGCATCAACAAAGTAGTGCCAAGCGTGCGCCTGTGTCATAAGTAAAGGGCCGGTTGGCTTGACCGTTAAGGATGCTGTAACCCCCGAAAGTACACTCCAGTCCAAACCAAAAAAAAAATGATTTTCTGTGTTTGTGAATTGTGTGCGCAGTAGCCGCACGTGCATCAACAAAGTAGTGCCAAGCGTGCGCCTGTGTCATAAGTAAAGGGCCGGCTGGCTTGACCGTTAAAGGGTGCTGTAACCCCTAAAGTACACTCCAGTCCAAACCAAAAAAAAAATTATTTTCTGTGTTTGTGAATTGTGTGCGCAGTAGCCGCACGTGCATAAACAAAGTAGTGCCAAGCGTGCGCCTGTGTCATAAGTAAAGGGCCGGCTGGCTTGACCGTTAAGGGTGCTGTAACCCCCGAAAGTACACTCCAGTCCAAACCAAAAAAAAAATTATTTTCTGTGTTTGTGAATTGTGTGCGCAGTAGCCGCACGTGCATCAACAAAGTAGTGCCAAGCGTGCGCCTGTGTCATAAGTAAAGGGCCGGCTGGCTTGACCGTTAAGGGTGCTGTAACCCCCGAAAGTACACTCCAGTACAAACCAAAAAAAAAATTATTTTCTGTGTTTGTGAATTGTGTGCGCAGTAGCCGCACGTGCATCAACAAAGTAGTGCCAAGCGTGCGCCTGTGTCATAAGTAAAGGGCCGGCTGGCTTGACCGTTAAGGGTGCTGTAACCCCCGAAAGTACACTCCAGTCCAAACCAAAAAAAAAATTATTTTCTGTGTTTGTGAATTGTGTGCGCAGTAGCCGCACGTGCATCAACAAAGTAGTGCCAAGCGTGCGCCTGTGTCATAAGTAAAGGGCCGGCTGGCTTGACCGTTAAAGGGTGCTGTAACCCCCGAAAGTACACTCCAGTCCAAACCAAAAAAAAAAATATTTTCTGTGTTTGTGAATTGTGTGCGCAGTAGCCGCACGTGCATCAACAAAGTAGTGCCAAGCGTGCGCCTGTGTCATAAGTAAAGGGCCGGCTGGCTTGACCGTTAAGGGTGCTGTAACCCCCGAAAGTGCACTCCAGTCCAAACCAAAAAAAAATTATTTTCTGTGTTTGTGAATTGTGTGCGCAGTAGCCGCACGTGCATCAACAAAGTAGTGCCAAGCGTGCGCCTGTGTCATAAGTAAAGGGCCGGCTGGCTTGACCGTTAAGGGTGCTGTAACCCCCGAAAGTACACTCCAGTCCAAACCAAAAAAAAAAAAGATTTTCTGTGTTTGTGAATTGTGTGCGCAGTAGCCGCACGTGCATAAACAAAGTAGTGCCAAGCGTGCGCCTGTGTCATAAGTAAAGGGCCGGCTGGCTTGACCGTTAAGGGTGCTGTAACCCCCGAAAGTACACTCCAGTCCAAACCAAAAAAAAAATTATTTTCTGTGTTTGTGAATTGTGTGCGCAGTAGCCGCACGTGCATCAACAAAGTAGTGCCAAGCGTGCGCCTGTGTCATAAGTAAAGGGCCGGCTGGCTTGACCGTTAAGGGTGCTGTAACCCCCAAAAGTACACTCCAGTACAAACCAAAAAAAAAATTATTTTCTGTGTTTGTGAATTGTGTGCGCAGTAGCCGCACGTGCATCAACAAAGTAGTGCCAAGCGTGCGCCTGTGTCATAAGTAAAGGGCCGGCTGGCTTGACCGTTAAAGGGTGCTGTAACCCCCAAAGTACACTCCAGTCCAAACCAAAAAAAAAATTATTTTCTGTGTTTGTGAATTGTGTGCGCAGTAGCCGCACGTGCATAAACAAAGTAGTGCCAAGCGTGCGCCTGTGTCATAAGTAAAGGGCCGGCTGGCTTGACCGTTAAGGGTGCTGTAACCCCCGAAAGTACACTCCAGTCCAAACCAAAAAAAAAATTATTTTCTGTGTTTGTGAATTGTGTGCGCAGTAGCCGCACGTGCATCAACAAAGTAGTGCCAAGCGTGCGCCTGTGTCATAAGTAAAGGGCCGGCTGGCTTGACCGTTAAGGGTGCTGTAACCCCCGAAAGTACACTCCAGTACAAACCAAAAAAAAAATTATTTTCTGTGTTTGTGAATTGTGTGCGCAGTAGCCGCACGTGCATCAACAAAGTAGTGCCAAGCGTGCGCCTGTGTCATAAGTAAAGGGCCAGCTGGCTTGACCGTTAAAGGGTGCTGTAACCCCCAAAGTACACTCCAGTCCAGATCCCAAAAAAATAATATTTTCTGTGTTTAGCCGCACGTATATATCAAATCGATATAACATAAATGGAGGACCAAACTTTCTCAGATAAAAATAAAATAGAGAAAGATCAAGAACCACTTCCTCCTAGTGCTGAAGCTGCTGCCACTCATCATGACATAGACGATAACATGCCATCAACGTCGTCTGCCAAGGCCGATGCCCAATGTCATAGTAGAGGGCACATACAATCCCAAATGGCAAAGTTCAGGAAAATGACCTTGAAAAAGACATTTAAATCAGCTGAAGAGAAACGTAAACTTGCCAATATGCCATTTACGACACTGAGTGGCAAGGAACGGCTAAGGTCGATCCCTAGTATGTTCATGACTAGTGGTTCAGCTTCACATGACGATGGAAGCCCTCCTCCCACTAAAAAAATCAAAAGAGTTAAGCTGGCAAAAGCACAGCGAAGAACTGTGCTTTCTAAGAAGATATCACAAATCCCCAAGGAGAGTCCAAGTGTGGTGGTGGTTGCGATGCCTGACCTTCCCAGCACTGGACGGGAAGAGGTGGCTCTTTCCACCATTTGCACGCCCCCTGCAAATGCTGAAAGGAGCACCCACAGTCCACTTGCTGATATGCAAATTGAAGATGTCACTGTTGAAGTACAACAGGATGAGGATACTGGTGTAGCTGGCGCTGAGGAGGAAATTGGCGAGGAGGATTCTGATGGTGATGTGGTTTGTTTAAATCAGGCTCCGGGGGAGACAGTTGTTGTCTGTGGGATGAAACAACTGTCTTGCCATATGTACCATATGTAAAGGTGAAATAAGTAGGGGTAGGGACGTCAACCACCTAGGAACTTCCTCCCTTATACGGCACCTGCAGCGCGTTCATAAAAAGTTACTGTCAAGTTCAGAAACTTTGGCTAAGACCGTAAGCAGTCCAGGGACACCTAAATCCCGTTGTCCTGTTGTATCCAAGCACCTGCAAACCACACCGTCAACTCCCTCCTCGTCAATTTCCTCCTTAGTCAGGTTCGGAAGTAGTCCTGCAGGCCATGTCACTGGCATGACTGACTCTCCTATCCGGGATTCCTCCGGAGGATCCTGCATTGCTACGCCTCCTGCTGCCGCTGCTGCTGTTGCTGCTGCTGGGAGTCGTTCATCATCCCAGAGAGGAAGTAGGAACACCACTACTTTTACTAACAATTGACCCTCCAACAGTCCTTAGCGAGGAGGATGAAGTACGACAGCAGTCATCCTGAAGCAAAACGTATAACTGAGGCCTTGACTGCTATGTTGGTGTTAGACGTGCATCCGGTATCCGCCATTAGTGCAGTGGGATTTAGACAATTGATGGAGGTAGTGTGTCCCCGGTTCCAAATCCCGTCTAGATTCCACTTCACTAGGCAGGCGATACCAAGACTGTACAGAAACGTCAGAAAAAGTGTCCTCAGTGTCCTGAAAAATGCAGTTGTACACAATGTCCACTTAACCACGGACATGTGGACAAGTGGAACAGGGCAGACTAAGGACTATATGACTGTGACAGCCCACTGGGTAGATGTATCACCTTACGCAGCAACAGCAGCAGCGTCACCAGTAGCAGCATCTCAGAAACACCAGCTCGTTACAAGGCAGGCTACGCTGTGTATCACCGGTTTCAGTAAGAGGCACACCGCCGACAACCTCTTAGAGAAACTGAGGGAAATCATCGCCCAGTGGCTTACCCCACTTAGACTCTCCTGGGGATTTGTGATATCTGACAACGCCACCAATATTGTGCGGGCATTACATCTGGGAAATTCCAGCACGTCCCATGTTTTGCTCACACAATAAACTTGGTGGTGCAGAATTTTCTGAAAAGCGACTGGGGCGTGCAGGAGACGCTTTGGGTGGCCCGAAAAATTTCTGGCCACTTTCGCCATTCAGTGACTGCGTGCCGAAGACTGGAGCGCCAGCAAACACTCTTGAACCTGCCCCGCCATCACCTGAAGCAAGAGGTTGTGACGCGGTGGAACTCAACCCTCTATATGCTTCAGAGGATGGAGGAGCAGCAAAAGCCCATACAAGCCTATACATCCACCTATGACATAGGCAAAGGAGGGGGTATGCACCTGACTCAAGCGCAGTGGAGAATGATTTCCGTGTTGTGCAAGGTTCTCCAGCCCTTCGAACTTGCCACACGTGAAGTCAGTTCAGACACAGCCAGCTTGAGTCAGGTCATTCCCCTCATCAGGCTTTTGCAGAAGCAGCTGGAGAAAGTGAAGGAGGAGCTAAGACGGAGCGATTGCGCTCGGCATGTGGGACTTGTGGATGAAGCCCTTCATTCGCTTTGCCAGGATTCCAGGGTGGTCAATCTGTTGAAATCAGACCACTACATTTTGGCCACCGTGCTTGATCCTAGGTTTAAAGCCTATGTGGTGTCTCTCTTTCCGGCCGACACAAGCCTGCAGAGGTGCAAAGACCTGCTGGTGAACACACTGTCAGCTGAAGCGGAACGTGACACGTCAACGGCTCCTTCTTCATTTTCTCCCGCAACTGGGGCTGCCAGGAAAAAACTTAGGTATCCTAAGCAACCCGCTGGCGGTGATGCAGGGCAGGCAGGACCAAGTTTGGACATCTGGTCTGGACTGAAGGACCTGGCAACAATTTCTGACATGTCTACTGTCACTGCATATGATACTGTCACCATTGACAGAATGGTGGAGGATTACATCGGTGACAGCATCCAAGTAGGCATGTCAGACAGTCCATACCTGTACTGGCAGGAAAAAGAGGCAATTTGGAGGCCCCTGTACAAACTGGCTCTATTTTACCTCAGTTGCCCCCCCTCCAGTGTGTACTCCGAAAGAGTGTTTAGTGCAGCCGGGAACCTTGTCAGCGAACTGCGTAGGAGGTTGCTTCCACAGAATGTGGAGAAGATGATGTTCATCAAAATGAATTATCAGCTCTTCCAGGGAGACCAGCCTCCAGAAGGTACAGAGGGACCTGTGGTGGTGGATTCAAGTGGGGACGAATTAATACTTTGTGAGGATGAGGATGTACACACTGAGGAGGGTGAGGAATCGGTGGATGAGGATGACATCTTGCCTCCGTAGAGCCAGTTTGTGCAGGGACACATTAATTGCCAGCTTGTTTTGTGGGGGCCCAAACAAATTAATCATTTCAGCCACAGTTGTGTGGCAGACCCTGGCGCTGAAATGATTGATTTGTTAAAGTGTGTATGTCCTGTTTATACAACATAAGGGTGGGTGGGAGGGCCCAAGGACAATTCCATCTTGCACTTCTTTTTTTTCTTTGCATTATGTACAGTTTGGGGCCTAGTTTTTCTAACTGCCATCCTGTCTGCCACTGCAGTGTCACTCCTAGATGGGTCACGTGTTTGTGCCGCCCACTCGTGTCGCTTAGCATAGTCATCCAGCTACCTCGGTGCAACCTTTTGGACATAAAAACACTATTGTGAGGTGTGAGGTGTTCAGAATAGACTGGAAATGAGTGGAAATTAAGGTTATTGAGGTTAATAATAGCATAGGAGCAGAAAAACCTACAAATTCTGTGATTTTAGCTGTTTTTATGCTTTTTTTAAAAAAAAATACAGATCCAAAACACAAAACCCAGAACCCAAAACACGGAAGGGTGGTTTTGGCAAAACCAATCCAGATCCAAAACACGAAGAAAGATCCAGATCCAAAACCAAAACACAAAACACGAAAAGTGGCCGGTGCACACCCCTAATATATACGTGCGGCTAAACACAGAGAGTAGTGCACTTTGTGGGTTACACCAGCCTTTAAGAAATGAGCCAGCCGGCTCTTTACTTATGGGACACAGGCGCACGCTTGGCGCTGCTCCTTTGTTGATGCACGTGCGGCTACTGCGCACACAATTCACAAACACAGAAAATATATATTTTTTTGGTTTGGAGTGTACTTTGGGGGTTACAGCACCCTTTAACGGTCAAGCCAGCCGGCCCTTTACTTATGACACAGGCGCACGCTTGGCACTACTTTGTTGATGCACGTGCGGCTACTGCGCACACAATTCACAAACACAGAAAATATTTTTTTTTTGGTTTGGAGTGTACTTTGGGGGTTACAGCACCCTTTAACGGTCAAGCCAGCCGGCCCTTTACTTATGACACAGGCGCACGCTTGGCACTACTTTGTTGATGCACGTGCGGCTACTGCGCACACAATTCACAAACACAGAAAATATTTTTTTTTTTGGTTTGGACTGGAGTGTACTTTGGGGGTTACAGCACCCTTTAACGGTCAAGCCAGCCGGCCCTTTACTTATGACACAGGCGCACGCTTGGCACTACTTTGTTGATGCACGTGCGGCTACTGTGCACACAATTCACAAACACAGAAAATATATATTTTTTTGGTTTGGAGTGTACTTTGGGGGTTACAGCACCCTTTAACGGTCAAGCCAGCCAACCCTTTACTTATGACACAGGCGCACGCTTGGCACTACTTTGTTGATGCACGTGCGGCTACTGCGCACACAATTCACAAACACAGAAAAAATATTTTGTTATTTGGTTTGGAGTGGAGTGTACTTTGGGGGTTACAGCACCCTTTAACGGTCAAGCCAGCCGGCCCTTTACTTATGACACAGGCGCACGCTTGGCACTACTTTGTTGATGCACGTGCGGCTACTGCGCACACAATTCACAAACACACAAAAAATATTATTTTTTTAGCACTTGGGGGGAGCACCCCTGATGGACAGAGCACCCCCTGGACAACACTACAGCACCCCTTTAGGACTGGGACACTGCACAGGACTTTGGAGTGGACACAGCCCCTATGGAGAACTGACTGCACAACACAGTCCAGCCAGCCCCTATGGACTTTGAAGTAGTGGACACAGCCCCTATTAACAACAGCAGCACAGCACAACACAGCCAGCCCCTATGGACTTTGAAGTAGTGGACAACAGCAGCACAGCGCAGCACAGCACAGCACAACACTACTCTGCACTACACTACACTACACTACACAGCCCAGCCAGCCCTAACTCCCACCCTCCCTCTTCACTGTCCACAGCCGAGTGAGAAAATGGCACCGACGTGGGTACCTTATATAGGATCCAAAACCCGCGAGACCCGGAATGCGGGATGATGACGTTTTGCCTCGATTTCAGATCCGAGTCAGGCGGGAAAAGTCGAGCCTGACTCGGATCTGATTCAGATCGGGGGGGTTCGGATTTCAGAAATCTGAACCCGCTCACCCCTAATACAGGTAGATTGATATATACGTATACACACACCCAAACTTGCTCATTAGAAATCCCACCTATGATTGGTGGAAGGGCAGAGCCATTAACCAATCAGCATTGCTTAGTGACACCCCACTGACTGCAGAGAACAGAGTGGCCAGCTGCCGAATGCTGCGACTGCAGTATGAAATACTGTATTCAGTGGTATCAGTGACTGTGAGAGGCAGAAGTATGTTGCCTGACCACCGTAATTCTATTTACAAGCACAATTGGAGCGGCCTCTGCCTACATGCCCCCCAGCCCAGTCTCTCCTTGGCAGCCTCTGTGGGCATCGAGGGAGTGGGGGAACCAGGTGTCAGTATTTATATTCTGGTAGAAGGAAATTGCTGCTCCCACAGTACCAGGTATCAGTAATTATATACTGAAATAAGGAAATGGCTGCTCCCACAGTACCAGGTATCAGTAATTATATACTGGGATAAGGATGGCTGCTCCCACAGTACCAGGTATCAGTAATTATATACTGGGATAAGGATGGCTGCTCCCACTGTACCAGGTGTCAGTAATTATATACTGGGATAAGGGAATGGCTACTCCCATGGTACCAGGTATCAGAAATTATATACTGGGAAATGGCTGTTCCCCATACTTACCTACTCTCCTGGAACCTGCGGGAGGCTCCCGATTTTTTGGGTAACCGTTCACACCCTTGGAAGAATAGGCATTTCTTTACTTTATACCCTGAGAGCTAGTGTAACACTGTTTGTGACTGTATTCAATAAACCACACATTGTGTGTATGACATGTGGAAGATGCAGTGTACGTTAGGTTCCCCTCACTCCATTGTATACAGCACTATGTGTATGTAATGTGGGTGTGCTTACCAGGTTCTCTCAGAGTGTAAGAAATTGGTATGTTTGACCGGCAAATCCCGACGCCAGAAGACCGGCATGACAAGATCCCAATAGGTAAGTATTTTTTACTATACCTTACACTCTCCTACCCCTAACCCTCCTTTAGGGGTACCTAACCCTAACCTCGCCCCCCCTAGTGCCTAAACCTAACCCCCTCCTCCCAGCACCCTAAACCTAACCCTCCCGGGGGGGTTCCTAACCGTAACAACTCCTACCCCTAGCCTGACTCCCCCTCAAAGGTGTGCCTAACCCTAAGTCCCCCTGGGAGCCCCTAACCTGCATGCTGTTGTGTGCTTCCGCCACCCGGCTTACCTTCGTCTGGTATGCCGGGCGTCGGGATCCTGTCATAGGGCTAATGATAGGCATCGAAATCCTGATGTCTATCATTAGTCCCCTGCCGGGATTTGACAGTCGGGAAGCCCCGGCGGTTGGTATTTCGACCGTCGGCTTCCTGACTACATCCCCCATGTAATGACTACAAATTCACCACACCGGTTACTATCTGTCAGCACTGTAACTAGCTTTGGTTGAATGAAGCCATAGCACAGAGTGCAGCTCTCCGTGGGCAGCACCGCTGACCATACCCGGTCACTGTACCTGGCTGGCAGGGTGCCTGGGATGGCACCCTGCAGCCAGAATCGCAGGTGCAGAGCCATCTGGATAATTCTCTGGACTTCAGACTGCAGCGATAACAGCCCCCCTAAGCCCCTTGAGGATGCTCTTGGCAGTGCTGTTGTTACGGTCGCTTCCATGGCATGATGTTATGTGCTGAAGGGGCCAATGCCGGAACCGGGCACCGTAACTTGAACTTATGACATATGTAAGGACCTACATGTAACATGCAAAATTTGTAGCATACACAAGAATATGATGACACAAAAGTTTTTTATTTACAAATGGTGGTGGAGAGAATAAGAGGTCTGGTAGAGGATGACCTGCTCACCAGGATGACAATCGCCAATGGCGATTGAGGGAATAGGCACCACCTGAAAATATTAACCCTTGTGGGGCCCCTTGTTGCCAAATGCCATGCAATACTCTTCGCACCTTTGTCTTGCTTTTTTCTTCTAGCTCCTTGCTTTGGACTATGGACTATGATGATGTGGTCCAGCAGTGCAAAGCAGCCAATGTGATGATGAGAATAAGTCCTTCACTTTTCCAGGGGTGCCAGGACCTCTAAATAAGCTACCTGTCAACATCTATGGGAAGGGGACAGGCAGTGGCAAACGCAGGATTTCCAGAGGGGGGTTTCCAAATGCTTAATTTTACAGCGAGTGTGGCCTGCCAATGAACAGGGCATGATTAGTACTTATCCAGCTTTAATAAGCATCATACAAAGTGTATTGTGTGTAATAATTCCAGCATATACAGGGTCGGTGATCACAGTAAGCCATTAGATGCGGCAGTAAGGTCATCCTGCCTGAGCTGAATGTATTCATTTTAGATGTGTGCACCATTCCAGACTATTGGAGCAAGTCCGGGAGTCTGGGGGAGCAGCAGAAGAACCTAGCACTGCCCTGGACATATATGTACATAATGGGCTCTATAGCAGTGCATCTCTAACAGTGCATGTTTTCCAGATCTTCTAGTTAGTGCACAGGTTATTTATTACTGGCTGATACATGTTAAAAGATCCACAGGTGGTGCTAATTATTTCATTTGTGATACTGAGAAGAACATGCAGCACTAGTAACAATCTACTATTTCTATTGTGGTCATGGTGTGGGCTGGGAAGGGGGGTTTCCAGGTAGACGGAAACCCCCCCTGCGTTTGCCTATGGGGACAGGTAGTGGGATGCCTCGGGACACTTCCAGGGGTGCCTCAACTTGGTAGACCAGCATCAAATTAAATTATTTATGGTCCATATAAGGTAAATATGTGGATAAACAGAAGCGAAAACCTGTCCACCACCACATAACTGAACCTAGGGACGACAAGTAAGCACAATTTACTTTATATTTTGTTTTTTTAATTTCTCATTAATAAACTTTTGGCCTAGGGGTGCCTAGAAAACAATGCTGATACACTAGGGTGCCGTGATTCAAAAAAGTTTGGGAACCACTGACCTACACTACAGTGGCGGGCTGGGCTGGGGGGCAGGGTGCCATGTGCCCCCCGGGCCGCAGCGGCATGCGGGCCGCGGGCAGTCTGTGTTACTGTGACACAGACTGCACCGCGTGTGTAGCGCTGACCGGACGGAGTTAGGTCAGTGCTACACAAGTGACAAACACACAGCCGCCAGCACCTTCAGCTGTGTGTTTGTTTTGATCAGTAGCCAATGAGAGTTAGCTGCTGCTGCGCCTACTGCAGGAGCCACTCCATCTTCCGGCTCCCGCAGTGGGCAATGGGAGAGGCGTCATGACGTCTCTCCCATAATGCAGAGCGGCTCGGCCCGGGAAGGACAGACGGAGGAGCGGATGGCGTGGGCGGGGTTTCAGGTAAGTGTTTTTTTTTTTTACTACATGTGTCTACTGGGGGGGGCTGGCACTACAAGGAGGAGACCACTACTGGGAGCACCACAAGGGGGGAACCACTACTGGAGGCACTGCAAGGGGGGGACTACTACTAATGGGGGCAATACAAGAGGGGGACTACTACTACTGGGAGCACTACAAAGGGGGAACCACTACTGGGGGCACTACAAGAGGGAGGGACTACTACTGGGGGCACTACAAAGGGGGAACCACTACTGGGGGCACTACAGGGGGGCGGCACAAGGGGGGACCACTACTGGGGATTATAACTGGGGGCACTTCAAGGGGGGGACTACAACTGAGGGGACTAGTACTTTGGGCACTCAAGGGGGGGGACTACTACTACAAGGGGGGACTACTACTGGGGCACTACAAGGGGGGACTACTACTACTAGGGGCACTACAAGGGGAGGGAACAACTACTAGGGGCACTGCATAGGGGGGAGGGGACTACTACTAGGGGCACTACATAGGGGGGAGGGGACTACTACTAGGGGCGCTACATACTGGGGAGGGGACTACCACTGGGGGCACTGCATCGAGGGACCACTGCAAGGGCAATACTGGGGGTACTGCATAGGGGGGAGACTACAACTGGGGCCACTATTTAAGGGGCACTGCATAAGGGTTACCACTATTGGGGGCACTGCATGGAGTGTGGACTGCTACTGGGGGCACTATATAAGGAGCACTGCATAGGTGGTACCACTACTGGGGGCTCTATATAAAGGGCTTACTACTGGGGGCACAAGGGGCACTGCACAGGGGGGACCACTACTTGGGGGAACTGTATAAGGGGCACTGCATAGGGGGGATCACTAATGGGGGCACTACTGGAGGCCTGCACAAGGGGGTCCTCTCCTGCGGCACAGGGGGGCACTGCATATGGGCACCACGATGGGGCTGTCCCTAATCTTTATTTTTACTTTACATTAATCCCATATGGACCCGCCTCATCCCTGGAACACTTGAGGGGGGGGGCGCCATAGTACACATGTTCTTCGGGCACCCTGGCTACATGCTACTCCTCTGCCAGGACCGCCTGCATGCATTTGCCCCCCAGGCTAAAAGTTGCCAGCCAGCCCCTGACTACAGTACATCCTCAACTCAAACCAGTGCCTCATTATTGGGAGATGTAGTAAAATTAGAGGCATTTGCTGTAAAGGATCACAGGATGAAGGTGATTTATGTGTAAGGGTGGTGGAATGGGGGTGGTGGAGGCTCGAGGGAGTGGAATCGGCACCTCTAGATCTGTGGGAAGGAGACAAATAAGGACACATCAGTTCAGTATTTCCAAGTCTAACACTTGCTACATTGGGTATAATCAACGCGTTTTAAATGTGATACATCCCATCAGTTTATTAATGCTGCATGCATTTACATTTGCGATTAATAACACAAAGGACAGCTCTACCTATAAGAACTGTCCTTTGCAATGTGAGGACTTACGGGTTTATGCTGTCAGCCAATGCATACGGGGGACACTGGGAGGAATCCTATTGAATTCCTCTCACGGATTTCTGTGGAAAGAAGCCCATAGGCTGCTATTGGACAACACAATCTATAGATGGCATTGCCTATTGGATACAATCTATGTAAAGATTCAATCTCTGGAGCTTTGTACATATGGGAAATACATTCAAACCTCCAAACACTGCAGATTTGGGAGGTTTGACCGCATTTTAGTGTTAGTAAATCTAACCCATAGTGATATATGTGCTTCTACCAGAAGGTAGCTGTAGCAGTAGCACAGCGGGACCCCATGATAAGTAGCAGCCACCATATGCAACACATATATTTCCCCTGGGGATACGGCCTTTCTCTCATTAGTAAAAGACCCTTTAGTCTGTCCTGTGGTCTCCATGTCTAAAGCTGGCCACATATCTAAAGAGTATCTGTCCAACCAGCCAACTAGTTGATTGGTTGGAATGAAAATCTGGTACCACATGGGAGTAACTGATGATCAGCAATTTGTGCCTAAATGCCAGAAAACAGATGAAAATGGACGTCAGACAAGTAAGGTAAAAATTTGATCTAAACAATTTGTTCAAACAACAGTTTTTGTCCATTTTATGGTGTTTGGGAGCAAATTGCTGATTGTCATTTGCTTTCATACCTTACCAGATTTTCATTCCAACCAATCAACTAGTTGGTCGGTTGGACAGATAATCTTTAGATGTGTACCCAGCTTAACTCTTGCTACATAATGATATATGTGCATCTATCAGAAGGCGGCTGTAGCACGGCAGGAGCCCACGATAAGTAGCAGCTGCCAAATGTAGCACATCCATTTCCCCTGGAGATAGGGCCTTTCTCTTATTTCCCTTCAGTTTTGTCTTCATCAAGTGAAATCCATGCTCAATCGGATTCAGGTCAGGGGATTGACTTGGCCATTGCATAACATTCCACTTTTTAGCCTTAAAAAACTCTTTGGTTGCTTTTGCAGTATGCCTCGGGTTATTGTCCATCTGCACTGTGAAGCGCCGTCCAATGAGTTCTGAAGCATTTGACTGAATATGAGCATATAATATTGCCCGAAACACTTCAGAATTCATTCTGCTGCTTTTGTCAGCAGTCACATCATCAATAAATACAAGGGAACCAGTTCCATTGGCAGCCATACATGCCCACGCCATGACACTACCACCACCATGCTTCACTGATGAGGTGGTATGTTTTGGATCATGAGCAGTTCCTTTCCTTCTCCATACTCTTCTCTTCCCATCACTCTGGTACAAGTTGATCTTTGTCTCATCTGTCCATAGGATGTTGTTCCAGAACTGTAATGGCATTTTTAGATGTTGTTTGACAAACTCTAATCTGGTCTTCCTGTTTTTGTGGCTCACCAATGGTTTACATCGTGTGGTGAACCCTCTATATTCACTCTTGTAAAGTCTTCTCTTGATTGTTGACTTTGACACATATACACCAACCTCCTGGAGAGTGTTCTTGATTTGGCCAACTGTTGTGAAGGGGTTTTTCTTCACCAGGGAAATAATTTTTCTGTCATCCACCAAAGTTGTTTTCCGTGGTCTTCCGGGTCTTTTGGTGTTGCTGAGCTCTCCGGTGCGTTCTTTCTTTTTAGAAATGTTCCAAACAGTTCATTTGGCCACACCTAATGTTTTTGCTATCTCTCTGATGGGTTTGTTTTGATTTTTCAGCCTAATGATGGCTTGCGTCACTGATAGTGACAACTCTTTGGATCTCATATTGAGAGTCGACAGCAACTGATTCCAAATGCAAATGTCACACCTAGAATCAACTCCAGACCTTTTACCTGCTTAATTGATAATGAAATAACGAGGGAATACCCCACACCTGTCCATGAAATAGCTTTTGAGTTGATAGTCCCATTACTTTTGGCCCCTTAAAAAGTGGGAGGCACATATAGAAACCGTTGTAATTCCTACACCGTTCACCTGATTTGGATGTAATTACCCTCAAATTAAATCTGAAAGTCTGCAGTTAAAACACATCTTGTTTGTTTCATTTCAAAGCCATTGTGGTGGTGAATAGAGGCCAAAATATGAAAATTCTGTCAATGTCCCAATATTTATGCACCTGACTGTATATATATATATATATATATATATATAGTCATATATTGGCATATATATATATATATATATATATATATATATACACACATGCACATGGAGTAAAGGGGCACACTTTGTAGAGACCTCTGTAAAATGGAAATGGATATTCATGACATTGAATGAAATTAACAAGAATTGCCCAATAGGGACACCTTTATACAGTTTTCTCATTTTATTTTTATAATAACACAGATGACAACCGATGGTCACGACGGTTATCCCAGCCTGTGACCTCTTTTGCAGTGCTGGGATTGCAAATGCAGCAGGGGGTGTCATACCAGTGGCGTAACTAGGGGGGGTCGAGCCGGGCTTGTGCCCTGGGCGACGTGGCAGGCCCAGCAGAGGGGGGCGCCAGCCAGGGCATTGTTACCCGCACCGCCCGCTCTTCGCTCCCCCCCCCTTCCCCCGATGAAATTTACTACTGTAGTGAGTGACTACAGCAGCAAGCTGCTGGTGCTGACTGTAGGGGGAGCTGCAGCTGAGATGCGCAGCCCCTCCAAGGCAGTCCTCCTGGCATTCTGCAGCATGCTGCTGATCCTGAGAGCTGCTGCCGGCGCCGGGTGACACGGATAGTGAAAGTTCTCCTTCCCCAGCGCTCTGCAGCTTCACCACTGGTAAGTATTGGGGGGGGGAGCAGCATGTCAGCATGTGTGTATATGTGTATATGCATCAGCGTGTGTATATATGTGTCAGCGTGTGTATCTGTTTCAGCATGTGCATGTGTGTATCTGTATCAGCATGTATGTATCTGTGTCAGCATGTGTGTGCATGTGTCAGCATGTGTGTATCTGTGTCAGCATGTGTGTATCTGTGTTACTGTCAGCATGTATGTATCTGTGTCAGCATGTGTTTGCATGTGTCAGCATGTGTGTATCTGTGTCAGCATGTGTGTATCTGTGTCAGCATGTGTGTATCTGTGTTACTGTCAGCATGTATGTATCTGTGTCAGCATGTGTGTATCTGTGTTACTGTCAGCATGTATGTATCTGTGTCAGCATGTGTGTGCATGTGTCAGCATGTGTGTATCTGTGTCAGTGTGTGTGTATCTGTATCACCGTGTGTGTGTATCTGTGTCAGTGTGTGTGTATCTGTAACATGTGTGTATCTGTGTCAGCATGTGTGTATCTGTGTTACTGTCAGCATGTATGTATCTGTGTAAGCATGTGTGTATATGCATCAGCATGTGTATATATGTGTCAGCATGTGTGTATCTGTGTCAGCATGTATGTATCTGTGTCAGCATGTGTGTATCTGTGTCAGCATGTATGTATCTGTGTCAGCATGTGTGTATCTGTTACTGTCAGCATGCATGTATCTGTGTCAGCATGTGTGTATATACGTGTCAGCGTGTGTATCTGTGTCAGCATGTATGTATCTGTGTCAACATGTGTGTATATGTGTCAGCATGTGTGTATCTGTGTCAGCATGTATGTATCTGTGTCAGTGTGTGTGTATCTGTATCACCGTGTGTGTGTATCTGTGTCAGTGTGTGTGTATCTGTGTTAGTGTGTATCTTTGTCAGCGTGTATGTGTCTGTATGCGTCTGTGTCAGTGTGTGTGCGTATCTGTGTTAGTGTGTGTCTGTATCAGTGTGTGTATATGTCAGTGTGTGTATATGTGTCAGTATGTACTGTATGTGTATATGTCAGTGTGTATGTATGTGTATATGTCAGTGTGTATGTTTGTGTATGTCAGTGTGTGTGTATATATGTGTCAGTGTGTGTATATGTGTCAGTATGTACTGTATGTGTATATGTCAGTGTGTGTGTGTATATGTGTCAGTGTGAATATATGTCAGTGTGCGTATGTGTATATGTCAGTGTGTGCAGCGCCGTAGCAGGACGGCAGTGCGCCCTGTGCTGCACTTCCGCCCCTCTCGCTCACCCCCGCCCCCCTCCTCCCCCTGAGCGCTTACCTTTTCCTCTCGGAGGTGGGTGGAGGGCGGGGATCTTCGCCGGCATCGCTGGTGTGCGCCGCACAGCACTGCAGGTCACTTTCTGCAGACCTCTCCGGAGTCGGGCAGTTCGTGGCCGGTGCCGCTAGAGGATTCCGCCCTGTGCGGGGGCACTGGCCGCACCACCCTCCCTACGGCCCTGAGTGTTTGTTTATGTGTCAGTATGTACTGTATGTGTGTATATCAGTGTGTCTTTATGTGTATATGTCAGTGTGTGTATGTCAGTGTGTGTGTGTGTATATGTGTCATTGTGAATATATGTCAGTGTGTATATGTCAGTGTGTGTGTGTGTATATATTTATATATATATATATATATATATATAGTGTGTGTATACATGTGTCAGTGTGTGTGTGTATATATATATGTGTCAGTGTGTGTGTGTGTATCTGTGTCAGTGTATCTGTGCTGAGAGAGAACGCGGGGGGAAGATGATGGTGTGACTGAGAGACAACGCAGGGGGGGAGCTGATCGCCTGACTGAGAGATGACGCAGGGGGGGATGTGACGGTATGGTGAGAGATGAGGCAGGGGGGAGATGATGGTGTGCTGAGAGTTGACACAGGGTGGCGGTGATGGTGTGCTGTGAGACGACACAGGGGGGAGGCTATGGTGTGGCTGACGGATGATGCAGTGGGATGATGGTGAGGCTGAGAGACGCAGGGGAAACGAAGTTACACAGGAGGCATGAGGCTGGTTGAACCGCTGTTGTATGATGATGACTTTGTTATTATTCCCACACGAACAGGCATCTTCCGGACAATGTGACCTACATGAATAGTGAATACTGACTGAAGACGCCATCGTCCCAGGGAGGATACATTTCTTCAGAGGTTCCACGTTGTGAGAAACCACCGCAGAGGTAAGGTGCATATGGAATGTAAAGGAATGTGCCAAAATATGGGTGTCGTATCATGTTGGCACGCCCCATATTCAGTAGCCACGCCCCTTCCAGTAGGTGACAACTCCCATAATTTTGACGCGCGCCTACGGCGCGCAAGATGTGTTTTGGGTGTGTGTGTGGAGGGGGGGGGGGAACGCCAATCTGAAACTTGCCCTGGGCTCCGCAGACCCTAGTTGCGCCACTGTGTCATACACATGCATTATTTACATTTTTTACAAGAATCGCA
The DNA here is from genome assembly GCA_031769625.1 of Taudactylus pleione. Classification (NCBI taxonomy): domain Eukaryota; kingdom Metazoa; phylum Chordata; class Amphibia; order Anura; family Myobatrachidae; genus Taudactylus; species Taudactylus pleione. Next base: position 6,289,169 of record JAUIMM010000844.1, read on the forward strand.
ATTGCAAAGCTGCCAGCGTGCACCCGCCGTCGCTCCCCACAAGTGTGTATGCACATGCCAATGCAACCGCCAGGTCCCATCACTGCCGAGGACTGGCAGGGTACACATCGTCTAGTATCCAGCCTTACAGTGGCATCACAAGGGGGGTTCAGGGGGTGCGGCCCGCACCGGTTGTCACCCTTCAAGGGGGTGACACCAAAAAGAGCAGCATACAGACCTGCGGGCCGCACCTGCTGCCAGCACACCCCCTTCCCCGTCACCACCGACGACCCCAAGGCCCTGCACGCCGCCACCGCCCACTTGATTCTCTCACTGCGGCCGGCGTCCAGAGCCACACACAGGCACAGAGCATCTCTGTGCCTGTGTGTTGCTCTAGACACCGGCTGCGGCGATGTCATCACGCATGCGGAATGCTGGAGGAAGAAGTAGGTGCGCGCCCGGACACTCCTAGTGGAAGCCAGCCTGGACATCCTAAAGATAGGTAAGTAGTATTGCACAGGAGAGGGGGCACAGCATAAGGGGCATTACTGGGGGCGTTCTGGGGCCACTGCATAGGGGCACTACTGGGGGTACTGTATAGGGGGCACAGTATAAGGGCTTTACTGAGGGCACAGCATATGGGGCACTACTGTCTGGGGGCACTGCATAAGGGGAGCTCCTGGGGGTACTGTATAAGGGCACTACTGGGGTACTGTATAAGGGAACTATAGGGGGCACTATATAAGGGGCGCTACTGGGGGTACTGTATAAGGGCACTATAGGGGGCACTGCATAAGTGGTGCGACTGGGCTTACTGTATAAGGGGCACTACTGGGGGCACTGAGGGGCTATAATACAAGAGGCATTGCATATTGGGCACAACTACAGGGGGCATTGCATAAAGGGGTACTACTAAAGGGGGAACTGCATAATGGGCACTACTACTGTGGGCATTGTGTATAAGGGTCAATAATGTGGTCATTGTGTAAAATGGGCACTACTGAGTGTCAGAACATAAATAAGGGATACTACTTTATGGTATAATGTGGATAAGATTGTGCTACTGTATGGCGTAATTTGAACTGGGGATAGTATTGTATGACCATGTCCCTTTCTTTCAAGATCACATCCCTTTTTTGCGCCACACGCCTTAGGCGCACGCTGTCCTTTTATTGATAAATTGCTGGGGGAGGGGGGGGTCTGCTACCCAGAATATCGGGCGTGGCATCGTCACGCCCGACAGGTGCGCCTGCCATCCTGTGAGGAGCACAGTGTGACTGCTGGACTGGTAAGGGGAAGAGTTCGCGGAGCTGCGCACCTTGGCCCCGATTTTTTTTATTATTTTTTTTGGTGGAAGGGGGGGTGTCACCGTGCATTACAGCACCTGGTGACACCAACCCTAGTGACGCCTCTGCAGCCTTAGGGTGCCTTGAGGATGGTGTTTGGGAAGTGTTAGGGTTAGATTGCTAGTACAGTATTTATAAAGTTTGGGTTGGGCTACAGAGTAGGAAATTATAATGTTTGGAGATTGGGGAGATTTGTCGACGGTAGCAAGATTTAGGAAAGAAATGGAAAGATTATATGCTGAGATCTTGTGAGCCATGAACAGTGGTTCATGAGTAATTACACTTAATGAAATATATGCTTTGTAGCTTCCATGCAACTAATTACAAAGTAGCATAAGTATTTCACGTGCTCATATTTGCATGGCTGATCTGGTACCCTTTTTACCCGGGCCCGCCGCGGCTCTTGACGGGCCTGTTGACAAGAGGAGAAGAGCGGGCCCTTAACATTGCATTCCCTTGGTGGGCCCTTCATGTCCCAGTCCGACACTGCATGTCACAGCGGCTCTGTCGTGCACGAGACCCGGATAGCGACGGGCAAGCTGTCGCTCCGGGTCTCGTACCAAAGGGGTCTTGCTGTCGATGTTGAGTGACAGCACCCCCCTTTGGTGGGTGGGCCGGGGGAGTGGCTGCCCAAACGGAGGCGTTCCCATGTGAACTTCTCCGTTTGGGGCCGGCCCCACTGACATCACGAGTGATGTCAGTGGGAGAGATTTCGGCTCTGTTAGAGCCAAAATCTCTCTGGGGCTTGCGGCAACGATACCCTACCATAAGGGTCTCGTCTGAAGCCCGATGGTCGCGATGGTCGCTATAGTTTCCTTTTCAAAGGGGACAACTTATTTTAAAATGTCCATTAAAAATATGCTTTATCTTCGTATGCTCACAACAATAAAACAATATCCAGCATCGCAGAGTAAACAACAATCAGGACAGTGAATCAGGACAGTGGGCCTGATTCAGCAAGGAACGCAGCCGCAAATTTGCACACACCAGGTCGATATTTTCTCACTGCGCATGCATTGCACTGCGCGTGCATGAACTAGCCTGTGCGATGGGTAGGGGTTCACAGACCATACACAGTGTGTACGTAGACTCTTCCGATTATAATGGCGGGAAGTGCCATTTGTGGGTGGTTGCAGGGGATGGTTGGGCAAACGCAGGCGTGCCTGTGCATTGGGAGATGCCGATAGAGGGGCATACGCAGCCATACGTCTAGTTGCACACAGGAAGCGTCCCAAATCCAGTGACGTCAGGTCAACCACTATTATGCTAATGGATCGATGGTTCTCGATGTTACCGATGTTTACGCTATCTTGCTTTCTTTTACAGCGCACAGTAAAGGTAAGGGGCAGGGGCATTTTAAGAGAGGAGGTGGCCCATGTGCAGCCTCTGTTTGGGCCCCCTCCTCTCTGTTAGCGGCTCAGCAGCACTGAGGACCTCATTCAGAGTCGGTCGAAGCGGCCGCACGGCCATACGCATACGATGTTTTTCTTACTGCGCCTGCGCACGGCTAGCAGAGCGCATGTGCGTACGAGCTCTACCGATCAAAAATACTGTCGGTCGTAGGGCTTCCGACATGGAAGTGGATTGCTAAAGTTGATTGACAGGAAAGACCGTTTGTGGGAGTATACGGGGTGGTGGTCTGGAAACGGAGGCGTTCTTCAGCGTTTACAGGCGTTTTAGGGGAGTGCATAAATTACCTGCTTCATACGACCAAGAATTGCGGATGCATGAAAACGTCACTCTACGAACTGGATGATCGTCCAGGCTAAGGTAGGCAAGAAGTGTCCGTAAGCCACAACAGTACAATCGTTAATCTGATGTTACCTGCGATGTTTCGATTTGGAACCACACAAACCAAGCAGCTAAGATTCCTGCATTGTAACTATTAACACTGCTAATTACCTTGTAACTCATTTCACTTGCGTGTGCATTAGGGAGTTCGTAACACAAATGTTTCTTTGTGCTTTTTAAACAGTTTTTGGATAAAACAGTTTTTAAAACATCTAGCATTGTGTTTTGCGTAGCAGCCTTTTCAGATACCACACTGTTTAAACCTTGTATAAATTGATATAGTTAAAGATAGACATTTTTGGTATGAAACTTTTTTATTTTTGTGAAATTTGCTTTTCATCACAATGTAAAGAATAATTGTTTAGGCAACATTTGTATATAATTAAAATAATGAAAAAGAAAAACATTTTTTGTCCAAAAAAGAAAAAGAGCTTGAGACATTGGTGACAAGAAATATGGGGACTGGACAACAGGTGAGGGTGGAGATATCCAGGGCTACTTGCGTCGTTTGGGCCGGCTCGGAGGAAGAGGTAAGCTACGGACAGCCTACTGGCCTGGCCAGAGATAGGTGGGATTTTGTCTGGCCTAGGCATAGGGCTCTCCATACTTGCGGGGGTGGCTGTTGGGCTGCCAGAGGTGGTGGTCCTGGGAGGAAGGGAGTTTCGCTCCATCATTGCAGGTGAGTTGGCCTGCTCCTGGGTATTGGCCAAACGATCTAGGGCCCCAGCAATGGTCTCCAGGGCCACCGCCACCCTCACCAGCATGGTCTCCATCCTCAGAAGAACACATCTGTTCTCCTGAGTTTGGGAGACCAACCTGGTGAGGAGAGGCACTGCTCGGTCTGCTGGTTGCCCTGGAGTAGACTCCACAGGGTCCCCAGATGGAGTACTTGGATCCTCCCCTGCAGAGTCTCCATCTGTGCTGGACCCAGACCTGACCTCAGGAGCAGGCACTACCTCCTCTGAGTCTGGAATGTAAAAAAAATTTTTTATTTTTTTTGCCCCCCCAAAAAAGCATAGACGTTTCAGCTTTATACTTTTTGTCTAACAAAATTAAATTACCTTCTTGCACATGTGGAGCGTTGAAGTCGGCCATGTCAGTGTCCATAGTGGACACGCCGACTATCTCCTCTTCCGTCACACATCCCTGAGCCAACGTCTCCAACCTTGTCAAGGCCAGCTCCTCAGGGATGGGACCACCACCTGTCCCCGCAGCATGGTCCACCCTACTCCGTAGCTTCCTCTTCAGTTGGTACTTGAAATCCGTCCAGCTGTCAATGTTATTTTTGAAATTTAAAGTGTTATTTTTTTTAAAGCAGATCAAGCTTTGGACTTCAGTACACTCACAATGTAATTTTCTTACCGTTTTTTTTATGACTTTCTGTGTTCTGTAGGTTGTCCCCACAGCATTAACAGCCCTGGATATCTCCTCCCAAATCCTGTCTTTGGCTCCAGCCCCCATATTTCTGGGTGCATTGACTAGGTTCTCCATTATCATGGTCACCAATGTCTAAAGCTCAATCCGTGAAAATGGAGGGTTTCTGGGCCTTGGCCTTGGCCTGCTTGGGCCCGCCTCCTCCTCCTCTACTGGTGGAGTTTGATTCCCAGCACCTACAACAATTTTTAAAACAGTACAAAATTTAATTTATTTTTAAGGGAAATATGACCAGTTCTTGTGTTGTGTAAAAAATGTGATTTGCACTTACCTGGCTCAGTTGGCCTCTGCTCACCATGCTCCTCGGTTGACATTCTGCTAACCTGTGAGAGAGCATGAAGAATACTGCTTGTGCAGACTTTTTTATAGATGTGAGCGCATCCCTGGATTGGTTACCCGTGCATCCTTATTTCCCTATGTACAAATGCACACCTTTCCTGCATTCCGTAATCACTGCGTGGGTTGGGCTAGATGTGAGCGCATCCCTGCATTGGTTACCCTTGCATCCTTATTTCCCTAACTACAAATGCACACCTTTCCTGCATTCCATAATCACTGCGTGGGTTGGGCTAGATGTGAGCGCATCCCTGGATTGGTTACCCGTGCATCCTTATTTCCCTAACTACAAATGCACACCTTTCCTGCATGTTTGATTGGGGTTTGGTTTCTTTATTTAAGGCAAAGCCAAATGTTCCCTTACTTGTGGGTTGTAGTTGGAGTGTTTGGTGGTGCAGGAGGTGTTTGCTAATAGTTTAATAGTTTGAAGTTGATTGAGAGGTGCTTGTGTGTGTAGTTTGAGAGGTGTTTGTTTGAAGTTGATTAAGAGGTGCTTGTGTGTGTAGTTTGAGAGGTGTTTGTTTGAAGTTGATTTAGAGGTGCTTGTGTGTGTTTTTTTGGGGGGGGGTTATTTTATTTTGGTTGTGTGTTTTTTTTTTTTTTAGTGTTGTTTTTTTTGTGTTCCTTTCTTTTTGGGTTGGTTTTTTATTGGTGTTCCTTTTTTGTGGTGTTTGTTTTTTGTGTTCCTTTTTCTGTGGTTGTTCTTTTTTGTGTTCCTTTTTTGTGGTGTTTGTTTTTTGTGTTCCTTTTTTTGTGGTGGTTCTTTTTTGTGTTCCTTTTTTTGTGGTGGTTCTTTTTTGTGTTCCTTTTTTTGTGGTGTTTGTTTTTGTGTTCCTTTGTGGTGGTTCTTTTTTGTGGTCCTTTTTTTATTTTTTTTGTGGTGTTGTTTTTTGTGTTGTTTTTGTGTTGCCAAATTTGATTGCTTTGGACTTTGAAAAACCCCGTTAGTTTTTGTGCTTGATCCGGTGACTTTTTTGGTTTGGTTGGCCGGGCTTTTGTCTTCTTCCTAAATCCAACGTTATTCGAAGAATCAAGTAAGTGTGCCAGCATACTGCATTTTGTTTTTTATTTTTTTGGGATCAACAATCCTAAAAATCGTTCATTTTTTTTTTTTTTAAATATTACTTAAAGGTGTTTAACACCCCATTTTGGACTTGAATCAGGTAAGTGTCTATTTTTTCAAACCTACACTTTTTTTTTAATTATAATTTTTATAACCAAATTTTTGTGGAATATTGTTTATTGTTCTATTTTTAAATTGTAATTTTGTACATTTAACAACAATTCATATTTGTGAGTTTACAAATTAAGCATGGTTTTAACACTAAAAGTAGTAATATTGGTTTGACCTCAAAAAATGTTTGTTTGTTTTTTCCCTCTCATTTTAAAATCATACAACAAATACACATGTAGTGATTTCCGAAGATGGCACTGCCCGACCCTGTAAGAATATGCACCATTATTATAAAGCTCAGTATTTTTGCACAAAATATCAAAATACACTTTGGAGAACCAATTAAAAATATAAATTTAACTTTACAGAGCAATGTTGGACAGCTAATAGTGGCCATGTTGACCCCCACCAACCTTCTTCAGCCTCCTCCTGGGTGTAGGCATAGGAGGCGTGCAAGGGCCAAGATATATAGAACACGTGTCACCCTTTTTGGAATGCCTGATGATGTGGTTGTAACCACTTATCGCCTGCCTCCAAATATTATCCTAGACACTCTTTCAATAATAAAGAATGATCTAGAAAGTCAGATTAACATTCCTACAGCAATCTCACCACTTACACAGTTGTTGGCAGTGTTACATTTCTGTGCCTCAGGGTCCTTCCAAACCACTGTGGGGCTGGTGGGTGGCCTCTCCCAGCCCTCATTTTCACGGATCCTGAGGCGTGTGCTAGATGCATTTTTCAATCATCTAGCACATTTTATTAGTATGCCTTTGGATACGGAAGCCCTTGATGTGGTAAAGCAGAAGTTTTTTTAAATTTCAGGCTTTCCACACGTCATAGGGGTAGTGGATGGCACTCACATAGCACTTCAGCCCCCTGCGTGCAGGGAGCAAATATATAGGAACTGCAAACATTACCATTCCCTAAATGTAATGGTGCTATGTGATGCCTCCCTCCAGATCCTCTCCCTGAATGCCAAATTCCCAGGCTGCAGCCATGATGCGTATGTGACCCAGCATTCAGGGATTTGGCCCAAATTAAGCACACTGCAAGCTGGTGACACGTGGATTCTTGGTAAGTAAAAATCCAGTATGTCTTTGTAGTAATAGTGTAAACAGGTTCTCATGGTAAATGTATATCTTTTGTTGTCCCATTTCCATCAGGTGACAGTGGATATCCTTGCATGCCCTGGCTGCTGACTCCTTATTTGACTCCCACACCAGGGCCCCAAACTCAATATAATGCCACGTTTACTGCCACCAGGCAGGTGGTGGAATGCTGTATCGGCCTTTTAAAGAGCCGGTTCCGGTGTCTCCACCACTCTGGTGGTGCACTCATGTACTCGCCGGATATGGTTTTTTTGCATTGTGGTCCTGTGTGGGATTTTACACAACATTGCAATAAGGAGTCGAGTACCCATGCAGCCAGAGGAGGCCTTGCCAGAGGATGGCCCCCCGGAGGAAGGTGTTGTGATGCTGTCGGGGGGGCCAGACGCGATGATGTTGTTTCACGATTTTTTAGGTATGCATATTTAAATTTTTTGGAAAAGAAAACACAATTTTGCAAAATATATTCTAATGTGTCCCTTTTTCTTTTGTTTTCTTTTCCTACCAACAAAATCACAACACTTTCCAAAACATGCAAAAAAAATGGAACCTATTGGCAATACCCTGTATGTTTTTGGACAACTAATACATTTTGCATGGATATCCCCCAACATGTTTAGTTAATTTGCCTTTTGTTTTAGTAATTGATGTTTTCCATTCCAAAATCTGTTTGTTTTTTACTATAGTTGTTTATGTTTGACTAAGCCAGATGTTTAATTTGCCCAAACCATGAGGACATTTGTTATGTGTGAATCTGTTATGAATTTTTTGTTACCATTAAAAGCCTGTTGGCAACATGTTTGTTATGTAATAAATGTTTTAAATTAATTAAAAATGTTGTTGTTTGTTTGTTTTAAAAAATTGTAAGCCATTTTGAGGTGTATAATGTATGCCAACCCATAATTGAAAAATAAACAACATTACTGCAAATTTTCTTAAGGTTTACTAATACATGTTTTAAGTTATTACACTATGGAAAGGCACCCACCTTTGTTCCTAAATTTTTGGACATGCAGAATTACACCGTTTAATGTGTGTCAAAAAAGATTACAAATGTTGTAAATAACAAAACTTTATTTTTTTTTGTTAAATGTCATAAAAATGTAAAAAACCAAAATAAAAAAAACTACACATCCTCCAAACGCCCCACTAATCTTTGGAGGCAGCAGTAGGCCTGCATTAAGTAGCCCGAGGTCTCTTGCAGCTCCTCCCGAATTTCCCTCAGGATGTGGGTTAGATCTGTGGAAATTAAAAAATATATTAGGATTCAATACTTCATTACAATTAGAAACATTTGAACATTACACATTATTCAATGTACCAAAAAGTGTTTAAACACACTGATGTGTGTTTGAAAGTATCAGACACACAACATTATTAATAGTTTTCTACTTTTCTGTTGTTCAACTAATTTTAAACCCTAACTATGTGGCATAAGCCAAAGGCCCTGATTTAGACCCGGACACAAGTGGCCGGACGCACTTACGGCGTACGAGCCAAAAAATGCAAATTCAAGCGCTCGCTCGTAATTTCGTACGCAGCTAATCTTCCACCCCATAGTCTACCAACCCCTCCTCTAGCTAACGAGCGAGCCAAATTGCGACCGTACATCTCCAATTTTGCATGCAGGGAACGCTCGCACCAGTCCAAACCGGAAGTGGGCCTGTCAGTTTTCGATTACCTGCTCGTTCATTCTGCATATATCCTTTAATCGTATCATGCCAATCAACAGATCAATTAGCTTAATTGCTCTTCACATTTTTTTTTTTTTTTAATTTGCAATAAACTTTACTCTTGTCCGTGTTTGTTTTTTCACGCAGAATACGTACGGATTAAACAATGGTTTCCTTTATCCAAAATACATGTTTGTGTCATTTTTCATATTGTTTTCCGTGTTTTGTCTGACACATATTTTACTTGTTTAATTTTTTGATTTAAATTAGCTAATGCATGTCACTGCATTAAGCCAATCATAACTCACATTAGATTTTTAAGCCTGTCGAACACATGACTCATACACTAACCAATAGAATGGTTCCTGTTAATTTTCCAAATACATTAGCCAATCAAAATTATTTTCTTGGCTTTATTAAAACTGTTTTTTCCGAAATCCACCATTGCCATCATGAGAGCCTCTGCGTTCACCAGGCGGGAGCTGCTAGTCCTGACGGAGGTAATGGACCGGCGGATAACCAGCCAGCCTCCCCCCATCACCAACAGAGAGAAGCGATCCGCCTATGCGGAGGTTCGCCGCTGCCTGCGCTCCTTCGGCTCACGCCGACAGATTGGCCAGCTGGAGCACAGGTGGTCGGATCTGCAACGACGCACGCCATGCTTTCTGGCATGTTTCAGACAGCAGATAGCTGAAAGTAAGTTTTTTTTTTTTCGCTTTATTTTTTTATGTTGTGGCCCTATTTGCGTGTGCATGTTTTCCTTCTTGCCCTGTTTGTTTATTTAATACATATCTGCGTGTGCATGTTTTCCTTCTTGCCCTGTTTGTTTATTTAATACATATCTGCATGTGCATGTTTTCCTTCTTGCCCTGTTTGTTTATTTAATACATATCTGCATGTGCATGTTTTCCTTCTTGCCCTGTTTGTTTATTTAATACATATCTGCATGTGCATGTTTTCCTTCTTGCCCTGTTTGTTTATTTAATACATATCTGCATGTGCATGTTTTCCTTCTTGCCCTGTTTGTTTATTTAATACATATCTGCGTGTGCATGTTTTCCTTCTTGCCCTGTTTGTTTATTTAATACATATCTGCGTGTGCATGGTTTGTTTTTTTAAATTTTTTCGTCTCTAAATATTTTTTCAGGATGTTTTATAGTTTAAAAATTAATCCAACCTTAAATTGTTATCCATCATTTAAGGGCAGAGCGCAGAATACGCCGACATTGGCAGCGACGCCGTCGGCCACGTCCCCTATCCCCAACTCCCAGCCAATCCTCCTCTCCCCACCCTACCCCTAATTCACCCTCCAACCCAGCATGGCCAGACCCAGATGCCCTTCCCTCTAGTATACTTCCCATCCCTCAAAATTCACCCTCCCCTCAACCCCCCTCTCTCTTTTCGTCTCCCTCCCCTCCAACCACCCCTCTCTTTTCCACCCCCTCCCCCCCTTCAGAAATCACCCCTCCTCCTACAGACCTGCATTGGCCCACCTCCGAGGAGGATGATGGTGATGCTTCAGGTCCAGGCGGCATTGTCAACGGTATGTTTCCCTTTTACCTTGTTTTTACAAAATTTTGGGGGGGATGTTCTCCTTTGCATGTGCATTTTATTTGTTAAATTTTTTTAAATGTTTGTTAGATATATCTGGTTTTAGAAATGTCTATGATGTTTGGCCCTTACACATATCACACATGACCAAACACTCATACTTGTATCTCTTGTTTACGGTACCCACCAAAGTAGTTTTTCGGTGTTTTTCTCTTTTTTTACAATTTCTTGCTTTTGTCGTGTTTATTTCGAATTTACTTGGGCAAAGAATGTTGGCTTTGAATTGTAATGTTTGTCCAATTTATTTTGGGTTTGAAAATTGCATTTCCTTTGGCAGTTGTTTCTCAAACAAAATTATGGATTTTTTGATTAAGGTCCACAATTTTTAAACCCACAGAGGACCAGAGGCGGCTGACGGAGGCAGCAGCGTGTGTGGAGAGGCTGAGGGGCCATGTGATAGGCATGCTGGTGGTCCTCAATCACATAGCAGGGATCCTGCGGCATTAATTTTTTTCATTTAACAAAATTTTGTCACTTTTTCAAATACTAAAAAAAAAGGTTCGTTTGAAGTCTCATTCCTTCTCTGTAAATATTATATTGTTTAACCTTACCTAAGTCGACTATTGCAGCAAGTTTTTAAAAGTAATGTAACTTAGATTCGAGAAAGCTGAATTCGGTCAGCTGGCACATTCAACACCTAACAATACCAATAGGTTTATTTTTTGTTTGTTATAACTATTTTTATTTTTGGGGGGGGTAAGGTAAATATTAAATGAAACCTGTTTAGGCCGAGAATCCAAAACATACTGATTCACCATAATACCTTGGTGTGTTTGATTTGATCCACCAAGCATTGTAAAATACTGCACAATTTAAATCATAAATGGATTAGCCCTTAATCAAGTTTCCAATTTGGGAACCACGTTACACTGCATATAATTTAGAATGGAAATGTTTGTTATAATGTCACAAAAATTTATTAAGTAAAAAATTAGAAACACAAAGTGATTAAGGACAAACAATACACACAGTGAAAACACTCGTCAAAAAACAGCCTACACCAAAAATATACAAAAACAAAACAATCAAGAACTGTTTGACGAAGTAGCATGCCAACATGATTCCACAAATGAGTTGACGACAATTTTGGTCCAGAAGTTAAATCCAATGTGTCCACATGAAGTCATTTTTTAAGAACAGGTAGTAGTCATGGTTTTCACGATAAATATTATGGAATAAAACACACAAACAAAACAAAAATTTAAATTGTTAATTACATTATTACATGTCTACATTGTGTCATCGCACTTCATTTTGGTCAATAATTACCAGAAAAAACGGGCCACAACATCATCATGTATGGCCCCCCCACATACAGACATCCGACCAACCTCGGGGGGCCATCCTCAGGCAAGGCATCCTCTGGCTGCATTGGGACACCACTCCTTATGGCAATGTTGTGAAATATCCCACACAGGACCACAATTTTCGAAACCATATCCGGCAAATACATGAGCTCGCCACCAGAGCAATGGAGGCATCTGAATTGGCCTTTTAAAAGGCCGATACAGCGCTCCAACACTTGCCTGGTGGCTGTAAGTGCGGAATTATACTCACTTTGTGGCCCTGGTGTGGGAGCCAAATAAGGAGTGAGCAGCCAGGGCGTGCAAGGGTAGCCACTGTCTCCTGTGAACAAGAAATTACAAAATCAGGATCACTGTGTATCAAGCTTTGTATTGCTTTCTTAAAAAGGTCTACACTTACCCAGAAGCCACGCATCACCAGCTTGCAGGTTGTTTAATTTATGCCAAATCCCTGATTGACAGATGACGAATGAGTCATGTGCACTCCCGGGTAATTTTGCATTCAGGGACAGGATCTGGAGGGAGGCATCACATACAACCATTACATTCAGTGAGTGATAGTGTTTTCTGTTCCGAAAAATGGCCTCCAGCCGTGCAATAAAATGATGGAGGTGTTTGAAAAGGGCCTCCATCACTGCCCTCAGGATCCTTGAAAAGGAGGATTGGGAGATTCCCGCAACTATTCCCACCGTGGTTTGAAAGGATCCTGAGGCACAGAAATGTAACACCACCATAAATTGCGTAAGTGGTGGTATTGCTGTAGGACTATCAATTTGCCGCTCAAGATCACTCTCTATTAATGAGAGAGTGTCTATAATGATTTGGGGCGGAAGACGGTAGCGCCTTAACACCTCATCATCAGGCATTCCAAAAAGGGTGACACGTGTTCTATATATCTGGGGCCGAGCACGCCTACGATGCCTACGCCTGGGACGAGATTGAGGTTGGTCGGCTTCCGGCAGCATGGCCACAATAATACGACCAACATCAACCTGAAATTGTAAGAATTGTAGTTAAGGTATGTTGCCCCCCCAAAAAAACAAAAAATACTTATCTTTACGATACAATCCAAAGATGCTTACATGCCGGGGTATTGTCATGATATCAAAAAGCTACATTTCAAAAGACCATAATCAGTTAAGATTTTGTGGTGGCCATTTTGTAATCTTGTTTTTTGAAAATGCACACAAATAAAGGGGGTAAACACACATTTAAAAAAATAGGAAACCGACATTGAGAGGTTCGCATTTTTACAAGGGAAATCAAGCCTACAAAAGTGCGCAAAATGGTTAGCATTTTTACAAGGGGAATCAAGCCTACAAAAGTGCGCAAAATGGTTTGCATTTTTACAAAGGGAATCAAGCCTACAAAAGTGCGCAAAATGGTTTGCATTTTTCCAAGGGGAATCAAGCCTACAAAAGTGCGCTAAATGGTTCGCATTTTTCACATCCCCAAAAACCAGGAAAAAAACCGTAAAGACCCCAAAATATGCGAAGAACAAGACATGCACATTTAACAAACAAGTTAAAATCAAAACTTACCAATAAACGATAAAGAAGTCACAGAACAAAAATGTCGTTGGGGCACAGCCAAAATAAACCTACAAAAATAAAAAAAATAAAAAATTAATTTTTGGGCCAAACCCAAAAAAAACGAGAACCATATTTTACAAAAGGATGAGGGGAAAAAACTTACACAGAAAAAACACCACAACTAAAAAAAACCACACCAAAAAATGAGAACGGAAAGTTATCCAAAAAAAAACGCCTCTAACACAATCCAAAAATCCGCCAAACACAACTCCCTCCAACAAACCACTCCGAACAACGTAACCTCCAACAAACAACAACCGCCACCTCGACTTGAGTCGCCAAAAGCCATAAATAGTGTTTCTTTTCCCGCTCAAATTAAGGACGGATCATAGGAACGCACAATCAATGATGCGGCCGAATAATAAGGACGCATGTATAAATACGTCACGGAAAAAAACAAACGGTCTGGTGTAGTTCTTGTTTTTGCTTGAAAAATGGCTACAGACCAGCCAAACAATGGCCAAGAGGTGGCCGGTAAGTATTTCTCACATTTCTAATCAAGGCTGATTTTGAAACAGAATATAGTGAAATATTGACATCTAAAGTCAAATTAATTTAATGTAAATAGGTGTTGAGGATGACATGGAAGGCTGCTGGGCCCAGTATTCCGGCCAAAGCTGGCAAAAAGAAAAGGCAGCCACAATTCACAAGAAAGGAGATGGAGGTTTTGGTTCAGAAGTGTGTGGACATCCTGCCACAGGCAGACAGGAATATGGGTGTAAGCCAGAAGTGGAGAATGTGGGAGGAGATAGCCAGTGCTGTCAATAGGGTGGGTGTTTATGTCCGTCTAGCCCGGTATGTCAAACGCCGGTAAGTAAAAACTTAAATTAGAAAATAAAAACAGGGAAAAATAATGCAGGAATAATGCCTACTTTTTCACCCACAGATGGCAAGACTTCAAATATCGCCTGAAGCAAAAACTGGCTGACAGGGCTAGGCATGCAAGGGGGACAGGTGGGGGTCCCACCCCTGTGTCATTGGAGCTGAATGATTTGGAAGAGCTGGCACAGGGGTGTGTGCAGGATGTGGAGGTGTTTCTGCTGGCTCTGCAGGGAAGGAACCAGTACATCCGGCTGAGGACCCTGCAGAAGCCAGTCCAGGGCGATCCCCCTCGCAGGCAGTGGCACTCCTCACAGAACTCAATTTTAAATCAGATTACCTTACGGAGATTCTGCAGAGGATGGACGCCAGTCTGCTATGGGTGGCTGAGGCTCTGGAGCAAAATGCTGCGGCCAACGTGACCATTGGTCAGGCCCTGGCTGAAAATACCAGGGCCAACATCAGAATAGCCAATGCCCTGGAGCAGCTCATTCACCAGCACATGGTGGAGCCGACCTCCCTTCCTGCCGGAACATCAGGATCCTCCACCTCTGGCACAACAACAGCCATTCCTCCAAATGTGCCTAGCCCTGTGCCTAGTCCAGAGGCCCCAACATCTGCCTCTGGACAGGCCAGCCAGAGGACTTCCCGGACCAGTTCTGGCGCCCACCCTACCCCAGCCAAACGTGGAAAAAAACGATGACAGCACTGGCTACTTTTCCCACACTCCTTCTGTGCTTGCCCCATATTCCTTTCGGGCCAAAACTTCCCTCTCCTTTCTTGTGAATTGTTTTTAATGTGTTTGTTTAAGTTGGCCAACACTGGTAATATGTTTTACAGATTTTTTTACGTTATTATTGCCTAACACTGCCCAAAAAGTGTATTTGCAAAATGCACCCCAAAACTTGAAAAAATTGTCTCTGAAAATAAAAAATTGACAAATGATCTCCATTGTATTGTGACATTATTTAAAAATTGTTTGAGAGTTAATCCTGGCCCACAAGCCAAAAACGTCCTCCAAATAAAAAAATATGTGTTTTTAAAAAAAGGGTTCTTTAAGGAACACTGTAAAATTAAAAAAAGGATGCAAAATCTCCTTTCCTAAGCAAAATGGTAAAATACACACAAACATGATGACATTATTGTTACAATAGCACAAAACCAAATTCCAAAAATAAAAACATTCAAACAAATTTACGCTAATTGATTATGTAATCCTGAAATTAGCAGCTGAGATTTACACCTGCATACGGTTTTGTGCTAACCCAAAAAACTAGTTTCAAAACACATTACAAGCTGGTTTGCAATTCAAAGTTGATTGTTTTTCTGACAATCCATGATAAATCGATGAAACATCGAGGAGGCCAGGAAAAGAGGACAAGGCCATCGCCATCGTGGTCGAGTAATCCACACCCCAAGCTGTGCGAGCAAGTTGAACGGAAAGAGGATCAGCCAGTGACGTATGATTTGGTACGAACACATTTGCCGTACGCATCTGAAACTTTATGTACGCCCCAAAAACGCCTCGCCACGCCTGCCTTTTTCCATCTCCACCCCCCGTCAACGCCCAAAAACGGCCTTTTCTGTCAATCACATTTCACATGTCACTTCCTGTTCGCTATTTGACGAACGAGAGAAAAAAAGCTCGCAATATGCCGTACGCACATGCGCAGTATAGCACCGGTGCATGCGTGGTTTAACAACATCGGAATGCAACGAGCGTACTGATGCTAATGAACGGCTCTGAATGAGGGCCAAAATCCACTATGATGATGTTACAAATAATGGGAGGTGTATTCTTAAGTCATGATGGCCATATCCTTAAAACACAATGCACGTATTCACTTCTAGAATGTTGTTGATAAACCAAAAATAGAATGTTTTTTTTTGCTATGTAAAACATCACTTTGCCTAAGTACATTAGTACATTTTAAACACAGTGTACACAACATCAACAAGGGTAGTCTGGTTCCTAGCACCTTGCCAAGTTTGGTGACAGGTTTTTTAACATTGTAAAATACTAATCCAAATTTAATCATTATTTCCTCAAACTCCAAAACATTTTTGAAAAAACAATAAACCTATATTTTTGAGGTCCCCAAATAAAAAAAAGGGCCAGCCAGTAAACATAAGGTTGTAAGTCTGAAAAACAGCATTACTGCGCAATGATGTTGAACCCCATACAGCAAATTTTCTAAACAACAAAAAAAGGTTAGAAATTTGAACAAATACATGGATAACAACAACACCCCAAAAAATGTAATAAAAAAAAACATACCCTGATAGTGTTCCGACACAGCAACAGATGGTGCCGGAGAAGCTTCGGGTGAGGGAGAATATTCGGGAGTGGGGGGAATGGTTGAAGGGGAAATGCAGCAGGAAAGATCACAGGGAGGGGAGATTTGCAACATTTGGGATGAGCGGGCAGGGGAGGGAGGAAGACTTGGGGAGGATTGGAAGAGGGAGGGAGGGTTACTGAGGGAGTATGGTGGTGGGGAGGGAGGGCTGGGTTGAGGAGATGCAGGTGAGGGCTGCTGGTTGACAGTAGCTTGTCTTTGCACTCGGCGTGCCCTTCTCTGTCTCCGCTGGGCTTCTAAAATGTAAACATAAAATACAAAAAAAAAAGTTTAGAATTTCGGTTACACAATGCAAGTACACATTCTGTACAATAGGGACAACATACAGGAGGGTTCTTTAACATTGACTAAAATAATTGGCAAAGGAACATACATTTTTAACAGTCCACTAATTAATACTTTTAAACAAATGCATACTTACGTCTGCGTATTTGTGCCCGCAAATTCATGAGGAGCGCAGGCGACCGGCGGCCCAGGTCCAACCAGCGACGCTCTAATTGGGCAATGTTTCGCCTATACCCCGCTGATCGGAGGGCTCGCCTCACCTCCACATAGGCGGTCCGTTTTGTGCGATTAGAAATGGGCGGCACAGCCTGGGTGATACGCCTGTCCATGATGTTTACCAGGACAAGCAACTCTCTCCAGATAAACGCTGCGGCTCTCATGATGGCAATGGGCGTTTTTACAGAAAACATGAAATAGACATGGGGTACAAAAAATATGTTTGGCTAAAATATTTACACTTTCCTCAAAAACGCCACTATTGGCCAATCCTTTAATCATGTGTCCCGAAAAATAAGGTCACATTTGATTGGCTACAACACGCAGTGTGCAATTGCAAACATAAGAGTGCAAATGATCCTAACGCAAAATGCACATGCATTTATAAAGTTAACACAATTAGCAAACGGACATTCACAGTTAATAAACCTTACTTTGTTTTTAACATTGTGTGAAAAAATAAGAACGGAGAAAACAAACACGAAATGAACAATAAAGTTTATTGACACATGAGAAAAAACTTGTTTGAAAGAACAGCAAGAGTTAAACACTTAATTAGATAATTGCCAACAAGCTAATAACAAGCTGATCGATAGTCCATGTAAACATGACATGTGACCATCAAAACAGCACATACGGCCGCAAACATCAGAACATAATTAGCATACAGCGACTGACAGCGCCTGACTACGATTGACTCATCGTTCGTTCAGATCAGTCGGTAGCTAGAGGAGGTGCAGTGCTAATGAATGGGCGTCACTTTGTTTACGATCGCCCTGCCGTACGTTCGGATTTTGCGGTCGTTGATCGTACGACCGTGCGGCCGCTTCGACTGACTCTGAATGAGGTCCTGAGTGCTGTAGATTCTGGCTTCCTGCCAGAATCTACAGCGCATGCGCGAGTCTCCAGGAAAATGGTGCCCGTCCCTTCTTTCCCGGGGACATCTTTTCTGTGCATGCGCAGATCACTGGGAAAGTGGCCAGTGAGTGTTTGCTGCTCTGCAGCGCCAATCCGGTGCTGCGGAGCAGCACTTTGGGATCGGTGGAGAGGTAAGTATAATTTCCTGTAGGTGCAGGGTATGCAATGTGGGCCCCCCTGGACCCAGGGGCCCGTGTGAACCGTGTACCTTGCACCCATTATAAAGATGCCTATAGTAAGGGGGTGGCATTATATAGTGCTGGCCGTCTGTGTTTAGTGCTGCGATTGCCGTGCGTATAGATTCATTAGCATATTTTCGCAGCGGACGATTGCGTGCGTATGCAGACTTGCGTTCCATGCTGAATCAGGCCCAGAGCTCACAGGATCTGTGGGAATCCCAACATAATTGCAGGCCTCCAATATGATGTTCTTATAGGCAAAAGGCTACAGCCCGATCTCGGAAGCTATCCAGATGCTGACATTTTAATTTTTACCTTCCTGCTACAAATCTCTTTATTGAGATACATTATTAGGGCACTTTATATTGTTGCTGTTTAAAGATAAGAAACAAGTTTAGTTACTGATTACTTTTGTTATAAAAAGACTTGGATTACTTTGATTTTGGCCCACATATTCAATATAGTAAATTTTATACACTATTGTTCCCTTTCTAAACAAAACTATACATTGGTTACGGCTGTGGAACTAACATCCTTTTTGACTATACATTGAATCATAACTTTTGTTGTTGTACTGTGGTTGATGTGGTAATAGCTGCAGTGATTGAGAAGCGCTTCGGGAGAAAACGTCAAAATACTCTCATAACTTATATAATATGTAAATGAGACGCTATAGAGCAGTATTTTAAAAAGAAAATGTATACATTTATTTATGAAGAAAAGCCGCTGCTTCCTGGCGGGTAGCAGGTGAAAATATAAAACGCCAGCCGCAGTCAGTGTATAGGCCGGCGTGTTATTAGATAGTAGTTTTAAGTGATGACAGTTTTTCTCTTCTAGAAGTAAGTAATACATACAATCAGGGCCAGCGCTAGGCTTTGCTGTGCCCAGCGCCGTCCTGTGTTGCCGCCCCTTCCCTCCTCCGCTCCCTCCCCCTGAACTTACGTCTTCACTATAGCGCCAGGAGGGAGGGTGGGCATTTCTTGCGCCCGACAGATACAATGGCTCTCCAGGCGATGGACCGGCTTGCCCGTGCCTAGAGCCGCTCCTGCATACAATGAACCAAAATCCTATCAATGACAGTGAAAAGCATCTGCACTGGGGTCTTCCACAAGGCAGAATGGGCTGTGTGCATGCAGACTAAATAGATGCATTAGCCGAAGAATAGAGAACTGCGTAGAGGCATTCAATTAATTCATTAATTAATCAGCATAATGCCGTTCCTATATTGCTTTGGCCCCAGTAGAGAAAAAAGCAACGCACTTACTGGAATGTTGTTCCAGTTTGAGAAGCTCACCTGCTGGTGTCATGTATTGTTATCCAGCCCAGTGTATTCTCCAGAGGTTGGATATGACAGATTGACATACACTATTTGTACAGTGAGTATGTTGACCTCTTAAGGGGCATATCCACTAGGCCAGTGTTGGCTAACCTTGACACTCCAGCTGTTATGGAACTACATAACCCAGCATGCACTGCTACAGTTTTGCTATTAGGGCATGCTAAAACTGTGGCAGGGCATGCTGGCATATATAGTTCCACAACAGCTGGAGTGTCAAGGTTAGCCAACACTGCACTAGGCAATATTAATGAGCGATTGCATGATTATGACATCGTAATCATGCAATTGCTCATTAATTGTGCACAAATCAGGCACTATAATGTAAGAATTGACCAGCGATGTGCACTCCCACTAGTCGTTTCCGACATGAATCTTCACCCAAACATGCCGGTCAATCTGCCGATAACGACAGATTGCCCATGTTCGGGGATGATGGAGGGTGCCTACACTGAACAACTAAACGTTCAGTGTAGGCACTGCAGGGGATGGGGAATGATGGTATGATTATGATGTCATAATCGTACTGTCTTTCCCTAGTCGGCATGTGGATGTGCGCCTTTAGTGACAGAGCATACCTCACTGTACACATAGGGGCTGAGTAAATCCATGTTGCTCTGCAGGGGGAAGATGTAAAATATGCAGAGAGATTTAGATTTGGAAGGGTCATGTACAAACTCAAATCTAAATTTAAGTGTAACATGAATAAAACTGTTCAGCATTTGTGGGCAACATGCAAAAGTAGCCAGTATTTACCCTGCATGCAAAAACATACTAAATAGCATTGCAGCCTGGTTAGTCCCAAGGCCATAACTCATACATGTCTACTCTCCCGATTTGTCCGGGAGCCTCCCAAAAATCGGGTGCTGCTCCCAGCCCACCGGAAAAGTAGGCAAGCCTCCCAGCCCCTCCAGTCCCCCCCTCCGCAATGCATCCCCAAACACCCACAGTGGTGGGACTGATGACGCGATTCTCGCTGAATTGCATCATCATGACCCAGCCCCCTGTGCCACAATGCCAGAAATCTCAGGGTGTAATGTACCCAACATGCCCCTTTTTACCGGCCCCACCCCCCTACTAAGCCGACTTGGCTGCTCCCTCCCGGAAGGGGCAGCCAGGACATTGGCAAGTATGCCGTAACTTGGCTGTCACAAAGTGGACAGGGATGTCCGGAGGATTACCTGCTAGGGATACCACTGCTGGGGATCCACTCGAAAGAATCGGAGGACTCCATATGGTGGCACGGCCCCTAAAAACAGCACTGAATGAAACCATTTCCACATGGAACAGACGCCTCTACAAAGTGTGCACCTTTTCTCCTTCACTGCTTATTGGGTCAATCCTGCTTCTAGTTATTGTTACCTTGTTTGTGGGCAGCGTCCAACTTGAAGATCATTTTTTTAAGGATCTTGTAACTGTAAAATTAAGAGAAAGTGTCAGTCATAGGTCATAACCATCAAGACATGTGGCCTGAATGTACATAAGGGGTAAATATACTAAAGTGAGAGTTTTTAGAAATGAGTTTAAGAAGAGACATTGAACATAGCAACCAATCAGATTCTAGCTATTATCTTCTAGAAGGTGCTAATTAAATGTTAAGTAGAATCTGATTGGTTGCGATGGGCAACATCTTCTAAAACTCTCACTTTAGTAAATTTACCCCTAAGTGTCTTGTATGGTGTCAGACAACAGTACTACATGGTAGCAAATGGTAGTAGCAAATGGTAGTACAGTACTGTACACAGGGCAGCGCATGGCCGCTTAGCACAGCCCAGCTTGCTAGTGGCAGCATTTTATGCTTCTGTTATACTGGGAACATCACCAAAGGTGGGGAAGATTCCTGCCCCTCTGTCCCTATTACCTTTCCTTACCTCAAAGCTAACCCAAAACAGCCACATACCGCCTTATGCGGTTGAAGGTGATGGTATAGTCAATACCAAAAATGATAAAAATCGTAACATGTAACCTAAAACCTTGTTTAATTTACCTCTAGGGAAAATGTAACTGAAATTTTTTTTTTTAAAAGTGCTTTTAAGTCACCTCTAGGAATTGCACCTCTAGGAATATTAAGTGTGTGCAAGCTTTATCATTGTGCAGTGTGGAAAAGATCGGATGTCCTTGTTTACAGTAAATATTGAGATTGAGAACTGAGGTCAGAATAGCTACTATATATGTTAATTTTTCTTTGAACTACTTGGAAGTCTAGACAACAGATCCATTATCTGCAGTGAAACTTATGCATTAAGGTACATGTACAGTGCATGTTGTAAAAGTACTAGAGAATTCATAATTAATCACAGCAAACCCAAAGATGAAAGTTCTATATGTATACTTTCTACATGCTGCATATGAGAATATTCTGTGTGGAGTTTTGTATGTGCTCATTGTATGTACTTCTGAAAAATCCTTGGAATTCACTTCTGAGTAGGGTAACATGTAGTGTGTTATACTGTATTATCTGTGTATTAGATCGCATGTAAACCACATATAATATTGCAGTTATAACTGAGTATGATTTGAAGGTTTGCTGAATATGTGTTGTGCTCTAACTCATTTATGTCATGTTTAAATGATATTAAATTGTTGCTTCATCTCTCACAAACAGGACACAAGGTCGCAAAGGACAAATTACAGCCATGTCAGACTAAGGTTAAATACTTGGTACACTGTCTAACCCAGGGGCTACGACATTTGACAGCTGACAGAATACAGGCCATACAGACCATGACACTGCCGCAAAACCAGCAGCAAATCCGTACCTTCTTGGGCATGTGCTGAACGTGGATCCCAGGTATTACTATTTTGGCATTACCATTGCAGGAATTGGTGTCATCCTCAAAACCCGACCGTGTCACACACACTGAGGAACAGAGCAGGCTTTCCTTAACCGTAAGGATAGTCTGACAAGAGCACCTTCCTTACCAGATCTGGGAATACCAGATTATGAAAAACCTTTTGAGTTATATTGTACGGAGGCTGATGCCTGCGCAGCAGGTGTCCTCACACAAAAACATGGTGATGCTAGCAGACCTGTAGCATACTACAGTGCACAATTGGACACTGTGGCAAGATCACCCTAATGTGTTTAAGAAGTGTACAGCAACCGCTCTTCTGGTTGATAAAAGTGAGGACGTAGTATTAGGTCATGATATGATTGATTGTACACCACATGCTGTGTCTGCTTTGCTAAATTCTGCCCAAACCCGACATGTTTCTTCAGCTAGGTTCACGAAATGGGAACTAGCTCTAATGGAACCTGCAAATATTACCATTGATATATTAAATCCAGCAACGTACTTACCATATGTGCCTCGGGATGCACAAAGATGGAGAGAGGTGAGTTGCTGGTTGAAGGTGAGTTTTGCAGGTATACTGACACACATGATTGTATGTAGTATTTGAATCATATCTTTACTGCTAGACCAGATATAAGTGACACACCACTAGAAAATGCAGATTACACGGATGGGAGTTGTCATAGACAAACTGACACAGGAGAATTATGCACAGGTTATGCTGTTGTAGATGACGAGGATGTTGTAGAAGCCATACTACTTGGTCCACTTCACTCAGCACAAGTGGCTGAACTGGTGGCATTAAGGAGAGCGTGTGAGTTGGCAGAAGGTAAGTCAGCTAATATCTACACTGACTCCAGGTACGCCTTCAGGGTAGTACATGATTTTGGCTCTCTTTGGTGTCTGAGAAATTTTATGACAGCAGCAGGCATACCAGTCACACACTCACACCACATAAAAGGACTCTTGATAGCCATCCAGCTACCAAAGGCAGTAGTTGTCATCAAATGTAAAGCCCACACATGTGAAGAAGACCCAGTGTCATTGGGCAATAACAGAGCAGACGAAGCTGCCAAACGGGCAGCAGGGTTATGGATAAATTTTACTAACTGATAAAATGATGGTCTTCCAGACAATAGACATGCAGAAATTAATTGAGATGCAAAATTTGTGTTCCCTACAGGAGAAGGCGGTCTGCAAATCGAAGGGATGTGGTCAGGAGTCCTCTGGACTCTGGAGAGATGGACAAGGTGGACAAGGTAGGCCGGTTGCTCCCAAGGCATATTACCCAACCCTGGCTGAGGCAGCACATGGTTTGACTCACCTAGGAAAAGGAGGTATGTGCAAGTTAGTCAGAGCATACTGGTGTGCACCTGGATTTTCTTCTCAAGCTGAAAAGAGGGCTATGTCCTGTTTGGCTTGCTTGAGGAAGAATGTCGGGAAGACAATCCCTACCAAACCATCCCATATCCCTCCGACAGATGGACCTTTCCAGGTAATACAAATCAATTTCATTCAATTACCACCCTGCAGGAATCTCAAGTATGTATTAGTTTGTACTGATGTATTTTCTAATTGGGTTGAGGCATATCCAGCTGCCACTAATACTGCTGTTTTTACTGCTAAAAAGATTATTCAGGAATTTGTATGCAGGTACGGTATCCCTAGAATCATAGAAAGTGATAGGGGTACTCATTTCACTGGTGACATCTTCCAGAACATGTGTTAACTCATGGGTATCAATAGTAGGCTTCACACCCCCTACCGACTGCAAGCCAGCGCCAAGGTGGAGAGGGTAAATGGTACTATTAAGAACAAACTAAGTAAGATCATGGCTGACTCTTGGTTAGGATGGCCAGAAGCCTTACCGCTAGTCCTCCATAGCATCAGGACCACTCCTAGAACTCCTCTTAATCTGTCTCCCTTTGAGATACTGTTTGGGAGACAACAGCATTTGATTATAAGTCCACAGGATGATTTGAAGAGCAATAATGAGGTTACTGTGGAGATATCTTATAACAATGAGTAAACAGCTAAACAGCAGCAACAGAAACTGAAATTGTTGTTACCTGATATGTCAGACCAAACTGTCATGGTGTTGAACCTGGAGAATTTGTTATGATCAGAAAGTACTTATGTTCAGGTTGTTTGACAGATTGGTGGCGAGGCACGTATCAAGTGCTGCTGACAAGTACGACATCCTTGAAAGTAGCAGAAAGAGATACCTGGGTCCATTCCACTCACTACAGAAAGGTCAACCAACCGGTGGAGATACAAGGCGGAGACAAAACAGATAACGTGGACCTGACGATTGCAACCTTTTCCGAGAGAGTTAGAGACTGCAGTGGAACACCTGAGCTAAGGGAATTTGCAGACCACTATTCCAGCAATGGAGTGGTGGGCTGGGGTTGTGTTTCTGTTTCCTTCCAGGGTTCTCATCATCCTTGTTTGTTTCGGGATTTCCTGTTTCTGTGATGGAGGACAGATGACAGAGAGGGAGGTTGATAGTGATGTCAATGGAGCGGGGTTGAGAGAAAGAGCGACAAAACAATCAGGGCAGTATATGATCGAATTCAATACAAAAATTGCTAAAAGATCTGTTAACCTTGAATCTCAGAGTCAGTGTGAAGGTCTATTGTCTGAGGAATACTGTATGTGTGCGACCTGTGGATCACTAATTGATGAAAAGTGCATCCAACGATGCCAGTCCAAGAGTAATCTCTATTTGGGTGAGCATCCTTTAGAGGATTACCATTCCTTAGTGGGTAAGGTTTTAAACCAGACTGAATGTTGGGTGTGCACTCACGTGCCTCAGGGACAACTATAATGTAGGTTTAGTACCATTCCCAAAAAATGTCTCAGAGGTTTTTGGATTACAAAAGAGGAAAACGCTGGACAGGAAACTCAGTATGTCCAAACCTCCAAATTTTAAGCTCCATCCATATCAAGTAGATAGATCTCTCTTATGTCAAAACATCACCAATTTCAACAAACCAGGAAGTTGGGAGGTGACCGGGAACAACCAGACAATGACCTTTACATACAGAGCTGATACCGAACCACTAGATGGTAAACTTGTATGCAACATTACTACCAGTAGGAGATATTTCCGGTATAGGTATACGCGTAGCCCCATCAAGTAAAATGGTTGGCAGACTACCAATAGGGTACTGTGCAGATATTATACAACCAGAGACATGTATCAGTCAAATGGGAGAACCTGTGATAGGATCCTTTGTCAGAGAAATGTGTTTAATGGTAATGATGCATTCTATTCCTTATGTACTCCCAGACGATGTGCATTTTATATGTGGAAGGAAAGCATAGAAGTGGCTCACATCTTTAAATTTTAGATACATCCAAGACCTTGCTAAATTAATAGATAATATCACCGAGATGTATGATGACGCGTTCAGGTACACAGGTAAGGAGCTACAGGCCTATAAGAAAGAACTTGTGCAACATAGACTAGTGTTAAACTATTTAACAGCTGTTACTGGTGGATACTGTGTGACTCTGGCCACTCAAATTGGTGTCAAGTGTTGCACTTACATCACCAATAATACTAGTGATCCCAAGGAGGTGATAGACCGGAAGATGGATGAGATTCTGCAGCTGAAATGGGAATTTCGAAAGAACCATAATACCTCATTGACTGAGGTGGAGGAAAAGGTAGAAGAGTGGTTCTCATTGTTGAACCCTGTAAAATGGTGCTCTGGTCTAGGAGAGTGGGTCCAGGAAATGGTTGCTAGTGTAGGTAAGCTCCTGATCCTCATATTGGTTGTCATCTTAGTAATTGACTTATGTGTCAGATGTGTTCCTACTGTGTTGAAGTGTGAAAAATGTACTGCTAAGGCAAACAGGGAGAATTAAATTATGATGGTGGTTAGTAGTAATAGTATGGATATCAAGGTAAATGAAGAACTGCATTACAATCCTGAACTAGAATGTACCATCAGATGATGAAAGGTGGATAGATTCAGCCGTTTATGAAAAGTATTATTGAATGTTACTTTAAACATCTTAAATAATGTAGTCCCTATCCCCTTCAAGACTTCCTGTATAGGTTAGGTGCATCACCACATCTTTCCCATGATCTTCAGAGATCTGCGGTGTGTGTATAAGGGTAGTTTTATGTCCCTCCCAGGGGCACATTATTGATGGTTTAATGACCGAATTGTGCCATCCCAATAGTATAACATTAAATACTATTTTATAGTGTATGACTGAATAGATTGGGGTAGATGTATTATAGTGGCACGTTAAGTGCCGCTATAACGCTTCCTGCTTCGCCTCTTTACCGAGGCGAAGCAGGAAGCACTACCGGTGAGATGTGTGAACATCTCACCGGCCGGAGAGGGGGAGCGTTAACTCCCCCCTCCGGCGCTTACCCGCTACAGACCACATCGCATCAGCCTAGTGCTGATGCGATGTGTGTCAGGCCCAGCCGGCTCCAATGAGCATGCGCGGGATCTCGCAAGTATCGCAAGATCCCCGCGTGCAGCCCTGAAGCCAGTAGCCGCCACAGCAGGGACAGCGCTGTCCCAGCTGTGGGTATAGGCTAACGCCAGGCTGTAGCTGTCGATAACGACAGCTACAGCCGGCCGAACGGTCAGACGATCTGACCGTTCGTACATAGCCCAGGCTATCGGCGCTGCTATCTTGTAGATAGCAGTGCCGATAATGACAGGGGCGCATAGCGCCCCTGTCATTTACCGCCCAGACCCCTGATCATACATCGGGGAGAAACGGTATCAGCGCACTTAACGTGCGCTGATACCGTTTCTGGGCTTCATACATCTACCCCATTAAGACTAAAGTGTGATAGCACTTTGGTTGCTATCAAAGGGTGGACTGTCGAAGCCGGATGATTGGCTGAGACCAAATTATTAAATTAATATCTGGCGATGCCATTTTGCGTCGTCAGCATGATACCATTATATACGACGCTATACTTGGTTATTAGCGTTGTGAGTCTGTTTTGCTACTGCATATTGTTGAAAGTCCAATGAAAACATACGCACATTAGATAATACATATAAAATATACAAGATGCACAATGCACATTTGCGCTGTACATCAAAGCCTACAGATAAGCACAAAGCACATATACGCACAATGCATACTAGCGAAAGTACACAATATTCTCACACTCACACATGCACGCACTTATAGAAAGGTTCCCTCACATTAAGCTTAATATCAGAGGTTTTATTAGCAAATGCTTATGTTGTGAAATGTAATGTATATGATATTTAAGGTACAGAAACATAGTAGACATGTCATGTTTGGTACCATTCTAAATCACTGTTTATTCGCAGATCTCTGGTTCTATCGGCAAGGAGATTGCATCATGCGTCTGCAAGTTATGAATTATAAGGAATTAGTGATTAGAATGTATACCTCTGTATGTAGTGTCTTTAGCTAGTTTAAACCAGTTCTTCGGCGGGAAAACCACAGAGAGCAACTTCTGAGGAACTGGGACATACCCCTAGTGACACTGTATGAACTGTCCAATGACCTGCATTGTACCAGAATGTCCAGGAGCAAGAACCAATGGAAATCTGTCAACTAGTTTCTTTGTTAGAGCTGTGACATGTAAGGTATATAGGCTATTGCTCTAGAAACCATAAGGGAGTCATTTCCCTTCTTAGATGACCACAGGCTTCAGGATTGATGACTGAGAACTGGAACCAGAGTGCTAGCGTATGTATTGGCTGTACCTTGTATTTACTTGCTTTTTGCGCTAATTGTTTAGATCACAGTGCGTTATACTTTTCCTTGAATAATATAACTTTTTGTGCTTTGGAACCACAATTGGATTGGAAAGTAATTACTTCTTAAGCGACTTGCAGCGCTGGTAGCGACTGTTAGGATTCAGCAAGGATCACAATTGCAAAGCTGCAAGCAGGTAGCTTTGCAATTGCGATCCTTGTAAATATGGTAATGCAGCAGGAGGCATCCACAAAGATGAGGGACAGCCATGCTACCCTGGCTCTCCTAATATTGTAAGTACATGTAAGGACTTATTTCCCTATTATAAATGGCCAATGGAAAATCATCTGTAAATATAATCATGTAGGCTGTACTAGGGGGTAAATTTACTAAGATACACAGTGTGGGGACCACATGCTATAATGTAATCCAGACCCAAACTAGTCAGCCCAGGGCTGACAATCTTTGGAAAGTTATAACTCCAAAAATAAAATGGGGTTCCCCCTCCCGAGGATCAACCAGCCCTGGGTATTTTTCCCCACATCCATGGTTGCATAGGATGTGAGTGAAATTGTGTAAAAAATAGATTGTACTACAGGTCCCAGCAAGTCTGGCCCAGCATGCAGGCACTTGGAAAATGACAGGACCCTCAAGGTCTGCATCTTAGCTCTGATTGGAAGACAAACCAGTAAATCCCGCACCAGAATACTGTATAAGAAACAATTTTCGAACCAACTGTAATAACAATAAGTCATAAATAGAATAATCCACTGTGCTGGTGGTGCTCCCTGGGAAAAGTATACAGCATACTTGTAACAAAAAGCTTCTAGACTAGAGCTAGACAACAAATTTCCCTTTCTGGGGCACTCTTGATAATATATGAAACTTAAAACATAACCTTTATTGTCATATAATCCTAAAAAAATAAGGGATAAATTGTGCACTCAAGAAATTATTATTTTGAGTCTACCCTATTCTTAAAGTATTGGTGACAATATGATGGCAAAAATGTATTAAATCAACACTCATTATGGGCTATAAATAACAGAAAAAGAATTATTCAGGCTACGTTGCCCCCCAGTGAGTGCTATGGCAGTTATAACCTTAGGAGTGTACACTCACCAGTTGACGATTCTATATCTTAATGTGTCACTAGGTCAGATTATTCTGTATTGTTGCCTAATGTTAGAATCTCTAGTCAATACTCCACATCAGCCTGTTATAGTAATCAACCTGTTAATGTGTGGTAACTCAATGGTACATATATTAAATTTGTAAGTACTATAATGTGGAGCCAAATATATTCATAAATATCAGTATTATTATGAGTCTTCAGTCAGTTCACAAAGTATTCCATACATATGAGTTATTGCACTTTGCCCAGTGTACCAAATTACAGGTAAATTTTCCTATTCAGAAATTATTGCACATTAACATATATATGAGTCTCACTTCAATTAACATGTAGTGTGCTAAACCAAATAAATCCTGCAAATCTGGACTGTGTAAAAATGTATTTGGCTCAACATTTCATAATGAATTCTGGTTAGATACACAGACTAATAAATGCATGTTATTCTCATGCCTCAATAAAATGCAAGTCTTCAATGGGTAAAACATTTCCATAAATATAAGTTATTGTACTTTGCCCAGCATGTAAATTATAAGATCACATATTGCACTTTGAAAACATACAAATGATAAGATCACATATAAAGGAAAGTCATGTAGACAAAATACGGCAGCAGAAGTCCTGGTCACCTTCTGCTATCTGGGGTCTTTACTGAGCGGACCCCAGATGATAGAGGGACCCCGGGCAGCTCCGATAGAAAAGCAGTAAGTGGAAGGACACTGACCCGTTTGTGGTGTTAGGCTGTCCTTGTTGCCTAAGCAGCGCAAGGACAGGATGCGCCACCTGGAATAGTCGCTGACCACTGAGGGGGAAATACCTGTATCCTAGTAGAGTCAGAACAAATCTGCTGGTAGAGCTGCCATATGTCCCTCCCCGTTGTACCAGGGAGTCAGTAACAAGGATGCGCATTTTGCCCTGTGGGCTTGATCACGATTGGTCTGACGTTGCCTCCGGATGCAGTATTCTTAACATTTAGAATGGCCAATCGTTGCTGTATGTCAATGATTGGCAGTCGAGTTGGCTAATAGTTTAGCCAGCTACTACTCAATAATAACCCAGATCACATGGAGGAAACTGCCCGCTCTTAGCAGTTCACTGTAATGTCTATTAACTAGTTAGACTATCATCTTGCCTGTGTCAGTTCTTCCCATATCTATATCAAAACGGAAACCAATTTCATAACATTTATGCATGTATAGTAATGTTACCAACTTAATTCTAAATCATCAAGCGCTATGATCATTAGAAATTAAAAATGGATACAAAAATTATAGTAACAAACCACAAGGACATATTAATGTTGACCCTTTCATTGGAAAGCTGTATTAAGAAGTTCATATATATATTTCTATTATGTAAACACATATATACACATAAAAACTTATATAATGTATATATATAACAATACAGGAAATCCTAACACTGAAAACCTTATACCCAAAATATATGCAAAAAAAACTAATTACTATTAACCCCAAAAAAAGACAGCCACAATTGCCACATGATGCTAAAAATTAAAAACAATAGTGTACAAAGCTCCCTAAAAATGTTTTCTTTAAGGAGCCCTATTAGTGTTCATATGTGTCTCAATTATATAATGATGTGAAATAAATAGTGATATATGGCTATAGATATACGTGCTTATTAACGTGAGAGTGTATCAAAAATAGATACTATTGTATCATCTATAATAGTGTGTGATCCAAATCAGTACTAAAAATAAAATTGTGAAACTGTGAGTTCCCCATGTATATAAATTGAATAGAAGGGTACCATATAATGAAATGTATATTAGCATAAATAAAACTATTATTTATTCTTCTCTACTTTTTGTGAGAAAGGAGTATCTAAAATATTGCTTTCTAAATGTCTAACATGCATTAACAGGTTGAATACGATAACAGGCTGATGTGGAGTATTGACTAGAGATTCTAACATTAGGCAACAATACAGAATAATCTGACCTAGTGACACATTAAGATACAGAATCATCAACTGGTGAGTGTACACTCCTAAGGTTATAACTGCCATAGCACTCACTGGGGGCAACGTAGCCTGTATAATAATTTTTCTGTTATATATAGCCCATAATGAGTGTTGATTTAATAAATTTTCGCCATCATTTTGTCACCAATACTTTCACTATAGGGTAGACTCAAAATAATAATTTCTTTTTTTAGGATTATATGACAATAGAAAATAGAAAAAAAGAGAGAAACCTTGATTCTCGTCAGGAAAGTTTGCAGATGTAATTAAGTCTTGTCAGTATCAGTACAGGCCTGGGCTTGCCACGTAGAAGTGCCAGCATCAGCGACAGCACCAGAGCTAGTACAGCCTACACAACCATCACCAAGTGTCAGGGAGGAATTGTGTCAAGACAGCTATTCACTTGTAATGTGAACCAACGTAAAGGGTTACTGGCCAGCATTACCGTTATGTACGGTTTTGATGCTTGAGAACTTTAAATTCAGATTAAACCAAGTTATAGGGTAATATTGTATTGTTGATACATTTCTACCCTGTTGACCTTGATTGATGTTTCAGGAATGTTGATCGTAGGAATCGTTAGCCTGCAGAGTTCCAGTATAATAAAAACTGCATTGTGCTGCATGAGTTTTACTTACCTGTGGTGACATTTACAGTATGTATCTTATTGTTCATATATATTGCAATCTGTTTCAAATGCATATGCTAGTAGTTTAAAGATTATTTCTTCGAATAAATAACAGTCTTGCTGACACTAACTGGACTGATTCATTGCATGAAGAGTAGACCTTTCTCTTCACTACTGGAGAAGCCACTGTCAAAGAAATAAGCTCTAAGTGTGACCAACTACATCTGTGGTAAGACACCTACATTCCACAATTCAATCCAACTCAAGCTAACTGGGTATTACATTTTGACTTCAATTTCCGTGTTTTGCCATCTATTACTGTGCAGGATTGTTTTTTTGAACTTGTATTTGCCTTAAGTAAATCTCTGAGTTGCAAAATCAGGGGAAACTCGCACGGGAATGAAATCTCGGACAGACACGATTCTAGTGCTCAGAGTCTACTAATGCAGCGCTGCGCTCAGTATGCTGCCGGCCGCTGGAAAGAGAGGAGGGACAGAGACTGCACACGGGCACCCTCCTCTCTTATTACTTCCCTGCCTCCATCTATTTCTGTCTTGTACAGAACACTACCCCCTAGGGATGGTAACAATATAAGGGATCGTTAAGGATGGGGGCGGTATAAATACTATATAGAATGAGAGGTGGATGCTGAGTGTAGTGTCTCTCCCCTGATACAGACCACCCCCGTGTACATAATGCTGCCACCTAGGGATGGGTCACGTTATATGTGCTCTGATGGAGGTCACACTGGGCCTGATTCAGAAATGTACGCTAATGCAATCACATCCTGTGATTTTGCACAGAACGCAGCTGCGAAAATATGTCAATGTTTCCAAAGCTTATCCGAGCATAGTGATGCCCACTGCTGCCTTCTCATATCCTCAGATGGGGTTTTTTTGGAACAGATAAGGCGCAATCACTAAAATATATATATATATATATAGCAGCTCTAAAGACTCCACCTTATCTTGCCCAAATACAAGCAATAATGTAAACAATTAAAGAAATTAAGGTGTGGTTATCAAAGCGCTTAGAAGAAATTAGTATACTCAAATAAAATCTTTTTGACTTGTCACTTTCTCAAGGTGTGTTCTCTTCAAAATACACGCTTGCATGAAAGACAAAAAAGGAACAAAAGAACACACATGTGTAGAAATATTTCAAATAAAGAGTTCACATAAGTCTTTTGCATATAGGTCTTGCACGTGATAAATTCTTTATATAAAAGATCTTGTAGAAGATAGGGTCATGTAACAATCTAATAACGTACCACACTCACATAAAGTTAGTGTGGTGGAAATCATATAAAGGTGTCTTTTGGTCACAGCACACAGTATTTCATAATCAGGGGGGTTAACGTACCCTACTCACTTTAAACAGAGCAGGGAAAATTGTATAAAGGTATCTTTTTCCAAAAGGTAGTCAGCACGTACCAGAACTCACAATGAATAAATGTAGATGAAGCACATCAAGGTTTCTTTGTGTTGAGAGAATCCCTCCAATATATATCAGAGGTCAATCAGCCAAAAATAATTTTTATATTTAATGGTTTAACTTCATATAAAACATACAGGATCCCCAAAAAATCAATAAAACTTAAAAATAAATAAATAAATAAGCACACAGTCCAGGTAGGAGAAAAGGAAAGCACAATCCCCAGGTATAGTTGTTTTTCAAAAAAAGTTCCCAATGGAGATTCTCCGGAATAATCTCCAAGGTTATACCCAGGTACCTTACTAGAAGTGTGACATTCCACTAGTCCCCAAATCCTCTCAGTTGTGCTGTATACCTCTCATAACCAACGCGTTTCGATTCAAAATGTTTATCAAGGTCTTGTGAGAGGTGTACATTACCTGGCTTTTATAGTATACACTGTCTGTGACATTCCGGTCACATGATCAAACCGGATATGGCACTCGTTTCATCTAAAATCATTGGGAGAGCTCTGAAACTCCCCGAACAGCCTGAAAAATGAAGATCCCTTTTGTATGAGCTCAGACGCCAACTCTGGGAACAGTAGTTTGGCGCGTGGCTCACAAGAATCCACTATGTTCTCCGCGTGTTTTACCGGAAGTGTGTCACTTCTGAACTTCCGGTTTGTGTCTCACACTCATGGAACGCAATCACCGCATTCAAGGCCATCCCCTCCATGTTTATCTAGAAATTCCGGACTGTCCTCCATATTAATGGAACGCAAATACCAAAATTTAAACAGGAAATCTTACATCGAGTGCCAATCCAATACTGATATGTATCATAATTTTTAAGTACTAAATTAGAAGTGCATATATAGTTCAGCAATAGGACTTCATAAAATACATTATATAAAAAGAACTGGGTATTACAAAAACCAAATGTGGCAATAAACTAAAATCACACATATCCTAAAATAGCATATATAATGAAATATGCATTAATAGATGCACAATAAGTCTAATCCCACATATATAAAACATGTATACATAGAAATATTCATCTAAAATGCACAAAAATTAGAATAAAATATACATAATAAAAACAATGAAAATTAATTTAAGAACCATTTCAATTAAAAATCGGCATTCAAACCCCCCGGCATTAATGTATCTAAATTAAAAATCCACCTTATCTCTGCTCTAGCAAGGTTACCTTCTATAAATCCATATCCTTCCAATTACACTTTATATTCTGAATTCCAATGAACCTTATTAATTCCTTATTTGAACATCTATGGGATGTCTTGAAATGACTCGATAAAGTATGTGTATCTAGGCCCTTTGTTATGTTCTGTAAATGTTCAGAAAGTCTAGTTTTTAGGGCTCTCGATGTTCGCCCCACATAAAATAGACCACATCTACACTCAACCAAATATACCACATTAGTCGTGTGGCATGTGATAAAGTCATTAATTTTATACTCTTTTCCTTTTACTACAAAATTCGTTGTTTTCATATTTGATGATGGAATAGTTTTACAGGCCACACACAATCCACATCTATGGAACCTTTTTGTGTGGATGGGGTTAGAATTCTTAGATGGTAAATTACTTCCTTTAAATTGGGTGCTTTCTGATATATGAACATTGGAATGGGTGGAATTGCATGTTTCAAAATCGGATCTTTTAATAAGATCCCCCAATGTTTTTTAATTATTTTTTCTATATTCCTATATTCTGCATTAAAACCTGTGATAAAAGCCCATTCAATGTTTTTTAATGGTTGTTGTTTTTTCATATCTTTCCTTAAAACAATATCCCTATCCATCGATAAAACTTCTTCTCCTGCTTCTTTAACTGATTTTAATTCATACCCCTTTTAATAAATCTCTCACTCATATTTAAAATCTGTGTTTTTAAATGTCCTTCTTCACTACAATTCCTCTTTAATCTTAAAAATTGGCCTTTGTGTATGCCCTTCAGCCAATTGGGGTGATGATTAGTGGATATAGCTATTTGAGTCGGTAGGTTTTTTATAACCCTTCGTATGTATCATCTTATCTTTCAAGTATACAGTAAGGTCCAGAAAATTCACTTGCGACCTACTAATATCAAACGTTAAATGTATATTCCTATTATTATCGTTGAGTTTTTCAAATCTTTCAAATCTGAAACCATACCCTTCCATATAAACATAATATCATCAATGAACCTAAACCAGGATACCAGGTCTGCGCCCACCCCCCACACCACATCATGCTCCCAATGGGACATGAATAGGTTGGCATAGGCAGGCGCAAACCTGGTACCCATGGCTGTTCCTACACATTGAAGATAATCCCCTCAAAATAATTATTGTTCAGGATAAATTCAATCCCTTCTATAATGAACCCAACTTTATATAAAGGCAAGTCAGTTTGATTTAAATGCCATCTCACGGCCTCTATACCATCTTTGTGATTGATACTGGTATATAACGATGTAACATCAGCCGTTACCAGATGTATATCATCAGAGATCTCCACATTTTTTAATTTATTTATAGTATCCAATGTATCCCTCAAATAGGATCTACCTTTCTGTACTATTGGTTGGATATAGTGATCAATCATCTCTGACAAATTGGTTGTCAAACTTCCTGTCCCTGAAATAATTGGTCTTCCAGGGGGGACCGTGGGATTCTTATGCACCTCAGGTAATGTGTAAATCCCTGGTGTCTTAGGGTTCACAATATTTAATTAATCAAATTCCCTCTTGTCAATCGTTCCTTTTTCCAAAAAGTTATTTAATTTTGCTAGTGGGATCAGTCTTCAGTTTTTGGTATGTGTTATCTTTTGTAAGTTGGTCTTCTATCTCTTTGATATAGTATTGTTTGTCAAGAATTGCTACTGCTCCCCCTTTATCACACAGTTTTATGACAACTGATGTGTCTTCTTTTAAATTCTTTAGAGCCTGTTTTTCTTTTTTAGTTAAATTCCCAGGGTACCTCTTACTATTATTGTTCCGTAATTCTTTCACATCCTCCAAAACTAATTTTGTAAAACAATCGATCATACTCCATTTTACATGAACTGGATTAAACGTAGATTTTTTCTTGAAGGGCATCGGGGTAATTTCTACTTGTATTTCCCCTTCCTTTTTTTTGAAAAACAACTATACCTGGGGATTGTGCTTTCCTTTTCCCCTACCTGGATTATGTGCTTATTTATTTATTTATTTATTTTGAAGTTTTATTGATTTTTTTTGGATCCTGTATGTTTTATATGAAGTTAAACCATTAAATATAAAAATTATTTTTGGCTGATTGACCTCTGATATATAGTGGAGGAATTCTCTCAACACAAAGAAACCTTGATGTGCTTCATCTACATTTATTCAATGTGAGTTCTGGTACGTGCTGACTACCTTTTGGAAAAAGATACCTTTATACAATTTTCCCTGCTCTGTTTAAAGTGAGTAGGGTACGTTAACCCCCCTGATTATGAAATACTGTGTGCTGTGCCCAAAAGACACCTTTGCATGATTTCCACCACACTAACTTTATGTGAGTGTGGTACATTATTAGATTGTTACATGACCCTATCTTCTACAAGATCTTTTATATAAAGAATTTATCACGTGCAAGACCTATATGCAAAAGACTTATGTGAACTCTTTATTTGAAATATTTCTACACATATGTGTGTTCTTTTGTTCCTTTTTTGTCTTTCATGCAAGCGTGTATTTTGAAGAGAACACACCTTAAGAAAGTGACAAGTCAAAAGGATTTTATTTGAGTATACTAATTTGTTCTAAGCGCTTTGATAACCACACCTTAATTTCTTTAATTGCCTTCTCATATCCGTCCAACGTCATACAACAGCAAAAACATTGGTAACATCGATGGGTTGGGCAGCCATGCAGCATATGTGACAAGTCTGACCAGCTGCAAACACTGCAGCTCTCATGACACACAGAGGACTCTCATGCTGCATTGGAGATCGTAATAGCTAATTTATTCACACACATGAAATGGTGATTAAACAGTCAGACACGCCTGCGTTTGCTTAGCCACCCCCCGTTACCTCCCCCAAAGGCTGACTACCTGTCACTCACTTTGCGAATGGATCCTCTGTGCGGGTGTAATCGCAAAACAATCACTGTGCAGAGCAGGTGACACACATGCACAATGGCAAACAATCGTTAGCTCTGTGTACAAATCTGCATTGCGTACATATCTGAATAAAGACCACTGTCATCCTCAGCTGGTAATAGCCCTGCTGTACTTACTGCTAAATCTGTCCTATGAGAGGCTGGAGACATACCCACCCATTACTATTGTTACTACTGGGTGCTATTAATAATACTATCTAAGTATATAAATGGTATCGGGCTCTATAGGTGATGTTACTAACTTACCTGATGTACAGGCAGAGGATTAGTGCGATGGTCGCTGCACAGAATACTCCTGCGTTGTCCAGGGAGTCTAACCACTCCAGCGCTATGTAAGAGAGAACAATATTGGGTTAGTAAATACCTGTCACTTTCAGCCAGTCACACATATCAGTGCCTTATGTGATACATTTATAGAGCAGCTTCCTTACCATGGGCAGTGTTGGTAATAAGTGTAATAAGGCAGCGTGGCACCTATATACTCTCTGTACACAGCCCCTGACCTAGGAAACCTGGGCTGACTATGATGATGTAGGAGAGATCTGCAGCGCGGGTTACTAACTGTTCCAGGGAACCAGACCCAGGTCCCTGTACTAAACACTATCAGCCCCAGTGCATGAGCTGCCCAACGGCTGAAACTAAAGGTGCCAGGTAAAACTGCCCCATGTCAGCTACAGAAACCGCTTCCCCTGTCCCGGGAGACCCCACCTTTACCCTTCATATGCTGCGCAAGGAGACGCATCAGCTGGTGGGAGTAGTCCCCGATGAGCTGCTGCTAAAAAACACATGTAAGTCAGGGTCATACTCACTGTTTTCTTTCTGAGGATCTAAGGGAGAATAAAGAAAGGATATTGGATCAGTGCTGATAATGATAAACCAATATTTTACATGCAGTAATAAAATATATAAAACATCTCATAAAGTCATATATTGTTCTAAATTCATTTTTCTTGTTTGCAACAAGGGAACGACCCTGTACTGCATCTGAAAGACAAACAATCATTGCTGCAATATAAAACAAGAGAACCAGCAGTGTGTTGGGGTAGTCATGCAGCTGACAAGGAAATCCCTGCATTAGCCAGGAACAGAGCCGGACTGCCCATCTGGCACTTCTGCCACAAGGGCCGATGGCCAGAAGGGCTGGTCCGGCTGCAAACCCCGGCCGAGCAGCTCCACCTCCCAGCTCCACCTAACTTGGGAATGGGTGGTGGGGAAGGACTAGCAACCCTCACCAGGGACATGGAAACCCAACAGATGGGGATAGTTGTAGGAACCAAGTCCCCTTCTAATGGGAGATTCCTGTTCTGTGTCCTAAAGCTGCTGGCACATACTCTATGGTAGGGGAGCCAGACAGCCATCAGCAGATGACAGGGTAATGCCTGAACACTGACAGCATTAGGGGTGGTGGCCTGCAGGAGTTCCATGGAAAGGAGCACACAAAGCAGTATTCTGGGTGCAATGAGAACACCATCAAGGAAGGATGGACACAAGACAACACTGCAGTACCCCGTCTGGCCCCTTTTCTAAACACCATCAGCCAAAGTGCATGAATTGCCTATTGGCTGACCATGAGAGCGCCAGGCAGTGGCGTATCTATAATGGGTGCAGGATGTGCGGGGAACACAGGCCCTGGGTCCAGGTGGGCACCGCACTGCACCCATAGAATTACTTACCTCTCTGGAGTCCCACATCGGCGTGGGGGTCCGACGCTGTAAAAACGACTGGAAAATGGCCACATGGCCATTTTCCCATCATTTGTTCATGCGCAGTATAGGGAAAATGCGGCAGCAGCCATTTTGCCGGTGACAAGCTCATCCTCTATAGACTCTGGGTGCACTCTAGTGCCCAAAGTCTATAACTCCGGCGCTGGCCGCACACAGCTCAGTGCATTGCCAGCTGCCGGACAGAGAGGAGAGGGCCTGTGTCGGAGACTGCACATGGGCCCCCTCCTTTCTAGAAACACCCCTGGCGCCAGGTAGTTTTGCACAACTTAACGTACGAGTCATGTACCACATCCATGTAGGTAAGTAGACTCCGATGCTCGGTGCATCATGTCTGTAAATAGGAATCTGCGCACACCATCATGTCACCAAACCAGTTGTTATAGCAGTGCAGATCCTTTATCAATGCTCCCTGATGCTTTGGCCAGGGGCGTATTTATAATGGGTGCAGTGTGTGCGGTGCACACAGGCCACTGGGTCCAAGGGGGCCCACACCACACACCCTGCACCCATTTAGTCTTTATACTTACCCGTTTGCCATTTTCCCAGTGTCTCACGCATGCGCAGTATTGATATCTTTCAGAAAATGGCGCTGGCACCGTAGATTTTGGAACTAAGCCAGAATCTACTGCACCCGCCGACCGCCGTGGCATCGAGAGGAGAGGAGGGGGCCCCCACTGACTCTGCACACTGGCCCCCTGGCTCTGGCCACCTCTAAAGCCTATTTATCATCCTCAATGCCCTTTTTTTATCCGTTCACATCTTCAAATCCCCCTGTAACTGCTGTATTCACACAGAACCCCATGTCAGCTCCAGAAACTGCTTCCCCTGCCCCAGGAGACCCCACCTTTACCCTTCACATGCTGCACAGGGTGGCGCCTCGGCTGGTGGGAGTCATACAGGGACCCCGACTAGCTGCTATTGCTGCTAAAAAGCAAAAGTAATGCAGGGTCACACTCACCATAATCAGACTGGTCCACAGGCAGATGGTTATTGCTTGCATTTGCATCTACATGAGATAAAGAAAGGATATTGGATTAGTGCTGATAATGATCAACCAATATTTTACATACATCAATAAATTATATAAAACATATAATAAAGTCATATATTGTTCTAGAGTCATTTTTATTGATAAAGGGGAGGACCTTGAACTGCATCTGAAAGACAAACAGTCATTGCAGCCATATAAAACAAGAGATAAGAGGGCAGCAGCGTGCAGGGGTGAAATGCAGCTGACAAGGAAATCCCTGCATATACCAGGGAGGTGCAAGAGCTTGCTTGTGTCAGAGTGAGGGGAGGGCAGGCAATGCAGAGGGTGCTGGTGGCCATATCTGCAATGGGGAAAATGGGTAATTCCAGAACCTATGGGGGAAGTAGAAAGACCTAGAGAATTGCGACATGGTCTGTGCAGATGGAGCCCAATAGGAGTAAAGTAGTAAGGGAGTAAGGCTAGGAAATTGCAGGAAGGGGATTTGGCCAGAGGGAACTGGCTGGTGCAGGCAGGGGAGTAGCGAGGGTGGTTCCAGTGGAGCATGAGCTCCAGGTACCAAATGGACAGAGGGTGCTATTCAGGGTTCCCGAATTCATGGGGGGCTGCACAGTATGACGGCCGTCTGTTGGTTTTATCTTGGTTTGTTTTTTCTATATCCTAAATAAATTGCTGATCTGAGATCCGTTTCTATATTTCATGCTCCCTCAAGCTGCCCAGATTGCCTCCCCTCTGGCCCTCCCTCCCTCCCCTGTGATCATCTTCTGTCACCTCCCCTTTCCTGTCAGATTGACTCACTTCTCGCCTCTTTAATTTCCTCCCATCTGCCCTGTGATCGACTCTTTGCCCCTGTTCTCTCCTTTCTTATTGGCTTCTGTCACCACCCCTCTCCTCTCCTTTTCTTATTGGCTTCTGTCACTGCCCTCTCTGTTTGGCTTTGCTCTTCTCTCCTTTCTTATTGGCAGGTATGAGTTTTAAAAAAAAGTCACTGCTTTGCTATTTAAAGTAATGAGGTGTTCCTAGGCATGATCACAAAGTGTTATTTGAAAGGTCTTTTAAAAAATACTGTGTTAGGAGACCTGAAATAATGGTGGTAGACAGAATATGGTTAGTACTACTCACATTAATATAGGGGCAATGTATATTTGCAATGTAGGAGCAAAGCTGAGAAGGAAGCTTTCCATAGGTGTTCCCTCTCCAGTGATAGCTGCTCGGGGCAGTAATAAGCTGTGCACCCTGTGGAATTTCACTGTAGCACATGTACTCTGTCAATTTAAGGTAAATGATCACAATATATAATACAATCTCCTCTATTGACTAATAACAATGATTCGTATGGTGTGGGAGACAGGCAGCCATCATCTGATGATGGGGAATGCCTGACAGGGCCAGCACTGACAGCATTGGTGGCCTTCAGGAGCTACATGGTATGGAGCACACAAAGCAGTATTCTGAGTGCGATGAGGACACCTTTCAGGGAGGACAGACAACAAGCCCATCATACCTGGGCTAGCAGAACTGGAGACAATCTACTGCCTGGCCCTGTACTAAATACCATCTGCCAAATTGCATGAGCTGCCTATTGGCTGAGCATGAGAATGCCAGGTAATACTTGACGTACCAGTCATGTACCACATCTAAGTAGGTAAGTAGATTCTGATGCTCGGTGCACCCTGTCTAGCAATCTGAGCACAAAATCATGTTGCCAAGCCATTTGTTGTGACAGTGCAGATCCATTACCGATGCTCCCTGATGCTCTGGCCATCTCTAAAGCCTTTTTACCATCCTCAGTGAGAGTGAACCCTTTTCTAAGCCATTCATTTCTCCGACTACCCTGTAACTGTTGTATTCATACAGTGCCCCATATCAGCTCCCAAAACTACTCCCCCTGTCCCAGGATACCCCAACTTAACCCCTCACATACTACGTAAGGAGGTACATCGGCTTGTGGGAGTGATATAGGAACCCCGACTAGCTTATACTGGTGCTAAAAAGTAATGTAGGGTCATACTCCCCATACTCATACTGGTCATAAGGCAGACTGTTAGTATCTGCATTTGTAACTAGATGAAATAAAGAAAGGATATTAGATTAGTGCTGATAATAATAAACCAATATTTATTTATTTTTTGCAATATATATTTATAAATTTTCAGTGTATTTTAGAAAAAAACATTACAAGTCTCCAAAAAATAGAATAACAAATATTGTAATAGAAGATTAAATACAACAAATACTAGACAGAAATAAATCCATGTCACGACAACAGTATTCAAAAATATAAAACTCAACAGTTTAAGAACAGACAAATATCCAACATAATTAAAGGAAAAGGAAAAATACAGTACAAATAATGAAAAGGGGAGGGCGGGGGGAGTAGTTGGAGAGAGCTGGTTACCCTCATCCGCAAAAGAAGCAGCCTTTAGTGGAAAGTTACAGTAGTGTTAACATAGAGAGGATATGTGAACTCACTGAGCAAAACTTAGGTATGTACTTGAGGACTTAAAATCCAGCCATGGGTGCCAGATAGAGATAAACTCCTGGTTCCTCTCGGGGCTCACTCGAAGATCCTCCATAGACATATATAAATCTATATGGGCAAACCACTCCTTAAGTGTGGGGGGGGGGAGTAGATCGCCATCTAACTGGGATCACTGCTTTCGTGGCGCTATTAAGAAACTTTAACAGGGCCTTTTAAATTTTGTGAGAGGACCAGGGAATAAATTAAGAAGCCAAAATGAGGGGTCAGAGGGAGTACCTTAATAGACCTAGCAATAGAAACCACCTGGTTCCAAAAGGGTTGTAAGACACTGCAGTTTCACCAAATGTGTAATGGGGAACCCGTCTCCATGTCACACCACCAGCTTTTGTCCGAAAGCCCAGGGAACATTTTAGCTAATGTAAGGGGGCACCTGTA
The DNA here is from genome assembly GCA_031769625.1 of Taudactylus pleione. Taxonomy (NCBI): domain Eukaryota; kingdom Metazoa; phylum Chordata; class Amphibia; order Anura; family Myobatrachidae; genus Taudactylus; species Taudactylus pleione. The sequence continues at coordinate 6,332,079 of JAUIMM010000844.1, forward strand.
CCAGCGAGACAAAACCTTAAATTGAGTAGCTAACTGAACTGGCAAATGTGTTTTGAAAAATTCTGTCCCAATCGCAGTCCTCTAAGTCAAGCTGTAAGTCTTGCTCCCAATCTTTGGCATACTTGGGGAGAGTGGGGTACATGTGTTCAATCAGGAGTGCATAGCCTCTCAAGAGAAATTTCTCAAAGGGAGTCAAAGATCTGGAACCAGTTGCACGCACCTCACTCCTATGTAGAAAATGCTTCAGTTGCAGATATCTCCAAACTTCAGATGGGGGCAGATCCCACTGAGCTTGTAAAATCAGTGTAGGACATCCTCCCCCATCCATCAATAGGCCAACTCGTTGTAGACCGTGGCATCTCCAAACAGCAAATGTGGAACCAGCAACACCCGGGGGAAGTAAGGATTGCTAAAATGAGGTGTCATAGGGGAGAATATGGAGGACACGCGTGTTAGTTTCCAAAGTTTATTCCAATGGGCCAGAGTGGGGCCAATGGTGGGGTGAGAGACCACTGTGACTTTGGACCTCCTGGGATACTGTGCAATATGTGTAGGGAGGGAATGATTTTCAAGGTGAACTCACTGCTTAGTATCAGTTGTCCATGATAAACCAATATTTTACATGCAGTAATAAATAATACAAAACATAAAAATCATCTATTGTTCTAAATTATTTTTTCTTGTTTGCATTGAGGAAATGACCCTGAACTGCATCTGAAAGACAAGCAGTCATTGCAGCCATATACACCAGGAAAACCAAGGGTGCCAGCATGCTGGGTTGACATGCAGCTGATTAAGAAATCCCTGCATCAGCCAGGGAGATGCAGGAGCTTACTTGTTCCAAGTAGAGTGGAGGGCAGACAATGCAGAGGGGGCTGGATGCCATGGCTGCAATGGGTAATACCAGAAACTATATTTAAGTAAAAGACCTAGAGGAATGTGACATGGCCTGCACAGATGGAGCACAGTATGATAGGGCTAAGAGGGAAAAAGGGAGTAAGGCCAGGAAATTGCAGAAGGGGTAATTGTCCAGAGGGACCAGCTGGTGCAGGGGACACCCTGTGCACAAAGACCAGGGTTGCGCAAGGCCAGCCTCAGAATGGGGGAGGGAACTGGGGTTATAATTGGGAATGGGTGGTGGGGTATGATTAACAACCCTCACCAGGGACATGGAAACCCCACAAATGGGCATAGGGGTAGGATCCAAGGTCCCCTGTGATGATGATGGGATTCTTGTTCTGTATTCTAAAGCTGCTGGCACATACCATAGGGCAGGGAGAGCCAGGCAGCCATCATCAGGTGACAGGGAATGCCTAAGCGGGGCCAACACTAACAGCATTAGGGGGGTGGCCTACAGAAGCTTCTTGGCATGGAGCACATAAAGCAGTATTCTGGGTGCAATGAGTACACTTTCCAGGGAGTACAGACGCCAAGCCCACCATACCTGGGCCTGGCAGACCTGAGAGGAGAATACAATACTGCAATCCCCCATCTGGCCCTTGTACTAAAAACCATCAGACAAAACACATGAGCTGCCTATTGGCTGAGAATGAGAATGCAGGGCAACTTAATGTACAAGTCATGCACCAAATCCATATATATAAGTAAATTCTGATGCTTGGTGCACCGTGTCTCTAAATAGCAATCTGTGCACACCAGCATGTCACCAAGCCAGTTGCTATAACAGCACAGATCCTTCACTGATGCTCCCTGATTCTCTGGCTGCCTCTAAAGCTTATTTACCATTCTCAGTGATAGCAAACATGTCAGCCAAATGCCCTTTTCTAATACGTTCACATCTCCGACTTCCCCTGTAACTGCTGTATTCACACAGTGTACCAAGTAAAGTAGGGTTATACTCACCATACTCATAATCATACATGACACAGGTGTATGCCTGATCAACTAGAGGAGGCAAATAAAGGTTATTGTTTCAGCACTTATAATGATAAACCAACATTTTACATACAGCAATAAATAATATAAAACATATAGCAAAGTTATATATTGTGCTAAATAATTTTTTTCTTGTCTGCACAGAAAGGAGGACCCCGAACTGCATCTGATAGACAAAAAGGTCAGTGCTGGCATATAAAACAAGGGAACTGAGGGCAGTGGCACTCTGGTATGACCCACTGCCAGGGTTGCCATCAGATATTGTGAGTCCCAGTACAAGTGAAAACAAGCAGGGCCCTCCCACGTCATATACTCCCTCATCATAACTATCCTTCCTTTTCTTTCACCCCCAGCACAGGGGGCATATGGGCAACAAGGACACTCCTTAGTCTCAGTACAGAGGGCATGGTCAGGGTCCATTCATAGTCCAGATAATTCACAGGGTCAGGAAAAAATCCTAATCCATATGCCTTCATTATCCACATACCCTTAAAAAGGGCATGCTCAGAGCCAACATATCCCATATATTCCAGGGGGTATACAGTGGACATGGTCAGCACTATCTTACATTCCAGGGGGTATACAGTGGATATATAAAATACTATATATGGAAATACTATCTTAAATACTATAGAATGTATATAGAGGAGAATAGTGTATATGACACAGGGACAGGAAATAGGGGTTTGGTCAGTACTATCTCATACATTGTAGGAAGTATATAATTGATGTGGATAGGGAGGACAGGATACATGGGCATGGTCAGTCCTATTGCGTAATTTGAAGGACGTACATAAAGCTGGGTACACACTAGGTCGACAGATCGGCCGACCCATCGACCTATCTGAAGATTGGTAATTGTATACACAATTACCAATTTGTCTGCCCAATGTGCCGGGCTTGACAGCTCAAATGGGCGGGTATTTAAATTGTCTCCCAGTTGAGCTGTCAATCACCGACGGATCCTGCAGCATGTGTATGGGTGATCGGTGGGTCTGCACAGCAGATCGGATATGTTTGTGAACAATGTTGTTCACAGACATATCTCGTTGCACACACCCAGCGAGACACTATAGATATCTATCAGTGTGTACCCAGCTTAAGTGACATGCATAGGTGGGACAGGATATAGGGGCATGGTCAGTACTATTGTAGGAAGTATATAAGTGACATGGATAGGCGGGACAGGATATAGGGGTATGGTCAGTACTATCTCATACATTGTAGGAAGTATATAAGTGACATGGATAGGTGGGACAGGACATAGGGGCATGGTCAGTACTATCCCATACATTGTAGGAAGTATATAAGTGACATGGATAGGCAGAACAGGATATAGGGCCATGGTCAGTACTATCTCATACATTTTACATTGTAGGAAGTATATAAGTGACATGGATAGGCGGGACAGGATTTAGGGTCATGGTCAGTACTATATCATACATTGTAGGAAGTATATAAGTGACATGGATAGGCAGAACATGATATAGGGGCATGGTCAGTACTATATCATACATTGTAGGAAGTATATAAGTGACATGGATAGGCAGGACAGGATATAGGGGTATGGTCAGTACTATCTCATACATTGTAGGAAGTATATAAGTGACATGGATAGGCAGGACAGGATATAGGGGCACTGTCAGTACAATATCATACATTGTAGGAAGTAAATAAGTGACATGGATAGGCAGGACAGGATATATAGGCACAGTCAGTACTATCTCATACATTGTAGGAAATATATAAGTGACATGGATAGGCAGGACAGGAAATAGGGGCATGGTCAGTACTATCTCATCAATTGTAGGAAGTATATAAGTGACATGGATAGGCAGGACAGGATATATAGGCACAGTCAGTACTATCTCATACATCGTAGGAAATATATAAGTGACATGGATAGGCAGGACAGGATATAGGGGCATAGTCAATATTATCTCATATTGTAGGATGTATATAAGGGACATGGATAGGAGGGAGAGGATATAGGGGCATGGTCAGTACTATCTCAAACATTAGTACAGACCAAAAAAAAAAAGAAAAAGAGAGTGTTTAATATGGTGCACTTAATGATATTCACACAACCTTTTTCTCTATATAGAACAGTAAAGATGTTAAAATTATAATCTTTATTATTTTTCTGTTAAAAATTATGTTTTCCAAAATTCCATTATTACGGCGAAATATTAAGATTCATACAAATCAAAGAAAGAAAATCCTTAAGTGTAAAGGAAGAATACAAATTGTGTGTTAAAACTATGTCTCTGTATCGCTGGTTAATTAATTTATATGACTCTTAGGATTGACCTCTTAATATTGTTTGGTTTATAATATCACTGTAATCTGAATTGCCTGTCACATGCAGACTTATTATCTTATTCACCAGTATTAATAAACCAATGTATCCCACATTATATGCACTGTTGTTTTGTTACATTAGTAACAGCTAGCATCTTTTTTTATCTATGAGACACTAGTGAACCGTTGGTGATCAGTGAGTTCAATTGCTCCACCTGATCTTTATCCACTGAAGGTGAATATTTCTGTTATCACCTCCGTGACTGTGTGATTATGTATGTAATCTACACAGTTTCTATTCACCGAGTGGAAGAGCTTCCAGTTACATAATTTATGCAGTGTGCGGGAAAGCTTATTAGGTCATCCCAGTATTATTCAGTATGCAGCCAACGGTATGACAGAGAAACGCCGACGCGCATTTCGCCTGGGAAGCTTTGTTAGGGCAGTTAAATCGAATGCCAGTATCTATCCTCATTTATACCTCGGGTCATTATTTAATTGGTCCATTCAAAAACCTCATGTTACCGCTTTGATTTCTATTGGTTACATTCCTCCATCTTTATTATGCATCTCTATGAAGCTCCATTTATACACATATATAGTTCCCATTACCGAACCATTATAGTGATTACGTCATCAGTATTTCTATCAATTAACTATAACTATATTAAAATTAAGCGTATTCTCATCAATATTACAGATACTTTCTAACCACATTGGAGGAATTATTATTTCTATTTTAGGAATCCTCAGAGATTATTATAGATATATTTGCATTGTATCCATATTTTTTATATAAACAGATTACCTATACAACATCATTGTCTGTTTAGTAATTAATGGCAGTAATATAATATATACATTTAGCATCCCTCTAAATAATTAATATAAAGAGCAATCATACATATTGATCTCAAATCAATGGTTCAACATCTGGGATACAATGGATTATCATATACCTCTTTTTAAAATAATAATATTAAAATTTGTAACATATAAATTCCTCATTTGTGTTAGTAAAAAAAGATAAATCAAATGTGAGTGTTAATAATAAAAATTATATATGGTTCCTATGTGATATTTTTACCAAACAATAAATATTATATATTTACAGTGTTATAAATCTATATAAAGTACTAATATATTTAATTTAGAATTAGTTGGGTGTCAATATTAACATAATGTGAAAATTGTAAATAAAATATGAATAAAAATGTGAATAAAAATAAATTACTAATCATTGTGTCTTGTGTATTATTCTTATATCAAATTATACTTATAATATTTTAAATTGTATCCATAACATCATTCCCATATCCTATAGTGTCATAAATTAGTGATATTTTATCACCATGCTCATAATCTGGGAAGGTGAGAAGGAAATGCTTTTAAAATTTATTGAGATATTGAATAAGAACCTTATGAATCTCAAATTAACAACTGAAATGAGCCAGAAAACAATCACATTTCTAGATCTAAAAATAGAATTAACTAAAGACGGGAGAATTACTACAGATATGTTCCAAGATGTCACAGCAACTAATAGTATTCTTCATGCTGAAAGTTGTCATTTCCCAGCAACTATGAAAGGATTCCCCAGAGAGGAATTTCTAAGAACTCGTCGCAATTTCTCAGAAAAATTACTTTTGAAAAAAGAGTAACAGAATTGACTATGAGACTGGAAAATTGAGGATACAGTTGGAGAAAGATAAAAAAAATGTTACAACATAGCCAGAAATAAGGACAGGGAATCTCTTATTATACCTAAGGACAAAATCAGAAGGAATAAAGGTAATGAAGAGAAAGTAAGATTTATAGGATCTTACTATAATGAATGGAATGAGATTTGAAGGGTTCTACAAAAACACTGGAATGTCCTTACCTTAGATCCAGATTTGGATGAGATCTTGGATAATAATGTTAACATTAGTTGACGAAGGTCAAAAAACTTAAAAGATACACTGGTACAGAAAACAGAAAGATAAAATCATGGGATGCTATACATGTACAAGATGTAAGGCATGTAAATATATTGACCCAAGAAAAGAAACAATGGGCAGATATGGGAAGACAATTAAAATAAAAGAATATATAAACTGCAATACCATCATTGTGATTTATTGCCTTTATTGTACATGTGGCCTTAAATATATAGGCATTACCAGTAGACAACTTAAACAAAGGATCCTTGAACACGTCCATAATGTTAAAAATGCCAAACCAGACCAATCAAAATTCAAGACCCTTACAAGTGTAGCTAAACATTTTCTGAAGAAACATAACGGAGATCCTAGTCAACTTAAGGCCTTTGGTCTGGAAAAAATAAAACTGGGGGTAAAGAACACTTGAAGAGAGAATCAAGAATGATTTTCCTGATGAATAGTGTTGAACCTTATGAATTAAGTGATAACAATCAATTCACTGCCTTTCTATAGAGGAAATTATCTTCTCCACAAATTATGAATAATGGACTAGTAAAAGAGAGGAAGGAGAGGAAATGAAATGAAAGAAAATAATTATATGATATTATCTTAAACAAGAAAATGAACAAACATGAAATAATAATTTGAGATATATCTATTCATATTTTTTGACCAAATGTTGAGAAGGTTGATTCTGGTTAGTACTTGGAGGGGAAACTATCTGTCAGTATTAGATATTAGGAATGGTAAGATACTATGATGAGATAGATCCATGATATGGATCAAAATCATGTAGAATTTAAAAACATTGTGTATATATATTGAACTAATAATTTTGGGATGGTATGAATTAAATACGTTGTTCTTTTATGTGATATGTAATTATATCTTTCAACTCCTATCTAAACAGATTATAAATATATACATATATAATTATTAATGGTGATAAAATATTACTAATTTATGACACTATAGGACATGGGAATGATGGTTATGGATACAATTTCTAATATTATAAGTAAAATTTGATATAAGAATAATACACAAGACACAATGATTAGTAATTTATTTTTTATTCACATTTTTATTCACATTTCTATTCACAATTTTAACATTATGTTAATATTGGCACCCAACTAATTCTAAATTAAATATAAGTACTTTATATAGATTTATAACACACTGTAAATATATAATATTTATAGTTTTGTAAAAATATCACATAGGAACCATATATAATTTTTATTATTAACACTCACGTTTAATTTATCTTTTTCACTAACACAAATGAGGAATTGATGTTATAAATTTTAATGTTATTTTAAGAAGAGGTATATGACAATCCGTTGTATCCCAGACGTTGAACAATATGTATGATTGCTCTTTATATTAATTATATAGAGGGATGCTAAATGTATATATTATATTACTGCCATTAATTACTAAACAGACAATGATGTTGTATAGGCAATCCGTTTATATAAAAAATATGGATACAATGCAAATATATCTATAATAATCTCTGAGGATTCCTAAAATAGAAATAATAATTCCTCCAATGTGGTAGAAAGTATCTGCAATATTGATAAAAATACGCTTAATATTAATATAGTTATAGTTAATTGATAGAAATACTGATGACATAATAAGTATAATGGTCCGGTAATGGGAACTATATATGTGTATAAATGGAGCTTCATAGAGACGCATAATAAAGTTGGAGGAATGTAACCAAAAGAAATCAAAGCGGCAACATGAGGTTTTTGAATGGACCAATGAGGTAATGACCCAAGGTATAAATGAGGATAGATACCGGCATTCGGGGTTGAACTGCCCTGACAAAGCAGCCAAGGTGAAATGCGCGTTGCTGTTTCTCTGTCATACCGTTGGCTACATACTGAATAATTTAAATCACGAGGTGGGCCGCGCTTCTAGTTGTGGTGATTATGGGGTTGGGTCCTATGTGTCGGGATCAGGGGGGGGTTAGGGTAGGTGTGGGCAGGGAGAAAAATTGGTTGGGATATGTGGTTGGTAGGTGCTGCAACATACAGCAGGAGTACCAAAGCCTGCTAATGGATGGGTGTCAATAGAGGGGGGTGTACGCGTGCTCCTATATGGCTGTAGGTGGTGGTGGGGTGGGGGGATGTGGGATGTGTAGAGGGTGGGGGGATAGAAGGGGGGGAGGGGTGTAAATGTGGGAGGGGGGCAGGACAATGGTGCTGAGGTATGGTACAAGGTGGAAGATAAAAGGGGGGGAAATAAAGACACTGACAATGGGTGTATAGTCCAACCTATTTATTGGGTGGGCACAATGTGAGTGGCTCTGTGAGTGGTTCCAGTACTTTTAGTACTTTTGGATGGTGGTGTTGTCTTGGTACAGCCCACGGTTGGGATGTAGGTTGACCCATTTAGGGGGCTCCTTTGGCATGTGGTCCTTAATTCTGCATGTTTCCCTGCTGGACCTTTGGTAGACAGACTTCTGGCAACCAGGGTGTACTGAAGGTGTGCTGTCCAGGAGTTCGTGCAGTTGGTGGCATCCCGCACTGCAGATGGGGTACATACCTACCATAGGTTAACTGGTGGCTGATGTAGTCCCAATGTCTGGCCAGGAGGTGTTTGTTGCCTCCGTGGTCCTGCGGGGTGCCTGGATGGCGGGCGCCTTTGATGTTCAACTGTTGTTGTCGCTGGATCTGGGTCTTATGAATGCAGAGTGCTGCACGGTGGTTTGACCCCATGGTCCCATGGGGTCAGTGTGCAAGTCCCGGATGGGACAGGCAGCATGGGTAGAAATGGTATGCGGGGTCTGCTTGTGGGCTGGAAGTATACTGCTAATGGGTGCAGGTGAGGGTATTGGATATCGGTAGTGGTCTCCAACACATTTCAGCTAAAAATGCCTTTATCGAGGAGTTACTGATTAGCTGATGTAGCCAGTATTTAAGGGGGACTTCCGGGTATTGGGGGTGGTCACATGTGAGTAATGATCAAATCCTGATCATGTGGGGGTGGTCTCTGGTTGCTGGCTGGGTTGAGGGGGGCGGGGTCTGTGGCGTGTCCTGTGATGTGTCAAGTTAGATGGGAGTGATCGTGAAGTGTGCTGTACTGTTGGGCTGGACTCCACATCATAGGTAACCATGGCTACGCATGACTACTAGAGTGGGGATATGCGTGTGACGTAGTTTGTCACATGACAGTATAATCAGCTGACTTTGGGTCTGTTGATAGGTGCGTGTTCTCATGGTTACGCGGTACATCCGTAACCATGGTAGCGTGGCATTATTGCGTTACCTAATCAGTGAAGGTGGGGCATCTCTATGGTGGTGTGCGTGAAGTCCTTAATAACACCTGGGTGACATTAATACTATTTGTCATCTTAGTTCCCTCATAACACATGGGTTACATTAATACTATTTGTTATCTTACTCCCCTAATAACACATGGGTGAATATAATACTATTTGTCATCTTAGTCCCCAACTAATAACACATGGGTGTCATTAATACTATTTGTCATCTTAGTTCCCTAATAACACCTGGGTGACAATAATACTATTTGTCATCTTAGTCCTTAATTACACCTGGGTGACATTAATACTATATGTCATCTTAGTCCTTAGTAACACATGAGTGACATTAATACTATTTGACATTTTAGTCCTTATTAATACATGGGAGACATTAGTACTATATGTCATCTTAGTCCTTAATAACACCTGGGTGACATTAATACTATTTGTCGTCTTGGTCCCTAAAAACAACTGGGTGACATTAATACTATTTGTCATCTTAGTCCTTAATTACACCTGGGTGACATTAATACTATATGTCATCTTAGTCCTTAATTATACCTGGGTGACATTAATACTATATGTCATCTTAGTCCTTAATAACACATGAGTGACTTTAATACTATTTTACATTTTAGTCCTTATTAACACATCGGTGACAAATGTACTATTTGTCGTCTTAGTCCTTAATAACTCCTTGGTGACATTAATACTATTTGTCATCTAAGTCCTTAATAAGACAAGGGTCACATTAATAGTATTTGTCATCTTAGTCCTTAATAACACCTGGGTGACATAATACTATTTGTCATCTTAGTCCTTAATAACACCTGGGTGACATAATACTATTTGTCATCTTAGTCCTTAATAACACCTGGGTTACATTAAAACTATTTGTTATCTTAGTCCCTAAAAACACCTGGGTGACATTAATACTATTCGTCAGCTTAGTTTCCTCATAATACCTGGGTGACATTAAAATTATTTGTCATCTTAGTCCCTAAAAACACCTTGGTGACATTAATACTATTCATCATCTTATAGTCCTTAAAAACAACTAGTTGACATTAATACTATTTGTCATCTTAGTCCTTAATAACACCTGGGTGACATTAATACTATTTGTCAACTTAGTCCTTAATAACATCTGAGTGACATTAATACTATTTGTCATCTTAGTCCTTAATAACCCCTGGGTGACATTAATACATAATTAGTAGCAGCAGGTTGAGGCCGTCAGTACTGATTTCCAAGTGCAGGATACATTGCCTGATCCCAGTGGCAAACGCAGGATTTCCAGAGGGGGGTTTCCAAATGCTTAATTTTAGAGCGAGTGTGGCCTGTCGATGAAGAGGGCAGAATTAGTACTTGACCAGATTTAATAAGCATCATACAAAGTGTATTGTGAGTATTAATTCCAAGCATATACAGGACCAGTGATCACAGTAAGCCATTAGATGTGTCAGTAGGCCATCCTGCCTGAGGTGAACGTATTTATTTTAGATGTTGGCACCATTCCAGACTATTGGAGCAAGTTTGGGAGCCTGGAGAACAGAAGAAGAACCTAGCACTGCCCTGGACATATACAGTATGTACATATTGGGCTCTATAGCAGTGCATCTCTAACAGTGCATGTTTTCCAGATCTTCTAGTTGGTGCACAGGTTATTTATTACTGGCTGATACATGTTAAAAGATCCACAGGTGGTGCTAATTATTTAATTTGTGATACTGAGAAGAACATGCAGCACTAGTAACAATCTATTATATTATTATTTCTAGTGTGGGCTGGGGAAGGGGGTTTCCAGGCAGACGGAAACCCCCCCTGCGTTTGCCTATGGATCCCTAATTGCATCCATCAGCGACGTGCAGAAGAGGCATCTGGCTTCTGGCATCTGCCGGTGTGTCTATTGCCGCATACCCTATACTTCCGAAAGTCCAGTGAGCTAAAAATTACATTGTTGCTCTACTGTCTTTTCTGCATAAAATCTGCGTCTATGAGCCAACAATCACATCATCGCTCCACTGATTTTTCTACATGAACATTGCCTCTTTGATTTGAGAAGGAATCTATGTGATATAGTTGCAGTATTTAAAAACCAGCCACCTTTTTCTGCAAAGAAACCGTGCTATATGTGAAAGTAGAGTTTGGCTATCAAAAGACTTTGCTGCTGCTTTTTACAATTTTATGTATTTGGACTTTTCCATCTGTTTTACAAGTAAAAATAAAGCGTTACTTTGTTTATCTAATCCTGCTTCTTGGTAATACAATTGGATACAACTGTTGAAACTATAAAAGCTTTTGCGGAAAAAGGAAACATTGTACACCTTTTATAGTTTTCTGCTACATTATAAACCAACAGTCGCCAACCCATCTCTCACGAGCCACCGGTAGCTTGCAGCGATAAGGACGGTGGCTCGAGCCCTGTATTACTATATCCTTGTTGTGACAGGCCCAGGGGCTCTCTCCTACCCCCCGCTGCTGCACAATAGAGGTGACGGGCAAGGGCCCGCCCTCCCGCTCCATCCTGCGCTCCCGCTCCACATCCTACCAAGGCTGCTGCCGCCGGCCCGTGCAATAAAGTTTTTAATTGTTGTGAGCCAGCGGGCGTGACATCATGAAGTCACGCCACACTGCTGAAAGAGGAGCCATGACATGTGAGGACTGGACTGAGGCTAGCAACAACCCTGGATGGAGGGGCAGCCATAACAGGAGGAGGTAAGCTAAGTATCTTATTATTCTTGTATTATTGTTGTCCCTGCTCCAAGATGCTGTGGGGGACAGAGAGGGGGATTGTGGCGGGGGGGAGCACTAGGGGAATAAGGGGAAAATAGTATTTTGTTCCAAGAACCAATCGTTCATATATCTGTAAAAGACTGACACTGAGTAAGAGGATAACTCTGGGATTCCAGCCCCTCCCGAATTGTGTACAGCCACTAACCTTGAAATGGCCACTTTTGGTATCTTGCCCTGCCACAGAAAGCGGGTCATTTTCTTATTTAAAAAAATAATATCTGATTTAGACTAGCTAATTGGCAACATTTGCATGAAATAAAAATTCTTTGGGAAGATAATGCTTTTTAGGAAAGCCGCATGCCCCAAAACTGGCATTAGCAGTAATTTCCAACTGTCAAGCATAGTGAAATTTTGTCTATAACAGCAGAGAAATTAGCAGTATAAAGCTGAGACAGATCAGAAGTAATCTGTACACCCAAATGTTTAAGTTTAGAATCAGCTTATTTAAATGGAGTGATGGTGGAAATCATTGCGTGCAAAAACGCAGGACCCATTCTGCCCACTCGCAGAATGGGTCCTGCGCACGGGCAGATTCCCGATAATCGTGAATTTGCAATCAGCAGTGCACTTGTGTGCACTGATGAATCAGGGCCTATGTTTATTTTTTTTCTTTTGTGTATTGTTAATATATACTCATTTCTAAACTATAATAAGCTAACATATAATAATTACACAACATATGATATAAACCAAAGAAACTGGATTTATAATTTTTTTTTAAAACAAAAATCTAAATTTTACCTCAAAACACTCCTCATCCTCCCCACAAACTCCTGGATAAACCCCAAATAATTGCCAAGGAGGTTCAACTCCCTTCTGAGAACATCCTGCCAATCAGGCCTCTGACGTTCTGCATCTGAAATAGAAATTAAAGAAATAATATCAGCATATTTCTGACACTTTATGTACTAATGCAAACAGTAACATAACATAAAAAATTATAAACAAGATTATAAAAATAATAAATAAAATAAACATCACAGTGTAAAGCTGGAGACACACCTGGTGATATTTTGTCCAATCTAACAGATTGGACAGCATATTGGGCCTGATTCAGACCCACTCGCGAGCGGCTGTCCGCTCGCAAGTGGGTCGATGTTATGGACTGAGCATGCGCACGACGGAGGGAGGAAAGTCCTTCGCTCGTTGTGTCCGATCAAAGGGGGCGTGCTGTCAATGTTGATTGACAGCACGCCCCCTTTGGTGGGCGTGCCGGGGGCGTGCCTCCCTGACGGGGGCGTTCCCACGGGAACGCCTCCCGTCAAAAGCCGGCCCACTGACATCACTAGTCATGTCAGTGGGAGTGATTTTGGCTCTGAAAGAGCCAAAATCACTCCGGAGCTTGCGGTTGAAAACCTCAACCGCAGGCTCCAGCTTGCAATTTCGATGGTCGCGATGGTCACGACCATCGCGGCCATCACAATGCACGCTCGTATAGCCTGTGGGTGGTGACCCACAGCTATACGAGCGTCCAGGAGGACGCTCCATTTTCATGGAGCCCGGCCCTCTTTCAGAGCGTGCGCTCTGCTCAGAGCGTACGGCTCTGAATGAGGGCCATTGTCAGCACTGGCCAGTGTGTACTGGCTATGTCGATGATGATACGCTATCCCGCATGTTGTCATCCACATTGCCCATTGTGCACCCTGTATGCATGAAACTTGTTGCACTTCATAAATGGAGCAGAAGCACACAGTTGACAGTTAGGGGTACATTTACTGAGATTCGATATTTACCCGATTTGCAAAGAGATTAATCTCGCTGTAAATCGCCAAAACTCGGGTGATTTAATCACTTTTTTTATTCCAAATTTACCAACTGGCGATTTGAGGCTGTCACGATCCTGGCTAGTTCTTACCTTTTGTGACTAACCTCTGCCAGCTGCTCCATGGATCTATGTTTGTAATTCTCCTGGGACATCTGCTGTGGCTGAATCATGCTGGCTGTTACATCTCTGTGTGTGCAGAGCTCTCACCTCCCAACACTGATTATCCCCTGGACCCTGCTCTGTCTGTGAGCATTGCTAGTCTTAATTGGAATCCTAGGTGTGGTCCTGATTCTCAAGGGCTGCAGAGATGATTACTCGCTCTGCATGTTGTGCTTTGCTCCACTCTGAATGCCACTGCCAGACCTCCTGTCTGTATCCACCAATCGCTGCCAGACTCTAGGTATATAGATCCTCCTCTAATAGCACTCAGTGCTTGAACATCTCGTTACATTCCGTGGTGTACTACTTGTGCTATAGCTGTTCCTCTGTGTACCACTATGACCCAGGCTCCTGCTGGTTCCTAGACCAGTGCTATCCGTAAGCCTGCTGTGCTCAGCTATCCACGCTACCAGCTTCTCCACTCGGCTCCCAGGCCGCACCAAGTAGCTTCTAGGCTACCAGCCTCTCACCTACGGCTCCCAGGCCGCTCCAAGTAGCTTCCACACTACCAGCTTCTCCACACGGCTCCCAGGCCACACCAAGTAGCTTCCATGCTACCATCCATCTGCAAGTTCATCTACTGGTATCCCGACCAGCTCAGTCAGCCTACCTGCCGGTCCCTGTCCGATCCCTCCAAGTTCCTTCTGGTCTCATTCCTACGTCTCCAGTTTCCAGTTCCAGTCACTCATCACCAAAGGCAGTTCTCACTGCTACCCACTTCTTATAATAAAAGAGCTATTCATGTTAACCATGGTTCCAGTCCGGCCGGCCTCCAGTGATTCCAGTTCATCACCTGATACAGGTAACTCACAGACACCAACCGTGACAGAGGCAAAACGAGTTTGCAGGAGATTACTCACCTGAGATTGCAGTGTTTTCTCTCTGCAAATCTCTCCCAAGCTAGTAGCCTGCACATATCAGTGAGTTGTGTTAGACCTGTAAAGACTGGTCAGCCTGTCCTGGTACCTAAAATTACAGGAAACAAAATGAGTAGGGTTCCACCGTAATTTAGGTATGCTCATCAGGCTGCAGGGCCAGTCCTGGTTTTAATTATATGGGGAAAAAAATTGCATAGGGGTATCACCAGTGCTCAAAGTGGGAATTTTGAGGTGGGGTATGGATATTGAATCTCCACCCCCCCTGGGCCCCTGCTTCCATATAACTCCACTGTACGTCTCACCCCCACCCCCACACTTCTCCCTGCCTGCTCCCCTCTCTCACACCCTGCCCTTCTCACTGATTCCCTCTCTATCACCCCCTACAATACTAACTACCTGCCTCCCTCTGTCTGTTCCTCTCTCTATTCCCTCTCTCACACCCTCCCCTCTCCCTATTCCCTCTCTCACACCCTCCCCTCTCTCTACTTCCCTCTTACCTGCGCTGCTGGAATGGAGCAGCCAGGAGCATCTGGTCCTCGTTGCTGGTGCAGTAGTGTGAGCCAATGAGAAGCTGCCACTTGGCAGCTTCTCATTGGCCGGCGGCCGTGAGCCCCGGGATTGGCTGGTGGCCGCAAGCCCCGGGATTGGCTGGTGGCTGCGAGCCCCATGATTGGCTGGCGGCCGCGAGCCCCTTGACTGGCTTGCACTGCAGCCAGTGAGTGCTGCTAAGTGCTTAAATGCAGCCGGGACCAGATGATTGCTTTGTCGCGGCTACATGCCAACGTCTCTACTGCCGCTGATCGAGATGTGTCCCATGCGGGACACATCTCTACTAATTGCCATTGCCGCCGCTGTTCCAGCGCTGGGATGCCATACAGCATCCCAGCACTGGTGCATTCTCTTCTGCGGCTAAAATGAAGTGGGGCCCGGAAGTGGCTGTATGTCATAGCACCGTATACTGCCCCACTTCGACCACTGGGTATCACTATAATTAAAACCAGCACAGGACCCAAAACGACTGGGGTGTAATGCCAAAATCTGGAGACCCTATTACCAGGTCTCCAGAGCGAAAGGATTCTCACACCTAGTCGGTCAGGCCAAGCCGGGGATCTCAGGAGAGGTGGGGACACCCGAAAAAAGGGGTCCCCCTCTCCCATAACCTCAGGCTAGGTCTGAAGCCCGGGGCTCTTCCCCACACCCTGTGCTGTGGGTAATAAAGTATAAAATAGATGTAGACTATTGTATTTTACTGTGGAACTACAGGTGCCAGCATGCCTGCCCTTTGGCACTTGTGGATCTACAAGTGCCAGCTGGCGGCCGGCACCCGTACCCCCACTGTAAAATAAATAGTTAAATAAAGACATGACACACACACCATAGTTAGTAAAGATTTATTACACACATACATCAATCACACATACTTACCTTCTACCAGATGTTTCTGTCCTCTTCTCCAAGTAGAATCCGTGTGTATGGACCGCCAACAAAGATCCTATACTCACCTGATCCTCACACTGGTCTCCATAGGATCCCGGGGGGGTCTTGGCAAAATAAGAACACGCTTACCCGATACCATACGGACTAGAATTGGTATGTGTATTGTCGCACATACCAATACTATGTGAATGCCAGTTGACTGGACGTCATGGGGTTTCCCATGTTCCGCCAGCCAATCAGAGGCCACTTCACATCTAGCAGCCACTCATTGGCAGGGGTACACGTGGGTTCCAGCCAATGAGAGGCCGCTAGATGTGAAGCGGCCTCTGATTGGCTGGCGGGACGAGGGAAACCCGTAATGTCCCATCAGCTGGCATTCGCATAGTATTAGTATGTGTGACAAGACACATACCAATACTAAATAAACCACCTTCTTGATGGCATTGATATTGCATCCACAAATATAATGTAATGCAAAATACATAAATACTGTATGGAGGTTCCCTTTAATCACACTGTATATATGGGCCCATTTAAAATGTTTCATATTGTCTGCAGTGAGTGAGTTGGAAATTACAGTATAGCTCACTATGTGCAAATGCTGAATAATATTGAAATTAGAGATGAGTGGGTTTGGATTTCCATGCTGAGTTCTGATTTTTCCAGCAAAACTCGGGACTCAGAAAGAGGCAAAATGTAATCTTTCATGGACAAGCATCATCATTCCTGGTCAAAAGTCCAGGAATGATGATGTTTGTCAATGAAAAATGATGTTTTGCCTCTTTCTGAGTCCCGTTTTTTGCCGGGAAAAATCAGAACTCGGCGTGGAAATCCGAACTAATCCGAACATCATCATAGTTGCTTGTTGTTATTCTATTCTCCACTTGGCCTACACATAATAAATAGGGAAATGTTATGTGGTGACTAAGGTATATATAAATACTATAAAAAAGAAATAAACCACCTTCTTGATGGCATTGATATTGCATCCGCAAATATAATATAATGCAAAATCTGTGTTTTTATTATGTCCTTGTAAAAGTACTATAGGATTTTGCCATTTGTCAATTTGGATTTCAAAATGCTAATGATATCATTATACCATTATACCATTCACTCATTCTTACTGTGTATTCATTATGCCAGAATTTAGGCTACAGTAAATATACTGTAGGTGTTTATGATGAAAGCATAAAAGGCTTTTTCCATTGTTATGTCATAGTCAGGTCCCCCTGAGCTCTGTGATGTCACAGGATTCTCATCACTCTGAGAGAGTTGGTTGGACAGGGAGGTTCTCAGAGAATTTGTCCCAGGACAGATATTTGCACAGTTATAGGATTTTTTTTTATACTGTAGAGATTCAAAACCCAATTCCAGGAGGCCGTCTCTTCACCTGAACAGGTAATGAAACTGAGATCTCGTAGTGGTTCATAATATTTGTTTAATCTGTTATATTAATACTATAGCTAGACTGGGCAGACACACACCACTTTAGGAACTATAGTTATAAAACATAGAAATCATCTGCCCACTTAATTTATTTATATATATAAGTATTTTACCAACCAATAATGCATGCATCATATTGGTCTAAATACATTATATACAGATAATACAGACCAGAGGCTCTGGGCATTACAATTACAAACACCTTTATATAGTGATAAGACAGAAGCTTTGCTATAAGGCAAGTGAGAGATATAAGTGACTATAGTAGGTTCTCATTTATTTATTTATTTATTAACAGTTTCTTATATAGCACAGCAAATTCCAATGCGCTCATATATGAATTCTTATAATGAGTAGGTTTCTCATTTGGTGATGTCTCTTGTTCTACTCCTCCTATTAGCCTGAAACTATAACATTGCCAGCTGCATTGTGTCAGGGATTTATTCTAGTAATAAAACTGCAACATGAAAAGTTATGGTAATAGTTTCAGACATCAATATTATCAATTGACAGAACAATACTGATAAAGGCATCAAGAGTGAATCAGAAAAGAGATATTGAATTTGGGTTATAAATGTATAAAAAAAATAATTGATGGTATTAGTGATATTTGGGAACCAAAGTAAATCTATATCTATAATATTATGTGAATGCTATAGGGACTAGATAACTCAAAGCATATCCTGTGTCTCAAACCAACCAACTAATGGCATAGTGAGTAATGTATACATAAGCTAGTGATGGCAATGGGGATGTATAGATGCTGCGGGCTCTTCATTTAGATTTTGTTTTTTAACTTTTAGTTTATTGATATTTTCTGTTCATTTGTATGAACTTTAAGTTAAGAGCCGCAACAAGGAATGTGTGCGTGGTGCCACCATCCATGGCACAATGCCTGGGGTGACACTGCAACTGCTCTGTTGCACCTGCATTTGGCTTTTAGGGTGTCTGAAATGTAGCCTATAGAGCTGTCACAGAGCCACCTTTGGGTGCTCCAGGCATGTGTCCTGCAGCCGGTAGAGCTGCTGGAGCATCCTTTGAATATTCCTGGGAACTCCGCTTCCACCTCCTCAATGTGATGTCATTCCACGACATGAGAAATTTCAGAGGGCAGGGCTGGCATGGGGTTGATTATAGCCCTGCTATGGCCCTGTTTAGAGATAGCTTCAGTTGGAAGGATTTTATTTTCATTACTTTAACACATTCCTCTCCCCAACCATATGGTTATATCATTGATGGCCAGGCTAAATTATCATCAGCTCAATACTCTGTACCCAGGTTTAGCTAGTGCCAATCACTAGTGGTATAATGGGTCCAATTCTAATCTTGTCATAACACATATATTTCTCCCAGCTCAGAAGTGAACAATACAGAAGGGAAATGTAGGACTTTTTATGTAATAGTACAGAGACTAGAGTAGATGAGTGACAGATTGCATGAACCAATAGAACCAATAGGACACAAAAGAAGTGACATCAAGCATTAACAACCAACTGAATTTAGTTCTCAATAGGTCTCTTCCATTCATTGAAATATACTGTGCACAAGATCTATTTTGATGACTATTCCTGCTATTCTATATAAGGTGCTTGATGTGTGGCATCTCCAAATGTGTATTGTATTAAAAAAAAATTCTAAGATTTTAATTGATTTTAATACTTGCCTCAATATGTTTTCTATATATAATGTATTGTGTAGATATGGGCTTCTGACATTTACCAGAGCTTACAGTCAGCAAAGCAGAGAAGATGGGCAGATGTTACATGTAGAACAGTGCCCATTACTCTGTGTATTAATTGCGGAGCAAGGAACACTATTTGATCTATTGATAGACTCAGTATGGAGCCAGACACCATTTCTGAGAGAAACTTACCAGTATTTGTAGGTATGACGTTATGTTCTCTTCCTGTATACACATACAGGGTGCATATAATCCAACTGCTATTTGTGCCTAATAGGTAGACATGGAAGGCTGGCCTCCAGGTGACACTTGGGGAGAAACACCTACAAGTTATGTAACCTGGGTAAGTGATAATGACCACGACTGTAGTGTCAATCCAGTTACTGTAGTTTACAAAATGTTTAAACATCTATGCTAATAAACTATGATATACAAATAGTACATAATACCATATATATCTTTGCTAATAAAGAGGAAAATGAGTTTTATCACAATGAAAAGTTACTTACCATTAACAACCTTTCATTCCAGAGTTATTGGGTTGCTCTCTTTGTACCACAATCTCCATCACCAGGGAGCCACCCTGAAATTTGTGTCCCACAAAGGAAAAACCAGCCTGCTTTACAGGCCACAGGGTAGGGATGCATGGTTTTGCTCTACACTAGACATAATGATATATGCAAACTTCAACACCCATAGTAACCACTCTATCACTTACACATGTCATAAGGTCAGTGTGCAGAATTCAGATAGCTGTACCATGATATGACAGATGTGCTGACATGACACATCCCTATGTTAAGTCTGCAGGGCAGTGTGTCCACACTGGGAAGGCTAATAACAATAGCTTGGTGTTTCTCCAGCACTGAAGGGGGGAACAGTTTACGGCCTCACCAACTAGCATATGAGTACTTTTCACAAACTGGAATAGCTATCTACAGGATACAGTAACTGTCCTTTTACATGTTTTATAGTTGATTCACTAAAGCAGGAGAACATTAAGGGGGTCATTCAGACCCGCTCATCAGCGGCAGTATGCTCGCAAGCAGGTCAATTTTCCCCCACTGCGCATGTGCACGACGGAGGGAGCTCCGTTGTGCGCATGCGCGAAACCCGGCAAGCGACCGGCTCTCCATCGCTCCGGGTCTCGCACCAAAGGGGGCGTGCTGTCGATGTTGATTGACAGCACGCCCCCTTTGGTGGGCGTGCCGGGGGCGTGCCTGCCAGACGGAGGCGTTCCCATGGGAATGTCTACTGTCTGAAGCCGGCCCCACTGACATCACTAGTGATGTCAGTGGGAGTGATTTTGACTCTGATAGAGCCAAAATCACTCCAGGGCTTGCGGCAGTGAGACCCTACCGCAGGGTCTCCGTCGCAAGCCCGATGGTCGCGATGGCCAAGACCATTGTGACCATCATCATGGACGCTCGCATATGCTGTGGGTGGTCACCCACAGGTATGCGAGCGTCCATGAGGCTGCTCCATTTTCAGGGAGGAGGGCCCTGATTCAGAGCGAGCGCATGATGAACACGGTAAAGGACCGCTCTCTCGGTAACAGCGGCCCTTTGCAGTGTAAGAACAAAGACCCAGCCGCCACGGGGGGTCCCTGTATTGCAGACCGATATAAGAGCCTGGTTGTACATTAATAATCATACAGACAGCTGTTCTCTGTATTACAGATCGATATAAGACCCTTTTTGTACATTAATAATCATACAGACAGCTGGTCTCTGTATTACAGACTGATATAAGAGCCTGGTTGTACATTAATAATCATACAGACAGCTGGTCTC
This sequence comes from Taudactylus pleione, assembly GCA_031769625.1. Taxonomy (NCBI): domain Eukaryota; kingdom Metazoa; phylum Chordata; class Amphibia; order Anura; family Myobatrachidae; genus Taudactylus; species Taudactylus pleione. The sequence goes on from JAUIMM010000844.1 coordinate 6,353,439, forward strand.
TGTATTACAGACCGATATAAGAGCCTGGTTGTACATTAATAATCATACAGACAGCTGGTCTCTGTATTATAGACCGATATAAGAACCTGGTTGTACATTAATAATCATAGAGAAGTAAGGAGACATTAGACAGTCAAACACAGCAAATGACAATGGCAATGTATTACTTCCCTATACAGATACCTTATTATTATTATTATTATTATTATTATTATTATTATTAGACTTTATTTATATTACACAAACATATTGCACAGTGCTTTTTAGAGAATGTTTAAAAGTTTTTTTTAGTCCATTTTGGGCTCCATATGTGAGAAAGACATTGATTTTAATATAAACAAACTACTGGTATCTATATTACAGAAAGAGGTCAGAGTCTACATCAAAACTTATATGACTCCCAGCGGTTACATAATCGAAACATTGATGTTTCAGCAAATTACAATGGTGAGTCATCATTTCAGTGCACTTGTAAATTATATTATTATTATTATTATTATTATTATTATTATTATTATTATTGGTATTGTTGTTATTATTATTATTATTATTATTATTATTAGTAGTAGTAGTAGTAGTAGTAGTAGTAGTAGTATTATTAGTATTGTTATTATTGTTGTTGTTGATAATAGTATTTTTAGCAGAAGTAAAAGTAGTATATATTCACAAATATTATACACAGCACTTTACAGTTTTTAATTATTTTTTTATTTTGTTTTGGCACATTGTTTTTAATCGAAAATGATTACTGTTATCTGTATTACAGACCAAGGTAAGAACATATTCATATATGTTTGAAGATTTAAATGGCAACAGTACAGAGTATTTTGTAACCCAAGCACATACAATGGTGAGTTATATCTTAGCTACAATGCCAAATTCTTATTATCAATATCCTTTATATAGTTAAAATATACTACACAGTGTTTTATAGAGAATATTTTGTAATCAATTTTTATGATTACATTTTGGCCAGCCAATGTAACAAAAATTTATTTTTTATCTATATGGGCTGTTCTATACATATTTATATTATAGGCAGGACTGAGAGTCATCGCTAGCCTGTACGATGTGTCCAATAACTATGAGACGCAATATTTAATCACACAGGGAATTACAATGGTGAGTAATCACGTTACTACACAAGTAAAGTGCTAATAGTATTATAAGTAGTAGTAGTAGTAGTAGTAGTAGTAGTAGTAGTTTTACTATTATTATCAACCCTGAAATAGCCTAAATACTTTACAAAGCGGCATATTGATCAATTATTAGGTTTAGACCCAATAATTATCATTTTCTTTCACTGATATTCTCACCAACAAGAAATTATATACCTCCCAGATATATGAAGGAACACATCCAGGGACAGGAGGCTAATAGGAGCCCATCCCTGCTAATGAATGGAATCACAAAGCCGTCGCACAGCCAGCATAGAGACAACCACTACCACTATCTCACATCTGTAATACCTTTTAGTCCTGCGTACACATTGGAAACATCAAGTAACATTGGTCCCTCATGCACAATTACAGGAGGTCTGACCTTACTCAGAAATTGCTAACCTCATCTCCCGCAGTAAGTACTCAAGCTATATTCCGGCACAGTGGCTAATATATGCACGTCCATGCAACGCCGTTCAAACGGACAGGCACACCTGCGTTTCTCCGACCACTCCCCCGTCACCACCCCCAAAAGGTCACTGCTTGTCACTCACTCTGTGATGGCTTTCTTTCTGCATGCAGAGATTACAGTACCATCGCAATGCTATCTCACACCTGCGCACCGCTGTGCACATGCATGCGCACTATGCACCATCGGCCAATCTGCGTATGCTGTTGCAGTTCAGATCCGTGCTGACTCAGGCCCACTGTACTTTCTGCTGCGGGATGCCTGGCACGCTAGTGGGTATGCGTGGTCTTCAGATTACCAGAGGGGGATCCAATGGATTGCTCTACTGGCAAATTGTGCCATATGTAGTCTATAGGATAAAGATGGAGTTAGTTAGCTTCACATTGGTAAATTTCACAATATAGCTGCCCCCATAGAAACTTATGGGGACTGCAATAGCAAACTGAAACAGGGGAACCATAGCATCCAGGGGATGAGGGAATTCTCTCAAAATTTGTTTGTTTCATAAATAAGTGCTTTATAGAGAATACTTCAATATTTATGTGTAAGATTTGGGCCCCCATAGTAACAATGACATGGGGAACCATAGCATCCAGGGGATGAGGGATTTCTCTCAAAATGTGTTCAATAAATGAGCAAGATTTGGGCCCCCATAGTACTAAGGACATTGTTTTATTCTAAATGGACTATGGTTTTCTTTATTACAGCGTGAGATCCTGTCATATAATGATGTGCCCCATCACTGTGATAACTTGCCACATCTTATGATCACCAATGAAATTACAATGATGCGTAAGCACAAATAAATAGTCATAATAAATTTACTACAGATGAGTCCTGATATCCCCAGTGTCTTTGCGCCTTATGGCACAAGAAGCCTGGTGCGACTGAGCCACGGAGAAAGGTGTAGCGTACCATCTTTTTCTTTATATTATGCACCTTATTTGCATCACAGACTGCAGAAAAACACCACTCACAGTGTACTAGAGATGCTGGGCTGTGACTTTAGCTGCACATGACTTACTGTAGTTTAATGAGGAGGAGGAATGAGGTGAAGGGGCTGTGATAGGATCACTGGTAAAGTGGTCTGTGGCAGGTACATTTGTCCCAGATTCCTGTCTTTTGTGTTTTAAACCCCCAGGAGAAAGTCTGCAGTGTAGCAGGCTTGAGTTTCGGCTTTTTGAAAAGCCGGTTTGGGACCTGGGGGTTGTGGGTGAGAGGAGAGGGAGGGCTCCACCCACGGCCACTCCAGGTTTTGGTTTTCGCAGCCTGGTAACAGGCTTGTTAGTTTTCCACCTGAGAGTGGCCAATATAAGCCTAGTTTGTTTAGGGCTGATTGTCTCACCTGGGAGAGCAGGCAGGGAGTTTGCTCAGAGACACTTGAAAAACCTATCTGTGAGTACTGTGCTGTGCTTTGTTGCTGGCGAGGGCATTAGGCCCTGCCAGGTTCTGGTAGTGAGGGAACTACCTGTGAAGTTAGTGCCCCGACAGGGCTAGGATTTATATTTATGTTTTCTTTATATTTCTGTCATTGTACAATAAAGACTGGCGCCGACCAGCTTGTACTTGCATCCAGACTGGTGTGCTGCTTCCCTGCTGCTGTGTGTGTGTAAGGAAGGAGTCCTCTACCCAGGAGAAGGACCCCCTAACCTAACTGTGTCACAATATGGTGGAGAATGCGGGCACCCACACACACTGAAGTTGCAGCAAGAGGAAAACTTTCCGTTTAAAAATTAAAGGGACAGACACCCAATTTGTGAGTGTGGAAATAACGCTGTGTCCTTGGAGTCCCATAGAGGAGGCGTCAGCCCATGCTCAGAGAGGCAAGGTTCAGCTTCCAACCTACACCCCAGGACAAAATGGAGGACATTATTAAAGCCCTGCTCCAAGCTACAGCAGCTCAGCAGGAATCTACCAGAGCTCAGCAGGAATCTACCAGGGCTCTGCAGGAATCCACCAGGGTGCAACTGTCGGCCTTGGAGACAGCCCAGGGGCAACAACAGGTTGCCATCGAGGAAACCCGCCGGGCCTTAGCGGAAAACAGCCAGGCCATAAAAGAGGTGGTACAGCACCTGATCGCCCGGCCCAGAGATGTTGGTACTGGTCCTCCCACCACCACTCACTCCGTACGAGCCAGTCACTTCCTCCAGAAGATGACTTCGGGCGATGATGTGGAGGCCTATCTCACCACATTTGAACGAACGGCTGAAAGGGAGAGTTGGCTCAAGGAGCAGTGGGCAAGTCTGGTGGCACCTTTTTTGTCTGAGGAGCCACAAAAGGCCTATTTTGACTTATGCCTGGCTGATGCCAAGGACTATAAAAAACTAAAACAGGAGATCCTAACTTGCTTGGGAGTCACCACCTTTGTTCGTGCCCAACGGGTCCACCGCTGGGAGTTCCATAGGGACAAGCCTCCACGTTCACAGATGCATGACCTCGTCCATCTGTCCACAAAATGGCTACAGCCCGAGACGCTGACGGGACCACAGATCGTGGAAAGGGTCATGATGGACCGGTACCTGCGATCATTACCTGTGACTCTGCGCAAGTGGGTGAGCCATGCAGACCCTAAGTCCGCAGACCAGTTGGTCGAGCTGGTGGAGAGGTACGTGGCGGCTGAGGAGCTGATGAGTATGCCCCACCGAGCCCCGATGGTGCACCGGCGAACTCCCACAGACACTGGTAAGACTGTTCCAGGGGAGAAGGGAGCTGGGCGGTGGAATGTACCTAAGACTGAGGGTGTAGAACCTGGAGACAGGCCTGCCAGGCCAGGAAGGTTCTTGCCCCGTAAACTAATAGACATTAATATGACTCAGTGTTTCCGATGTGGTGGCTTCGGCCATATTGCCGCTAATTGTGCACTTACAACTGAACCTATGCAATGTGATACTGCTCATGTCTACCGCAGGGGGTCTTTCTTTGCACAGATAGCCTGTACGGCTGACCGGCAGGCTGTGACTGATAAGCACATGTGTGTACTCACTGTAGATGGCAACCGAGTAGAGGCACTGTTAGACTCTGGTAGCTTGGTGACACTTATAAAAGCTGAGCTGGTGAACCCCTTGAGGCATACAGGGAAAACTGTTGGTGTGACCTGCATACATGGGGATACTCGATATTATGTTACTGCCGAGGTGAACATTGAGACACCATGTGGTTCTGCTATAGTTTCTGTAGGTTTGGTACATGGTCTGATGTACGATGCAATATTGGGGAGAGACTTTGCTCACTTCTGGAAGTTGTGGGAAAGCCATTTTGTTCCAGAGGTGAACAACCCCGATCCATTTGAGAAGGTTGTCGATGTAGTGGAGGAGGGAGTTTCTTCTGAGTCAGAGTTATTCCCTTTTTCTACTATGATTGGCGATCTAGAGAATGCGGAGCATGACGGTGGCCCGCCAACTGATGTGCCTCCCATTGAGGTGGGAAGTGTTGTTGGACCAGGTGATCGTCTGCCTGATTTAGAGGTCAGAAGAGAGCTCTTTGCTGTGGAGCAGTTGAATGACCCTACTTTGGTAAAAGGCAGGGAGAATGTAAAAGTAGTTGATGGTAAACCCGTAGACCCTGATAGTCCTTTGTCCTATCCCCACATGGCAATGTGTCAGGATTTGTTATATCAGGTGACTAAGAAGGGGGAAGATGTTGTGGAACAACTAATAGTTCCCAAAGCCTACAGAAGAACAGTGTTGGATCTGGCCCATGGTCATATAATGGCAGGTCATCTAGGGGTAGAGAAAACCACTGAGTGAATAATGCAGAGGTTTTTCTGGCCCGGGCTTCATAAAGAGGTATCTGACTTTTGCGCATCCTGCCCTGAGTGTCAGTATCATGCTCCCAGGCCACATTTTAAGGGTCCACTAGTTCCATTGCCTATCATAGAGGTGCCATTTGAAAGAATAGCAATGGATTTGGTTGGACCCTTAATGAAGTCTGCCAGGGGACACCAGTATATTCTGGTCATAATGGATTATGCTACCAGGTACCCGGAAGCGATCCCGTTGAGCAATACGTCAACCAAGACCATTGCCAGAGAGCTAGTTCATGTCTTTAGCAGGCTGGGTATACCTAAGGAGATACTAACTGACCAGGGTACACCGTTTATGTCCAAAGTCATGAAAGAGTTATGCCGCCTGTTCAAAATCGAACAGTTAAGAACTTCGGTTTATCACCCCCAAACCGATGGGCTGGTCGAGAAGTTTAACAAGACGTTAAAACACATGCTTAGAAAAGTGGTCGACAAGGATGGTAGGGATTGGGACTACTTATTGCCGTATTTATTGTTGGCCATAAGAGAAGTTCCCCAGTCCTCCACCGGGTTTTCACCCTTCAACTTGTTGTATGGGAGACACCCAAGGGGGTTACTAGACATTGCCAAAGAGACATGGGAAGGGCAGTCTAGTCCTTCCAAAATGGTGATTGAGTATGTTTCTCAAATGCAGGAGAGAATTGCTGCGGTAGTGCCGATAGTGAGAGAGCACCTGGAACAGGCTCAACAGGCACAGCAGAGGGTATACAACCGCAATGCTCAGTTACGCAGCTTTGCTCCTGGGGACAGAGTGTTAGTATTGGTTCCCACTGTGGAAAATAAACTTTTGGCTAAATGGCAAGGACCCTTTGAAATCTTAGAAAGAGTGGGACAGGTCAAATACAAAGTTTACCAGCCGGGGAAAAGAAAGCCGGAACAGATATACCATATAAATCTGTTAAAGCCCTGGAAAGATAGAACGGTACTGTCGGCCGTCCGAGACCCTCCAGTAAGTCCAGGGCCCTTAGTTCCCGAAGTGACAGTGGCAAAAACCCTGTCGGCAATTCAACAACAAGAGGTCAAGGAGTTTCTGATTAGAAATAGGGTGCTGTTCTCTGACGTACCTGGGAAAACCTCGGTCATTAAACATGACATCATCACTGACCCAGGGGTTAAAGTTAATTTAAAGCCCTATAGGTTACCAGAAGCACAAAGAGAATCGGTGTCGAAAGAAATGAAAAATATGCTAGAGTTAGGGGTTATGGAAGAATCACATAGTGAATGGTCAAGTCCAATTGTGTTAATTCCAAAGCCCGACGGGAGTGTGCGTTTCTGCAATGACTTCCGAAAGTTGAACAGTGTTTCAAAATTCGATGCCTACCCGATGCCAAGAGTGGATGAACTGATTGAGAGACTAGGGACGGCAAGGTATTTAACCACTCTTGACCTAACCAAAGGGTATTGGCAAGTACCGTTGACCGAGAGCGCCAAACAAAAGACAGCTTTTTCAGCACCAGAGGGCTTGTTTCAGTACAAGATATTGCCCTTCGGGCTACATGGGGCACCTGCTACCTTCCAAAGAATGATGGACAGGATTCTAAGGCCCCATAGACGGTATGCGGCTGCTTATCTGGATGACGTGGTCGTTCATAGTCCTGATTGGCAGTCTCACTTACCCAGGGTACAAGCAGTGTTGGACTCCATCTATAAGGCAGGTTTGACAGCCAACCCAAAAAAGTGTTGTCTAGGCATGGAGGAAGTAAAATATCTGGGATACACCATTGGCAGAGGCCTGATAAAGCCTCAGCTCAATAAAGTTGATTCCATACAAAACTGGCCACGGCCTCTGAATAAGAAGCAGGTGAGAGCCTTCTTGGGAATTACGGGGTACTACAGGAGGTTTATACCCAACTTTGCCACCATGGCAGTCCCACTGACTGACCTGACTAAAGGCAAACAAAAAGTCATGGTAGAATGGAGTCCTGAGGCAGAGAAAGCTTTTCAGGAGCTTTCAAAATTAGGAGTTCCCAACCAGTCCCGATGACTCCTAATTTTGAAAGGGAATTCATAGTACAAACCGATGCATCAGAAGTAGGTATAGGAGCGGTCCTGTCCCAGAACAAGGAGGGTGAGGAACACCCTATTTTCTATCTTAGCAGAAAGTTGAATGTACATGAGAGAAACTATGCCACAGTGGAGAAGGAGGCGTTGGCCATAAAGTGGGCGTTAGAGGCTCTCAGGTACTACTTGGTCGGAAGAAAGTTCAAATTGATCACTGACCATGCCCCTCTGAAGTGGATGTCTGAAAATAAGGACAGTAATGCGAGAATTACAAGATGGTTCTTGGCATTACAAACTTTTAAATTTTCAGTGGAACACAGGCCAGGAAGCCAGCTGGCCAATGCTGACGCATTGTCACGCGTTCATTGTTTGGGGGCTTCAGTTGTTCTGCCCCACAGGTCGAAACAAAGGGGGGATATGTGATAGGATCACTGGTAAAGTGGTCTGTGGCAGGTACATTTGTCCCAGATTCCTGTCTTTTGTGTTTTAAACCCCCAGGAGAAAGTCTGCAGTGTAGCAGGCTTGAGTTTCGGCTTTTTGAAAAGCCAGTTTGGGACCTGGGGGTTGTGGGTGAGAGGAGAGGGAGGGCTCCACCCACGGCCACTCCAGGTTTTGGTTCTCACAGCCTGGTAACAGGCTTGTTAGTTTTCCACCTGAGAGTGGCCAATATAAGCCTAGTTTGTTTAGGGCTGATTGTCTCACCTGGGAGAGCAGGCAGTGAGTTTGCTCAGAGACACTTGAAAAACCTATCTGTGAGTACTGTGCTGTGCTTTGTTGCTGGCAAGGGCATTAGGCCCTGCCAGGTTCTGGTAGTGAGGGAACTACCTGTGAAGTTAGTGCCCCGACAGGGCTAGCATTTATATTTATGTTTTCTTTATATTTCTGTCATTGTACAATAAAGACTGGCGCCGACCAGCTTGTACTTGCGTCCAGACTGGTGTGCTGCTTCCCTGCTGCTGTGTGTGTGTGTAAGGAAGGAGTCCTCTACCCAGGAGAGGGACCCCCTAACCTAACTGTGTCACAGGGCTCTACCATGGTATATGTGTATAAGGGGTTCTACCATGGCATAATGTGTATAAGGGGCTCTACTGTAGCGTAATGTGTATAAGGGGGTCTACTGTGGTATAATGTGTAAAAGGGGCTCTACTGTGGTGTAATGTGTATAAGAGGGTCTACTGCGGTGTAATGTGTATAAGGGGGTCTACTGTGGTTTAATGTGTAAAAGGGGCTCTACTGTGGTGTAATGTGTATAAGCAGCTCTACTGTGGTGTAACATGTATAAGGGGTCTACTGTGGTGTAATGTGTATAAAGGGCACTATTGTGTGGCATAACGTGTACAAGGGGCACTACTGTGTAGTGTAACGTATATTATTTATTTATTACCAATTATTTATATAGTGCACACATATTCCACAGCACCTTACAGAGAGAATATTTGACCATTCACATCAGTCCCAGTGGAGCTTACAATCTATATTCCCTACCACATGTACACACACATACACACTAGGGGTTAATTTTGTTGGGAGCCAATTAATCTACCAGTATATTTTTAGAGTTTGGGAGGAAACCAGAGTACCCAGAGGAAACCCACGCAAGCACAGGGAGAATATACAAACTCTACACAGTTGTGGGCATAGTGAGAATCGAACCCACATCCTCAATGCTGTGAGGCAATAATGCTAACAATTATACTGTCTGTGTATATAAAGGGAACTACAGTGTGGTGTAACATGTATAACGTAACATTGGGCCTGATTCAGCATGGATCACTATTGGTATCGCAGTTCCATAATCGCATGCAGTCTCACTGCAAAAATATGCTAATGATTGCAATCACAATGTCATCCCAGCCAAACATAAGGACACCCACTTTACCTTACAAACATCCGTCACACTTAGCAAGTCTGCGAAAGCATCTGGAACATTGAGAACCAATGCAGCCTCACACACACTTGCACAAGGTCTGACCTTACTCAGAAATTGCTAACCTCATTGCATGCAGTGCAAGCCCAAGCTGCGTTTGGCATCGCAGTGGCTAAAATATGCACTCCTCTGTAACGGTGTGGTGGACAAGCATAAGGTAGGCAAGTATGGTCTAAGGTGACAAACGACCTCTACTGTGCAGTGTAATGTAAATTGGTACTAATTCTCTTTCTAGCACAGGGCACCAAAATGTGTAGCTATGGCTTACTTATGTGGCATCCAGGGCCGTATTAACCCGTATAACTTTAGTGTTCTTCCTAGACCATCTCAACAGGATGCCGCACCCTGCCTGATTTGAAGTAACTGAAAGGCGCCCCGCTGCAACAGCCATCTCACCAGCATATAGATATTTAATATAGATATAGTATATGAGTTATCTTTAATGAATTAAACCTACTAGTTATTGTACAATGTCTGAGTTATTACTAGTAGATTGTCTGGTAATAGTCACACTGCCAGAACTATTCATATCACTTTAGAGGACACATATAACATTCAGTATATAATTTATATCTCCACCAGGTGAACTCGGAAGAGATGGATGGAAGCCTGATGCAGACAGGGATCAATCATCATATAATGGCACAAAAAAGAAGAGATCACGTCTGCAATCAGCGCTACATTACCTGCGGAAAAGATGTTGCCAGCTGCTCTGTTGCTGTGTCCCCTTATAACATCTGGGTGACAGTAATAATATTTACCATCTTAGTCCCCTAAAAACATCTGGGTGACAGTAATAATATTTACCATCTTAGTCGTCTAATAACATCTGGGTGACAGTAATAATATTCACCATCTTAGTACCCTAAAAACATCTGGGTGACAGTAATAATATTTACCATTTTAGTGCCCTAATAACATCTGGGTGACAGTAATAATATTTACCATCTTAGTCACCTAATAACATCTGGGTGACAGTAATAAAATCAATCTGTCAAGTAAAAGTTAGTTCTCTAGTAATATGGGAGGTTCACCCAGTAGAATTCTTGTCTCATACCATTCTGTGTTATGAGTGTTTAATTCGACTCTGAAGATCCATTGATAAGATGGAGATGTAACTCTCCCAAGAGTCAAAAAATGTAGCAACTAATCTGTATTTATTTAAAGTTGTCTCCAATCAATCCATCTGAAAAATGTGGTGGATTTTCTGTTTAAATAATTTTAAGGAGGGCGGGGGTGTCAGAATCCATTCCTGTAGGATGGATTTGTGTGTGTGAGGTTCTGGTTTGGTTGTGGGCCCAGGGTAGTGATAGGAGTAGACACTGAAGCAGGTTTAAATGAAAAGGTGGAACTTTTAATGAGTGGTTTGATAGACATGGATATGACAAAAACTAAAGTCCAAATATAGCACTAAGTGCACTTCAGAGCTGTGGTGAAGTAATGGGATAAAGACCAGTTAGTGACAGGCAATGAACAATGTCCAGGAAGTGACTGGTTAATAGAGAATGTTCAGGTAGTGACAGACAATGGGAACTGTCCAGATAGTGACTGGTTAATAGGGAAATGTCCAGTTGATGACAGGCTGGAGAAATCAGGTGTACTGGCTGAAATGAAGAATGCAGGCTAAGGAAGGATTATCCAGCAGAGTGTCAGTGGAGGCAAGGTGCAGGGTGAACAGCAAAACAAAAATACTTGAATCCTACATGATAATAGAAATTCAGAGGTATTGGTTTACATACATTTGCAAATATATGAATAAGCGCTAGGCCAAACGTCAAGGCTCCTCTGTACCAGCGTCCCTAACATTATGGGGTTCACGTCCAAGACGCTGGTACAGAGGAGCCTTGACGTTTGGCCCAGCGCTTATTCATATATTTGCAAATGTATGTAAACCAATACCTCTGAATTTCTATTATCATGTAGGATTCAAGTATTTTTGTTTTTGCTACAGTGTGCTGGAGGGAAAATCCCTTTTTTTCTGTAGCTCAGTGTAAACCCCACCCTTTACGAGCACCTGTGCAATGTCATTAAGTTGATGTGAGCGACCACCATACTTTTTGTTTGCAGTTCTGTGAGGCATGAAAGGAGCCAGCATTGGGAGGATGTGTTGGTCTGAATAGTGCCATTAGGAGGTTTCTGGGGTACCTTCTAAGTGAGTCTGCTCTCAGCTTATACATGTAGTGTTATTATGCAGTACATTAATTTGTAATTATATGACCCAGAGTGGGTGCTACTATTAGGTAGCAACAATTATTTTGGGGTGAGCGTTTGGGTGTGGGGCCCCCAAGGTTGCTCTGGCTGGGCCTTTTTTCAGGGCATCACCACTTAATTCACATAGATATTTTTTTTCACCTTTCTATTTGTTTGTCTATTATTTATGTCATTTTAAACCCTTACCATTAACACTTATTGATTTATCTTTACACAACTATACTTTACACTTCACTTTCACCCTTTTTTCCATTATTCGTGTGATGCCCTGGGGATGGTCCTTGGCTGGATTCTTTTGGGGTTCCCTGCATCTCGGACGTGAACCCCATAATGTTAGGGACGCTGGTACAGAGGAGCCTTGACGTTTGGCCCAGCGCTTATTCATATATTTGCAAATGTATGTAAACCAATACCTCTGAATTTCTATTATCATGTAGGATTCAAGTATTTTTGTTTTTGCTACAGTGTGCTGGAGGGAAAATCCCTTTTTTTCTGTGGCTCTGAATCAGGCCCATAGTTCTGAGGGATGTTTAGACAGCTTAATGCCCAAATATGTAAAGTGGGATTTTGCCCAATTGAGCAGAAGTTCTCGGCTCCATGTTGGCCTAATTATCCCTGGTCCTAAGTACATACCTATTGACTTTGAGAAGTTGACCTCAAATCCTGACACACTTCCGAAGTCTCGCAAGAGGTCAAGGACTTTGGGCAGAGAATTTTGGGGGTTGCTTATATATAGCAATATATCATCCGTGAACGCAGATATTTTTACCTCCATATTACCTATTTGGATTCCCTTAAATATAGATGAATCTTGCAAAAGTTGCAGTAAAGGGTGAATTGATAAGTTAAAGAGAAACGGCGATAAGGGGCACCCTTGCCTTGTACCCCGTTGCATAGTCAATTGTTCTCCTCTAAGACCGTTAACTAGATTTTAAAGTATTTTCAAAGATACTGGCTAATAGGTTACATCAGATCCTTCCGGAGCTTCTAACTTCCCACCAACTAGGTATTGTTCAGGGACGACACTCTGTAAAAGCAATACGCACTGCAATAGCGGCAACAGTGGCTGCGTCTCAAGGGGGAAAAGGGGTACACATGCTCTTAAGTTTAGACACACATAAGGCCTTTAACACAGTGGCTTGGTCCCATCTGTTTAAGGTGTTGGAAGACAGAGAATTTTGATGACAACTTTATAAAACGTATTCATTACTTTTATACAACGCCCTCAAGACCATCGCGGCCATCAAACTGCACGCTCGTATAGGCTGTGGGTGGTGACCCACAGCTATACGAGCGTCCAGGAGGACGCTCCATAGTTATGAAGGACGGCCCTCATTCAGAGCGTGCGCTCTGTTCAGAGCGTACGGCTCTGAAAGAGGGCCTTAGTCCTTAATAACACATAGGTGACTTTAATACTATTTGTCATTTTAGTCCTTAATAACACCTGGGTGACATTTATACTATTTGTTATCTTAGTCCTTAATAACAGCTGGGTGACATTAATACTATTTATATACTTATTCCTTAATAACACCTTGGTGACATTCGCTCTGAATCAGGGCCCACCTCCATTAATATGGAGCGTCCTCCTGGACGCTCGAATAGCTGTGGGTCACCACCCACAGCATATACGAGCGTGCAAAATGATGGTCGCGATGGTCTTGACCATCGCAACCATCGGAACTGCGAGTAAAAGCCTGCGGTTGGGTTTTTCAACCGCAAGGCAAGGAGTGATTTTGGCTATATCAGAGCCAAAATCACTCCCACTGGCATCACTAGTGATGTCAGTGGGGCCGGCTTCAGACGGTAGGCGTTCCCTTGGTAACGCCTCCGTCTGGCAGGCACGCCCCCGGCACGCCCACCAAAGGGGGCGTACTGTCAGTCACCATCGACAGCACGCTCCCTTTAATGAGACACTCCGAGCGAAGGAAAGTCCTTCGCTCGTCGGGTCTCGCGCATGCGCATGACGGAGCTCCCTCCGTCAAGCGCATGCGCAGTGGGGACCATCGACCCACTTGCGAGCGGACAGCCGTTCGCGAGTGGGTCTGAATGACCCCCTTAGTCATTAATAACAGCTGGGTGACATTAATAGTATTTATCTACTTATTCATTAATAACACATGGGTGACATTAAAACTGTTTGTCATCTTAGTCTTTAATAACAACTAGGTGACATTAATAGTAGTTGTCATCTTAGTCCTTACTAACACCTGCGGGACATTAATACTATTTGTCATTTTAGTCCTTAAAAACACCTTAGTGACATAAATACTATTCATCTTCTTAGTACTTATTAATCCCTAGTGACATTAATACTGTCATCTTATTCCCTAATACACCTGGGTGACATTAAAACTATTTGTCATTTTAGTCCCTAAAACACCTGGGTGACATTAATACTATTCATCTTCTTAGTACTTAATAACACCTGGGTGACATTAATACTATTTGTCATCTTAGTCCTTAATAACACATGGGTGACATTAGTAAATGTTGTCATCTTATTCCTTACTAACACCTTCGGTGACTTAAATACTATTTGTCAACTTAGACATTAATAACACATGGGTGTTATTAGTACTATTTGTCATCTTAGTCCTTAATAACACCTGGGTAATATTAAGAATATTTGTTATCTTAGCTCTCAATAACACATGGGTGACTTTAATATTATTTCTCATCTTAGTCCCTAATAACACCTGGGTGACATTAAAACTATTTGTCATCTTAATACCCTAATAACAAGTGGGTGACATTAATCCTATTTGTCATCTTAGTTCTAATGACACCTGGGTGACATTTACCCTATTTTTCATCTTGCCGTTATGAACAACTGGGTGACATTAATACTATTTGTCACCTTAGACCTTAGTCCTGGATGACTTTAGTACTGTTTGTCATCTTAGTCCACTTAAAACACAAGGGTGACATTAATACTATTTATCGTTTTAGTCCCCTAAAAACATCTGGGTGACAATAATACTATTTGTCATCTTAGTCCCCTAATAATTTAATAATACTTTGGTGACATTAGTATTACTTGTCATCTTAGTCCTTAATAACACCTGGGTGACATTAATACTGTCAATTTAGTCCCTAATAGCACCTGGGTGACATTTATACTATTTGACATCTTAGTCACCTAATAACACCTGGGTGACCATAAAAACATTTGTCATCTTAGTCCTTAATAACATCTGGATGACATTAATACTATTTATCATCTTAGTACTTAATAGCACCTGGGTGACATCAATACTTTTATGTTAGTCCCTAATAAAACCTGGGTGACATTAAAACAATTCATCATCTTAGTCACTAAAACACCTGGGGGACATTAATACTATTTGTCATCTTAGTCCTTAATAACATGTGGGTGAAATTAATACTCCTTGTCATCTTAGTCCTTAATAACACATGGGAGACATTAGTACTATTAGTCATCTAAATCCTTAACAACACCTGGTTGACATTAAAACTTTCATCTCAGTCCCTAAGAACACCTGGGTTACAATAATACTATTTGTCATCTTAGTCATTAATAATACCTGAGTGACATTAGAACTATTTGTCATCTTAGTCCTTAATAACACCTGGGTGACATTAATAATGTCATCTTAGTCCCTAATAACACCGGGGTGACATTAAAACTATTTGTCATCTTAGTCTTTAATAACAACTAGGTGACATTATTAGTGTTTCTCATTTTAACCCTTACTAATACCTGGGTGACATTAATACTATTTGTTATCTTAGTCCTTAATAACACCTGTGTGACATTAATACTATTAGTCATCTAAATCCTTAATAACACCTGGGTGACATTAATACTGTCATCTTAGTCCCTAATAACACCAGGGTGACATTAAAACTATTTGTCATTTTAGTCCCTAAAACACCTGGGTGACATTGATAATATTCATATTTTTAGTACTTAATAACACCTGGGTGACATAATTACCATTTGTCATCTTAGTCCATAATAACAACTAGGTGAGATTAGTACATATTGTCATCTTAGTCCTTAATAACACTTGGGTGACATTAATACTGTTTGTTATCTTAGACCTTAATAACACCTCTGTGACATTAATATTATTTGTTATCTTAGCTCTTAATAACAAATCGGTGACATAATTACCATTTGTCATCTTAGTCCATAATAACAACTAGGTGAGATTAGTACATATTGTCATCTTAGTCCTTAATAACACTTGGGTGACATTAATACTGTTTGTTATCTTAGACCTTAATAACACCTCTGTGACATTAATATTATTTGTCATCTTAGTCCCCTAAACACACCTGGGTGACATTAATACTATTTGTCATCTTAGTCCTAATGACACCTGGGTGACATTTATACTATTTGTCATCTAACCTCTTCGAACACCTGGGTGACAATAATACTATTTGCCACCTTAGTCCTTAATAACACCTGGGTGACTTTAGTACTATTTGTCATCTTAGTCCACTTATAACACAAGGGAGACATAAATACTATTTATTATTTTAGTCCCCTAAAAACTCCTGGGTAACAATAATACTATTTGTCATATTAGTCCATTAATAACTTAATAATACTTCGGTGACATTAGTATTATTTGTCATCTTTTTCCTTAATAACAACTGACATCTTAGTCCCCTAATAATACCTGGGTGTCCATAAAAACACTTGTCATCTTTCTCCCTAAAAAAATTAGGTGACATTAATACTACTCATCATCATTGTCCTTAATAACACCTGGGTGACATAAATACTATTTGTCATCAAAATCCTTAGTAACACCTGGGTGACATTGATACTCTTTGTCATCTTAGTCCTTAATAACACCTGGGTGACATTCATACTATCATTTTAGTCATTAATAACACATGGGTGACATAAATACTATTTGTCATCAAAATCCTTAGTAACACCTGGGTGACATTGATACTCTTTGTCATCTTAGTCCTTAATAACACATGGGTGACATTAAAACTATTTGTCATCTTAGTCCTTAATAACACATGGGAGACATTAGTAATATTTGTCATCTAAATCCTTAACAACACCTGGGTGACATCAAAACTTTCATCTTAGTCCCTAAGAATACCTGGGTGACATTAAAACTATTGGTCATCTTAGTCCTTAATATCACCTGGGTGACATTAATACAATTTGTCATCTTAGTCCTTAATAACACCTGGGTGACATTAATACTACTTGTCATCTTAGTCATTTATAATACCTGGGTGACATTAGTACTACTTGTCATCTTAGTCCTTAATAACACCGGGGTGACATCAATACTTTCATCTTAGTTCATAAAAACACCTGGGTGACATTAAAACTATTTGTCATCTTAGTCATTAATAACACCTGGGTGACATTCATACTATCATTTTAGTCATTAATAACACATGGGTGACATTAAAACTATTTGTCATCTTAGTCTTTAGTAACAACTAGGTGACATTAACACTATTTGTCATCTTAGTCTCCTAATTACACCTGGGTGAATTTAATACTATTTGTCATCTTAGTCCCCAACTAATAACACCTGGGTGACATTAATACTTTTTGTCATCTTAGTCCATAATCGCCCCTGGGTGACATTAAAACTATTTGTTATCATAGTCCCCTAATAACACCTGCGTGACATGAAAACTATTTGTCATCTTAGTCCCTAAAAACAACTGTTTTAAATTAATGCTATTTGTCATCATAGTCCCTAATGATACATGGGTGATATTAATACTATTTGTCATCCTAGTCCCTATTAACAGCGGAGTGATATTAATACTTTTTGTCTTCTTAATCCCTAAAAACCCCTGGGTGACATAATCCTATTCTTCATCTTAGTCCTTAATTAACAACTTGGGGACATTAATATTATTTGTCAACTAAGTCCATAATAATACCTGGGTGACATTAATACTATTTGTCATCTTAGTCCTTAATAACACCTAACTGACTTTAATACTATTTGTCATCTTAGTCCTTAATAACATCTATGTGACATTAATACTATTTATCATCTTAGTCCTTCATAACACCTGGGTGACATTAATTCTCTTTGTCACCTGGGTGACATCTTAGTCCCTAATAACACATGGGTGACATTAAAACTACTTGTCATTTTAGTCCTTAATAACACCTGGTTGACATTAAAACTCTTTGTCATCTTAGTCCTTAATAACACATGGGTGACATTAAAACTATTTGTCATCTTAGTCCTTAATAACACATGGGAGACATTAGTACTATTTGTCATCTAAATCCTTAATAACACCTGGGTTACATCAAAACTTTCATGTCATCTTAGTCCCTAATAACACCTGCGTGACAATAAAACTATTTGTCATATTAGACATTAATAACACCTGGGTGACAATAATACAATTTGTCATCTTAGTCCTTAATAACACCTGGGTGACATTAATACTATTTGTCATCTTAGTTATTAATAAGACCTGGGTGACATTAGTACTATTTGTCATCTTAGTCCTTAATAACACCTGGTTGACATTAATATTGCTTGTTATCTTAGTTCTTAATACCACCTGGGTGACATTGATGTTTTTTGTCATTTTAATCCCTAAAAAATTGTGGGTGACATTAATAATGTCGTCTTAGTCCCTAATAACACTTGGGTGACATTAATACTATTTGTCATCTTAGTCGCTTAATAAAACCTGGATGACATGAAAACTATTTGTCATTTTAGTCCCTAAAAACACCTGGGTGACATTAATACTATTCATCATCTTAGTCCTTAATAACACTTAGGTGACATTAATACTATATGTCATCTAAGTCATTAATAACACCTGGGTGACATTAATATTTGTCATCTTAGTCCTTAATAAGACCTGGGTGACATTAATGCTGTGATCTTAGTCCCTAATAACACCTGGGAGACATTAACACTATTTGTCATCTATGTCCTTAATAACACATGGGTTACATTAGTACTATTTGTCATCTTAGTCCTTAATAACACCTGGTTGACATTAATACTATTTGATATCTTAGTATTAAATAACATCTGGGTGACTTTAATACTATTTGTAATCTTAGTCCCTAAAAACATCGGGGTGACATTAAAACTATTTGTCACCTTAATCCCCTAATAACACATGGGGACAATAATAATATTTGTCATCTTAGTCCCCTAAACACATCTGGTAGACATTAATACTATTTGTCATACTAATCCTTAATGACACCTGAGTGACATTTATACTATTTGTCATCTTAGTCCCTATGAACACCTGGGTGACATTAATACTATTTGTCATCTTAGTTCTTAATAACACCTGGCTAACTTTAATACTATTTGTCATCTTAGTCCCTAGTAACACATTGGTGACATTAAAATTATTTATCATCTTAGTCCCCTAAACACACCTGGGTGACATTATGACTCTTTGTCATCATAGTCCCTAATAACACCTGGGTGACATTATTACTTTTTGTCATCTTAGTCCCTAATATCCCATGGGTGACATTAATGCTGTCATCTTAGTCCCTAATAACACCTGGGTGACATTAAAACTATTTGTCATCTTAGTCCTTAATATGACATTGGTGACATTAGTATTATTTGTCATCTTAGTCCTTAATAACACCTAGGTGACATTAATACTGTCATCTTAGACCAAAAAACATCTGGGTTACATTAATACTATTCATCATCTTAGTCGTTGATAACAACTAGGTTACATTAATACTATATGTCATCTTAGTCCTTAATAACACCTGGGAGAAATTAATACTAATTGTCATCTTAGTTCTTAATAACACATTGGTGACATTAGTACTATTTGTCCTCTTAGTCCTTAATAAGACATCGGTGAAATTAGAACTATTTGTCATCTTAGTCCTTAATAACACCTGGGTGACATTAATACTGTCATCTTAGTCCAAAAAACACCTGGGTGTCATTAATACTATTCATCATCTTAGTCCCCTAAACACACCTTGGTGACATTAGAAATATTTGTCGTATTAGTCAATAAAAACACCTTTGTGACATTAATACTAATCATCATCTTATTCATTAATAAAAAATAGGTGACATTAATACTATTTGTCATCTTAGTCCTTAATAACACCTGGGAGACATTAATACTAATTGTCATCTTAGTTCTTAATAACACATGGGTGACATTAATATTATTTGTCATCTTAGTCCTTAATAACACCTGAGTGACATTAATATTGCTTGTTATCTAAGTTCTTAATAACACCTGGGTGACATTAATGTTTTTTGTAATTTTAGTCCCTAAAAACTCATGGGTGACATTAATACTGTCGTCTTAGTCCCTAATAACACCTGGGAGACATTAATACTATTTGTCATCTTAATCCCTTAATAAAACCTCGATGACATTAAAACTATTTGTCATTTTAGTCCATCAAAACACCTCGGTGATATTAATACTATTCATCATCTTAGTCCTTAATAACAACTAGGTAACATTAATACTATGTGTCATCTTAGTCATTAATAACACCTGGGTGACATTAATACTATATGTCATCTTAGTCCTTAATAACACCTGGGTGACATTAATGCTGTCATCTTAGTCCCTAATAAAACCTGGGTGACATTAACACTATTTGTCATCTAAGTCCTTAATAACACATGGGTGACATTAGTACTATTTGTCACCTTAGTCCTTAATAACACCTGGTTGACATTAATACTATTTGATATATTAGTATTTAATAACATCTGGGTGACTTTCATACTATTTGTAATCTTAGTCCCTAAAAACATCGGGGTGGCATTAAAACTATTTGTCATCTTAATCCCCTAATAATACATGGGAACAATAATAATATTTGTCATCTTAGTCCCCTAAACATATCTGGTTGACATTAATACTATTTGTCATACTAATCCTTAATGACACCTGAGTCACATTTATACTATTTGTCATCTTAGTCCCTACGAACACATGGGTGACATTAATACTATTTGTCATCTTAGTTCTTAATAACACCTGGCTGACTTTAATACTATTTGTCATCTTAGTCCCTAGTAACACCTGGGTGACATTAAAATGATTTGTCATTTTAGTCCATTATAACACATGGGTGACATTAATACTATTTATCATCTTAATCCCCTAAAAACACCTGGGTGACATTAATACTATTTATCATCTAAGTCTCCTAAAAACACCTGAGTGACAATAATACTATTTGTCATCTTAGTCCCCTAAAAACACCTTGGTGACATTAATACTATTTTTCATGTTAGTCCCTAAAACACCTGGGTGACATTATGACTCTTTGTCATCATAGTCCCTAATTACACCTGGGTGACATTATTACTTTTTGTCATCTTAGTCCCTAAAATCCCCTGGGTGACATTAATGCTGTCATCTTAGTCCTTAATAACACCTGGGTGACATAAAATCTATTTGTCATCTTAGTCCTTAATAAGACATTGGTGACATTAGTATTATTTGTCATCTTAGTCCTTAATAAAACCTGGGTGACATTAATACTGTCATCTTAGTCCAAAAAACACCTGGGTTACATTAATACTATTCATCATCTTAGTCCCCTAATAACACCTGGGTGACATTAGAAATATTTTTTTTCTTATGGAGGATACACACGGTCAGATTTTTCAGATCTGTAAGATCTGTCAGATGAACGATTGAACGATTTGAATGATTTTACCAAAGATTTGAAAGATTTGAACGATTGAACGATATTTGACTGCATTAAATTGAATGGAATCATCCAAGTCTGACTGCAAACACATCAGATGTCAGATATCATTATCTGACCATCGGGAACACGCATCGTTCATCGTTTATCATTTAGGCATGTCAGATATGTCAGATTTGAACGGTTGAACGATTTTTCAAATTGTTATCATTCAGATCTGAAGTAAAATCTGACCGTGTGTATGCACCAACAGTCCCTAAAAACACCTGTGTGACATTGTTACTATTCATCATCTTAGTCCTTAATAACAACTAAGTGACATTAATACTATTTTTCATCTTAGTCCTTAATAACCCCTGGGTGACATTAATACTATTCGTCATCTTAGTCCTTAATAACACATCAGTGACATTAATACTATTTGTCATCATAGTCTTTAATAACACATCGTTGACATTTGTACTATTTGTCATCTTAGTCCTTAATAATACCTGGTTGACATTAATAATATTTGTCATCTGAGATCCTAAAAACCCCTGGGTGACAATAATACTGTCACCTTAGTCTCTAATAACACCTGGGTAACATTAATACTATTTGTCATCTTAGTACTTAATAACAACAAGGTGACATTAATTATATTTGTCATCGTAGTCCCTAATAACACCTGGGTGACATTACAATTATTTGTCATCTTAGTCCATTATAACACATGGATGAGAATAATACTATTTACCATCTTAGTCGTCTAAACACACCTGGGTGACATTAAAACTATTTGTCATCTTAGTCCCCTAAAAACACCTGGGTGACAATAATACTACTTATCATCTTAGTCCCCTAATAACACCTGGATGACATTAAGACTATTTGTCATCGTAGTCCCTAATAACACCTGGATGACATTAATACTTTTTGTCATCTTAGTCCCTAAAAAGATCTGTGACATTAATACTATTCATCATCTTAGTCCTTAATAACAACTAGATGACATTAAAACTATTTGTCATCTTATTACTTAATAACACCTGAGTGACATTAATTCTAATTTTCATCTAAGTCCTTAACACATTGGTGACATTAGTACTATTTATCATCTTAGTCCTTAATAACACCTGGGTTTCATTAATACTGTAATCTTAGTCCAAAAAACACCTGGGTA
The DNA here is from genome assembly GCA_031769625.1 of Taudactylus pleione. Taxonomy (NCBI): domain Eukaryota; kingdom Metazoa; phylum Chordata; class Amphibia; order Anura; family Myobatrachidae; genus Taudactylus; species Taudactylus pleione. The sequence goes on from JAUIMM010000844.1 coordinate 6,375,844, forward strand.
ACATTAATACTATTCATCATCTTAGTTCCCTAATCACAACTGGGTGACATTAGAAATATTTCTCGTCTTAGTCAATAAAAACACCTGGGTGACATTAATACTATTTGTCATCTTAGTCCTTAATAACACCTGGGTGACATTAATACTGTCATCTTAGTCCAAAAAACATCTGGGTGACATTAATACTATTCATCATCTTTGTCCCCTATTCACACATGGGTGACATTAGAAAATATTTGTCGTCTTAGTGAATAAAAACACCTGGGTGACATTAATACTATTTGTCATCTTAGTCCCTTAATAAAACCTGGATGACATTAAAACTATTTGTCATTTTAGTCCCTAAAAACACCTGGGTGACATTAATACTATTCATCATCTTAGTCCTTAATAACACCTAGATGACATTAATACTATATGTCATCTAAGTCATTAATAACACCTGGGTGACATTAATGCTTTTTGTCATTTTAGTCCCTAAAACTCGTTGGTGACATTAATACTGTCATCTTAGTCATTAATAACACCTGGTTGACATTAATACTATTTGTCATCTAAGTCCTTAATAAGACATGAGTCACATTAATACTATTTGTCATCTTAGTCCTTAATAACAACTAAGTGACATTAATACTATTTGTCATCTCAGTCCTTGGATAACACCTCGGTGACATAATACTATTTGTCATCTAAGTCCTTAATAAAACATGAGTGACTTTAGTACTATTTGTAATCTTAGTCGTTAATAACACCTGGGTGACATTAATAATGTCATCTTAATCCACTAATAACATCTGGGTAACATTAAAAGTATTTGTCATCTTAGTCCCTAAAAACATCCTTTTACTTAATAACACCTGGGTGACATTAATACTATTCATCATCTTAGTCCTTAAAAACAACTAGGTGACATTAATACTATTTGTCATCTTAGTCCTTAATAACACCTGGGTGACATTAATACTATTTGTCACTTTAGTCCTTAATAACACATCCGTGACATTAGTACTATTTGTCATCTTAGTCCTTAATAACACATTATTGACATTAGTACTATTTGTCATCATAGTTCTTAATAACCCTGGGTCACATTAATACTTTTTGTCATTTTAGTCCCTAAATACTCCTGGGTGACGTTAATACTGTCATCTTAGTCCCTAATAACACCTGGGTGACATTCAAATTATTTGTCATTTTAGTCCATTATAACACATGGGAGACATTAATACTATTTATCATCTTAATCTCCTAAACAGACCTGGGCTGGGTGACATTAAAACTATTTGTCATCTTAGTCCCCTAAAAACACCTGGGTGACAATAATACTATTTCTCATCTCAGTCCTCTAATAACACCTGGGTGACATTAAGACTATTTGCCAATATAGTCCCTAATAACACCTGAGTGACATTAATACTTTTTGTCATCTTAGTCCCTAAAAAGATCTATGACATTAATACAATTCATCATCTTAGTCCTTAATAACAACTAGGTGACATTAATACTATTTGTCATCTTATTTCTTAATAACGCCTGAGTGACATTAGTACTATTTGTCATCTTTTTCCTTAATAACACCTGGGTGACATTAATACTGTAATCTTAGACCAAAAAACACCTGGGTGACATTAATACTATTCATGATCTTAGTTCCCTAATCACACCTGTGTGACATTATAAATTTTTTTCGTCTTAGTCAATAAAACACCTTGGTGACATTAATACTATTTGTCATCTTAGTCCTTAATAACACATTGGTGACATTAGTACTATTTGTCATCTTAGTCCTTAATAACACCTGGGTGACATTAATACTCTCATCTTAGTCCAAAAAACACCTCGGTGACATTAATACTATTCATCATCTTAGTCCCCTAATAACACCTGGGTGACATTAGAAATATTTGTTGTCTTATGGAGGATACACACGGTCAGATTTTTCAGATCTGTAAGATCTGTTAGATGAACGATTGAACGATTTGAATGATTTTACCAAAGATTTGAACGATTTGAACGATTGAATGATTTTTGACTGCATTAAATTGAATGGAATCATCCAAGTCTGACTCCAAACACATCAGATGTCAGATATTGTTATCTGACCATCGGGAACGCGCATCGTTCATCGTTTATCATTTAGGCATGTCAGATATGTCAGATTTGAACGATTGAACGATTTTTTAAATTGACCGTGTGTATGCACCAATAGTCCCTAAAAACACCTGTGTGACATTGTTACTATTCATCATCTTAGTCCTTAATAACAACTAAGTGGACATTAATCCTATTTTTCATCTTAGTCCTTAATAACTCCTGGGTGACATTAATACTATTCGTCATCTTAGTCCTTAATAACACATGGGTGACATTACTACTATTTGTCATCCTTTTACTTAATAACACCTGGGTGACATTAATACTATTTGTAATCTTAGTTCTTAATAACACTTGGGTGACTTTAATACTATTTGTCATCTTCATCCTAATAACACCTGGTTGACATTAATACAATTTGTTATCTTAGTCACTAATAACACATGGGCAACTTTAAACTATTTGTCATCTTAGTCCTCTTATAACAAATGGGTGACATTAATACTATTTATCATTTTAGTCCCCTAAACACACCTGGGTGACATTCATACTATTTGTCATATTAGCCCCTACGAACACCTGGGTGACATTAATACTATTTGTCATCGTAGTCCCTAAAAACACCTATGTAGCATTAGTACAATTAATCATCTTAGTACTTAATAACAACAAGGTAACATTAATACTATTTGTAATCTTAGTCCTTAATAACACCTGGGTGACATTAATACTTTTTGTCATCTTAGTCCCTAAACACCCTTGGGTGACATTGATACTGTCACCTTAGTCCCTAATAACACCTGGCTGACATTAAAATGATTTGTCATCTTAGTCCCTAAAAACACCTATGTGACTTTAGTACAATTCATCATCTTAGTACTTAATAACAACAAGGTAACATTAATACTATTTGTAATCTTAGTCCTTGATAACACCTGGGTGACATTAATTATTTTTGTCATCTTAGTCCTTAATAACACCTTGGTGACATTAATACTATTTGTCATCTTAGTCCTTAATTACACATCAGTGACATTAGTACTATTTGTCAGCATAGTCTTTAATAACACTTCGTTGACATTAGTACTGTTTGTCATCTTAGTCCTTAATAACACCTGGTTGACATTAATAATATTTGTCATCTAAGACCCTAAAAACCCCTGGGTGACATTAATACTGTCACCTTAGTCCCTAATAACACCTGGGTGACATTAAAATTATTTGTCATCTTAGTCCATTATAACACATGGATGACATTAATACTATTTATCATCTTAGTCCTCTAAACACACCTGGGTGACATTAAAACTATTTGTCATCTTAGTCCCCTAAAAACACCTGGGTGATAATAATACTATTTATCATCTTAGTCCTTAATAACACATTGGTGACATTAGTACTATTTGTCATCTTAGTCCTTAATAACACCTGGGTGACATTAATACTCTCATCTTAGTCCAAAAAACACCTGGGTGACATTAATACTATTCATCATCTTAGTCTTCTAATAACACCTGGGTGACATTAGAAATATTTGTTGTCTTATGGAGGATACACACGGTCAGATTTTTCAGATCTGTAAGATCTGTTAGATGAACGATTGAATGATTTGAATGATTTTACCAAAGATTTGAACGATTTGAATGATTGAATGCATTTTTGACTGCATTAAATTGAATGGAATCATCCAAGTCGGACTGCAAACACATCAGATGTCAGATATTGTTATCTGACCATCGGGAACGCGCATCGTTCATCGTTTATCATTTAGGCATGTCAGATATGTCAGATTTGAACGATTGAACGATATTTTAAATTGTTATCATTCAGATGTGAAGAAAAATCTGACCGTGTGTATGCACCAATAGTCCCTAAAAACACCTGTGTGACATTGTTACTATTCATCATCTTAGTCCTTAATAACAACTAAGTGACATTAATACTATTTTTCATCTTAGTCCTTAATAACCCCTGGGTGACATTAATACTATTCGTCATCTTAGTCCTTAATAACAACTAAGTGGACATTAATACTATTTTTCATCTTAGTCCTTAATAACTCCTGGGTGACATTAATACTATTCGTCATCTTAGTCCTTAATAACACATGGGTTACTAGTAGTAGTACTATTTGTCATCCTTTTACTTAATAACACCTGGGTGACATTAATACTATTTGTAATCTTAGTTCTTAATAACACTTGGGTGACTTTAATACTATTTGTCATCTTCATCCTAATAACACCTGGTTGACATTAATACAATTTGTCATCTTAGTATTTAATAACACCTGGATGATTTTAATGCTATTTGTTATCTTAGTCACTAATAACACATGGGCAACTTTAAACTATTTGTCATCTTAGTCCTCTTATAACAAATGGGTGACATTAATACTATTTATCATCTTAGTCCCCTAAACACACCTGGGTGACATTCATACTATTTGTCATATTAGCCCCTACGAACACCTGGGTGACATTAATACTATTTGTCATCGTAGTCCCTAAAAACACCTATGTAGCATTAGTACAATTAATCATCTTAGTACTTAATAACAACAAGGTAACATTAATACTATTTGTCATCTTAGTCTTTAATAACACCTGGGTGACATTAATACTTTTTGTCATCTTAGTCCCTAAACACCCTTGGGTGACATTGATACTGTCACCTTAGTACCTAATAACACCTGGCTGACATTAAAATGATTTGTCATCTTAGTCCCTAAAAACACCTATGTGACATTAGTACAATTCATCATCTTAGTACTTAATAACAACAAGGTAACATTAATACTATTTGTAATCTTAGTCCTTGATAACACCTGGGTGACATTAATTATTTTTGTCATCTTAGTCCTTAATAACACCTTGATGACATTAATACTATTTGTCATCTTAGTCCTTAATTACACATCAGTGACATTAGTACTATTTGTCAGCATAGTCTTTAATAACACATCGTTGACATTAGTACTATTTGTCATCTTAGTCCTTAATAACACCTGGTTGACATTAATAATATTTGTCATCTAAGACCCTAAAAACCCCTGGGTGACATTAATACTGTCACCTTAGTCCCTAATAACACCTGGGTGACATTAATTCTATTTGTCATCGTAGTCCCTAATAACACCTGGGTGACATTAAAATTATTTGTCATCTTAGTCCATTATAACACATGGATGACATTAATACTATTTATCATCTTAGTCCTCTAAACACACCTGGGTGACATTAAAACTATTTGTCATCTTAGTCCCCTAAAAACACCTGGGTGATAATAATACTATTTATCATCTTAGTCCCCTAATAATACCTGGGTGACATTAAGACTATTTGTCATCGTAATCCCTAATAACACCTGGGTGACATTAATACTTTTTGTCATCTTAGTCCCTAAAAAGATCTGTGACATTAATACTATTCATCACATTAATACTGTCTTCTTAGTCCACTAATAACACCTGGGTGACATTAAAACTATTTGTCATTTTTGTCCCTAGAAACACCTTGGTGACATTAATACTATTTGTCAGCTTAGTCCCCTCATAACACCTGGGTGACATTAAAACTGTTTGTCCTCTTAATACCTAAAAACACCTGGCTGACATTAATACTATTCATCATCTTAGTCTTTAAAAACAACTTGTTGACATTAATACTATTTGTCATCTTAGTCCTTAATAACATCTGGGTGAGAGTAATACTATTTTTCATCTAAGTTCTAATAACATATGGGTGACATTAATACTGTTTGTCATCTTAGTCCTTGATAACACCTGAGTGACATTAGTACTAATTGTTATCTTAGGACCTCATGCAGAGGCGGTCGTTAGTTGCAAGTGGTCGTACTGAATCAGGGCGGCCGCTTGCATCCTGAACGACCGCCTCCTTGTCGATTGCTAAGCTGTGGGTTAACACCCACAGCTCTAGCGACCGACATGGGTTATGGTCGCGATGGTCAAGACCATCGCGACCGTCCGGGATTACGACCAGACCCTAAGGTTGGGGTCGTAATCCTTGAAAGGGTCACTTTTGGTATCTTGACCTGTCACAGAAAGCGGGTCATTTTCTTATTTTTCATTTTAAAAAAATAATATCTGATTTAGACTAGCTAATTGGCAACATTTGCATGAAATAAAAAATCTTTGGGAAGATAATGCTTTTAAGGAAAGCCGCATGCCCCAAAACTGGCAATAGCAGTAATTTCCAACTGTCAAGCATAGTGACAATTTTGTCTATTACAGCAGAGAAATTAGCGGTATAAAGCTGAGACAGATCAGAAGTAATCTGTACACCCAAATGTTTAAGTTTAGAATCAGCTTGTTTAAAGTGAGTCATGGTGGGAATCACTGCGTGTGAAAATGCAGGACCCATTCTGCCCAATCGCAGAATGGCTCCTGCGCACGTGCAGATTCCCAATAAAAAACACATGACATAAACAAAAAAAACTGGATTGGATTTATAAATTTTTTTTTAAACACAAAAATCTAAATTTTACCTCAAAACACTCCTCATCCTCTCCATGGACTCTTGGATAAGCCCCAAATAATTGCTCAGGAGGTTCAACTCCCTCCTGAGAACATCCTGTCAATCTGGCCTCTGACGTTCTGCATCTGAAATCAAAATTAAAAAAAGAATATCAGAATATGTCTGACACTTTATGTACAAATGCAAACAGTAACATAACATAAAAACTTATGCCCAAGATTATAAAAATAATAAATAAAATAAACATCACAGTGTAATGCTGGAGACACACCTGGCGATATTTTGTCCAATCTAGCAGATTGGACAACATATTGTCAGTACTGACCAAATGTATATAGATACTACGGCGCACGTGTGATCAGTCGTGTGAAAATCTTCATAAGTAGCACAATTTAATAGGCATATGCAAAAATGAACATTAAAATAATATAATATAAAATACTGGTATATATGCAAATATATAACAATATAAATATATATCTGGAGTATAGTATAGAATCCTTAATTAGAGGTGTAACTCCCACATAAGTAATCAATCATATGCTGATGGTGTAAAAGTCCCGTATATAGTTACCGGTACCACTCTCTATGTTTATACTATCACAACATACAATTCTCTATATATCAAGTAATTATTAACATTTTTAAATTGTAATTTGTATACACTGATCACACGTGCGCCGTAGTATCTATATACATTTGGTCTGTGTTTCTCTCCCAGAGAGACTACTCTGGTTTACGGCAGCAAGTTTAAAGTGTGATATCATTTATTTTGAATTTTAAATGAACTTTTTATCTATATATTATTAATTACGTTTTTAAGTGGTTGTCAAGACACACCCTTTGTGCCTCTATTTTTGCACCTTTATATTGTCAGCACTGGCCAGTGTGTACTATGTCGATGATGATTCGCTCTCCCGCACGTTGTCATCCACATTGCCCATTGTGCACCCTGCATGCATGAAACTTGTTGCATTTCATAAATGAAGCAGAAGCACACAGTTGACACTTAGGGGTACATTTACTGAGATTCGAGATTTACCCGATTTGCAAAGAGATTAATCTCGCTGTAAATCGCCAAAACTCTGGGGTGATTTAATAACTTTCTTTATTCCAAATTTACCAACAGGCAATTTGTGGCTAAACAAGTTTGCAGGAGATTACACACCTGAGATTGCAATGTTTTCTCTCTGCAAATCTCTCCCGAGCTAGCAGCCTGCACATATCAGTGAGTTATGTGAAGGCTGCTTATGTGTTAGACCTGTAAAAACTTGTCAGCCTGTCCTGGTACCTAAAATTACAGGAAACAAAATGAGTAGGGTTCCACCGTAATGTAGGTATGAGCATCAGGCTGCAGGGCCAGTCCTGGTTTTAATTATAGGAGGAAAAAAATTGCATAGGGGTCCCACTATAATTAAAACCAGCACCGGACACAAAACGACCAAGGTATAATGCCACAACCCGGAGACCCTATTACCGGGTCTCCAGAGCCAAAGCATTCTCACACCAAGTCGGTCAGGCCAAGCCGGGGATCTCAGGAAAGGTGGGTACCCCGGAAAAAAGTGGTCCCCCTCTCCCATAACCTCAGGCTTAGCCTGAAGCCCGGGGCTCTTCCTCACACCCCTGGACTGTGAGTATGTGGGTAATAAAGTATAAAATGGATGTAAACTGTTGTATTTTACCATGGAACTACAGGTGCCAGCATGCCTGCCCTTTGGCACTTGTGGAACTACAAGAACCAGCTGGTGGCCGGCACCCATACCCCCACTGTAAAATAAATAGTTAAATAAAGACATGGCACACACACCATAGTTAGTAAAGATTTATTACACACATACATCAATCACACATACTTACTTTCTACCAGATGTTTCTGTCCTCTTCTCCAAGTTGAATCCATGTGTATGGACCGGCAACAAAGATCCTATACTCACCTGATCTTCCAACTGGTCTCCATAGGATCCCGGGGGGTCTTGCCAAAATAAGAACACGCTTACCCGATACCATATGAACTAGAATTGGTGTCTTGTCACACATACCAATTCTACGTGAATGCCAGCTGACTGGACGTCATGGGTTTTCCCAAGTTCCGCCAGCCAATCAGAGGCAGCTTCACATCTAGCAGCCTCTCATTAGTAGGGGTACAAATGGGTTTCAGCCAATGAGAGGCTGCTAGATGTGAATCGGCCTCTGATTGGCTGGCAGGACTTGGGAAAGCCCGTAATGTCCGGTCAGCTGGAATTTGCGCATTATTAGTATGTGTGACAAGACACATACCAATACTAAATAAACCACCTTCTTGATGGCATTGATATTGCATCTGCAAATATAATGTAATGCAAAATACCTAAATACTGTATGGAGGTTCCCTTTAATCACACTGTATATATGGGCTCATTTAAAATGTTTCATACTGTCTGCAGTGAGTGAGTTGGAAATTACAGTATAGCTCACTATGTGCAAATGCTGAATAATATTGAAATTAGAGATGAGCGGGTTTGGATTTCCATGCTGAGTGTATTTTTCAGGCAAAAACTCAGAAAGAGGCAAAATGTCATCTTTCATGGAGAAACATCATCATTCCTGGTCAAAAGTCCAGGAATGCTGATGTTTGTCCATGAAAAATGATGTTTTGCCTCTTTCTGAGTCTCGTCTTTTGCCGGGAAAAATCAGAACTCGGCGTGGAAATCCGAACTAATCCGAACCAGCTCATCTCTAATTGAATTAAATCCATTTATCTGCTTTTCCAATTGGTTGGACTTTTCTGTATAGATCATTATATGAATGAACGCCCCTTATACATCCCATTCTGCATCTGTGATTAGTAGGCCGTGTTATGGATGCCCAGCGCACATCATCATAGTTGCTTGTTGTTATTCTATTCTCCACTTGGCCTACACATAATAAATAGGGAAATGTTATGTGGTGACTAAGGTATATGTAAATACTATAAAAAATAAATAAACCACCTTCTTGATGGCATTGATATTGCATCCGCAAATATAATGTAATGCAAAATCTGTGTTTTTATTGTGTCCTTGTAAAAGTACTATAGGATTTTGCCATTTGTCAATTTGGATTTCAAAATGCTAATGATATCATTATACCATTATACCATTCACTCATTCTTACTGTGTATTCATTATGCCAGAATTTAGGCTACAGTAAATATACTGTAGGTGTTTATGATGAAAGCATAAAAGGCTTTTTCCATTGTTATGTCATAGTCAGGTCCCCCTGAGCTCTGTGATGTCACAGGATTCTCATCACTCTGAGAGAGTTGGTTGGACAAGGAGGTTCTCAGAGAATTTGTCCCAGGACAGATATTTGCACAGTTATAGGATTTTTCTTTATACTGTAGAGATTCAAAACCCAATTCCAGGAGGCCGTCTCTTCACCTGAACAGGTAATGAAACTGAGATCTCATAGTGGTTCATAATATTTATTTAATCTGTTATATTAATACTATAGCTAGACTGGGCAGACACACACCACTTCAGGAACTGTAGTAAATAGAAATGCTCTGCCGACTTTAATTATATATAGAAGTATTTTACCAAGGAATAATGCATGCATCATATTGGCCTAAATACATTATATACAGATAATACAGACCAGAGGCTCTGGGCATTACAATTACAAACATCGTTATATAGTGATAAGACAAAAGCTTTGCTATAAGGCAAGTGAGAGATATAGGTGACTATAGTAGGTTCTCATATATGAATTCTTATAATGAGTAGGTTTCTCATTTGGTGCTGTCTCTTGTTCTACTCCTCCTGTTAGCCTGAAACTATAACATTGCCAGCTGCATTGTGTCAAGGATTTATTCTAGTAATAAAACTGCAACATGAAAAGTTTTGGTAATAGTTTCAGACATCATTATTATCAATTGACAGAACAATACTGATAAAGGCATCAAGAGTGAATCAGAAAAGAGATACTGAATTTGGGTTATAAATGTATAAAAAAATTATTGATGGTTTTAATGATATTTGGGAACCAAAGTAAAACTATATAATATTATGTGAATGCTATAGGGACTAGATAACTCAAAGCATATCCTGTGTCTCACACAAACCAACCAACTAACGGCATAGTGAGTAATGTATACATAAGCTAGTGATGGCAGTGGGGAAGTATAGATGCTGCGGGCTCTTCATTTAGAATTTGTTTTTTAACTTTTAGTTGATATTTTCTATTAATTTGTATGAACTTTAAGTTCAGAGCCGCAAAAACAAGGAATGTGTGCGTGGTGCCACATCCATGGCACAATGCCTGGGGTGACACTGCAACTGCCCTGTTGCACCTGCATTTGGCTTTTCGGGTGTCTGAAATGTTGCCTATAGAGCTGTCACAGAGCCACCTTTGGGTGCTCCAGGCACGTGTCCTGCAACCTGTAGAGCTGTTGGAGCATCCTTTGAACATTCCTGGGAACTCTGCTTCCTCCTTGTCCTGGTGGACCCACCTCCTCAATGTGATGTCATTCCATGACATGAGAAATTTCAGAGGGCAGGGCTGGCATGGGGTTGATTATAGCCCTGCTGTGGCCCTGTTTAGAGATAGCTTCAGTTGGAAGGATTTTATTTTCATTACTTTAACACCTTCCTCTCCCCAACCATATGGTTATATCATTGATGGCCAGGCTAAATTATCATCAGCTCAATACCCTGTACCCAGGTTTAGCTAGTGCCAATCACTAGTGGTATAATGGGTCCAATTCTAATCTTGTTATAACACATATATTTCTCCCAGCTCAGAAGTGAACAATACAGAAGGGAGATGTAGGACTTTTTATGTAATAGTACAGAGACTAGAGTAGATGAGTGACCAACCTTTCATTCCAGAGTTATGGGGTTGCTCTCTTTGTACCACAATCCCCATCACCAGGGAGCCACCCTGAAATTGGGTCCCACAAAGGAAAAACCAGCCTGCTTTACAGGCCACAGAGTAGGGATGCATGGTTTTGCTCTACACTAGACATAATGATATATGCAAGCTTCAACACCCATAGTAACCACTCTATCACTTACACATGTCATAAGGTCAGTGTGCAGAATTCAGATAGCTGTACCATGATATGACAGATGTGCTGACATGACACATCCCTATGTTAAGTCTGCAGGGCAGTGTGTCCACACTGGGAAGGCTAATAACAATAGCTTGGTGTTTCTCCAGCACTGAAGGGGGGAACAGTTTAGGGTCCCACCAACTAGAATATGAGTACTTTTCACAAACTGGAATAGCTATCTACAGGATACAGTAACTGTCCTTTTACATGTTTTATAGTTGATTCACTAAAGCAGGAGAACATTAAGTGCCCAAATTATATTTCATTTGTCTGTCTAGGGTTGGGATGCATGAGGCATCTCATTTGGGATGTGATGCATCCTGCCACCCTTCGCATGCATGATGAACACGGCAAAGAACCGCTCTCTCGGTAACAGTGGTCCTTTGCAGTGTAAGAATAAGGACCCAACCGCCACGGGGGGTGTTGGGAGGGACAGAATTAGATCCCTTTCACAGCACTCTCCCAAAAGAAGCCCATAGGCTTCTATAGGGTAATGCCATCAGGAAGATGGCGTTACCCACTGCAACCAGGTCCCGTTGTGCATTGCATTCCAGGGCTTGGTGCATATGAGAAATGCTGCCAACCCGAATTTTGGGGGTTTGACCACATTTCTCACCTTGCTACATCCTGCCCTAGATGAGGCTGCCAAAAGCTTTTTAGTGGCACATGCAGGTTTGGGTCATGTCCCTATAGCCCAGTCCATTCTAAAAATAACTCTTCAAGTTTCCTAGACCATGGTACAGGCTGGGACTGGGAGTGAGAGAAAGTGAGTTGGCAGAATTCTTGTGACACAGAGCCTTAGATTCCTGTTGGAAATACCTATCTGGGTGCTGCCTGTGCATAGGACTTCCCTTCATCTTCATTGGGACTTTTTAATAGTGATCAGCAGTATGGTGTAACTGAATGATGGCATACAGTATGTTCAATGTGGTTCCTCTTTTCCTGCAGTAAATTCTGCAGATATTACATGTATAAGCAGGCACTTTTTGTTTCTTTTGCAGCCCCTTCATACCATACTAGCCTCCTCTTCCGGAAGGTGCGGGATGATTATGATTTTTCGAGTAGACCCCCGCACACTTGGAAGAGTGACTGAATCTTCTGCATCCCGTCCACTTTCTAGTGAAGTGCACAGGATGGGGAGACAATTACAAGGAACAGCAAGTCCGTATGGAGGGGAGAGAGACAAAATGATGCAACCGCATACCTAATGATGTAAAGGGACCAGCACTGCCCCCTAAATGATGCATCTCCTCTCTGGGCTTTTACTGTACCCGAGAGAAGATTAAAAATGCTGGCAAGTATGCTTTATACAGACAGCTGGTCTCTGTATTACAGACCGATATAAGAGCCTGGTTGTACATTAATAATCATACAGACAGCTGGTCTCTGTATTACAGACCGATATAAGAGCCTGGTTGTACATTAATAATCATACAGACAGCTGGTCTCTGTATTACAGACCGATATAAGAGCCTGGTTGTACATTAATAATCATACAGACAGCTGGTCTCTGTATTACAGACCGATATAAGAGCCTGGTTGTACATTAATAATCATACAGACAGCTGGTCTCTGTATTACAGACCGATATAAGAGCCTGGTTGTACATTAATAATCATACAGACACCTGGTCTCTGTATTACAGACCGATATAAGAGCCTAGTTGTACATTAATAATCATACAGACAGCTTTTCTCTGTATTACAGACCGATATAAGAGCCTGGTTGTACATTAATAATCATACAGACAGCTGGTCTCTGTATCACATCCTCACATTCCCATCTCCTAGTGTATATGTGATCATTCTCAGGACACACATTTTCATTAGCATGTGTAATATGTACTGTAATAATAAGTAATTGTAATGTTTAATACTGGATAAGCCTTGATGTTAGCCTGGTCCATATGTCTGTGTTAGAGCAAGGTGACACCTCCCAGAACAAAAGACCCTCTAAGTTAATTCCCACCTCCCCAGGGGACGCTCAGGATTTACTCCTCCTTCCATTTGCCTGTTTGGTGCTTCACGTGAACCTGGTAGACTGAACGGAACCATCCCAGCAGGTGTTCGTCAGGGAAGTAATACCCAGAGGAGGTAGGAGAAAGTGACAGCATAAGGGACTCGCACCAATCAGGAAATGGTGCAACCCCCCCTGGGTGGTCACAATATCGTGGGAAATTGGAAGATTTTAAAACATGTCACCGAAGGTCACAAATGTGAGGATACGGGGTTCTCTCAATCACCCAGACACCGAGCAGATGAAACCAACGTGATGGTTTATTTTTCCACAGCACACAGCAACAGATAATATGTCAAGACAAGCGGTAAATACAGTGAACAGGCAATAAACAGGTAGCAGTCCAGACAGAGGCAGTCCCAGTAGAGTATAATGTCCCAGAACAATTCCACAAAATAGCTAGAGACCCTCAGTCCCCACAGTAGAAACTATCACTGATCACACTTGCAGTGAATAGCGCATAAGTCCACTCAATCGTTTCCAGGACCCCACACGTAGAAACTATCAGAGATCACACAGCAGTGATAGTCCCTGGGTCCAAACAATTGTTTCCAGGATCCCATACAGTAGAAGCTAATCACAGAACACACAGCAATGAATAGCGTGTAGGTCCTTGCAGAATTTCCAAAGTATAAATTCACAGAGAACTGGTGATGCGTTCCACTAGCACCTTAGCAGAGCGAGGCCTCTTAGCCAAAGTCAGCGACTAACATGTGGAGTTGCCTTTGGTGACCTGTTTTGAAATCTTCCAATTTCCCATGATATTGTGACCACCCAGGGGGGGTTGCACCATTTGCTGATTGGTGCGCGTCCCTTATGATGTCACTTTCTTCTACCTCCTCTGGGTATTACTTCCCTGACGAACACCTGCTGGGATGGTTCCGTTTAGTCTACCAGATTCACATGAGGCACAAAACAGGCAAATGGAAGGAGGAGTAAATCCTGAGCGTCCCCTGGGGAGATGGGAATTAACTTACAAAATTACAAAGCGCAACGGAATATGCTGCGCTATATAAGAAACTGTTAATAAATAAAATAAATAAATAATAAATAAATATTACAGACCGATATAAGAGCCTGGTTGTACATTAATAATCATAGAGAAGTAAGGAGACATTAGACAGTCAAACACAGCAAATGACAATGGCAATGTGTTACTTCCCTATACAGATACCTTATTATTATTATTATTATTATTATTATTATTATTATTAGACTTTATTTATATTACACAAACGTATTACACAGTGCTTTTTAGAGAATGTTTAAAACATTTTTTTTAGTCCATTTTGGGTTCCATATTTCAGAAAGACATTGATTTTAATATAAACAAACTACTGGTATCTATATTACAGAAAGAGGTCAGAGTCTACATCAAAACTTATATGACTCCCAGCGGTTACATAATCAAAACATTGATGTTTCAGCAAATTACAATGGTGAGTCATCATTTCAGTGCACTTGTAAATTATATTATTATTATTATTAGCATTGTTATTATTGTTGTTGTTGATAATAGTATTTTTAGCAGAAGTAAAAGTAGTATGTATTCACAAATATTATACACAGCACTTTACAGTTTTTCATTATTTTTTTATTTTGTTTTGGCACTTTGTTTTTAATCAAAAATGATTACTGTTATCTGTATTACAGACCAAGGTAAGAACATATTCATATATGTTTGAAGATTTAAATGGCAACAGTACGGAGTATTTTGTAACCCAAGCACATACAATGGTGAGTTATATCTTAGCTACAATGCCAAATTCTTATTATCAATATCCTTTATATAGTTAAAATATACTACACAGTGTTTTATAGAGAATATTTTGTAATCAATTTTTATGATTACATTTTGGCCAGCCAATGTAACAAAAACATTTTTTCTTATCTAAATGGGCTGTTCTATACATATTTATATTATAGGCAGGACTGAGAGTCATCGCTAGCCTGTACGATGTGTCCAATAACTATGAGACGCAATATTTAATCACACAGGGAATTACAATGGTGATTAATTACTACACAAGTAAAGTGCTAATAGTATTATAAGTAGTAGTAGTAGTAGTAGTAGTAGTAGTAGTAGTTTTACTATTATTATCAACCCTGAAATAGCCTAAATACTTTACAAAGCGGCATATTTATCAATTATCAGGTTTAGACCCAATAATTATCATTTTCTTTCACTGATATTCTCACCAACAAGAAATTATATACCTCCCAGATATATGAAGGAACACATCCAGGGACAGGAGGCTAATAGGAGCCCATCCCTGCGATGAGTAAAGTGATCGCTGATGCGATCACTTGGTCTGATTTAGCATTGATTGCTATTACGATCACGGCTGCGATTGCACACACAGGTCTGCTGTGAAAATCTGCTAATGAATGGAATCACAAAGCTGTTGCACAGCCAGCATAGAGACAACCACTACCACTATCTCACATTCGTAATACCTTTTAGTCCTGCGTACACATTGGAAACATCAAGTAACATTGGTCCCTCATGCACAATTGCAGGATGTCTGACCTTACTCAGAAATTTTAAACAATAAGGGAAGGGGAAATGGGAAAAATTAAATGCACAGGATCTAATGAACGCTTAATTAAGTAATTAGAATATACCAACAATATAAATAAGATCATGAGATGAAAATCTCTAAATAATCAACACAGTTGGTGGTGCTCCGTGGAACAAATATTTTACTATATAAGGTTTTGTTTTGCACAGGCAAAACAAAGTTCCGTTTGTGGGGCACTCTTATAATATATAAACAATTATGATATGATGAAAATATAGCTAAAACATAACCTTTAATAAGAACATACCTTATAAAATATACATAGGTGAATTATAACAAATATGATATCTCAATATATGTAAAAACATCAAGTAGCGAAAATATTGAAAACACAGCAGTACACAATTTTAAATAGACTGCCCTGTACTCTGAATACCATACATCATATCAATGTGACATCCGTGGTTGTATTTATATATGCATTTCCTATCCAGTCTAGGATGGTTAAATAGAACCTGTGTATAAAATACACACAGATAAGGTTTGTATTCTATTGACCTCGTGATAGGTATGTAACAGGTATAAAGAATTAGATTCACAACAATAGGCTGGTTATAGGTGAATTAGCCCTATGACAGAACTTCTCCCAATAATAAGTTGCGCAAATCTCAAATCGAATAGTAAATACTTTTGTTCAGAGATCACAAAATAAACCTGAATTTGGTACCAGTATTAATGTGATACGTATCTATATCTGAATTCTATGGATACCAGCCCCCTACTCTCTCATCCCCTGTCCAATGCCAGTAATAGGCACAACAGGTGAAAGTAGAAGTGGGGGACATCTAGGTGTCTTACTTTCACGTATTCTACATATAATCCTGTACTTAAATTAACTATTTATGTTAAGAGTTCAACTATGTGACACCTAGGAATATATGCTGATGGTTAACTGAGATACTAGGATTTCTATCGTTGACGATAATTATCTGTCATACTGATATGTTGCACACACGGTGATATTCAGATAATTGTTGACTTTTGTGCTTTATCCTGTTCTCCAAGTGATATATGTATAAATTATAGTTAATTCAGATATAGATACGTATCACATTAATACTGGTACCAAATTCAGGTTTATTTTGTGATCTCTGAACAAAAGTATTTACTATTCGATTTGAGATTTGCGCAACTTATTATTGGGAGAAGTTCTGTCATAGGGCTAATTCACCTATAACCAGCCTATTGTTGTGAATCTAATTCTTTATACCTGTTACATACCTATCATGAGGTCAATAGAATACAAACCTTATCTGTGTGTATTTTATACACAGGTTCTATTTAACCATCCTAGACTGGATAGGAAATGCATATATAAATACAACCACGGATGTCACATTGATATGATGTATGGTATTCAGAGTACAGGGCAGTCTATTTAAAATTGTGTACTGCTGTGTTTTCAATATTTTCGCTACTTGATGTTTTTACATATATTGAGATATCATATTTGTTATAATTCACCTATGTATATTTTATAAGGTATGTTCTTATTAAAGGTTATGTTTTAGCTATATTTTCATCATATCATAATTGTTTATATATTATAAGAGTGCCCCACAAACGGAACTTTCTTTTCTGTTTTGCCTGTGCAAAACAAAACCTTATACTTACTCAGAAATTGCAAACCTCATCTCCCGCAGTAAGTACTCAAGCTATATGCCGTCACAGTGGCTAATATATGCACGCCCATGCAACGCCGTTCAAACGGACAGGCACGCCTGCATTTCTCCGACCACTCCCCAGTCACCACCCCTAAAAGGTCACTGCTTGTCACTCACTCTGTGATGGCTTTTTGCGTGCAGAGATCGCAGTACCATCGCAATGCTATCTCACACCTGCGCACCGCGGTTCACATGCATGCGCACTATGCACCATCAGCCAATCTGCGTATGCTGTTGCAGTTGGGATCCGTGCTGAATCAGGCCCACTCTACTTTCTGCTGCGGGATGCCTGGCACGCTAGTGGGTATGCGCGGTCTTCAGATTGCACATATTCAAATGGCCATTACCAGAGGGGGATCCAATGGATTGCTCTACTGGCAAATTGTGCCATATGTCGACTATAGGATAAAGATGGAGTTAGTTATCAGCTTCACATTGGTAAATGTCACAATATAGCTGCCCCCATAGAAACTTATGGGGACTGCATTTGCAACCTGAAAGAGGGGAACCATAGCATCCAGGGGATGAGGGAATTCTCTCAAACTTTGTTTCATAAATAAGTGCTTTATAGAGAATACTTAATCAATATTTATGTGTAAGATTTGGGCCCCCATAGTAACAATGACATGGGGAACCATAGCATCCAGGGGATGAGGGATTTCTCTCAAAATGTGTTCAATAAATGAGTAAGATTTGGGCCCCCATAGTAATAAGGACTTTGTTTTATTCTAAATGGTCTATGGTTTTCTTTATTACAGAGTGAGATCCTGTCATATAATGATGTGCCTCATCACCGTCATAACTTGCCACATCTTATGATCACCAATAAAGTTACAATGGTGCGTAATCACTTATATGCACAAATAAATAGTCATAATAAATTTACTACAGATGAGTCCTCATATCCCCAGTGTCTTTGCGCCTTATGGCACAAGAAGCCTGGTGCGACTGAGCCACGTAGAAAGGTGTAGTGTACCATCTTTTTCTTTAAATTATGCACCTTATTTGCATCACAGACTGCAGAAAAACACCACTCACAGTATACTAGAAATGCTGGGCTGTGAGTTTAGCTGCACATGACATTATGTAGTTTAATGAGGAGGAGGAATGAGGTGAAGGGGCTCTACCATGATATATGTGTATAAGGGATTCTATATGGCATAATGTGTATAAGGGGCTCTACTGTAGCGTAATGTGTATAAGCGGCTCTACTGTGGTGTAATGTGTAATGTGTAATGTGTTAAAGGGGTTCTACCATGGCATAATGTGTATAAGCGGCTCTACTGCAGCGTAATGTGTATAAGCGGCTCTACTGTGGTGTAATGTGTAAAAGGGGTTCTACCATGGTATATGTGTATAACGGGTTCTATATGGCATAATGTGTATAAGCGGCTCTACTGTAGCGTAATGTGTATAAGCGGCTCTACTGTAGTGTAATGTGTATAAGCACCTCTACTGTGGTGTAATGTGTAAAAGGGGTTCTACCATGGTATATGTGTATAACGGGTTCTATATGGCATAATGTGTATAAGGGGCTCTACTGTAGTGTAATGTGTATAAGCGGCTCTACTGTAGCGTAATGTGTATAAGGGGCTCTACTGTGGTGTAATGTGTATAAGCAGCTCTACTGTGGTGTAATGTATATAAGGGGCTCTACTGTGGTGTAATGTGTATAAGGGGTCTACTGTGGTGTAATGTGTATAAAGGGCACTACTGTGTGGCATAACGTGTACAAGGGGCACTACTGTGGAGTGCAACGTATATTATTTATTTATTACCAGTTATTATTTATATAGTGCACACATATTCCGCAGCACCTTACAGAGAGAATATTTGACCATTCACATCAGTCCCTGCCCCAGTGGAGCTTACAATCTATATTCCCTACCACATGTACACACACATACACACTAGGGGTTAATTTTGTTGGGAGCCAAATAATCTACCAGTATACCAGAGTACCCAGAGGAAACCCACGCAAGCACAGGGAGAATATCCAAACAGTTGTAGGCATTATGAGAATCAAACCCATAACCTCAATGCTGTGCACATTCGTCACACTTAACAAATCTGCGAAAGCATCTGGAACATCGAGTACCATTGCAGCCTCACACCCACTTGCACAAGGTCTGACCTTACTCAGAAATTGCTAACCTCATCGCATGCAGTGCAAGCCCAAGCTGCGTTTGGCATTGCAGTGTCTAAAATATGCACTCCTCTCTAACGGTGGGGTGGACAAGTGTAAGGTAGGCAAGTATGGTCTAATGTGACAAATGACCACTACTGTGCAGTGTAATGTAAATTGGTACTAATTCTCTTTCTAGCACAGGGCACCAAAATGTCTAGCTATGGCTTACTTATGTGGCATCCGGGGCCGTATTAACCCGTATATCTATAGTGTTCCTCCTAGGCCATCTCAACAGGATGCCGCACCTTGCCTGATTTGAAGTAACTGAAAGGCGCCACGCTGAAACAGCCATCTCACCTGCATATAGTTATTTAATATAGATATAGGATATGAGTTATCTTTAATGAATTAAACATGGAACCTACTAGTTATTGTACAATGTCTGAGTTATTACTAGTAGATTGGTAATAGTCACACTGCCAGAACTATTCATATCACTTTAGAGGACACATATAACATACTGTATATAATTTATATCTCCACCAGGTGAAATCGGAAGAGATGGAGGAAATAGGGATGATGCAGACAGGGATCAATCATCAGATAATGGCACAAAAAAGAAGAGATCATGTCTGCAATCAGCGCTACATTACCTGCGGAAAAGATGTCGCCAGCTGCTCTGTTGCTGTGTCCCCTAATAACATCTGGGTGACAGTAAAAATATTTACCATCTTAGGGCCTGATTCAGAGCCTTTTCGTTAACAGCAGTATGCTCGTTGCGTTCCGATGTTGAGTAACCGCGCATGCGTCGGTGTAACACTGCGCATGTGCGTACGGCAGATTGCGAGCTTTTTTTGTCTCGTTCATCAAATAGCGTACAGGGAGTGACATGTCAAATGTGATTGACAGAACAGGGCGTTTTTGGGCGTTGACGGGGGTGGAGATGGAAAAACGCAGGCGTGGCGAGGCGTTTTTGGGGCGTACATACATTAGCAGATGCGAACGTCAAATGTGTTCGTACCAACTCATACGTCACTGGATGATCCTCTTTCCCTTCAAAATGCTCGCACAGCTTAGGGTCTGGATTACTCGACCACATTGGCGATGGCCTTCTCCTCCGTCCCGGCACTCCACGATGTTGCATCGATTAATCACGGCTTGTTAGAAAATCAATTAGTGTTGGATTGAAAACCGGCTTGGTTTGTGTTTTGAAATCAGTTTTTTGGGTTAGCACAAAACCGTACGCAGATGGAAATCATAGCTGCTAATGTCAGGATTACACAATCAATTTGCGTACATTTGTGGGGGTTTATTTTTGGGTTAATATTTGGTTTTTGGCCTATTGTAACAATAATGACATCATGTTTGTATTTTTTGGGCCATTTTGCTTTTGCCTGGTGATTTTTCATCCTTAGGTAAATTTTTAAACGTTCCTTAAAGAGCCCTTTTTTTTCTCATGTAAAATGTTGGTTATGCGCGTTTTTGCCTTGTGGGCCAGGATTAAATGTAAACCATTTTTACAATAATGTCAGAATACAAAGTCGTACATTTTTGGCAAATTTATTGCTATAAAAAAACAATTTCATGCACATTTTTAACACAAACATTTTTTTCAGTGTTAATTCCAAACATTTTAATAATTGTGCAAACATAAAAGTTATGGAAAGGTAAAGTTAAAAATTAAAAACAATTCACAAGAAAGGAGAGGGAAGTTTTGGCCAGAAAGGAATATGGGGCAAGCACAGAAGGAGTGTGGGAAAAGTAGCCAGTGCAGTCAACGTTTTTTCCACCGTTTGGCAGGGGGAGGGTGAGCGCCAGACCGGGTCCGGGATGTCATCGGGCTGGCCTGTCCAGAGGCAGATGTTGTGGCCTCTGGACTAGGCACAGGGCTAGGCACATTTGGAGGATTGGCTGATGTTGTGCCAGAGGTGGAGGATCCTGATGTTCCGGCAGGAAGGGAGGTCGGCTCCACCATGTGCTGGCGAACGAGCTGCTCCAGGGCATTGGCGATGCGGATGTTGGCCCTTGTATTTTCCGCCAGGGCCTGACCAATGGTCACGTTGGCCGCAGCATTTTGCTCCAGGGCCTCAGCCACCCGTACCAGACTGGCGTCCATCCTCTGCAGAATCTCCATATGGAAATCCGATTTAAAATTGAGTTCTGTGAGGAGGGACACTGCCTGCGAGGGGGATTGCCCTGGACTGGCTTCTGCAGGGTCCTCAGCCGGATGTACTGGTTCCTCCCCTGCAGAGCCAGCAGAAATTCTGCGGCCAAGGCTCCCCTCTGGAGCAGACTCATCCGCCTGTATCTCTGTTGGTAAAATGAGAAAAGAGTCACATTAGAATCTACATATTGGCACATTAACATTTCAGAGTTGGTGACATCACAATATTTACCTTGGACAACATGAGGAGCCGCAAAGTCTGGCATGTCCGTATCCATGTTGGACACGCCAAACACCTCCACAGCCTGCACACACCCCTGTGTCAGCTCTTCTAAATCATTCAACTCCAATGACACAGGGGTGGGACCCCCACCTGTCCCCCTTGCATGCCTAGCCCTGTCAGCCATTTTTGTTTCAGGCGATATTTGAAGTCTTGCCATCTGTGGGTGAAAAAGTAGCCATTATTCATGCATTCTTTCCCCCAGTTTTTTTGGGTGGTCAAGTTTTTACTTACCGCCGTTTGACATCCCGGGCTAGACGGACAAAATCACCCACCCTATTGACCGCAACGGCTACCTCCTCCCACATTCTGGCTTGCACTCATATTCCTGTCTGCCTGTGGCAGGATGTCCACACACTTCTGAACCAAAACCTCCATCTCCTTTCTTGTGAATTGTGGCTGCCTTTTCTTTTTGCCAGCTTTGGCCGGAATACTGGGCCCAGCAGCCTCTTCCATGTCATCCTCCTCACCTATTTGTTTAAATGTTGAGAATTGTAAACTTCACAACTTGCACTATATTATGTTTCAAATTAATCATTGTTTCCAAATGCCTGAAATACGTACTGCCAGACTGTTGCCCATTGTTTCCCTGGTCTGTAGCCATGTCTTAGCTCAAAACAAGAAATACACCAGAACTTTTTGTTTGGCTTGTGACATATTTATACATGCATCCTTATTTTTCGGCCGCATCATTGATTGTGCGTTCCTATGATCCCTCCTTAATTTGTGCGGGAATGGCGTTTCGAGGTGGCGTTTGTTGATTGTTGGAGGTTACGTTGGTCGGAGTTGATTGTTGGAGGGTTTTGGAGTTGGCGTTGGTGGGAGTTGTTTTTTTTGGCTATATTTCTTTAATTTTTTTCCGTTCGCTTTTTTTCTGGTGGTTTTGTTTTTGGCGTTTCTTTATTTGGTAAGTTTTTAGCAGTCTAACTTTTGTTCAATTTGTGTCTCCTTCTTTTCCTGAATTTTTGAACGTTAATTTTTCGTAATTTCATCTTTGTTAGGTTTTTTTTTGGCTCTGCCCCAACGACCTTTTGATCCGGAAACTTATATATTATCTATTGGTAAGTTTATTTTTTCACTTGGTTATTAAATGTTCATGTTTGTATTTTCGCAACTTTGTTTGACCTTACACTTGTAACCTTTGTTTTGATTAGTCCGAAATGTTTCTAAAATTTCGTGTTTTTCTATCTGCGTATTTTTGTACTTGTATTTGCGAACTAATTAGCGCATTTTTAACTGTTTCTATTGTGACTGGTATTTGCGAACTAATTAGCGCATTTTTAACTGTTTCTATTGTGACTGGTATTTGCGAACTAATTAGCGCATTTTTAACTGTTATTTAGACCCTTTAAATTGGTTGTGTTTTCCCTTTAGCATTTGTGGATTACATTTGGCCCCAATGTAAGGTATTCTACGCAATGTCGTTTTGGTCTTTGGGCAAATGTGTGTTTTTCCCCTTTTATGTTTTGTCTTGCACCCAATTTTGAAACAGAAATGCCCAGCATACATTTATACATTTTTATATTGTGATTTTTTATAGTTTTCACGTATCATGATAATACCCCGGCATGTAAGCATAAATGGATGGTATCATCAAGCTAAGTAAAAATATATTTATTTGGGGGGTTAAAAAGCCTTACATTCAAATCTTGCCATTTCAGGTTGATCTGGGTCGGATTGTTCTGGCCATGCTCCCGGAAGCCGACCAACCTCAATCTTGTCCCAGGCATAGGCATCGTAGGCGTGCAAGGCCCCAGATATTTCGAACACATGTCACCCTTTTTGGAATGCCCGATGATGAGGTTTTAAGACGCTACCGTCTTCCTCCCAAAATCATCATAGACACTCTCTCATTAATAGAGAGTGATCTTGAGCGGCAAATTGACAGTCCTACAGCAATACCACCACTTACACAATTTATGGCGGTGTTAAATTTCTGTGCCTCAGGATCGTTTCAAACAACGGTGGGAATAGTGGCGGGCATCTCACAATCCTCCTTTTCCCGGATCCTAAGGGCAGTGATGGAGGCACTTTTCAAGCACCTCCATCATTTTATTCAAATGCCTTTGGATATGGGTTCCCTTAGTGTGGCCAAGGCCAATTTTTACCAAATAGCTGGCTTCCCACACGTCATAGGGGTTGTGGATGGTACTCACATAACACTTCAGCCTCCAGCACGCCTGGAGGCCATATTTCGCAACCGTAAACACTATCACTCCCTGAATGTAATGGTGGTATGTGATGCCTCCCTCCAGATCTTGTCCCTGAATGCCAAATTACCAGGAAGTGCACATGACTCATTCGTCATCCGGCAATCAGGGATATGGCACAAAATAAACAACCTACAAGCTGGTGATGCGTGGCTTCTGGGTAAGTGGAGACCTTTAGTACATAACAATGTTAAGCTTGATACACAGTGATCCTGATGTTGTCACTTCTTTTTCACAGGAGACAGTGGCTACCCTTGCACGCCCTGGCTGCTCACTCCTTATTTGGCTCCCACACCAGGGCCACAAAGTAATTTTAATGTCGCACTTACAGCCACCAGGCAAAAGGCCGATTCAGATGCCTCCACCGCTCTGGTGGCGAGCTCATGTATTTGCCGGATATGGTTTCGAAAATTGTGGTCCTGTGTGGGATATTTCACAACATCGCCATAAGGAGTGGTGTCCCAATGCAGCCAGAGGATGCCTTACCTGAGGATGGCCCCCCCGAGGTTGGTTGGAGGTCAGTATGTGGGGGGGCCATACGCGATGATGTGGTGGCCAGATATTTTAGGTAAATATTGGCAAAACAACAGTGTTTAGACACAATGTGGTACGGATTGTTTGAGAACATCTAATTATTGTTTTCTTTTTCTCCATCTTCTGTTTGTTTTCATAATCTTTGGGACTCCAACGATGACTACTTCCTGCTACCCTCAAAAAACCTTCATGTGGAAACTTTGGGAATATATTATGGAACCCATATTGCAACGCCACATTTGTGGAATCATGTTGGCATGGTCCTTCGTCAACCAGTTCTTGATTTTGTGTGTGATTTTGTAAAGTTTTTTGTATGTGTTGTATTTATGATTATCACTGTGTGTTTTGTTTGTGAGTGAACACTTTGTTATTTTAGTTATGTTGTGAATAAATGTCTGGAGAGTGTAATTTTGTACCTTTTTTGGCCCATTACAAGCAAGTGTAACCAGGTTCACACACGTTACATTTGCATAAGGGGCAAGCCTGTAATGACGCAAGTTGAGCTAAAATGTAAGATGTTTTCTGGGTCCAAACCAACACCCAAAGGAATCCTGTACAATCAGTTGGCTTCGTAATGTCGGCCTAAGCAGCTTGCCCCCCAAATAGGAACTTGTAAAATGTAGGAATATATAATTTGTACAACACCAAAAAAGGCCAATCAGATTGTTACTGTTAGGTGTTTCTTGTGCCTGTTTTCCTAAAAAATACAACACACAATCTTAGTGTCAATAATTGCAAATCCTTGCTGGAAGAGTCTACTTATGTCAGTGTAAACAATCTCTGATTTGGAAACAAGGAATGAGACAGAACGTTAACTTTAAAATATTAATTTATTTATCTTTTGACCAAAAAAAAACTAAAACTGGTTCCTAAGGAGGACCGACATATCGTCAAGGACCACCAGCAGCCCGATGACGTGTTCCCGCATCCGCCCCACACAGCCGGCTAATTCAGCCATACGCCTCTGTTCCTCTGTGGGTTAGAAAAGTGTGGGGAATAATACATCAATAATGAAACCACATTAAAAAACAAGCCAAACCAAGCTACCAAAAAATGTCAATATTGTGGCCCAAAGCAGAATTACACCGAAAAAACCAAGCCCCCCAAAATGGTCTACCCCAAAATTACAAGTCCAAAAATCAGATTCAGACAGGTGTGATATGTGTATGGTGAAATCAGCAGGAACAGGTAAAGACAACCCGAAAACTCCCCAAAATTCGCAAAAAAAACAGAAAAAAAGGGAACGACACATGATTACATACAAACAGTTTTTGCCGAAAAATAAACAAAAAAAAAACCATACCGTTCAAAATAACGCCCGCTCCTGAAGCCACTCCCTCGTCCGCCTCGGAGGTGCCTCCATTCCCCAAAGAGCTGGGCGGGGTGATTTGGGAATCAGGGGAGGGGGTAGTTCGAAGAGGGGTGGTTGGAGGAGAGGGGGAATAGGGATGGAGGGGAAGGAGCCCAGAAATATCCTCCACAGGGTCTGGGCAGGCTGGGGAGGAGGGGGAAATAGGGGAATTTGGGTGTGTGGAGGGTTGGCTTGGGGTTGGGGAGAGTGGGCGAGAGCGCCGTCTTGGATGGCGATGATGCCGTAGTCTTCACTGTGCCCCTAAAAGATGTGAAACAAATTGTGGTTAGTTTCAACCAAAACCGAGTAAAACACTAATTTATGACAACACAAATCTGAAAACATGGCCATGCAGATATGAGTACAATGAATAAATAGGACATACATGAAAACATGGCCATGCAGATATGAGTACAATGAATAAATAGGACATACATGAAAACATGGCCATGCAGATATGAGTACAATGAATAAATAGGACATACATGAAAACATGGCCATGCAGATATGAGTACAATGAATAAATAGGACATACATGAAAACATGCACACGCAGTTAGGGCCACAAAGATAAACATGAAAATCACAGTCCAAAAAACTTACTTTCAGCGATCTGCATGCGAAAGCATGCCAGCAAGCGGGGCGTCCGCCGTTGCAGGTCCGACCACCTGCGCTCCAGCTGGCCGATCTGGCGGCGTGAGCCGAAGAAACGCAGGCGGCCACGTACCTCCACATATGCGGAACGCTTCTCGCGACTTGTGATGGGTGGAGGCTGGCTGGTGATCCGCCTATCCATCACCTCGGTTAACACCAGTAGCTCGCGCCTGGTGAATGCCGAGGCTCTCATGATGGCAATGGTGTATTTGTTAAAATTCATTTTTAATAAAGACCCGAAAATAAATTTGATTGGCTAATGTATTTGGGTAATTACCAGGACCAATTCTATTGGTTAGTGTATGAGTCATGTGTTCGACAGGGCCAGAAATCTCTTGAGAGTTATGATAGGCTTGATACAGTGACATGCGTAAGCAAATTTAAATAAAGAAATGAACCCAGGAAAATATGCGTGGTTAAAAACAAATAAAACAATTGTTTAATTGGCTCTAACATGTATTTTGACAAAGAAAAGCGAATGTTTAAGCCGTACGTATTCTGCGGGTAAACACACACACGGACAAGATTAAAGTTTATTGCATTGTGAAAAAAAAAAAAAAAAACAATTAAGCAAATTGATATATTGATTGGCATGATACGATTGAGGAAGGTAGGCAGAAAAAAGGAGCAGGTAATCGGAATCTGACAGTCCCACTTCCGGTTTGAACTTGTGCGTGCATTCCCTTCAAGCCACTTCGGGGATGTACGCTCGCTATTTGGCACGCTCGTTAGTTAGAGGAGGGGTCGGTAGTAGAGTTTGGGGAGGATGTTTGGCTGCGTTCAAAAATACGAGCGACTGCTTGAATTTACATATTTTTTTACGTACGCCGAACGTACTAACGGCCACTTGCGTCCGGGTCTGAATGAGGGCCTTAGTCCCCTAATAACATCTGGGTGACAGTAATAAAATGTATCATCTTAGTCCCCTAATAACATCTGGGTGACAGTAATAAAATGTATCATCTTAGTCCCCTAATAACATCTGGGTGACAGTAATAATATTTACCATCTTAGGCCCTCATTCAGAGCCGTACGCTCTGAGCAGAGCGCACGCTCTGAATGAGGGCCGGGCTCCATGAAAATGGAGCGTCCTCCTGGACGCTCGTATAGCTGTGGGTCACCACCCACAGGCTATACGAGCGTGCATTTTGATGGCCGCGATGGTCGTGACCATCGCGACCATCGAAATTGCGAGCCGGAGCCTGCGGTTGAGGTTTTCAACCGCAAGCTCCGGAGTGATTTTGGCTCTATCAGAGCCAAAATCATTCCCACTGACATCACTAGTGATGTCAGTGGGCCGGCTTTTGACGGGAGGCGTTCCCGTGGGAACGCCCCCGTCAGGGAGGCACGCCCCCGGAACGCCTACCAAAGGGGGCGTGCTGTCAATCAACATTGACAGCACGCCCCCTTTGATCAGACACAACGAGCGAAGGACTTTCCTTCGCTCGTCGCGTCTGGCGCATGCGCACGACGGAGCTCCTTCCGTCGTGCGCATGCTCAGTCCATAACATCGACCCACTTGCGAGCGGACAGCCGCTCGCGAGTGGGTCTGAATCAGGCCCCTAGTCCCCTAATAACATCTGGTTGACAGTAATAATATTTACCATCTTAGTCGTCTAATAACATCTGGGTGACAGTAATAATAGTTACCATCTTAGTACCCTAATAACATCTGGGTGACAGTAATAGTATTTACCATCTTAGTCCCCTAATAACATCTGGTTGACAGTAATAATATTTACCATCTTAGTCCCCTAATAACATCTGGTTGACAGTAATAATATTTACCATCTTAGTCCCCTACTAACATCTGGGTGACAGTAATAAAATCAATAGACAATCTGTCAAGTAAAAGTTAGATCTCTAGTAATATGGGAGGTTCACACAGTAGAATTCTTGTCTCATACCATTCTGTGTTATGAAGTGAGTGTTTAATTCGACTCTGAAGATCCATTGATAAGATGGAGATGTAACTCTCCCAAGAGTCAAAAAATGTAGCAACTAATCTGTATTTATTTAAAGTTGTCTCCAATCAATCCATCTGAAAAATGTGGTGGATTTTCTGTTTAAATAATTTTAAGGAGGGCGGGGGCGTCAGAATCCACTCTTGTAGAATGGATTTGTGTGTGTGAGGTTCTGGTTTTGTTGTGGGCCCGGGGCGGTGATAGGAGCAGACACTGAAGCAGGTTTAAATGAAAAGGTGGAACTTTTAATGAGTGGTTTGATAGACATGAATATGACAAAAACTAAAGTCCAGATATAGCACTAAGTGCACTTGGGAGCTGTGGTGAAGTAATGGGAAAAAGACCAGTTAGTGACCGGCAATGAACAATGTCCAGGAAGTGCCTGGTTTATAGATAATGTTCAGGTAGTGACAGACAATGGGAACTGTCCAGGTAGTGACTGGTTAATAGGGAAATGTCCAGTTGATGACAGGCTGGAGAAATCAGGTGTACTGGCTGAAATGAAGAATGCAGGCTAAGGAAGGATTATCCAGCAGAGTGTCAGTGGAGGCAAGGTGCAGGGTGAACAGCAGACTCAGGTACTCAGGCAAGGGGAAGATAATGGAGGATGCATGGTAGTCCAGCGGGGTTGGAGCAGACAAGCAGGCAGGCAGGTAGCGTATCACAGGAAACAGGTGGTGAGCACAGGGAACTCTCTCTCAGCTATGCTGAGAAACTTGCTGCACTGGCAATGAAGTGAGGCTCTGAACCTCCCTAAATACCAAGTGCTGTGCCGTGATTGGCCAGAGAGAGCATGTGACAAACCAGGAATGGGCGATTAGGTCACGTGACTGGAGGCAAGATGGCGGCACCCATGCCGGAGCAGAACGGAAGCACAACCAGGCCTCACCAGCCCCAAGTGACAACATGCTCGCACAGAACCATGCACAGCCAACGCCCCTCGCCAAACACCAGCGCCTCCGCCAGACGCCCCCCACCATAGTGACCTCACAGGTAATACCCATCGACCACCATGCCGAGAAACTCTGGTCGTGACAGTGTGCAGCTGCACTAATTGCTAGTAGCAGTTTTCTGCAGTCTTTAGAGACCCACTGATTCTCCGGTATAATACCAAAAATAGCCTATTCTGCTGTAAATGGCAGACAATTCACTAAATGATCCATAGAAAATTTTTTAACCAGGATCCAGAAGCGTTGTATTAGACGGCATGCCCAGAGGCAGTGAAAAAGATCTGCCCAAGGTGCTCGGCAGTGGAGGCACTCATGAGAAGTGGACATTCCCGACAAGTATTGTCTGTGGGGTGAGTAGTAAGCTCTGTGAAACATGTTGTAAAACAATTCCTGGTATTGCATTGAAGGGATTAAGTGACATGAAGAAATTAAGTTTTTAACTAATAAGGGACAATTAAGGGACAAGGAAATCCACTAGCCATTGTTGTACTCCTGAATGACTAGTAGAATGGTCCATCGGGGAACATAAAAATATGTAATGTGCAGATATGGCTTTTCTGGCGGCAGGCGGGGAACCCAACAGTTCATCTAGCATATTCCACCAATCTCCTTCCGAGCATCTCTCAGCAACAGAGGCAGCATAATGTTGCATCTGGAAATAAGCCAGTGGGAAGCGTTGTAGAATTGGAAAGGTTGTTTTGGCCTCATCAAAGCGTAAAACCTTCCTGCAGACGAGTCCACTACCCCTCTAAGATTTTTAAGTCCCTTTTCCCAAAAAATTGTAAAAGAATGAGCAGCCTGCTGGAAAGCCTTATTATCTAGAAATGTCAGAAATAGACACTTGTATTCATTTAGGTTCGCTTTACGTCTCAGTTTATACCATAAGTGATATGCCGACCAGAGTAAGGGGTAATCTTGTATGTCCTGATCTATCTTAGATTACCTTTTGAAAGGAAATGGGCGTCCAATGCTGTGTTAGTATAAATGTCACTATTTGAAATCCAATCCCGCAGATGTCTCATTATAGCTGCATGATTGTATATTTGAATCTGGGGAAAGTTAATACCTCTGTTCGATTTATGTTGTTGGCGCTTATCATTGCCATCCTTGGTCTCTTTCCTTTCCAAATGAATTTGCGGAAAAGACCATTCATTTTTATCAGGTCAGTATAGCTTATCAGTAGCGGTAGGGATTGCATTAAATACAAAAGACGTGGGAAAGTTGACATCTTAATTAGATTTGCTCTGCCTAGGTAGGAAAGAATCAAATGATTCCATCCTTCTAATTCACTTGAAACAGCCGATATTGCATCCCCTATGTTTAACTGATATAGTTCTGAGGGATATTTAGACAGCTTAATGCCAAAATATGTAAAGTGGGATTTTGCCCAATTGAGCAGAAGTTCTCGGATCCAAGTTGGCCTAATTACCCCTGGTCCTAAGTACATACCTATTGACTTTGAGAAGTTGACCTCAAATCCTGACACACTTCCGAAGTCTCGCAAGAGGTCAAGGACTTTGGGCAAAGAATTTTGGGGGTTGCTTATATATAGCAATATATCATCCGCGAACGCAGATATTTTTACCTCCATATTAACTATTTGGATTTCCTTAAATATAGATGAATCTTGCAAAAGATGCAGTAGAGGGTGAATTGATAAGTTAAAGGGAAGCAGCGATAATGAGCACCCTTGCCTTGTACCCCGTTGCATAGTCAATTGTTCTCCTCTAAGACCGATAACTAGAAGGGAAGTGGAGGGCGTTGTATAAAAGTAACGAATAAGTTTTATAAAGTTGTCATCAAATTCTCTGTCCTCCAACATCTTAAACAGATGGGGCCAGGCCACGGTGTCAAAGGACTTATGTGTGTCTAAACTTAAGAGCATATGTCCCCTTTTTCCTCTTCGAGACGTAGCCACTGTTGCCGCTATTGCAGTGCGTATTGCTTTTACAGAGTGTCGTCCCCGAACAATACCTAGTTGGTGGGAAGTTAGAAGCTCCGGAAGGATCTGATGTAACCTATTAGCCAGTATCTATGAAAATACTTTAAAATCTATGTTTAGGAGAGCAAATGGCCTGTAGGATTCCACCGACATCGGGTCTTTTCCCCGTTTAGGAATAAGTGTAGTGAATGCTTTGGTAAAGGAAGGGTATTCAGGATGGGATCTATAAATTGTATTAAACAATTCAAGGATATGATTTCACCTTTGAGCATCTTAAAATATGCTCCAATAAAACCATCCGGCCCTGGAGTCTTGTGAGGCAACAAACCAGCAATCACACAGTCCTCCTCCTTGATCTCTCCCTCCAAAACCGCCCATTGAGATTGCGTTAGTTTGGGCAATTCAGCTTGAGATAATAGGCGAGCATGTGTAGCCTCCTGTGTAGCGATAGGGCTATATAAGTTGGAGTAAAATTGATGAAATTGTTCCAATATTTCTTTAGTATGGGTATAGGTTGTGTTCGAGGAGACACCCCACAGTGCAGTAGTAGGTAGGATTGTTTTGTACAATCCAGGTGTTGTTGTGCCTGTGAAGTTAGAAAGGAATCAAAGATCTGTCTATAAGATATATTTTTAAGGTTGTCTCAGAGGGTGATTCTAGGTACTTATTAAGGCCGGGCATCCTTCTAACAAATGCAGCCCACCCCACACTATTTATTAATCCCCTGTGCGCAGTGACCAATTATTCTTTTAATTTGTCATCTTAGTCCCTAAAATCCCCTGGGTAACATTAATGCTGTCATCTTAGTCCCTAATAACACCTGGGTGACATTAAAACTATTTGTCATCTTAGCCCCAAAAAAGATCTATGACATTATAATACTATTCACTATCTTAGTCCTTAATAACAACTAGGTGACATTAATACTAATTGTCATCTTATTCCTTAATAACACCTGACTGACATTAATACTATTTGTCATCTTAGTCCTTAATAACACCTGGGTGATACTAATACTGTCATCCTAGTCCAAAAAACACCTGGGTGACATTAATACTATTCATCATCTTAGTCCACTAATAACACCTGGGTGACATTAGAAATATTTGTCGTCTTAGTCCCTAAAAACACCTGGGTGACATTAATACTATTCATCATCTTAGTCCTTAATAACAACTAGGTGACATTAATACTATTTGTCATCTTAGTCCATAATAACACCTGGGTTATATTAATACTATTTGTCATCTTATACCTTAATAACACATGGGTGACATTAGTACTATTTGTTATCTGAGTCCTAAATGACAACCAGGTGACATTAATACTATTTGTCATCTTAGTCCTATCAATTCCTATTTAAACTATATATCATAAAGACGCTATTTAGCGTTGTGTACGCACATGAAATAATCGCTTTCCAGACTTTGAGTGTGGTTCCAAAGCACAAAAGTTATTATTCACATAAAAGCAGATAGTTACACGCCTTGATCTATAATACAATTAGCGTAAAGGTTATACAATATACAAGGTACAGTCAATACACACGCATGCGCTCTGGATCCAGATTTCCCAGCATCAACTATGAAACCTCCATCAACAGAAAAAAGAAAGATGACTAACTACCAGATCCAGGGTGCTTGCATATAAACCCTTGCAGACATAGGCAATACAATAGAACAAGTTGGCATAATCCCATTGGTTCTTCTTCCTGGTTCTTCTGTTACGATACAGTTCATAGGTCAGTTTGTATTGCAATAGTTCAGCCTCCAACAGCTCTTTGTGTCCGTTTTCACACCGAAGAACAAGTCTTAACTGGCTAATAAACATTACATTACAGAGTACATTTCAATGCCTATATCTCTATGATCCATAATTTGCAGACGCATGTTGCGATCTCCTTGTCTATGGAACTGGAAATCTGCAAATAAACAGTGGTTTAGAATAGCACCAAACACGGTCTGTTTATCATGTGCTAAACCCTAGATATCAAAACACCTGCATTTCACAATAGATTTGATAACATATAAAACCTTTAATATGAACCTTAATGCTAGGGAAACTTTTTGTATAAGTATGCAATGTGTCAGGATGGGGATATTAAGAAAAGACGCTAGTATGCATTGTGCGTCTATGTGTTTGTGGAGTACACCATGGTACGTGCTTTGCGGGGTTGTTCATATTATATGTAGTAATAAATGTACATATTAGTATAATGAGGACTTTTAACATGGGGCAGTGGCAGGCGCACGATGCTAATAATCATAACGTACACAGGGTATCGTACAGTCGCTACTATGCGTGTTGTGTTTTATGTGTAGAGTGCTTCGCTAAACAGCGCAACTGTGTGCTATGCATCTTGTATATTATATGTATGATTTAATGTGCATATGGGGTATGGTGGGACTTTAAACAATATGCGGTAGCAATGTAGTCGCACAATGCTAATAATAGCATATGAGCATCGCACATAATGGTTTCCTGCTGACAACGCAAGATGGAACAGTCAGGGGCAACATAAAATGGCATTGTGCAGATTCTAATTTTACAATTTAGGTCTCAGCCAATCATCCGGCTTCGACAGTCCACCCTTTGATAGCAAACTATACACTATCACACTCTGGTCTTAAATTTATATTTAGTCTTACACCATGACATATTATTTAATGTTATATTATGGGATGGCACAAGGTGGTTCTTAAACCATCAATAATGTGTCTCTGGGAGGGACATAAAACTACCCTTATACGCACACCGCAGATATTGGGAGATCATGGGAAAGATGTGGGGATGCACCTAACCTATAAAGGAAGTCTTGTAGGGGATAGAGACTTACATTATTTAGGATGTTTAAAATAACATTTAATAATACATTTCATGCATGGCTAAATCTATACATCATCTGATGGTACATTCTAGTTCAGGATTGTAATGCAGTTCTTCATTTACCTTAGTATTGATACTATTACTACTAACCACCATCAAAATTTCATTATCTCGGTTTACCTTAGCATTACATTTTCCACACTTCAACACAGTAGGAACACATCTGACACATAAGCCAATTACTAAGATGACTACCAATATGAGGATCAGGAGTTTACCTACACTAGCAACCATTTCCTGGACCCACTCTCCTAGCCCAAAGAACCATTTTACAGGGTTCAACCATGAGAACCACTCTTCTACCTTTTCCTCTACTTCAGCCACTGAAGCATTATGGTTCTTCCGAAATTCCCATTTTAGCTGCAGAATTTCGTCCATTTTCCGGTCTATCACCTCCTTGGGGTCACTAGTATTATTTGTGATGAACGTGCAACACTTTACACCAAATTGGGTGGCTAAAGTCACACAGTACCCTCCAGTGACAGCTGTTAAATAATTTAATACTAGTCTATGTTGCACAAGTTCTTTCTTATAAGCTTGCAACTCTCTACCTGTATACCTAAACGTGTCATCATACATCTCGGTGATATTATTTATTAATTTAGCAAGATCTTGAATATATCTGAAATTTAGAGTACCCCGAGTGATCCTGGTGGGATCCAATGCTACCAAATCTTGAAAGCCAGTTGTTTCACTAATCAATTGTGTGGCTTTATGTATATCACCAGGTATCATGTTTCTCTTGTCACAGTGTTCATACTGTGTGTGAAGATATGGTGATGGTGTATTTTTATGAATACCAAGCATTTAACCATGTGTAAAGGTCATAACTTCTGGAACTACTCTTCCCAGGTAACACAAACCTTCAGAACTCGGAGAGAGCCACTTATACGCTTTTCTACCACATATAAAATACACATCATCGGGGAGAACATAAGGGATAGTAAACATCATTAACCCACACATATCCCTAGCAAGTGATCCTATTTCAGGTTCTCCCATTTGACTCATGCAAGTTTCTGGTTGTAATATCTTGGCAAATTATCCTTCTGGTACCCTAACAACCATTTCTTTGGTGGAACCTAGTGTAAATTTAAGTGTCTTCCACCTAGTCTAATTTTGCGTAAAAGTTCATGATTTATAGGTTCATTATCAGCTCTTAGTGAGAAGGTCATCATCTGGTTATTCCCCGTCACCTCCCAACTTCCTGGTTTACTGAAGTTGGTGATGTTCAAACATAAAAGTGATCTATCTACTTGGTACTGGTGGAGTTTAAAATGAGGTGGTTTGGACTTAAGAAATTTTCCATCCATCCCCTCTTTGCGATTCTAAAACCTCAGAGACATTCAATGGGAATGGCACTAACCCTACATTATGCTGTCCTTGAGGCACGTGAGAGCTTACCCAACAGTCAGTTTGGTTTTAAACGTGGTATGATAATCCTCTAAAGGATACCCACCCCAATACGGTTTATACTTAGGTTGGCACCATTGGATGCATCTCTCATCGACTAGGGACCCACAAAACTCACACAAACAATAATCCTCAGATGATAGATCTTCACACTGTCTCTGAGTTTCCATATAACAGATCTCTTAACAATTACTGTACTGGGTTTGGTCAGATACTCCCCCGATTGGTTTAGCACTCATTCTCCCAACTCCACTCCATCAATATCACCATCAGCTCTCCTCTCCGTCATCTATCCTCCATCACAGAAACCAGATATCCCGAAACAACCCAGGATGATGAAAACTCTGGTAGAAAACACAAAGATAACCACAGCAGGCCACTCCATTGCTGAAAACAATGATCTATAAATTTCTTTAGCTCAGGTATCTCACTGTAACCTATAACCCTCCTGGAACAGACTCGCAATTGACAGATCTACGTTATCTGCCTCGACTCCACCTTGTTTCTCCACCGGTTGGTTGACCTTCTTACAGTAGTTGAATGGACCCAGGTATCTCTCTCTGCCACTTTCAAGGAAGTTGTACTCATCAGCAACACTTGATACGAAGCTTCCCACTGATCTGTCAAACAACCTGAACGCAAGAAATTACTGATCATAACAAATTCTCCCGGTTCAACATCATGACAGTTTGTTTCTGGCATATCATGTGACAACAATTTCAGTTTCTGCTGTTGCTGCTTCAACTGTTTACTCATTGTTATAAGATACCTTAAAGTAACCTCGTTGTTACTTTTGAAATCTTCCTGCGGATTTACAATCAATGAAGTTGTCTACCAAACAGTATATCAAAGGGGGACAGATTGGGGGGGGTCTAGGAGTTGTCCTGATACTAGGAAGGACCAGTGGTAGTGCTTCTGGCCACCCCAGTCCCAGTTTCTGCCATGATCTTACTTAATTTAACTTGCACATACCCTGCTTTCCCAGGGGAGTCAGACCGTGCGCTGCCTCAGCCAAGCTTGGGTAGTATGCCTTGGGTGCCACCGGCTTACCTTGTTCATCTCTCCAGAGTCCAGAGGACTCTTGACCAAATCCCTTAGATCTCCAGACTGCCTTTTCCTTAATGGAACACAAATTTTGCATTTCAATTAATTTCTGCATATCATTCATTTGGAAAACCATCATCATTTGATGAATTGGCATGTATACTCTTAACCCTGCTGCCCATTTGGCAGCTTCATCTGCCCTGTTATTTCCCAGTGACACCGGATCATCTTCACATGTATGGGCTTTACACTTAATGACGGCTACTGCTTTAGGAATTTGGATAGCTGTCAATAGTCCTTTTATATGTTTTGAGTGTGCGACTGGTGTGCCTGCTGCTGTCATAACATTTCTTAGACACCATACAGCACCAAAATCATTTACTACCTCAAAGGTGTACCTAGAGTCAGTGTAGATATTAGCAGATTTGCCTTTTGCTAATTCACATGCTCTCCTTAGTGCCACCATCTCCGCCACTTGGGCCGAGTGAGGTGGACCAAGGGGTTTGGCTTCTATGATGTCTTTACAATAGCATAACCTGTATGTAACTCTCCAGTGTCAGTTTGTCTATGACAACTCCCATCCGTGTAAAATGTCACATCTACATTTTCTAAAGGTGTATCCCATATGTCAGGTCTTGCAGTAAAGGTTTGATTTAAATATTCCATACAATCATGTGCATCAGTATACCTGCAGAACTCACCTTTCACCAGTGACTCACCTCTCTCCACCCTTTGTGCATCCTGAGGCACATATGTTAAATACGTTGCTGGGTTTAACGAACTGCACCATTTGATGGTGTTATTTACAGGTGCTATTAGAGCTAGTTTCCATTTTGTGAACCTAGCTGAGGAGACATGTCTGGTTTGGGCCGAATTCAGCAAAGCAGATACAGCATGAGGTGTATAAACAATGATATCATGGCCTAATACTACATCCTCACTCTTACTGACCAATAGAGCAGTTGCTGCTACACTTCTTAAACATGTTGGGAGTAATCTTGCCACAGTGTCCAATTGTGCACTGTAGTATGCTACGGGCCTACTGGCATCACCATGTTTTTGTGTGAGGACACCTGCCGCACAACCGTCAGCTTCCATACAATACAAATCAAAAGGTTTTTATAATCAGGTATTCCTAATGCAGGTGCTTTTGTCAGACTATCCTTAAGATTAAGGAAAGCCTGCTCTGTTTCCTCTGTGTGTACGTCACGATCGGGCTTTGAGGAAGAGATTAAGTCCTATAATGGTAAAGCCAAAATAGAAATACCTGGGATCCACATTCTGCAGTATCCACACATTCCCAAGATGGTACGGATTTGCTGTTGGTTCTGCAGCAGTGTCATGGTACGTATGGCCTGGATTCTGTCAGTAGTCAGATGTCATAATCCCTGCGTTAGACAGTGTCTTAAGTATTTAACCCTGGACTGGCATGGCTGTAGTTTGTCCTTAGCAACCTTGTGTCCTGTTTGCGAGAGATGAAGCAATAAAAGTTTAGTATCATTTAAACATGACATAAACTAATCAGAACACAACAATAAATTGTCCACATATTGTATTAGAACAGATCCATTGGCAGGTTGAAAAGATTCTAAACAATCGTGTAAGGCCTGGGAGAAGATACTGGGGCTGTCTCTGAAGCCCTGGGGCAATCGTGTCCATGTGTATTGTACCCCCCTGTATGTAAATGCAAATAGGTACTTACAGTCAGGATGAAGAGGGACAGAGAAGAAGGCAGAACAGAGGTCAATGACAGTAAAATGGGTTGCATTTGGTGGGATCTGCATTAGAATGACAGCTGGATTCGGCACTACGGGGAATTGGCTCTCTACTACCTTATTAACGCCTCTAAGGTCCTGTACCAGCCTATAACCCCTCCCACCACTCTTCTTTACAGGACAGATGGGACTGTTTGCTACACTCGCTGTATGGACTAAAATTACCTGTTGTAATAACCGCTCAATTATGGGATAAACCCCTATCTCTATCTCCGGTGTTAACGGGTACTGGGGAATTTTTGGAGCTTGCCTACCACCTTTTAGATTTACCATTATGGGAGCTACATTTGCCATCAATCCAGTGTCCTGTCCATCTTTGGTCCAAAGTGAACTTGGTATTTGAGATAACATCTGCTCTGCCTGAGATGGATTCTTATCTGAAACAGTAGAGTGAAACATTAACCTTTGGGGAGTGTCCAATATATCCATCACCTCATGCGCATCTCTCTCTGGGATATCTAAAATTATAACATCATGGGTACAATAAATGACACATCCCATTTTACATAACAAATCCCTTCCCAGTAGGTTAGTATGGGCCGCTGCTGCCAGGAGAAAGGAATGCCTGGTATGCAATTGACCGATAGTAACCTCTGCAGATGTGGTTAAAGGATAATGTTGCACTTTACCCATTACACCCATTGCTGGTACTGGTTTGCTGGTCACCTGCAAATTAGATAGAGATTTTATCACTGATCTGGTCGCCCCTGTGTCTACAAGAAAAGAATGTTTATTACCAGCTACATCAACTATCATTACAGGTTCTTCTCTAATATCCCCAGTTAACCTGACTGGCTGTAGACTACAGGTGTGACCTGACCCTTAGAGCTGACTATCTTCTTCCAGCAAAGCATTTACTGTTGTGATGTGAGCAGGTGATGGCTGGAATTCTCCTGACTGCTGTGGGTATTTCGGTGTTCCCTGGTTTGATGTTTCCCACTGACCTTACAGAACTTACTTATGTGGCCCTCCTTGTTACATCTAAAACACCTTCGTGGTTGACGTGTTGTGAGAGGTTGTTGTTGTGTGGGTTGGGGAATGAGGAAAGATTGTGGTTGTGTATAGGGATAAGGGTTTGGAGGTTGTGTGGGATGAGTGTATTGTGGCTGAGTGTGATAAGAGTGCTGAGGTGTTATTTGCATTCCTTCCAGAGCTTGAATACTAACAGTCATTAGTTTCTCACTCTGCATTTCTCTTTTCCAAAGGATGTTTTTATCATGTTCAATTGCAGATTCCCTGAGTGTGTCTACCGTAGCTCCCCTCCAACCGGGAAGTGAGGTCTGAACCCTAGCCTTTAGAGTGTCTTTAAGACCATCCATAAGCACTGTGATTGTCATTTTCCTGTGATGGGTATTGTCTTCTATGCCTGTGTATTGGGTAATAGTCTGCAGCGCTCTGGTAAAATAATCTGCTGCAGACTCACTCTCTTTCTGCTTAATCATGAAGATTTTACTCCAGTTAACAATTAATGGGAAAAATACAGCCAATTGGGCAACAATACGGGTTATATTGTCTTGATTACCTTCATCAGTTATGGGACTGTGGACCTCATTCAGAGCCGTATGCTCTGAGCAGAGCGCACGCTTTGAATGAGGGCCGCCCTCCATGAAAATGGAGCGTCCTCCTGGACGCTCGTATAGCTGTGGGTCACCACCCACAGCCTATACGAGCGTGCATTTTGATGGCCGCGATGGTCGTGACCATCACGACCATCGAAACTGCGAGCCGGAGCCTGCGGTTGAGGTTTTCAACCGCAAGCTCCGGAGTGATTTTGGCTCTATCAAAGCCAAAATCACTCCCACTGACATCACTAGTGATGTCAGCGGGCCGGCTTCTGACGGGAGGCGTTCCCATGGGAACGCCCCCATCAGGGAGGCACGCCCCCGGCACGCCCACCAAAGGGGGCGTGCTGTCAATCAACATCGACAGCACGCCCCCTTTGATCAGACACAACGAGCGAAGGACTTTCCTTCGCTCGTCGCGTCTGGCGCATGCGCACGACGGAGCTCCCTCCGTCGTGCGCATGCTCAGTGCATAACATCGACCCACTTGCGAGCGGACAGCCGCTCGCGAGTGGGTCTGAATCAGGCCCTATCTCCATCCAATACACAGGCCGTGATAAACTTTTTCACGTTGGTATTGTGTGGAAGACACGTCCGTAATACTACTCGCCAGTCTTTATTGGTTGGCTCATGAGCATTACCCAAATCCTTTACAAATCTCTGGCACTTTGCTAGTTCTTTACTAGGGTCAGGGAAATCTGTCATTATGGAACGTAGTTCTGCTCTTGGCCATGGACAATGCATCGCTACATCCCTTGTGACCACTACACCATGTGCGTCCGGATTCCCATTGAGAACAGTTATTGTCCGGATGGGATGGATGCCTGCCACACTGCTACCTTTGACCTTACTACCTGTTTGAGGGTTCAGCCTACTGCTACTACGTATGGTATTAGTGATCTCTGCTACTGTTACAGTGGGTGTCAATACTTCCTGCACTGGTGGGGCTACCTCCATTTCTGGTACTAGCGGGGCAGCTACCTGTGCTTGCTGTGGTGGTACATTTAACATTTGTGCAACATGGGAAAGAGCGGACATCACAATAGGTTGATCATCTGCATCATAAACATGTTCCTTATAGTTACTTAGAAGAGGGTACAAGTTACTTGTTACATTTTTATGATTTTTGAGATTGACTGCACCTTCACCCCCATCCGCATAGGGCGGTGGTGGTGCGTGTGTGCTACTAACATTACCTTCTGCAACGCTAACTTGCTGTGCATGCGCGCTACTTTGTGACGCGCACGCAATGCTATTTGCATGCACGCTCCCTTGCATCGTACACGCAACGCTAGTTTGCATCGCGTGCACACCGCTAAGCCACATGTTCCCCTTGTGCTGCCATAACTTCAAGCAATCATTAAATTTTACCCCTTTCTTCAGAGACTTCAATAAACATATACTGTCTCTGAGATTGTTCAGAACCTCCAAATCAAAGCTACCAATCTTGGGAAAAGGTGTTCTACATTTCTTGGTCATTTTGACCCATATATGTGCAGTACGCAGTAGCGTACGCCCCATACTTTTTAAACATAACATACCTGGCCGATCCCTTCCACCAGCAGCACATCATCGACCATTACTAGAGATTGCCTTGCACCCATCTGAGTAAACGCTTAGCAATTTCTAGAGAATTTCAATTGGTGAACGATTTTCAGTGAGCTATGTTCACTTACTCCCTCCCGTTATACACAGCAGACCTGTCTGGTGTTAGTTGGCCTGTATAACAAGGAGCAGAATAACCACCTATTGAAAATTATTCTACTTGCGACGATATTAACTCAAGCTTCCGTTGCTCGCTTCCTACTTTGAGTTTACTCCCACTGGTAGCATCTAGAAGTTCCAATAACTCCTAACCTTGCCAGCAGTTTCACTCCCACGACAACCCACTTCACAATCACGGTTTATATAACCATGCGATTCGATCGCATTGCCCAAAGGGTATACAATCGGGAAGCCGGCTGCCGGATTCCCGACAGCCGGCTTCCAGACTGCTTTATCTCGGCGTGGGATAAATGACCGGCATTTATATCTATTTGTTTTTTTCTGAGATACACATTGTGAGGGTCGGTATGTGAAGACACCTCAGGAATCGACACAAAGACATCGTGGATTTTCTGCTCTTGAACACTTGGTTGAACATTGTTTCAATTGGTACACTGAAGACGCCGTTCCTTCATTCCTTTATATATACATATATATATATATATATATACATATATATATATATATATATATATATATAAAGATCACAATGGTCCGGCACTCATGTAAATGAATAGCTTCGCCTGGTGCCCCCACAAAAAGATAGTAACTGCAATACCATAGGTGTGGCACTCAGGTCTAGTGTCAGAATAGAAACTACAACACTGCAAATTTAGCCCTGAGTGCCACACCCATGGTATTGCAGTATATATATATATATATATATATATATATATATATATATTGTGGCAGTGTCACCAGAGGTGGTGCTGGTGAGTAGCAGATTCTGTGTGGGGCAGAACAGATCCACCCACACAGAGTAGAAAAGCATTGTGGGAAGATGCCTAATGGCTGCCTTGTGGAGAGAGCTCAGGTATGGGCTGATGAGGAGGCAGACCAGTGAGGCTGCTGTTGGAGACAGTCTATGTGGGACTGTGGCAGCCAGAGAGCCCAGTGAAGTTAAGCAAGCCATTGGGGGCCAGGAGGCCTGGGTCTGTACCTGCAGGAGGCAAGGGGGACCACAAAAACTCTCAGATCGTGTGACATTG
Source organism: Taudactylus pleione (assembly GCA_031769625.1). Lineage (NCBI taxonomy): Eukaryota > Metazoa > Chordata > Amphibia > Anura > Myobatrachidae > Taudactylus > Taudactylus pleione. Next base: position 6,419,376 of record JAUIMM010000844.1, read on the forward strand.
AAGCAGCTGGGCTGCAGGCTGAGGAAGCCAGGGCCTACTGTATACCTGGAGGATACAGGGAAGGCACAGAGACTGACTATGTTTGTGTAGCTGTGGCAGCCAAGCCAGGCTGGAGCTGGCGATAGACCTGCAGAGAAGCAGGTTAGCAGATTAGCTGCACCCTTATAGAGAGGGTTCAAGAAGTGAGTTAGATGCCCTAAATAGGGGCTAGGTTGTTTATTATTTTCTGTTTGTTTCCTGACTTTCCATGCTGGAAAGTAAAGCATCATTTATTTTACTTGAAATCTGTGTGTGGACCCTCATTAAGCACCTAAACACTGCACCAATCCACCCACTGCCGAGCTAATTACCCCCAAGATATCAGAGATATGGTGGAAAATGCAGGCACGAAGATTCTACGCAAAAAGATTCTACGAAGAAGATTCTACGCATAAAGGTTCTACACAAGAGTACAAATGGAAATATAGATGCTTATTGCACTACATAATTGGACTCTCCAAAAGAGTACCTGCGTGATGGAAGGCTCGTCAACAGAGCCGGCCCTAAATAATTTGGTACCCTAGGCAAGATTTTGCCTGGTGCCCCTTAGCAGATAATCCCACCACGCTACACTCTGCAGACACTCTCCCCCACCTTTTCATACATCATACTCAATTTTCACTTACCTCTTAGGGCTTCCCCCCCTTTTCTTTCTTCCTCTTCTTCCTTCCTTTAGCAGTATGGCAGAGGACATACAATTGTGATTCATTTGCCCCCATTTTAACATATCTATTATTATTATTATTATTATTATTATTATTATCATTTATTTATATGGCGCCACAAGTTTTCCGCAGCGCCTTACAAAGTACATAAACAAATAGATTGATATACAGTGACTTACAGTACAGTACAATACAATACATTACAGGACATGGATAATGTACATTGCTACATTCACGACCATAACACCCAGATAAGCAACAATGCAAAGCAATCAAGTGTTCGGTGCCCTGGTAGAGAGTAAGAAGTAGATGAAGGTATAGTAAGGAGATGCACAAGAGGGTAGAGGGCCCTGCTCATAGGAGCTTACATTCTAAGGGGGAGGGACAGACAAACAGGGATGACACAGATGGGGTAGGCAGGGAGGAAGGAGTATGTAGCAGCAAGTTAAGATGAGAGCTGGAAGGCTTTGATGAAATAGTGGGTCTTGAGAGCCCGTTTGAAGGATTGTAGAGAGGTGGAGAGTCTGATGGGAAGCAGTAGAGAGTTCCAAAGGTGAGGAGCAGCACGGGCAAAATCTTGGAGGCGGGAGTGGGAGGAAGTAATCAGCTGGCATGAAAGGCGGCATGCATTTGCTGAATGAAGAGGGCGGACAGGAGAGTGAAGGGAGATGAGATCAGAGATGTAAATGGGAGAGGAATGGCTGAGGGCTTTGTAAGTGAGCGTGAGAACCTTAAATTGGATTCTAAAGGGAAGGGGAGCCAGTGGAGGGCTTGTAAGAGAGGGGAGGCAGATGCAGAGCGTTTTGAGAGGAAGATGAGCCAAGCAGCAGCATTAAGGATAGACTGGAGAGGAGAGAGATGGGATTTGGGGAGGCTAGATAGGAGAAGGTTACAGTAGTCCAATCTGGAGATGACCAATGAGTGTATGAGGGTTTTAGTGGCATCCTGGGTGAGAAAGGGTCTAATCTTGGAAATATTTTTAAGATGAAAGCGACAGGACTGTGAGATATTCTGGATATGTGGTTTGAAGGAGAGGGTGGAGTCCAGGATAACTCCAAGACAGCGCACTTTGGGGCTAGAGGAGATAGTTGTGCCATCAATTGATAAAGAAATGGTGGGAAGTGTGGTTATGTAGGGGGGAGGGAAGATGATTAGCTCAGTCTTAGACATATTAAGTTTAAGAAATCGCTGGGACATCCAGGAAGAAATGGCAGAGAGACAGTTGGAGACACGAGTGAGGAGAGAGGGAGAGAGGTCAGGGGAGGAAAGGTAGATCTGAGTATCATCAGCATAGAGATGATATTGGAGGTCAAAAGAGCTGATGAGTTCACCTAGTGAGGATGTATAGAGTGAGAAAATGTTCCCCAAGAACAGAACCTTGGGGAACACCCACTGTAAGAGGCTGTGGGGGAGAAGAGGAGTCATGAGAGGAGACAGAGAAGGATCGGTCAGAGAGGTAGGAGGATAGCCAGGAGAGGGCAGTGTCACGCAGACCAAGGGAGTGAAGGATTTGCAAAAGGAGAGGGTGGTCCACAGTGTCAAAAGCAGCAGAAAGGTCAAGGAGAATGAGCAAAGAGTAGTGGCCCTTGGATTTAGCAGCAAGGAGGTCATTACTGACTTTTGTGAGGGCAGTTTCAGTGGAGTGGAGAGAACGGAAGCCAGACTGAAAAGGGTCAAGGAGGGAATGAGAGGAAAGAAAGGTGGTAAGGCGCTTGAAAACAGCATGCTCAAGGAGCTTGGAAGCAAAAGGGAGGAGAGAGATGGGACGGTAGTTGGAGAGAGTGTTGGAATCAAGGGTTGGTTTTTTTAGTATGGGGAGACAAGAGCATGTTTAAATGCAGACGGGACAGTGCCTGATGATAGGGAGAGATTAAGGAGGTGGGCAAGATGGGAGCAGGCAGAAGGAGAGAGGTAGCGGAGGAGACGTGAAGGGATAGGGTCAAGGGGGGAGGTGGAAGGGGGGGAGGACTGGATGAGGGACATGACTTCCTCTCCAGATACAGGGGAGAAGAAAGTTAGAGTCGGTAAAATTGAAGGAGAGGGGTGATCTGGGAAGAGAGGAGGTGGATGGCAGGGGGACTGGTGGGATATGATGTCCTGACGTATGGAGTCAATTTTAGATGTAAAGTAGGTAGCAAAATCAAGGGCAGAGAGCAAGGAGGGGAGGCGAGGAGGGGGTGGGCGGAGGAGGGAGTTGAAGGTGGTGAAGAGACGTTGAGGATTTGAGGACTGAGAGGAGATGAGGTTCTTGAAGTATGACTATTTAGAAAGGGAAAGGGCAGCACTGTATAATGAGAGCATAAATTTGAAATGGAGAAAATCAGCCTTAGAGCGTGATCTTCTCCACTGTCGCTTGGCAGTTCACGAACACTTCTGCAGGTATCTGGTGCATTTGGAATGCTAGGGTTGAGGTGTAAATCTGCGGGGGTGAATAGTGATCGCCGGAGCAACAGAGTCCAGAGCAGAAGTAAGGGAGGTATTGTATTGTTCAGGGCAAGAGAGAGAGAGGATAGGGGAGAGAAGTGAGTCAAGCTGGGAAGAAAAAGAAACAGTGTCAATAGCATCAATGTTACGCTTAGTGATAGTGGCCAAAGGAGGTAGAGGAAGGGAAGGAGAGAGGGATAGGTTAAAAGAGAGAAGGTGATGGTCTGAGAGGGGGAATGGAGAATTGGAGTAATCAGAAATATCACAACGGTGTGCAAAGACCAGGTCAAGCGAATGCCCACTCACATGGGAGGGTGAGGAGGTCCATTGGGAGAGACCAAATGAAGACATGAGGATGAGGAGTTTGGAGGCAGAGGCTTCTGTGGGGATATCAATAGGAATATTGAAGTCACCTAGGATAATAGAGGGAAGGTCAGAGGAGAGAAAGTGAGGAAGCCAGGAAGCGAAGTTGTCAATGAATTTGGAAGGAGGGCCAGGGGGACGGTAAATAACAGCTACTCTAAGGTGAACTGGTTGGAAGAGGCGTATAGCATGAACCTCAAATGTAGAGAAAGTAAGAGATGGTTCAGAGGGTAGGAGTTGGTAGGAGTAACCGGGCGATAGAAGGACCCCTGCTCCACCACCATGGCGACCCCCAGGCCAAGGGGTATGAAAGAAGATGAGACCCCCAGAGGAGAGAGCAGCAGGGGAAGTGGTGTCAGAGGGTGAAATCCAGGTTTCAGTAATGGCTAGGAGATGCAAGTTTTTAGAGATGAAAAGGTCATGGGTGGGTACGAGTTTGTTACATACTGATCTGGCATTCCAGAGGGCACAGGATAGAGGGACAGTGTTTGTGGGAGAAATGTGAATTAGATTATTTGGGTTGCTGTAGCGAGAAGGTGAGTTTAATATGGGTGGCCGAGATGACTGTAGTGGAGAGATTATGTGGGGACCAGTGCTGGGAAGGGAGCCTGTAGGTGGTTGGCAGGGAGGGAGTTTAATATGATGGGGGTGGTATGGGGTGACATGGAGAGGAGGTTTGGAGGAAGGATTATCAGTGGTGTAGTAGGACAAAGGAGGGGTAGAAGAGAATGAAAGTGTAGTAGTGGGAGAGGAGAGGGAGGACGGCAGACAGAGGAGGGGAGATAAAGGAAGGAGGAGGTGGAGGAGACAAGGGGGAAATGATATAGGAGGAAATAGGGGGTAGAGCAGAGTATTAGGTAGACAGTGAGTGGAGGGAGAGGTACACATGATAATGGTGTGGAAGAGTTGGGTAGGGGGAGGAAAACTAGATGTAGGAATAAAGTATGAGTGCAGAGAAGCAAGTAATAGTACAATGGAGGAAAATGTGCCTGCAAAATTTCCAAACTATTATTGAGCAGAGGAAAAGAGGAGAAATGGAATATTAAAGTAAACTGAATTAGAAGACAGATGACAGGCTAGGAAAAGAAGAGAGGTGGGAAGATATTATTTCTAATACATATACTAAAATTGGCACTGAATACAGTAAGCTATGAGTTGTTTGTGAAACGAGCAAGTCAGTACAAATAATAGCAGGTGTAATTCCCAGCACAGTACCCCTCATCCATATAATGCAGAGTGCGTAGCAGTGAGGGCCATATAGTGCAGAGTGAGTCACAGTGAGGCATATAATGCAGAGTGAGTCACAGTGAGGGCCATATAATGCAGAGTGCATCACAGTGAGGGCCATATAATACAGAGTGCATAGCAGGGAGGGCCATATATTTCAGAGTGCGTAGCAGTGAGGGCCATATAATGCAGAGTGCGTCTCAGTGAGGACCATATAATGCAGAGTGCATCACAGTGAGGGCATATAATGCAGAGTGTGTAGCAGTGAGGGCCATATAATGCAGAGTGCGTCACAGTGAGGGCCATATAATGCAGAGTGCGTCACAGCGAGGGCGTATATATTGCAGAGTGTGTAGCAGTGAGGGCCATATAATGCAGAGTGCATCACAGTGAGGGCATATAATGCAGAGTGCATCTCAGTGAGGGCCATACAATGCAGAGTGCATCACAGTGAGGGCCATATAATGCAGAGTGCGTCACAGTGAGGGCATATAATGCAGAGTGCGTAGCAGTGATGGCCATATAATGCAGAGTGCATCACAGTGAGGGCATATAATGCAGAGTGCATCTCAGTGAGGGCCATATAATGCAGAATTAGTCACAGGGAGGGACATATAATTCAGAGAGTGTCACAGTGAGGGCCATATAATGCAGAATTAGTCACAGTGAGGGACATATAATGCAGAGAGTGTCACAGTGAGGGCCATATAATGCAGAGTGCATCACAGTGAGGGCCATATAATACAGAGTGCATAGCAGGGAGGGCCATATATTGCAGAGTGCGTAGCAGTGAGGGCCATATAATGCAGAGTGCGTCTCAGTGAGGACCATATAATGCAGAGTGCATCACAGTGAGGGCATATAATGCAGAGTGTGTAGCAGTGAGGGCCATATAATGCAGAGTGCGTCACAGTGAGGGCCATATAATGCAGAGTGCGTCACAGTGAGGGCATATAATGCAGAGTGCATCTCAGTGAGGGCCATACAATGCAGAGTGCATCACAGTGAGGGCCATATAATGCAGAGTGCATCACAGTGAGGGCATATAATGCAAAGTGCGTAGCAGTGAGGGCCATATAATGCAGAGTGCATCACAGTGAGGGCATATAATGCAGAGTGCATCACAGTGAGGGCATATAATGCAGAGTGCGTAGCAGTGAGGGCCATATAATGCAGAGTGCGTCTCAGTGAGGATTAGTCACAGGGAGGGACATATAATGCAGAGAGTGTCACAGTGAGGGCCATATAATGCAGAATTAGTCACAGTGAGGGACATATAATGCAGAGAGTGTCACAGTGAGGGCCACATAGTGCAGAGTGCGTAGCAGTGAGAGCCATATAATGCAGAGTGCGTCACAGTGAGGGCCATATAATGCAGTGAGCGCAGCAGGCCATATAACACAGAGGACAGTGATTAGTGACCAACATATAACTTATAACACAGATAATATAAACACACCGCTTACACACATACACATAAAATGAATACACCCAACCCACACACACACTACATTAATACACCATCACCACCCCACCACAGAGAGTAAAACACACTCCAACCCCCCCTCCCCTGAAAAATAAACAAATACACCCTTCCCATTCCATACAGATACCACCCCCCTAGATGACATTGGCACTTACCTGGAAGAGGATGTGTGGTCCCTGCTGGGGCTGGGCTCCATGGCAGAGGAAAGGAGAGGAAATAGTAGAGCCTGTGAGATGACAGATAGACTGGAGAGAAAGGGGCAGGGACCTGGGGTTGGGGGGCGTGGTCTCGAACAGGGAAAGCAGTGTGCATGTAGAATAGACAGGGGGTGGAGACCCACGATTAGGGGGTGTGGTCTCGAGCAGGGAAACAAGTGGGCATGTAGTATAGATAGTGTGGAGGGGACAGGGACTCAGGGGGCAGGGTTTGAGCCTGGATCTGAGGCTGTATAGTGACAGCCTGGTCAGAGCGAGAATAAGAAGGGGAGGGCCCCTCTCCTCCTCCGACAACACTGCCCGCGGCCAGCAGCAGCGCAGAGTACTGTACTAATTAGTCAATGTGACTCATTATTAGCAATGCAGGCCCCTTCTTTGTCGCGGGACCCGGTACAATACACCTGCTGCACCGCTAATAGTTCTGAGCTGCAGGATGCCCTTTAGGCATTCCAAATGCCCTAAGCATTTGCCTGGAATGCCTATGCCTAGGGCCGGCTCTGCTCGTCAAGGTGGTGAGTGAAGAAAAGTCTGTTGAATTATTTCATGGAAAAGTTGTATGCATGCCTGCAAATCATGGTTTAAAGGTGTGCAAATTTATTGAAATAACCAGTTATGCAGTATATACTGTGTCTGTGAAGAGAAATATGTGTAACCTCTAATGTTGAAAACCTGCAAGAAAAAGTGGTTTATTCTGCGGAATGCTTAGCACCTTCTCGTTAATTTCAAGGTGTGCTATTCTGTGTCCTGGACTTTTTCTATTGCAATTACAGGGAAAGAGTCTTGTTATATGCTGTTCATTGCAATCAAAGTTGGGGCAAGTGACAACCAAAGCAGTTACTGTGTTATGTTGTGAAGTGTATAAATTTGAAAGCCAAGTGTTGCAAGTTTAAAACTGTGTGATTAAAAAAAAAGGCATTTAAACCTTAAAGTGACAGAGACCCAATTTGTTGTGGCTGAAAAGACTATTGTCCCATGTTCCCCATGAAGGTGTCATCTGATGATTATTAGGCAAGTCAAATTTCTGCTTCACTCTTACCCCTTTGAGACAACATGGATGACATGGTGAAGGCCTTGCTGCTGCTCAGCAAGAAACCAACAAGCAGCAGTGGGCAAAGATCAAGGCCCAAAAAGAAAGTGGTCAGTGTATGGTGCAAGGTCCATCCAGAAAGGACTATGGGCCTGATTCAGAGCCAGATGCAATTAGCGCTCGCTCGTCCTGAAAATAGGGGTGGCTATTCAAATGAACCGTTCGCTGTTTGCGGTCTGTTCACGCCTTTAGGTCTGAATGAGCGAACAAAACTTGCGGTCATTTTTTGGGAAACTACGCCCCCTGGCCGCTCGCATCCTACGTCATGTCCGCTATTTATTAGATTAATCGAGTACATCGACCAGGGTCTGAGCTGCTCGCTATTCTTGTGGTTGGTTTTTGCTACCACAATTTTGCGAGCAGTTCTGGCTTAAAAAAAACCCAGTGACATTGTCAATGACGCTGCTGTTTTAATTATGCACACCCATAAAACGCCCGTTTTGACCTTTAAGCACGCCTGCGTTCTGATTTCCACTCCCCGTTTTCAAGCACCTTCCCCTGTTACCACCCACATACGCCTCATTCTGTCACTCAAATTATCAGGCATTCGCTATTTTGCGAGCAGATGAATTTTGACCGCACTGACTGGTTCGCGCATGCGTATAACGATCCGTATGCATGCGCAGTTGGCCAAACATTGCTCAGAGCGAACGAGCTGCCGCTTACGAGTGGCTCTGAATCAAGCCCTATATCAGCCTGGAAGAATTTGACAGTATGCGTAAAGTTTTGATTGAAAGTAATACGTATTATGCTGGGAAGGTTGATGACTTAATGGAACATTTGGCTGATGAGAGAAATTTTTATGAGCAAGCTGGAAAGAAATTACGGAATGAATTGTCCTATTTGAAAATGGCATTTCAGCAGGAAGAAATAAAAAAACATGAAGTTCTTAAAGAACAACACAAAAACACACAATCTAGTGCTTTAGACAATTAAAACTAATCACAGATCTATTCTTAATTCACTGAGAAAGCTGCTTCAGTTTCAAGATAGGCTATACCTTACCTAACAAATATAAACAAAACAGAAAAAATAGAACAGTGAAGCGCTGTCTTAATGTTTATAAATATGAATCAATATTTAATAAAAAATAAAACACATATTAGATACACCCTAGCAGGAATAAAGGTGACATCAATTGTCACAACCAATCTAAAACCTCAACAAATAGGTGAGATGGTAGCAATATAGCAGATAATTAAAACCTAATGACTAATAACCATAGCCAGCTAACATTATAATACAATAGTATCAATATTGCCATGTAAAGGTAAACTGAATACAATGTTACAATAAAACACAAATAATTGATAAAGCACAAGAGAAATAAAAATAAGTAAACCATAGCATAATATCGAATTCAAAGAACAAAATAAGTCCAATTTCAAGACACCTGTGTCCCTGAGTTTTTCAGGGTCAAGGATAATTGCAGGTTTAAAAATGCCAGTATTTCAGAGTCTCTCTGTTTTAATAGACTATATAGTCTTCTGAATAGTCAATTAACATAGAGCAAGGCAGTATTGTCCCTGAATTATTCAGGGTCAAAAATAATTGCAGGTTTAAAATGCCAGTATTTCAGAGTCTCTCTGTTTAGCAGGCTAGATAGTCTTCTGAATAATCAAGTAACATAGAGCACGGCAATATTCACTGTTCTGATAAAATTAGGTTCCAGTATATAAAACACCTCCTCACTATGTGGAGACCGGGGAATAAGTCTGATCCACTGTAGATTACTGCCACAAATACGTGGTTAGTGTCAACTAGATATGAATCACAATTGGTAAACAAATATGCAATAAAAATGAATAAATGAATGAATGGTAAAAAGATGCTGGCGTCATATTGTGATTCATATCTAGTTGACACTAACTTCCATCAGGTTTGCCACTCAAACAGTCACTGGCATATCAATATATTATTATCTAGATATATAGTTTAAACCCCCCAATGTAGTATCTATGAAAGAAAGGGAAAGGTTCACCTCTACTGGGGATTTTTTTCAGCTGAACAAACACCGCCATCCAAATTTAAACGATACTCTAACCAGTCTGACCAGAGCTGCCCAGTGCTTTCCAGGAGATCCAGGACTATCATCTTATAGCCCAAGTTCATCTAATCATTTATCACCTTGGGAACTGTCCTGCTACTAAGGACGCAGCAATGGCCACCAGAAATCAGTATACCGCTAAAGAAGCTGAAGCACAACTTGCCCAGCAAGCCTTGCTCACAATTCAGCCGCTCCAACATAAACGTGTCTGGGATAGGAGCCTCTGGAGGACTTATTGCCCAGCAAGCCCTACCCGTCACACACATAGTGGGATCTGCCGACCAGCTGGTTCCACAGCATTCGCCTTGCCTGCAATTCACTCAGCGGCCGGAGCCGCTACACAACAGACATGTTTGGGCTAGGAGTTACTGGAGGACTTATCGCCCAGCAAGCCCTCCACGTCACGTACACAGCGGTGACTTGCCGACTTACTTCTGTCCGCAGCATTTGCTGGAGGAATAGGAGAGCGTCTCACTCAGTGCTCCCGGTTTGCACAACCAGCGGCCACCACCGCATCCCGTGAGATCCACGTTATATCCATTTGGATATCACCTGCTGTGACTCTGTACATCTTCCATGGGACCGTATGTATATCAGTAGCGTGGCCACGCTCTGAGTATTTACTATTGGTTATTTAGAGACAGAGCTATTTCATACACTTTATATATTGGAGCTGGGACGCCAGCATCTTTTTACCATTCATTTATTTATTCATTTTTATTGCATATTTGTTTACCAATTGTGATTCATATCTAGTTGACACTAACTTCCATTAGGTTTGCCACTCAAACAGTCACTGGCATATCAATATATTATTGTTATCTAGATATATAGTTACAAATATTAGATTGTGATCAGTTTTGATATTATATGTGTATTTATTGGTTATTAAATAGAGATTCTTATTCACAAAGTCTCCTATTCATTTCAATAGAGAGCAGAAAACACGATACATTTATTTATATAGATATTTAGTATCAATCTCCACCTTGCGCAGTAGCCACATGGTTTGTTGCTTTTTGGTTGATACAATTTTTTGGTCTTAACTAAATCAAGATTGCTACTAGCTAGCAGGTGGATTATTCTTGTTATATATTTATTCAGAGCACCGGGTATTGTAGTTTGTCAACAAATACGTGGTGCACTCACGTCTTGGGGATCAAGACTATCTCCTCTAATGCATGGAGATGACTCCTCATGTGGTGTCCAAAGCGGTAATCGCTATTGAGCGCTGAAGTCTGGTTTAATAGCCAGCACTGACAGTGTGATCACACTCACGGCTTGCCACCGTATAGCCTTCTACGCGTTTCTCCGCCTTAACGTCAGTCAGCGGCTTCTTCAGGAAGTAAGTAGTGTGTGGCTAAAAAGTCGGAGGTCTATTCTTTTGCTCCCGACGCCTGAAACACCTCGGTGACCAGCTAGCAGACCCCCGCTGATGAGCGGCAAGTGTCTCTACACAATCGGAGTGGTGAGCATCCCAATATAAATAACGAACAAACTTGTGTGTGCAATCATACTGCATATAACCTTTATATTTATTAAAGGAATGGTCAACATTTGGCCACTGTGAGCCATCCTTTGTGACATTTATATATCTACAAGCATTTCTATACGGGACTTTTATTGAACCATATACCATCTATGGATATACGGTGTATGTTACCCCAGTCATATTGAGTAAGCACCTATGTGACATCTTAGTACTGAAAATTCATATGTTGAATATATTGTTGTTTTTAACAAACTTTCCATATTTATTAATTTTGTGTGGTATTTCAAACACCAGCGCTTCAATTTATTTGTGCATTTGTTGTTGTTTTTAGCAGGATTTGCAGATCCTGTTTTTTGAAGCTGCTTGTTTGAAATTATATTCAACAGGTTTGGAAAGCGCACCTTTTGTTGTTCTGATATACTGTGTGTCCTGACATCTGTCTGCTATATTTGGCCAAATAATATAAGTTTTTTTGGCTTTGTAAAAGTAAATTAAATAACTGAAGAATCCACTTAATTGTTCCTGGCTGTAATACTGGCCACTAGGACCTGGCTGTGACTATTATGATGCTTCCTGGCTGTAATACTCACAACTAGGACCTGGCTGGGAATATAAGTATGCATGAAAGTGCAGCAGCAGCATCGGTGCCAATGACACTGGTTGTGCCCCATAATATTCTTTCAATGGCAGCTGTCTATTTAACCTACATAGGTCAATTTTACTATTGAGGCTATTATGCTGGTTAGTTGGTACAAAACTAAGTCCTTTATTGAAAACTTTCATTTCTACCTTAGTTAGTATTCTAGAGCAGGGATGAGGAACCTCAGGCCCGGGGAATAATTTGGTCTGGACCTTGGAGTTTTTTTCTGCTAGCTTCATCTGGCTTGCAGGGTGCCTAGAATGGTACCCTGCAGCCAGAATCTATGGAGCATCCTTAGGAAGCTTCAGACGGTCACACCGCTGCCCTTACAGCTCCCCGAAACATCTTCAGGATGCTCGGGGCATTGCTGTAATCACTGGCGATTGTTACCCCGCCCCTGTGTGATGTCATATGGAGGGGTCTACACCGAGCCCGCAAATAATGATATATATATATATTAGGGATGTGCAGGCTCGGATAGGTTCGAGTTTGCACGTGGAGTTCGGATTTTTCCCTCCAAAAAAACGGAACTCAGAACGAGGCAAAACGTCATCTTACATGGACGAACATCATCATTCCTGGTCTTTTGTCCAGGAATGATGATGTTCGTCCATGTAAGATGACGTTTTGCCTCGTTCTGAGTTCCGTTTTTTTGGAGGGAAAAATCCGAACTCCACGTGCAAACTCGAACCTATCCGAGCCTGCACATCCCTAATATATATCAAAATGGCACTCGGCAGAAAAAAGGTTCCCCGCCCTTGTTTTAGAGGAAAGATTGTAAATTAATTTCTTCTTTCTTAAGGCCTGTTTTCTTTAGTGGTGAACAAATTCTGATTCTGTTGGCTAGTATATAAACTAGACCCATCATTCTATTCTCTTGTTTGCATTGAAGAGTCCATACTAATGGCTAAAACATAATGCAGGTCCCAATTCTAAACCACCATGCTCTTGAATTGATGGGTATGTTGGCACCTCCAGCATACCCTACAGCCAGGGCTTACATGGACCAGTAGTGACACATATAAACTGATTTATATGTACTATTTTTCACTATTAACCCTGGCAGGTAGAGGGCTTGCTTTTACTACTGGGTTATGATTGAGGCTTTGATTCCACTGGAGAATTAGACATTGTGCTGAACATATTGGGGCTGTGACTCATTATGATGGGGACCCACACTGCGGGAATCCAGGTCATAGCCTTGTGCTGGTTATTGTTTTTTAGAGAGGGGCGCCATGCTTGGACTATGGTGCTTAGATCATTTTATTTTAAATTTTTTAGTACCATTACTTTATTCACTTAATTGTAGGGCTGCAATGTATTATGTAGTGTTGTACAATATCAGTAATATAAATATGCATTCATAACAAAATAGGAACATACTATTTGAATATTTTCACACAGTACATAATAGTAATTGTCATATGAATAACTGGGGAATAATTAAAATTTTGCACAAGGGAATATATTCTGGAGGTACCTTCAGCTATATAAACAATGGATAACTATTGCAAATGTAATCATGAGTGCAAAAAGAAGGTATAGCATACTATTTATTTCCAGCCACTACAGAAAAACAAGAAGAACAGAATCTCAAATAATACATAGCTAGGTGATAGAATTATTTATAATATGAATATACACCATTGTATCTTCAATTTACTACAAAACATTGGCAGGGTTATTAATAATAGAGATCAATTTGCTAAAATATTGCATATCATGTCATTGTGTTATGGATACCAAGCAAAATACTATATATATATATAGAATGGTGATCTTGGGGTGCACCAAACTCCAATTATGCAGATTCTAATTTTTCCTTGATATTCCATTGAGCTCGTCTGGTCTATACTGGCAATGGACCGCACTTGGGGAAGCAGCCTCTACTAAAAGACTTTTTAAAGAATTGTACTGTATGCTTTTTATATTTGCATTTTAAAGATAAATTGGTTGATGTAGCGCAAAATAGGTATTGTAATATATATATATATATATATATATTACAATATATATATATATATATATATATATATTGTAATATATATATATATATATATATATATTACAATATATATATAATTACAGGTTGGAGGGCACTCACCATTGCTGCAATAGAGATATCCTTTGTTTGTTACATACCACCAGCGTTATAGCACATGTTCTGACATTTCGGTCTGATAACAGACATTTGTCAAGGTAGATAAATGTTGCAAGAAGCCACAGCCATCAGAAATAGACTAAGCGTCACATGTGCTATAACACTGGTGGTATGTAACAAATAAAGGATATTTATATTGCTGCAATGGTGAGTGCCCTCCAACCTGTAATTTTGCATTTGTGAACCTCAAATTGTCAAATTGTGGTTACACTGAGGTTGCACCCCAGTCTGCTGGACATGCTGCTATGAGTGCGGGCTTTATATGGATTATATATGGATTATATATATATATATATATATATCTATATATATATATATAGTTTCCATGAACAATTAAATGCTTACTTTAAGTATTTTCTTTTTAATTCGGTATTAAATTATAGTAAAAAAACAATAATAAGGATGATGTTTGTTCAGGAGTTAATCATCTGTTAATTTTTTAGTGTCTAAATGGCATAACTGTACATGCCATTATGTGTAGACAAGCTATACAAACATAATAAGCCAGATAAAATCAGCCAGTAAAAATTAGTGACTACATTCTGGTGGCAAAACATACAATACAGATTCCCATTCTCAGGGCACGTATAGTGGATAGTAAACAACACAGATTAAAATTGGTGAGTAGCATACTATGTACTGTAGATTCACCAACCTGGTAACTAGTATACAATACAGGCCCCATACAATGGCTAACCACATAATGAAGGTTACAACAATTCTAGGGGGTGGTATACAAAATAAACTATATTGCTGTACTTGCTCCCAGTAGTAATAGAATGATGTTGAACTGAATCTCTATTAAAAGTCACTGCTGTTTTGAGGGACCACATAAACAGGTTCATATTCAGGCAACTTGGTAATAGCCTATAGTATTACTAAAGCAACAACATATACAAGGGTTTATCATCAAATGGCTAATTTCTTTCCATTTCTTCTGATTTTGCTGCTTGTTTTTTAACATCTTTTTATACTGTGTAAAAATAATATAGACTTGTCAGAGGGTCAGGAGGATCTAATGAGCATCAATGCTAAATAATCCCTGCATATAAACCAAACTCAAATGTTACTCCAAGGACAATCTGAACAGATACAACTCAGGAAGGGAAAAATAAGCGCTAGTTGGAGGGCCTTAAACACCCAGTTTGAAGAATTGCTGTTTATGTATATACTTTTCTCCTTCTTTATGGGCTAAATTTTATTGATTGGATTTGTCATCTTGTAGTCCCACATCAGCTTGGCAGTCAGGACTAGCTGGAGAGCAATATGGCTTCCTTCTCTATGCTGTATCATACCCTAATGTCTCTATTACTAATATGCCATTCTGCACTGGTTTCTTTTTCTACAGAGATATCCTGCAACTGAGAACAGGATGTATGAGACCTTATATCAGAGCCACAAGGAATTCACATTGAGAATAAGAGCAGTGTTGTGGGTTTGGCCAGTTAATTATGATTTTCTAGTCTACTGCTAGGAATTGAATCAAATTTAAAAAAAATGAAGATAAACTCCTCAGCGGAATTATCCACAACAGATTTTATTTTAGTAGGCTTCTCAGATTACGTTCTCCATCCAGTAGTGCTTTTCCCAGTGTTTCTGGCAGTTTACTTGTTATCACTTCTTGGGAATGTTCTTCTACTTTTAGTGACAATTAGATCTCCCTTGCTGCACTCACCAATGTACTTTTTCCTCAGCAACCTCTCCCTTGTAGACCTATGTCTGCCACTAGTGGTGGTACCACGCCTCCTCTTAAGCTTGCTGAACAGCAATATTATTTCATTTACTGAGTGCATTGCACAGGTTTATTTCTTCATTGCCTTTGCTGGGGTAGAATGCTTTATTCTGACAACAATGGCTTATGACAGATATGTTGCAGTGTGTAAACCCTTATATTACATAAACATAATGAACAGCAAAATGTGTTATCTATTAGCCTTAGGTTCTTGGACAACAAACTTCATCAACTCTGTTCTTCATACGCTTCTGATTTCTAGACTCTCTTTTTGTGGACCTCGTCTCATCCAGCATTTCTTTTGTGACTTAATACCACTCTTTAAACTCTCCTGCTCCGATACATCTGTCAATGAGTTGGTTATTTTCACTGAGGGATTCTTGGTCGTGGCATTACCTTTTTTGATCACCTTAATCTCCTACATACATATTATAAGGACCATCCTAAAGATACGCTCCACCAAAGGGCAGAAGACTGCTTTCTCCACCTGTTCAGCTCATTTGAGTGCTGTCACATTGTTCTATGGAACAATGATTTGTGTGTATTTTCGTCCAGCCACTGCCTATTCCCTGGTTAATGATAAGCTTGCAGCTGTTCTCTATACAGTCTTCACTCCAATGCTCAATCCATTTATTTACAGTTTGCGCAATAAAGATGTCAAGAGAGCATTCAAAAGACTTTTATTGTAGACAAAGAACTGTATGTACTATACATTAAGCTGATTATACAATTGATTCATTATTCCAAGTCAGCAAGAGTAATATTGCTTTTTTTTTCTAAAAACTGCATTGCCTGTTGTTTCTGTGTCAATTATTATGAACGAAGTGCTACAGTCTGACATATTGTTACCTGAGAATTCTACTGAGCAACTCTGTGACTAACTACAATATTCTCATGAGACAATGCATACACAGGAGAGATTTATTTTTACTGTTATGTTTTTAAGTGGATTTCTCTGTTCATGTTCGGAAATAACTTTTATTGTCTGCTAATAAATGTCATTATTTTTTTCGTATACTCTTGGCTCATTCTGTGTGTTTAAAAGACTGGATAGCGCAACCTTTTCTCTTTCTTGTGTATGGTTTATAATAGGGACGTCACAGGAGGGTAAAATTCTGCTGTGGTGAGCTTTCACACAAATAGCCATTAAAGGGGACCAATTTAAAGACCCCTGGAGTATAAACATAAGAGATGTATATTTTCTTTTTGTCTTAATGGTTATTTTATGCCATTTCATTGTGATTTTTTATATAGTAATGTACACTGATGTTGCAACCTTTTTACTGTTACATTGTGCAATAAATAAGTTTATATAAGTATTTTAGAGTATTTGAGTGTATAATTCACATGCCAGACCTACTTAATAATTATCAAAAAAAATAATATATATTTATGGTCAAAAGGTCGACATGTATGAATATTGACAAGTACAAAAGCTTGACATGGTTAAAAGGTCAACATTGGAATGGCCTACGCAAGTCTTTTTATTTTCTAACTGTAATCTTCACCCTAACCCTCCCTGCTAGTGCCTAACCCTATCCATCCCTCCTAATGCCTATTTATAATCATCCGTGATATGTGGGGAGGTAAATGGCTGGGGCGGCACTGGCTAGTATCAGAGCCAGATTTACAGATACATATATGAACCCGAGGGTTCATGTGGGCATTATACAAAAGTGCAGCAGTATGTACATAGTGTAATTTGGTGTGTTTTGATCAAGGATGAGCGGAAAAGGTAGACAGGGGAGGCAGTGCCTCACCTCCCATACACTTTTTACTCCAGAGTTTTGGCTATAAAAATAATTAGAATAATACAAAGAAGATATTTATAATATTTTCTTAAAATTTGTGGTACTTATATTTTTTATAGTCAAAACTCTAAGTATGACAGGAAAGGCCCTGCCTCACCTCACGGCACATGACTGCTGTCTAGATCCTGGCTGTCGGGATGCCGGTGCCAGAATCTGACAGTAAGTAGTGGGATTAGAGTTAGGTACTATGGGGAGGGTTAGGGTTATGCAGCAGGGGGGTGAGGGGGTGGGGGGGTTAGGATTAGACAGTAGGGCAGTGTGGGGGTTAGGTTTAGGCAGTGGGGAGGGAGGGTTAGGAGTAGGGAGAGGGGGAAGGTTAGGATACTTACTGACAGGTGTCGGTATCCTAACCCTGTCAAAATGCTGGCATCAGGATTCTGACCACCAGGATCCCAAACACTGGCATCCTATACCCAACTCCCGGTAAGTGTCTAACCCTAACAACAAAACAAAGCTATGTGTCGACCATTTTTGTGTTGACCTTTTGACCATGTCGACATTTTGTACCTGTCGCTCTTCATCCACGTCAGCCTGTTGACCTATTGCCTATCTACCAGTTGGTGTCTACTTAGACCCTGTCAAACTTTTTATTGTCTATTGACTGCCATCCCTGTGTGAGACTGCATGATGTTTTAATGTAGCAGTCTTTTAGTAGGCAAACTCATGTTGATTTTGATCATTAAAAAGACAGCTACTTTAAAACATCGGGCAGTCTCGCACGTGACTCGCCGATGTCTCAAAGCTGCAGCCTATTACATTTATCCTTATATGTTTAGAAAAATGAAACACTATTGTATTTTTAAAATAAAACAAAATGACATATATTGTATGTTAAGACTCAACTTAAACATAAAAAGAGGATATTCTACTTTATGGGTTTTGGCATAATATCAATTAAAACAGTGCATAAAAAAATTCAGCAATTGTGACAAAGATTTAATGAGTCAAAATACATGGTATGGAGTAGTTCGGGGATAATGACCCCCATCAACCAAGAACTAGGTCTGCAGGAGATGACCAGCAGCATCGTCAGATCTGCCACAGCAAGTTAGTAAGGCTATGCTTATATATTATCATTTCTCAGGAACAGTATTTTACTTTCAGTGACCATTAAATAGCTTTGGTTACATCACCAATTTAATGTCAGCTCAGCAACCTCTCCCTTGTAGACCTATGTCTACTATGATACCAAGCTTCCTTTTAAACTTGTAGAAGAGCAATACTATTATTGTTGTTCTACAACTTCCAAAACTCTGCCATTACATCCAGGTTTTAAGAATATCCATGATTGAGTCTGTATAGTTCAATCAAATTGAATGAGGTACTAATTACATCACCTGTGCTCAAGCATGGATAGCCTTAAAACCTGGACTGTAATGGCAGACTTTGGATACCTCTGGTTTCAAGAGTGCATTGCCCAAGTTTATTTATTTATTGCCTTTGCTGTGGAAGAAAGCTTTATTATATCAACAATGGATTACAATAGATATGTAGCAGTGTGTAGAACGTATTACAGTAACAGCAAAATGTGTTGTCTATTATCCTTAGCTTCCTGGACAACAACCGTCATCAACTGTGTCCATCATTCACTTCTGATTTCTAGCCTTTTTTGTAGACTTTTGTGAAGTAAAAACTTTCTTTACACTCTCCTTTTCCAATACATATCTGTCCATGAGTTAGTTATCTTAATTGATAGATTATTGGTGATTACATCACCTTTATATTTTGCTTTCATATTATAAGGACCATCCTAAATATATGCTGCACCAAAGGGCAGAAGACTTCATTTGCTGCCTGTTCAGCTCACTTTAGTGCTGTCACATTGTTCTATGGAACAATGGTTTCTATGTATTTTCATCCATCAATTGCATATTCTTTTGCCCATTATAAACTTGCACCAGGGAACTGTACATCGTCTTCTCCCCAATGCTCAATTCATTTATCTACAGAGAGCATTTAAAAAAACAAAAACAAAACTTTTTTCTATACAAAGAAAACTATGGAAGTATATCAGATACAGTATAAAAATGGCAAATAAATCAATCACTATTTGTTTTAAACCATATACTGTATTTTTGTAACATTACAATATATATAGAAATTGTAAGAAACAACTTAAAAACATAAATATATGATATTCTACTTGATTTAAGGCTTGTGTGGGCATAGTATTTAAGCATAATATTGATTAAATAAGCAAATTATATATTTAACTGAAAATGTCTTTTAAAGAAAAAATATCAAGGAGAGTTTGGGAAAAGTATAGAAGACCAGACTGTTGCTTTGCAATAGTCTTCTGTTAGTGCTTGTGACCCGTGAGCCCAACATGTTGCGGAATCGCTGGATGATTGTGCCATCAATACTTTTGGGATTGAACAATTACCCCTTTATCCATTTTGCAAGGGTACTTTTGCAGGAGCCTGACCTTTCTGTGGACCATCAGGAAGAATGAAGAAGGATGTCTCCCCAATCTGTTCAGTTTCTTAAAGATATATATATATATATATATATATATATATATATATAAATGGCTCTTACTACAATTGAGAGAGAGGAGCTGCACCTCTTGCACATTTTTGGGTTTAGGATACAAAGCTGGTCTGACAGTCTCCTGAGTCCCATGAATAGTACAAATTACTTTTGAAAGAAACTGAGGTTTTGATCTTAGCACCACTGTAAATAGATATTAAAAAAGGCCATTTATTTTAGGTAAGTCATCAGAAAATAACTTAACTCCAAGAAACACTTGTACTTTGAGTACCGTGCTAGACTTTTCTGTAATACATTGTGCATTTAGCATGGTATCAGTGACAGTATGTGATACTGGTACGTAGAATGCTTGCTATAATGGGAAATGGTGGGAACACCCATGGAATTGTCATTGTGCCCCTCTCAACGCGCCAGATCCCGTGAGACTCTGCTAGTGCTGGGCGTCTTTTTTGCCGAAAATGCAGTGTGACTTGGACACACCAGCAGACCGTGCTGATTAATATTATATGCGACATTTGTATATCTGTGTGTGACTAAGTCTCTAAATCTCTATACAAAGTTCTGCAATGTAGCAGCAGCAGCTTTTTTAATTCCAAGTTCTGCTGCTTCATATACAGACTCAGGTGCACACAGGTATACAAGTGTCACATATCATATTAATCTGTACAGTGTGTTGGTGCGTCCTAGTCACATCACATCACATCACTCACTCACTCCAGGCATGTCACTCTGCGTGGTGTATTGAGGGTAAATGTATGAGGATACATCTGTATCTATCACCCCTGCATTGAAGTTATTGTGGCAGTAATAGAATTGTATCACCTTGTGTAGTGAACTGACACATCAGATCCAACTGAGTGATTCTGAATACTAGGACTAGTTGCTGAAAACATTTCTTGACTCAGCCCCGATGTATCTGGATTGAACCTGATGTGTCTGAGGCAGTCCACTGAGCTGTTGTTTTCACCTGACATATAAACAGCTGTTAAAGTCAAAGTCTGAACATTTCTTCCTGCTGTTTCCTAAGGTGTCAGGCTGCCAATGACGGAAAAAACAGCACTAGTGGTCGCATACCATTGGCTAGACCCTGACTTTTTTTTGTAGCCTGTATATGGAAAGTGATGCCTTTTATGGCTGGGTGGCTATATAGATCCCTCAAAGTTGAAGTTGTTGGAACAGATCTAATTGACTTTTTTTTATGGTTGATAATTCACCTATGACTTTGTAGAAAAGTAATCACCTGCTGAAACCTGAGAGTTATGTCTTAAATCGCCCATTATGAGCTTGTCATCCAAATAAAGCAATTCTACTACAACTTGTTCTCTCAATGCTGCCATCAGGACCACTTACAGTTTCATAAATGTTCTTGGTGTGGAATGGGTATGATATGCCAGCTGTCGGGATGCCTCCTATCATAATAACGATAACGGCATCCCGATGGTTGGTATCTCAACAGGGGTCGGGTAAGCATACTTAGACTCCCCCCTCAAATCCTCCCTTCTGGTAGCTTTATCCTCCCCGTTAGTCCCCCTCCTTCGTGGCTAAACCTAACCCTCCCCCCTTAGTGCCTGACCCTAACCCTTTCCCCTAGGGATTCCTAACCTTAACCTACCCCCCAAAAAAAAACCTAACGCACACCCCACTAACTGCCCTAACCTTCCCTCCCGCAGCAAAGATGGCGGCTCCCCGGACTTACCTCGTTCGGGCATCCATCTGTCTGTGTTCCAGCGGCGAGATTAAGGTAGGCGTCGGTATTTCGACGCCTATCTTAACTTCCTTGTCAGGATATCAGCGTCAGCATTTAGCCTGGACTACATCCCGCTGGTGCAATAGAAAGACCAAGCAGTAGGTAGATGATTTGGAAATGTTTCAGACACAGAATCTTAGAAACCGTTAGTGGTGGGGAGCAAACGGTACATGGAGATAAACATCTCTAAAATCCACAGATGTCATAAATTCTCCTTTATAGCTTTCAGGATCGAGATTGCCGGCTTAATTTTGAAATGTTGAATCTTTATAAAGCTATTAAAGTGTTTAAGATTAAAACTGTTCTGTACGCTCTGGACTGCTTCTTTACTAAGACTACTTTTGCATAAAAAACAATGTTTATCTAATGACACTGGGCCTGATTCAGACCCACTCGCGAGCGGCTGTCCGCTCGAAAGTGGGTCGATGGTCTGCACTGCGCATGCGCACGACGGAGGGAGCTCCGTCGTGCGCATGCGCGAGATGCGACGAGCGAAGGACTTTCCTTCGCTCGTAGTGTCTGATCAAAGGGGGCGTGCTGTCGATGTTGATTGACAGCACGCCCCCTTTGGTGGGCATGCCGGGGGCGTGCCTGCCAGACGGAGGCGTTCCCAAGGCAACGCCTACCGTCAGAAGCCGGCCCCACTGACATCACTAGTGATGTCAGTGGGAGTGATTTTGGCTCTGATAGAGCCAAAATCACTCCTGGCCTTGCGGTTGAGAAACTCAACCGCAGGCTTCTGCTCGCAGTGGCGATGGTCGTGATGGTCAAGACCATCGCGACCATCATCCTGCATGCTCGTATATGCTGTGGGTGGTGACCCACAGCTATACGAGCGTCCAGGAGGATGCTCCATATTAATGGAGGTGGGCCCTGATTCAGAGCGAGTGCTCTGGTCAGAGCGTCCGGCTCTGAATCAGGGCCACAGAACCATCGACATATTCTATTCTCTAGTTGTATTTAACGCTGGATGTTAATGCTTTTTATTTATTTTTTTAAACCTGTTTGTGGAGTTCTTTATTTCACAAATGCTTTTTTTATCATTGGAGTTGTCATAAATACTATTCTGTAACCAGTTGTTATAACATCCTGCACCTTCTGAGTCTCAGTAGCTGACAGCTATATAGCTGCAAATATTCTGATTCTGCCACCTACAGGAAAACCCGGATGCTATATTTTTTGAGTCACTGCATGTTTCTGGAATGCCTTCACTCATTACCTAATCTAGAGTCAACTTCTTCTGGCAATACCCTGAAGACCCTACAATCAGCAATGTTACAAGTAGTACACATTATAGCAGGTATTGAGAAGGGTGTGATACGATTTCAAAGAAAATAGTTATTTTTTATATTTGCCATTTGGACAATACTACCCACATATTGACACATTTTTTGAGACTACTACTTGGTTTCTATACCAGCATCTAGAATGAGCTTCTTCTTAAGATTCTGCACTAAGTTTTACAAATGTGTCCTCATACATCTAACCTCAATGCGCCACTCAGCGTGGCCTGCCTGGCATGGGCTACCAGGTCCTGTGCTACTCTGCCAGCTTTGTACTTCTTTTTCTGTCGAAAATGCATTTAAGCTGTAATGTGATGCACCTAGGAAACACCAGCAGACTGTGCCTATTAGTTTGATATGGGACACTTGTATATCTGTGTGCAGCTGAGTCTGTATATGAAGCACAATGGAACTTGGAATGAAAAAAAGCTGTGGACACTACATTGTAGCACATTTAGTAGAGAGATTCAGAGACTTAGGGGGGAATTCAATTAGGTGAGAGTTTGGTCCCGCAAGGTGAAATCACTGCAAATGCACCTTGTGAATTACATTTGGAATATAATTCCAAATTCACCTGTTTTTGTTTGCATGCCCCTGAGCAGGTGAAAATGTAGGGAAAATCTGTATTTTAAGGTAAAAATATCAGGACTTGCTTCAGAACACCTTTGATAACCCCCTCCCACTAAATGACTAATTAGGCATTTGGAATTTTTCAATTTGCTTCTTTGGGTCAATAATTATATGTAATTTTTGGGGTGAAAAAAATATTTTGGGGTTTTTTATGGCCATTTACTTAAGCTTTTTTAGCTAAATAATGCAACCCAAATTTAATGAAAGTATTTATTTCAAAGTAAAAAAAAATAACTAAGGTATGTTATACCATAACTCAACTTTTTTTTCGAGGTCCATAGGGTCCACAGGATCTACCTTGGTAGATGGAGTGATCTATTGCACCAAACTGCTTACAGCTTTGAAGCTCCCAGCAAGCATTCAGTTTGTAAACAAGCCTAATGGAGAAGGAAGTACAATATACACAAGAAACACTCTCAAAATACGAAGCGGGAATCTGTGATACAAAAAGAAAGGAACATATCTCAACCGAGGCCAGGTGTGTCAGGGTGGGTTCCCTGTGGACCTCGAAGAAAAAGAGTTAACTAAAAGGTATGTTATACCATAACTCTTATTTTCTTCCACAGGATATACCTTGGGGACATCTTAAAGCAGTTCCCTTAAGGGTGGGGATGTTCATGAGCAGAGAGGAGCATCCTCCCAAAGGATGCATCCTGGGAGGCAAAAGTATCAAATGCATAGAATTTGATAAAGGTACGGACGGAAGACCAAGTGGCTGCCATGCACAGCTGTTCAGCAGAGGCACCATGTCTAACCGCCCACGATGGTCCCACAGACCAAGTAGAATGTGATGCCACCTTGTTTGGGACAGGAAGATCAGCCTGTGTGTAGACCTGAGAAAGTCATACGCTGCCAGCGAGCCAAAGTCTGTTTGTCACAAATGAGGCTGACCAGCTAACGCAAAGAGCGCATCTGATTTCCTAATGGAGTTGGTACAATCCACGTAGATATGCAAAGCTCGGACCACATGCAGTGAAGCTTCACTTCTAGAAAGGTGTGAAGACTGAAAGGCAGGTACTACAATCTCTTCCTCCATATGAAAATGGTATACCACCTTTGGAAGGTAACCCACTCTAGTACGGAGGACAGCTCTATTTTGATGAAAAATCAAATATGGAGAGCAACATGACAGTGCTGCCAAATCAGAAACTCTGCAAGCTGGAACCAAACTGACAATGCAGAAACTTGAACTCTCAGGGTAGCCAGGCAAAGACCTAAGTCTAACCCAGCCTGAAGAAGAGCAAGCACTCGTGAGACCTTGAAGACCTTAGGGTCATAATTTCTGTGGGAACAGCATAGAAAAAAATGAATGCCAAATCCTATGATAGATGCGGGCAGAAGCAGGTTTCCTTGTCCTTTGCATCATCTGGATCACAGAAGTAGAGAAACCCTTCACCTTTAAGACGGAGGACTCAAGAGCCATGCCGTCAAAGCCAGCCGAGGTAAATCCGTATATATGCAGGGACCCTGCACTAAAAAATCTGGATGTAAAGGCAGTGGAAGAGGACTTTCTATGGGTAGACATGTCAGATCTGTGAACCAATGTCTCCCGGGCCATGCAGGAGCTATTAGTATTATCCTGCCACCTTCCTGCTTAACTTTCTGACCACCATTGGGAGGAGGGAGATTGGAGGAAACAGGTATGGCAACCTGAAGTCCACACCGCCAGAGCATCAATGAAGGCAGCTGAGGGATCCCTTGTTCTGGACCCGTACCTGGGGACCTTGTGGTTGTCATGTGACGCCATGAGGTCTACGTCCGGTATTCCCCACCTGTCCACCAGGATTTGAAAGACGTCCGGATGAAGAGCCCATTCTCCGGCTTGTATGTCCTGATGACTTATAAAGTTCACTTTCCAGTTGAGGACTCCTGGGATGAATATTGCCAAGATTGCTGGAAGATGCCCACAGCAGAATGTTTGCCACTTCCCTCATGGCTGACGAACTTCGTCTACGTCTTTGATGGTTGATATAGGCCACTGCCATCGCATTGTCAGACTGAATCTGGACAGGCCTGCCGTGAAGGAGGTCCTGTGCCAGAATGAGTGCTCTGTGCACTGCACGAAGCTCCAAAACATTTATCTGTAAGTGACTTTCCTGAGCCGTCCACCTTCCCCATCCTCGTAGACTTGCATCAGTGGTGAGGCGTACCGAATCTGGGACCCATAATGGGCGACCCTTGTCTAGATGAGTCATCTGCAGCCACCAGGTGAGGGAGAGCCGAACCTCTGGTGAAATGCGGATCATCTGAGACTTTATCCGATGATACTGACCATCCCAATGAGACAGAAGTCATTGCTGTAGGGACCTGGAGTGGAACTGGGCATAAGCCACCATGTCGAATACCATGGAGCTCAGCACTGCATTGCCAAGTGAACTGACACTTCTTGCTTGCAAAGTAGCTGTGCACCTGGGATTGTAGCGCTGCAATCTTGTCCTCTTGTAGAAGAATCCTCTGACCCACAGTGTCCAGCAATGTCCCTATGTGCACCATTTGCCGAGTTGGAGAAAGAGAAGAATTTTTCCAATTGATTATCCAGCCATTCTCTTGTAGGCAGACAATGGTTATCTGAAGAGGACATTGTAATGTCTCCTGAGATTGTGCTAATATCAGGATGTCGTCCAAATATGGCAGTATCCTGACTTCTTGTCATCCAAGATGAGCTGTCATGACTGCCATTATCTTGGTAAATACCCGAGGGGCTGTGGCCAGCCAGAAGGGTAGAGACTGAAATTGGTACTGTTGCTGATCTACCACCAATCTCAGAAATCTTTGGTGAGATCTTGCAATAGGAACATGCAGATATACATCCTGTATGTCCAGGGAGACCATGAAATCTCCAGGCTCCATTGCCATCATATTTGACCATCGAGTTTCCATACGGAATTTGGGCACATGGATGAATCTGTTGAGAGACTTCAGATTCAAAATAATGCGATGTGACCCATTTGGTTTCTGAATCAAAAACAAAATTTTAATAATAACCCCTTCCCTGTTGTGTCACAGGAATAGAGATTATGACTCCTGACCTTAGGAGGGCCCCAATAGCCTCCCGGAAGGACAAAGACCTGACCAGTTCTAAAGGAAGGGTTGTACATACAAACCTCTGAGGAAGATGCCTCAGGAACGTTATGGTGTAACCATGAGAGACCACCTCTCGAACCCAGGCATCCGTAGTCTGATGCCAAGCATGAGAAAATTGTACAAATCGGCCTCCAAGCCTGAGACCTCCCCATGGGGAGGCCCGCCCCATCAGGCAGTGGGTTTATCATCCAGCTTGGAAGCAGGATGTCTTCTGCTCCACGGGAGGTTTCTGTCCTCCTAGAGCTCGCCTTAGGACACCTGCGTTACGGTTTGACAGGTGTACCGCCTCATTTGAATTACTGTCAAATGTCCACGCACAGGTGTAGAAGTTTTCATCTGCCTACATCTGTAGGAAAAATTAACTGAAGTGCATGTCTTTGAGAGCTAGTATTTATTTGTTTTATTGTAATGATCAATAAAAGGATACATCAGCGTCTACATACGACTGAAGTAATCGGATTTACGAAGTTTCCCTCAGGATAGTTGCTGGTCTGTGGTTTCCTGTGGGAATTATCCCATCTAGAGGAAGACTGTCGCTTTGCCCAAAACTGGGTGAAAGGACCGAGCCAACGCTAACTTAAGGGTAGTCGTAGATGGCAACCTCGCAGACTTAGATGTCGCCACAGAAGACACTATGTCATCCAGCTCTGGTCCAAAAAGTACCTTCCCAACAAAAGGCAAAGACTCCAGGGCCTTCTTGGACCCTGTATCTGCCTTCCAGGTTTTTAGCCAGAGGGTTCTTCGAGCTGCAACCGAAGTCACCGATACCCTAGAAGCCAAGATTCGTGCATCAATGACCACTTCCCCCATATACATAGCTGCTTCTTACATCTGGCCAAGATAAGACAGCTATTCTCTGGTAGCATTCGGCATGCTATCCTTCAGAGACTTCGTCCATTCTTCCAAAGCTTTGGCTACCCAAGTTACAGCCATAGCTGGCCTGTTAATAGCTCCAGAAAATGAAAACACCTATTTTAAATAGTTATCAAGTTTTCTATCTATCTGTACCCTCTTTTAATGAGGATGCTGCAGGAATGGGTAATGTAGAGTTCTTGATCAATCTAGTTACATGAGCATCTATCAATGGAGGAACTCCCATTTGTTACATTCACCAAGTGCAAATTGGTATCGAGAGGTTCAATTCCTTGTAGCATGAAAATAAAAGACTGATGAAAATAATCACTAGCCACCTTCTGGTGCCTAAAGACGGAGTCTTAGATTTTGGGGGAACGTTCTCTTCCTCTAATCTGAGGACAGATCTAACCGCTCTCACCAGAGAGGGGACATCCACAGAGGATTGATGGTATTCTTCCACTGAGTAAGACCCCGAACTCTGAGTATCAGAGTGTGATGAGGAGGTTGAGTCAGAATCCTGATGCAACATCTGAAGAGAACCCCTCTTATGTCCCTGCTTTATTGCCACTGGTCTATTCGTCTGTACCTGCTGAGAAGCTATAGACGGCAGTATACTCTGACTAGAGTAAGCAGAAGACTCAAACCAACAGGGATTCATGAGGAACATATACATAGAAGGATGCAAATGCTGTGGGTACCTCATAGCAGGAGGCAGTATTGTGGCAGGACCACGCGACACTGCAGCCCAGTAAACCAAATGCAACAAAATCTGAAACCAAGAGGCCACCCAGGGTGGTTCTTGTGATGGTGCACAAGATAAAAAAGGTGGCTGTTTACAACAGACACCACACAACCCATCCTGCTCAGACAGGCCTGCCAAACAGGATTTACTTGATTTCAGCGCAGGAGGCTCACCCTTCTCTCCTTTACCATTAGACATGGCAATGTGTAACAGGTATAAATGCAATGTGACTTAACACAAATTGAAAACCTCACACACATGAGGAGAAATAGTGATAGCTATATGAGAGTTTTGAAAACAAAAAAAGGCAGTATAAATACAGCAGCTAGCATCACAGTCACACGCAATGCATAAATATAATCAAATGCTAATGCAAATGGACTCTATAATCTACCAATACCCCTGAGGGGCTGGTCAGTTGATTCAGAGTGCTATATACCTGACCCAGGGGAAAGGTATACAGGGAGACAGCCCAAACCTCTGAGACCAACAGCTTTCAGCAGCACACGCAAGGTGGACTGCAAGCATCTCACACATGAGGTGGTCAGAAGTAGCAAACCAGATGCAGGAATCCGCAACCGCAAGTTGCGTCTGGGTTGGAGGAGTGGCTAGGGGAGCGCCCATCGCCCCATAGTTGCAATTTGATGGCACGGGTACGCTGGCCTCACAGTAGTAGGCTCTAACTTGTGCGCTCTAGTGCGTCTACTACCGGTCCCCGGTGACAGACAATATGGCCCCGGCTGCCTTAGTGAAGACACGTTAAACGAGACCTTCACCTGCATCCGATGTGTCTCTTACCTGCCATCTCCGTGAATCCGATCGCAGTCCGGACCCCAGCGATGCCGCTACCTGAGCCACACCGAAATCCCCAGGGCATACAGTGGTACTGATGTTTCGGCATCGGCGGAGGTAGGAGTCACAGTATATGCGTCATATTCTGCACCTAATACCGCTAAACTCAGAAGTTCAAAAAACTAAAGGTAAATTAAAAAAAGGAAAGCCTGGGACTGCCTAGGCAGTCCAGCTGTTAAAATGGTGCGTCTGGATACTTGCCACGCACCAAACAAAACAAACTGAATGCCTGTTGCTGGGTATATAAGGAGGAGGACCTATGCATGCTGGGAGCTTCAAAGCTGTAAGCTGTTTGGTGCAATGGTTCACTCAAACTACATATCCCAAGGTAGATCTTGTGGACCCTATGGATCCTAAAGAAGAAATGATTGCTTTCTATATATTCTAGATATTACTATTAAACCATTTTTTCATTTAATATATATTGAGTGGTGTTGTATATCATACCATTCACTTGTAATTAGAGGTCTCATAAAATATACACCATAAGAAGTGTAGCACTTAGCATATACCTTTTAAACATTATGTGACACTACGAGAGGGTGGACATCGGGCGTGCTAAGCTGCTTCTTGCCAAATTAGTGAGTCCTACAGAGCACTTTTACATACACTTTTAGACATGCTCTGAGATGGTGAAAATGTTTCGCCGGTTTCTGGTGTTCTAGGTGGAATGAGAATACGATTCTTGGATACAAAGAGTTAATCAAGCCACACAAACAAATTTATGTTAAAAAGACATTTTTTACAAAGTAAAAGGAAGAATACTTAACTTGCTTGTCAGATCTACTTAAAACATAGATGGCTTCATTCCCAGGAGCCTCCTCCAACACCTTGAAGCTGGGATCTCGTACATTGAGCAATAGGTTAACTGTATACTGACAGGTTACATCTTTATATAGGAAGAAAACTCATGCCTAAGCATTTAACAAGTTTAAAGGTCATTTGGAAATATTAAGTAAAAGAAAGTGGAAAGAATAGACAGTTGGGGGCACCGTTGCACAAATTGTGAATGTTGGACATCTTACTATTTATGAGGGGTGTTTATAGTGTATGTGCTCAGGTAGACACTGTTGACACAGGATTAGTAATGTCTGGTAACAATGAGCCACTATTGATTTAGGATTAAACAGTGAACTTTGGAGCTCATTCAGACCCGCTCGCTAAAATGCATACTCTCGTTGCTGCCGCTGGTTTGCAGTGTGTATGCATTGTGCACATGAGTATACATCACAGTGCGCATGCGCATACCTTAGCGAAAGTTCACAATGCATTCGCTCGCTGCGCATAGACAGTCCAGCAGGGGAAGCCGTTTGTAGGTGGTAACAGGGGCTGGCCATTAAAAAAGGGGGAATGGAGGTGCAAACGCAGGCGTGCCTGAGCATCTCAATGGCGATTTAGAGATGTGCATAATTAAAAGACAGCATCATAGTACACGTCACCTGGCTTGTTTTTATACTGAAGTGCTCACAGTGCTTACGGCAGGGTATAGTAAACCTCAAGCAGTGCGATAGTATCCAATGTACCGATGGTTGCATACCCATCCTGGACATGACGTGCACAAGTGGGCATCTTAAAACAGGCTGGTGGGTGTCTGCATACACTATGTGATTGCTCGCTAAGAAATACTGGGTGTGCTAATGCATTGCTGTGCGATAGCACTGCCTACACAATTTGCATACACATCGTGCGAGTGCTCACATCTAGCGAGCAGCTCTGAATCATGCCCTTTGTCCTGTACTTGGGTTCTTTCTGTCGAGAACACCTTGTGAAATGTATATTACATAAACATTTCAACATAACTATCCCTTCTAATGTCTTGACCATTATCTGATGCCTTATACATTTATAAAATCACACAATATGGCTTTCAGCAACAATTTTGTTCTCCTATCACATCTGTCTATGGAGTATTCACACATGCGAACACTTAGGGAATTGGATAGCGCAATACGCACTTATGTGCAAAATGTTAGCACCCACAAATGCTTTTCACCAAAATGCGACTTTTCACACCTAATTGAATTCCTCCCTTGGAGTTCACCCATGTCACTGGAGTGGATCCCTGGTCTTGCTGGCCTTCATAGGTCACTAGGTGAGGGGTCGCCCAGTGGACCTGATCTGTTCATTCCAGTTCCAGTCCCGTATCCTTGCATATCACAAGTCTGTGGCTTCTTTACTGTCACTAGTGTATCTGTACTCCTGGTTATACTCTTAAACAAGAGTTACATTAAGTCTCCTCATTTCTTCTGCACCTCCGTTTAGTCCAAGGGTCCCAAACCGGATCTACAGAAAACTCAGACCATGACACACTGGTATGTACACAACTCTGCTAAAACCAATAATTGTACACACATTTCCAATACCTCTCACTCATTGTGTACAGCACTGTGTGTATGTAATGTGGGAGATGCAGCATATGTCAGGTTCCCCTCACCCATTTCTGTACAATACTGTGTGTATGTCATGTGAAAGATGCAGTGTATGTTAGGTTTCCCTCACCCATTTGTGTACAGCATTGTGTGTATATCATGTGGAATATGCAATCAGGGCCGGCCCTAGCCCCAATTTTTTGGTAAGCGAGTATATTTTTGGCGCCCCCCTATGCAGTGCCCCTTTTACAGTGCCCCTGGTAGTGGTCCCCCCTGTGCAGTGCCCCTTATATAGTGCCCCCAGTAGTAGTCCCCTATGCAGTGCCCCCAGTAATGGTACCCCCTATGCCGTGCCCCTTATATAGTGCCCCCAGTAGTGGTCCCCCCTGTGCAGTGCCCCTTGTGCCCCCAGTTGTAAGCCCCTTATATAGTGCCCCCAGTAGTAGTCCCACCATGCAGTGCCCCCAATAGTGGTACCCTTTATGCAGTGCCCTTTAAACAGTGGCCCCAGTTCTAGTTCCCCCCTATGCAGTTTCCCCAGTATTGCCCTTTATATAGTGCCCCCAGTAGTGGTCCCCCCCTTGTAGTGCCGCTAGTAGTAGTCCCCCCTTTTAGTAGTCCCCCCCAGTGGAGGTTCCCCCCCTATGCAGTGCCCCCAGTAGTAGCCCCCCTTGCAGTGCCCCCAGTAGTAGTCTCCCCCTTGTAGTTATCCCCCCTTGTAGTGCCCCCAGAAGTAGTCCCCCCTTGTAGTGCTCCCAGTAGTAGCCCCCCTTGTAGTGCCCCCAGTAGTAATCCCCCCTTGTAGTGCCCCCAGTAGTAGTCCCCCCTTGTAGTGCTCCCAGTAGTAGCCCCCCTTGCAGTGCTCCCAGAAGTAGCCCCCCCAGTAGTAGAGATGTAATAAAAAAAAAAAAACACCACTTACCTGAAACCACGCTCCTGCTCCTGGTCACCTCTATCAGCTCCTCAGTCAGTCCTCCGGGCCGCTTTGCATCATGGGAGAGACGTCATGACATCTCTCCCATTACCCACTGTGGGAGCTGGAAGATGCCCACTCAGCAGTGGGAGCAGCAGCCGATGAAAGTCTGTCTGACTCTCATCAGCTGCTAAAGCAAACACACAGCTGCCGGCGCCGGCGGCTGTGTGTTTGGCACTGTGTAGTGCTGACCGAACTCCGTCCGGTCAGTGCAAAACACGTGGTGCAGCTGTGTCACAGAGACACAGGTGGCCTGCATGGCATGCAGCTGAGGCGCCCAACACTATGTGGCACCCTACGCAGCTGCGTACCACGCGTAATGGGAGAACCGGCCCTGGATGCAATTTATGTTAGGTTTTCCTAACTCCTTTGTGTACATTACTGTTTGTATGTCATGTGGAACACACAGTATATGTTAGGTTCCCCTCACCCCATAATGTACTGCACTGTGGGCCTTATTTACTAACAAGTTTTATCACCAAAACAAGTGATAAATGTCACTGTGTATGATAAATGGTGCTCCAGCCAATCAGCTCCAAATTGTCAACTGTTAGAAAAATGACAGTTGGGAGCTGATTGGCTGGAGCACCATTTATCATACACAGTGACATTTATCACTAGTTTTGTTGATAAAACTCGTTAGTACATGGGGGCCTGTGTGTATGTCATGTGGAACTCACAGCGTATGTCAGGTTCCCCTCACCCCATAGTGTACAGCACTGTGTGTATGTAATGTGGGACAGGTTCCCCTCACCCCATAGTAGGGATGAGCGGGTTCGGATTTCTGAAATAGGGCTGGCTGGGCTGTGTTGTGTTGCTGTTGTCCATAGGGGCTGTGACCACTCAGTCCATGGGGGCTGAATGGGCTGTGTTGTGCGGCTGTTGTCCATAGGGGCTGGCTGGGCTGTATTGTGCTGCTGTCATAGGGGTTGGCTGGGCTGTGTTGTACAGTCAGTTGCAGTCATAGGGGCTATGTCCACTCCAAAGTCTATAGGGGCTGGCTGGACTGTGTTGTGCAGTGTCCCATAAAGTCTGTAGTCCTAGAGGGGTACTCACCCAAAGTGCACTCCAAAAAAATATTTTTTTTTCTGTGTTTGTGAATTGTGTGCGCAGTAGCCGCACGTGCATCAACAAAATAACGCCAAGCGTGCGCCTGTGTCATAGGTAAAGGGCCGGCTGGCTTGACCGTTAAAGGGTGCTGTAACCCCCAAAGTGCACTCCAAACAAAATAAAAATTTACTTTCTGTGTTTGTGAATTGTGTGCACTGTGGCTGCACGTGCATCAACAAAGGAGCAGCGCCAAGTGTGCGCCTGTGTCCCATAAGTAAAGGGCCGGCTGGCTTGTCCGTTAAAGGGTGCTGTAACCCCCAAAGTGCACTCCAAAAAAAATAACAAAATATATTTTTTTGTGTTTGTGAATTGTGTGCACAGTAGCCGCACGTGCATCAACAAAGTAGCATCAAGCATGCGCCTGTGTCATAAGTGAAGGGTCGGCTAGCTTGTCCGTTAAAGGGTGCTGTAACCCCCAAAGTGCACTCCAAACAAAATAAAAAATTATTTTCGGTGTTTGTGAATTGTGTGCACTGTGGCCGCACGTGCATCAACAAAGGAGTAGCGCCAAGCATGCACCTGTGTCATAAGTAAAGGGCCGGCTGGCTCATCCATTAAAGGGTGCTGTAACCCCCAAAGTGCACTCCAAAAAATATATTTTTTTTCTCTGTTTGTGAATTGTGTGCACTGTACGTGCATCCTCAAAGCAGCAGCGCCAAGCGTGCGTCTGTCTGTTAAAGGGTGGTGTAACCCCCAAAGTGCACTCCAAACAAAATAAAAAATTATTTTCTGTGTTTGTGAATTGTATGCACTGTGGCTGCACGTGCATCAACAAAGGAGCAGCACCAAGCGTGCGCCTGTGTCCCATAAGTAAAGGGCCAGCTGGCTTGTCCGTTAAAGGGTGCTGTAACCCCCAAAGTGCACTCCAAAAAAAATAAAAAAATATATTTTTTGTGTTTGTGAATTGTGTGCACATGCATCAACAAAGTAGCATCAAGCGTGCACCTGTGTCATAAGTGAAGGGCCAGCTGGCTCGTCTGTTAAAGGGTGGTGTAATCCCCAAAGTGCACTCCAACAAAAATAAAACATTTACTTCTGTGTTTGTGAATTGTCTGTACTGTACGTGCATCCTCAAAGCAGCAGCGCCAAGCGTGCGTCTGTCTGTTAAAGGGTGGTGTAACCCTCAGAGTGCGCTCCACAAAAAATAAAAAAATCTTTTTTTTCTGTCTTTGTGAATTGTGTGCACTGTAGCTGCACGTGCATCAACAAAGGAGCAGCGCCAAGCGTGCGCCTGTGTCCCATAAGTAAAGAGCCGGCTGGCTCATTTCTTAAAGGGTGGTGTAACCCACAAAGTGCACTAGTCTCCAACAAAAATAAAAAAATATTTTCTGTGTTTGTGTGCGCCTTAGCCACACATATATATCAATATAACATAAATGGAGGACCAAATTTTCACAGATAAAAATAAAATAGGGAAAGATCAAGAACCACTTCCTCCTAGTGCTGAAGCTGCTACCACTAGTCATGACATAGACGATAACATGCCATCAACGTCGTCTGTCAAGGCCGATGCGCAATGTCATAGTAGAGGGCATATACAATCCCAAATGACAAAGTTCAGGAAAATGACCTTAAAAAAAACATTTAAATCATCTGAGGAGAAACGTAAACTTGCCAACATGCCATCTACGACACGGAGTGGCAAGGAACGGCTAAGGTCTTTCCCTATGTTCATGACTAGTGGTTCAGCTTCACATGACGATGGAAGCCCTCCTCCCGCTAAAAAAATCAAACGAGTTAAGCTGGCAAAAGCACAGCGAAGAACTGTGCGTTCTAAGAAGATATCACAAATCCCCAAGGAGAGTCCAAGTGTGGTGACGGTTGCGATGCCTGACCTTCCCAGCACTGGACGGGAAGAGGTGGCTCTTTCCACCATTTGCACACCCCCTGCAAGTGCTGAAAGGAGCACCCACAGTCCACTTGCTGATATGCAAATTGAAGATGTCACTGTTGAAGTACAACAGGATGAGGATACTGGTGTAGCTGGCACTGAGGAGGAAGTTGGCGAGGAGGATTCTGATGGTGATGTGGTTTGTTTAAATCAGGCTCCGGGGGAGACAGTTGTTGTCCGTGGGATGAAAAAGCCCATCACGGTCATGCCTGGGCAGAAGACCAAACATTCCACCTCTTTGGTCTCGCAATATTTCTATCCAAATCAGGACAACTGTCTTGCCATATGTACCATATTTAAAGGTGAAATAAGTAGGGGTAGGGACGTTAACCACCTCGGAACATCCTCCCTTATATGTCACCTGCAGCGCGTTCATAAAAAGTTACTGTCAAGTTCAGAAACTTTGGCTAAGACCATAAGCAGTCCAGGGACACCTATATCCCTTTGTCCTGTTGTATCCAAGCGCCTGCAAACCACACCGTCAACTCCCTCCTTGTTAATTTCCTCCTTAGTCAGGATCGGAAGTAGTCCTGCAGTTCATGTCACTGGCATGACTTACTCTCCTATCCGGGATTCCTCCGGAGGATCCTGCATTGCTACACCTACTGCTGCCGCTGCTACTGTTGCTGCTGGGAGTCGTTCATCATCCCATAGAGGAAGTAGGAACACCACTACTTTTACTAAACAATTGACCCTCCAACAGTCCTTAGCGAGGAGGATGAAGTACGACAGCAGTCATCCTGAAGCAAAACGTATAACTGAGGCCTTGACTGCTATGTTGATGTTAGACGTGCATCCGGTATCCGCCATTAGTGCAGTGGGATTTAGACAATTGATGGAGGTAGTGTGTTCCCGGTTCCAAATCCCGTCTAGATTCCACTTCACTAGGCAGGCGATACCGAGACTGTACAGAAACGTCAGAAAAAGTGTCCTCAGTGTCCTGAAAAATTTGGTTGTACCCAATGTCCACTTAACCACGGACATGTGGACAAGTGGAACAGGGCAGACTAAGGACTATATGACTGTGACAGCCCACTGTGTAGATGTATCACCTTACGCAGCAACAACAGCAGCATCACCAGTAGCAGCATCTCAGAAACGCCAGCTCGTTACAAGGCAGGCTTCGCTGTGTAACACCGGTTTCAGTAAGAGGCACACCACCGACAACCTCTTAGAGAAACTGAGGGAAATCATCGTCCAGTGGCTTACCCCACTTAGACTCTCCTGGGGATTTGTGATATCTGACAACACCACCAATATTTTGCGGGCATTACATCTGGGCAAATTCCAGCATGTCCCATGTTTTGCTCACACAATAAATTTGGTGGTGCAGAATTTTCTGAAAAGTGACAGGGGCATGCTGGATACGCTTTGGATGTCCCGAAAAATTTCTGGCCACTTTCGCCATTCAGCGACTGCGTGCCGAAGACTGGAGCACCAGCAAACACTCTTGAACCTGCCCCGCCATCACCTGAAGCAAGAGGTTGTGACGCGGTGGAACTCAACCCTCTATATGCTTCAGAGGATGGAGGACCAGCAAAAGGCCATTCAAGCCTATACATCCACCTATGACATAAGCAAAGGAGGGGGTATGCACCTGACTCAAGCGCAGTGGAGAATGATTTCCGTGTTGTGCAAGGTTCTCCAGCCCTTCGAACTTGCCACACGTGAAGTCAGTTCAGACACTGCCAGTCAGGTCATTCCCCTCATCAGGCTTTTGCAGAAGCAGCTGGAGAAAGTGAAATAGGAGCTAAGACGGAGCGATTCCGCTCGGCATGTGGGACTTGTGGTTGAAGCCCTTCATTCGCTTTGCCAGGATTCCAGGGTGGTCAATCTGTTGAATCAGAATAATACATTTTGGCCACCGTGCTCGATCCTAGGTTTAAAGCCTATGTGGTGTCTCTCTTTCCGGCCGACACAAGCCTGCAGAGGTGCAAAGACCTGCTGGTGAAAACACTGTCAGCTGAAGCGGAACGTGACACGTCAACAACTCCTTCTTCATTTTCTCCCGCAACTGGGGCTGCCAGGAAAAAACTTAGGCATCCTAAGCAACCCGCTGGTGGTGATTCAGGGCAGACAGGACCAAGTTTGGACATCTGGTCTGGACTGAAGGACCTGGCAACAATTTCTGACATGTCTACTGTCACTGCATATGATACTGTCACCATTGACAGAATGGTGGAGGATTACATCGGTGACAGCATTCAAGTAGGCATGTCAGACAGTCCGTATCTGTACTGGCAGGAAAAAGAGGCAATTTGGAGGCCCCTGTACAAACTGGCTCTATTTTACCTCAGTTGCCCCCCCTCCAGTGTGTACTCCGAAAGAGTGTTTAGTGCAGCAGGGAATCGTGTCAGCGAAAGGTGTAGGAGGTTGCTTCCACAAAATGTAGAGAAGATGATGTTCATAATAATGAATTATCAACTCTTCCAGGGAGACCAGCCTCCAGAGAGGGACTTGTGGTGGTGGATTCCAGCGGGGATGAATTAATACTCTGTGAGGATGAGGATGTACACAACACTGAAGAGGGTGAGGAATCGGTGGATGAGGAAGACATCTTGCCTCCGTAGAGCCAGTTTGTGCAGGGACAGATTAATTGCCAGCTTGTTTTGTGGGGGCCCAAACGAACCAATCATTTCAACCACAGTCGTGTGGCAGACCCTGGCGCTGAAATTATTGGTTTGTTAAAGTGTGCATGTCCTGTTTATACAACATAAGGGTGGGTGGGAGGGCCCAAGGACAATTCCATCTTGCACCTCTTTTTTTTCTTTGCATTATGTACTGTTTGGGGCCTAGTTTTTCAAACTGCCATCCTGTCTGCCACTGCAGTGTCACTCCTAGATGGGCCACGTATTTGTGCCGCCCACTCGTGTTGCTTAGCATAGTCATCCAGCTACCGCGGTGCAAGATTTTGGACAGAAAAACAATATTGTGAGGTGTGAGGTATTCAGAATAGACTGGAAATGACTGGAAATGAAGGTTATTGAGGTTAATAATAGCATAGGAGCAGAAAAACCCACAAATTCTGTGATTTTAGCTGTTTTTATGCTTTTTTAAAAAAAATACAGATCCAAAACACATAACCCAGAACATGGAAGGGTGGTTTTGGCAAAACCAATCCAGATCCAAAACACGAAGAAAGATCCAGATCCAAAACACGAAAAGTGGCCGGTGCACACCCCTACCCCATAGTGTACAATACTGTGTGTATGTCATGTGGAAGATGCAGCGTATTGTCAGGTTCCCATCACCCCAGTGTACAGCACTGTGTGTATGTAATGTGGAAGATGCAGTGTATGTCAGGTTCCCCTCACCCCATAGTGTACAGCACTGTGTGTATGTAATGTGGGAGATGCAGCATATATGTTAGGTTCCCCTCACCCCATAGTGTACAGCACTGTGTGTATGTAATGTGGGAGTTGCAGCGTATGTTAGGTTCCCCTTACCCCATAGTGTACAGTACTGTGTGTATGTCATGTGGGAGACGCAGCATATATGTTAGGTTCCCCTCACCCCATAGTGTACAGCACTGTGTGTATGTAATGTGGGAGTTGCAGCGTATGTTTGGTTCCCCTTACCCCATAGTGTACAGTACTGTGTGTATGTCATGTGGGAGACGCAGCATATATGTTAGGTTCCCCTCACCCCATAGTGTACAGCACTGTGTGTATGTCATGTGGGAGATGCAGCATATATGTTAGGTTCCCCTCACCCCATAGTGTACAGCACTGTGTGTATGTAATGTGGGAGTTGCAGTGTATGTTAGGTTCCCCTTACCCCATAGTGTACAGCACTGTGTGTATGTCATGTGGGAGATGCAGCATATATGTTAGGTTCCCCTCACCCCATAGTGTACAGCACTGTGTGTATGTCATGTGGGAGACGCAGCATATATGTTAGGTTCCCCTCACCCCATAGTGTACAGCACTGTGTGTATGTCATGTGGGAGATGCAGCATATATGTTAGGTTCCCCTCACCCCATAGTGTACAGCACTGTGTGTATGTCATGTGGGAGATGCAGCATATATGTTAGGTTCCCCTCACCCCATAGTGTACAGCACTGTGTGTATGTAATGAGGGAGTTGCAGCATATGCTAGGTTCCCCTTACCCCATAGTGTACAGCACTGTGTGTGTAATGTCCCATTTCAACCTGGGACCAGGTTCAAATTTGATCAGAGGGGCAAGCAATGGGTTACCCTTTTTAAAAACAGATACAATGACACACATATTTATAAGGGTACAGCAACAATTTTATTATGTGAGAGAAAAACAATTGACACATAACCCTTGTACATTGCATCACAATATCCATTTCTTAAAACAACTGTAATTTCAGCAAAGCACCTACACTTCTGACTTCAATAAAGATAAACACACAGTATAGCATTACAGTGGAAAATAAAGCTTAGCATACAGTTCACGGCTTAGCTTAAGCACAATCCAGCGTTTGGGAAAAATAAAAACGGGGGAGTAGTGGTGTGAACGCAGGTGTGTCTGGGCGTCCAAACTGCATTTAATGGGCATCCATAATTAGCATGGACGCGTCATTGTACACATCACCTGGTTTTATTTCAGCCAGCACTGACCGCAGTACTTGAGGTGTGGTAGGGTCTTCCTCAAGCACTGCGTGCAACTCCAATGGCTCTCGATGTTACTGAGTAATCATACAATTCCAAGGGGATGACGTGTGCTTAGAAAGAAAAGTGGGCGTTTTTACACCGGCATGCGCTCACTCTGCCATCGCTCTCAAAGACATAGAGGGCGTCCTTAAGCCAGACAGTGCGATCACAGAATTTGCATACCTGGCCCCTGACGGCTGTGAGAGAGAGCAGCTTAGTGTCCGGGTCTGAATCGCCCCCCAAGTTCTTTGCAATGGAAATTTACAAGCAAGTACAATCCTTTGCAGTGGTAAGCACTAAGCATAAGCAAGTACAGTAATTTGCAGTGTTAAGCATTAGCAAGTACAATCATTTGCAGTGGTAAGCACTAAGCATAAGCAAGTACAATCCTTTGCAGTGTTAAGCATAAGCAAGTACAGTCCTTTGCAGTGTTAAGCATAAGCAAGTACAATCCTTTGTAGTGGTAAGCATAAGCAAGTACAGTCCTTTGTAGTGGTAAGCATAAGCAAGTACAGTCCTTTGTAGTGGTAAGCATAAGCAAGTACAGTCCTTTGTAGTGGTAAGCACTAAGCATAAGCAAGTAGTGTCTTTTGCAGTGGTAAGCACTAAGCATAAGCAAGTACAGTCCTTTGCAGTGTTAAGCATAAGCAAGTACAATCCTTTGCAGTGTTAAGCATAAGCAAGTACAGTCATTTGCAGTGGTAAGCATAAGCAAGTACAATCCTTTGCAGTGGTAAGCACTAAGCATAAGCAAGTACAATCCTTTGCAGTGTTAAGCATAAGCAAGTACAGTCCTTTGCAGTGTTAAGCATAAGCAAGTACAATCCTTTGTAGTGGTAAGCATAAGCAAGTACAGTCCTTTGTAGTGGTAAGCATAAGCAAGTACAGTCCTTTGTAGTGGTAAGCATAAGCAAGTACAGTCCTTTGTAGTGGTAAGCATAAGCAAGTACAGTCCTTTGTAGTGGTAAGCATAAGCAAGTACAGTCCTTTGTAGTGGTAAGCATAAGCAAGTACAGTCCTTTGCAGTGTTAAGCATAAGCAAGTACAATCCTTTGCAGTGTTAAGCATAAGCAAGTACAGTCATTTGCAGTGGTAAGCATAAGCAAGTACAATCCTTTGCAGTGGTAAGCACTAAGCATAAGCAAGTACAATCCTTTGCAGTGTTAAGCATAAGCAAGTACAGTCCTTTGCAGTGGTAAGCATAAGCAAGTACAGTCCTTTGTAGTGGTAAGCATAAGCAAGTACAGTCCTTTGCAGTGGTAAGCATAAGCAAGTACAGTCCTTTGTAGTGGTAAGCACTAAGCATAAGCAAGTAGTGTCTTTTGCAGTGGTAAGCACTAAGCATAAGCAAGTACAGTCCTTTGCAGTGTTAAGCATAAGCAAGTACAATCCTTTGCAGTGTTAAGCATAAGCAAGTACAGTCATTTGCAGTGGTAAGCATAAGCAAGTACAATCCTTTGCAGTGGTAAGCACTAAGCATAAGCAAGTACAATCCTTTGCAGTGTTAAGCATAAGCAAGTACAGTCCTTTGCAGTGGTAAGCATAAGCAAGTACAGTCCTTTGTAGTGGTAAGCATAAGCAAGTACAGTCCTTTGCAGTGGTAAGCATAAGCAAGTACAGTCCTTTGTAGTGGTAAGCACTAAGCATAAGCAAGTAGTGTCTTTTGCAGTGGTAAGCACTAAGCATAAGCAAGTACAGTCCTTTGCAGTGGTAAGCATAAGCAAGTACAGTCCTTTACAAGCAACCAACAGCATTTGTCATAACGTAAGTTTCCTTGCAATAACGTTTTTGCACAAGCACAGATTGTTAGAAACCACAACTGTGCATGTAAGAAATATCAAGCGCAGACTTTTCAGCTTATAGACGGGTTTTAAGCATAACAGATCCTATTCAGTATTCACTTTTATACTGGCCAGTAGAACCAGTATAACAATAAACTTCTGCACATTAGTTTATTGCTAACTAACTAGCATTTGAGTGTTAACCGTAAATGCACATATTATACATGTATAGAAAACAGCATTATTTACCATCACAAGAGCATGGAATACATTGGCATGACACGAGTCTCTAACCATTTACTAGCATATGAGCATATTTCTTTCACATTTAATTAAATTAGCAGGTTGGAAACCCCACATAAGTATTAGTTGCATACATTTGCAAATATATGATTAAGCGCCGGGTCAGCGTCAAGGCTCCTCTATACTGGCATCCCTAACATATAATTACATATAACATTAACATGCCCCTGGAGTTGCTCTGGCTGGGCCTTTTTCAGGGCATCACCACTTAACTCACATAGATACCTTTTCATCACTTTTTTTTTGTTTATTATTTACGTAATTCAAATTTTTTCTTATTACATTAACACTTATTGATTATTTTTACACATCTACACTTTACACTTCACTATCACCTTCTTTCCTTTTTTTGTGTGATGCCCTGGGGATGGTCCTTGGCTAGATTCTTTTGGGGTGTCCTGCGCCTTGGACGTGAACCCCTGAATGTTAGGGACGCTGGTATAGAGGAGCCTTGATGCTGGCCCAGCACTTAATCATACATTTGCAAATCTATGCAACTGATACCTCTGAATTTCTGTTATCATGTTGGGTTCAAGTATTTTTTGCTGATATTGTTGCTGGATGGAATATCCATTTTCTTCTGTGGTTCAGAGTAAACCCCACCCTTTACAAGCACCTGTGCAATATCATTAAGCTGATGTGAGCGACCACTATATATTTTTTATTTGCAAACCCGACATAAGACAATATTGCTAACAGTTAGACCTGAACTGCATTTACGAATGTCTAATGAAAAAAACAGTTGCAGATAAATCTGATTCTAGCTCAGCACTGGCTCCTAAATTGACCCAAGGTTTCCCCTCTAGATTTCTACTATGTGCCAACTACGGAAGGCAACTATAGCAAAGGCTCTAGGAAGAATTACAACCCATCTGGAGCATGACCACCCCAATGCCACCCCACAGATTTCCTTAGACAATATTTAAGAATTAAAACTAGGTAGCCTAGGGTATCCCTCTGGACTTATCCTAACTGACACCCACTTTACTAAAGTGGAACAAGGCCCTTTCTACATACACCAGGCTTAGGGTAAGGCCTACCAAACCCCCATTTCACTTGTCAATAAATTAAACCGCAGTGTCTCACATCACTCGCCTCCTCTGATCTCCGATAACTGCCTGGGATGCTAAGCACCGCACCGGGCTATGCTCCATGACTGTGTCCTGGAAGCTGTGGGGTATCAGGTCCAGGCAGGATCCCCTCCTATAAGGTGGCAGTCTTCCAGCAGTGTCTGGTAGCAGGCTCTCTCCTTCCCCGCAGTCAGCAGCTGCAGTGCTTTTCCAGGATTCCCAGCGGCAGTGGCATCCCCTCAGTGGCTGAGTCCTTTTTCCTCTCAGCGAGCGCAGCTCCTGGGGTCCTCATGGGGGTCTTCTGGGGTTGTCCTCGGCAGGCCCGGACAGCTGGACATCTTTTCCGGTGATCCCTTCAGCAGTACAAGGGCTCCTCCAGGATCCGGTCAGCGACGGAAGACTCTCCCCGGTAGCAGCCAATCCGATCTGGCAGTGCGTCTGTCGGCAGCGTCCTCTCTCCTCTTCTGGTGTCCAGTCCTCCTCTACCCAGTGGCTCCTCTTCTTCCCAGCAGGCACAGTTCAACTCGGTCCGGCAGCCAGGTCCTCTTCCTTCTCCAGCAGTGGGGTCTTTTGACAGGGGTGCCTTCCACGCTGCCTGCTTCCATCGGGTCTGGCTCCCAGCGGCGACTCCTCTCATCTCCAGGACAGCAGCGGGAGTCCTCCTGTCTATACAGCGCGGGGGTCAGCTCCGGCTCCTGGGTACTCCGTTCTTCCAAAAGGCACAAGTCCGCAACAACAGCTTCAGCAGCCTGTGGTCCTCACGGGATCTTCTAGGGTCCTCGCACCGCCTGCCTTTTAGTTTCTGCAGCCTCCGAACCATCCAGCAGGGATCCTGAGCCAGGGTCCTTGCGCTGGCTATCACAGCCGGGATCCTCCACACTGC
The DNA here is from genome assembly GCA_031769625.1 of Taudactylus pleione. Taxonomy (NCBI): domain Eukaryota; kingdom Metazoa; phylum Chordata; class Amphibia; order Anura; family Myobatrachidae; genus Taudactylus; species Taudactylus pleione. Next base: position 6,463,449 of record JAUIMM010000844.1, read on the forward strand.
AGCAGCTTCTCAGTCTGTGCTGCAGCGTTGACCACCAGCCCAGTACCGCAGACTCCATAATCCCAGGTCTGCTAAACCTTAGGCAGCCACTCTCAGCCGATCCGCGCTCTGTCTCTTTTGACTACATTGCTCGGCTACTTTGCAGGTACGCCTCCCATCTGTGTGTTCACTTTTTTTGTCTCAGCTACCCTCCTATATACGGGTCTATGCTGGTGGGTGTCTCTCTGTTCCCTATGTTCTGCTTCCTGGCTGGCTGCTGTCCCCTAGCACAACCCAGCCCCAGGGGATTCTGTCTTACTAGCAGGGCCACCAATCCCCAGGGGCCCTGTATTCATGGGGATTACTGTTGCTGGTCCCCCTAGGGGGAAACCTGTCCTTTCAGCACAGGCTCTATTAGGTAATACACCCCTCCCTTACTGACAGTGGGAAAAAGGATGACCCTGTTTAACAATAGGGATAACCCCATAAATAGATGCAGCATATGTTAGGTTCCCCTCACCCATTTGTGTACAGCATTGTGTGTATGTCATGTGGAAGATGCAGTGTATATTAGGTTCCCCTCACTCCATAGTGTACAGTACAGCACTGTGTGTATGTAATGTGCTTGCACTTATCAGGCTCTCTCACAGTGTAAGTGGGTATATTTACTAAAGTGAGAGTTTTTAGAAGAGGAGATGTTGCCAATAGCAACCAATCAGATTCTACTTAACATAGAATAGCTAGAATCTGATTGGTTGCTATGGGCAACATCTCCACTTCTAAAACTCTCACTTTAGTAAATATACCCCTTAGACTCATGTAATGCCTACAAATCCAGCACACTGGTTACTACCTGTCAGGGCTGTAACTAGCTATGGGTGACCGGTGCCGTTGTACAAAGCACAGTGCTCTGTGGGCAGCACTGCCGACCATCCACGGTCCCTGTATCTGTCAATTGAGGTGCCTGGAACGGAACCCTGCTGCCAGAATTGCAGATACAGAGATGCCTGGAGCGTTCTTTGGATGCTCCAAATGGCAGACTGCAGCCATAACAGCCCCCTGGAGTATCCTGAGGATGCTCTGGGCAGCGTTGATGTTCCGGTCGCTTATTGCCCCATCCCCTGTGGCATGACATCACTGCTGAGGGGAGGTGTGGCTGACACCGGGTATCGTAACTTGAAGTTATGGCACTGCTTTCTGTGTATGTGACTTTTATACCTTTGAAATACATATGTAAGGACCTACATGTAAACATGCAGGATGACAAGAATATGATGACACAAAAGTTTTTTATTTACAGATGGTTGTGGAGAGAATGAGAGGTCTAGTTGAAGGTTACTTGTTTGCCAGGATGGCAATCGCCAATGGCACCATTGGGGGGATGGGCACCAACAGCAAATTTTAACCCTTGGTGGGCCCATGGCCACCAAATGCCCCCTTGTCTTGCCTTTTTCTTCTAGCTCCTTCCTCTGGGTTCTGTCAGAAAGCCTCTATCATGATGTTGTCCAGCAGTGCGAATCAGCCATTGTCATGCCTGTCAACATCTATGGGAAGGAGACAGGCAGGGATGATGAGGGTGGTGATGGAGGGGTGGGAGATGGTTGGGGTCAGGGAGATGGTGGGAGTCAGGGAGGTAGTGGTGTCTTGGGGGGTGGAATCTGTGCCTCTACATCTGTGGGAAGGAGACAGATAAGAAAACATCAGTTCAGTATTTCCATATCTAACATTGGGTGGGATGTATTAAGCATCGCATTGTAAATGTGATACATCCTGACAGTTATCGCATGCATATCATGTGTAATAACACCGTATACATGTAGATTTGCAATAGAAACAAATAGGGCAGCTCTACCAATAACAGCTGTCCTTTGTGATGTGAGAACTTCTGGGTTTATGCCCTCAGCAAGCGCATGCACAAGCCACAGGGGACACTGGGAAGAATCCTATTGGATCCCTCTCAAGGTTATCTGTGGAGAGGCCTCTATTAGGCAACACCATCTATAGATATGGGAAAAGTGATCAAACCTACAAAAGTTCAGTTTACGCAGGTTCGACCGCATTCTGGTGTTAGTACATCCCGTCCATAGTGATATATCTGCGTCTATCAGAAGGCGGCTGTAGCACGGCTGGAGACCATGATAAGTAGTAGCTGCCATATGTAATACACACATTTCCCCTGGGGATAGGGCCTTTCTCTCATTAGTAAGTGACCCGTTAGTCTGTCCTATGGTCTCTATGTCTAACACTTGCTACATAGTTATATATGTGCATCTATCACATTATTTTACTAAGAACAAGAGGAGAAACTGCTGGCACACCAATATTATACCACATGATACATACTATGTAATACAGTCAGGTGCATAAATATTGGGACATTGACAGAATTTTCATATTTTGGCCTCTATTGACCACCACAATGGCTTTGAAATCAAACAAACAAGATGTGCTTTAACTGCAGACTTTCAGATTTAATTTGAGGGTAAGTACATCCATATCAGGTGAACGGTGTAGGAATTGCAATGGTTTCTATATGTGCCTCCCACTTTTTAAGGGGCAAAAGTAATGGGACTATTAACTCAAAAGCTATTTCATGGACAGGTGTGGGCTATTCCCTCATTATTTCATTATCAATTAAGCAGGTAAAAGGTCTGGAGTTGATTCTAGGTGTGACATTTGTATTTGGAATCAGTTGCTGTCGACTCTCAATATGAGATCCAAAGAGCTGTCACTATCAGTGAAGCAAGCCATCATTAGGCTGAAAAATCAAAACAAACCCATCAGAGAGATAGCAAAAACATTAGGTGTGGCCAAATCAACTGTTTGGAACATTCTTAAAAAGAAAGCACCGAAGAGCTCAGCAACACCAAAAGACCCGGAAGACCACGGAAAACAACTGTGGTGGATGACAGAAGAATTATTTCCCTGGTGAAGAAAACCCCCTTCACAACAGTTGGCCAAATCAGGAACACTCTCCAGGAGGTAGGTGTATATGTGTCAAAGTCAACAATCAAGAGAAGACTTCACAAGAGTGAATATAGAGGGTTCACCACAAGATGTAAACCAAAGGTGAGCCTCAAAAACAGGAAGACCAGATTAGAGTTTGCCAAACAACATCTAAAAAAGCCATTACAGTTCTGGAACAACATCCTATGGACAGATGAAACAAAGATCAACTTGTACCAGAGTGATGGGAAGAGAAGAGTATGGAGAAGGAAAGGAACTGCTCATGATCCAAAACATACCACCTCATCAGTGAAGCATGGTGGTGGTAGTGTCATGGCGTGAGCATGTATGGCTGCCAATGGAACTGGTTCCCTTGTATTTATTGATGATGTGACTGTTGACAAAAGCAGCAGAATGAATTCTGAAGTGTTTCGGGCAATATTATATGCTCATATTCAGTCAAATGCTTCAGAACTCATTGAACGGCGCTTCACAGTGCAGATGGACAAAGGGCCTGATTCAGAGCCGCTCATAAGCGGCAGTACGCTCGTTCCGAGCGATGTTCGCACTTCTGCACATGCGTACGGATCGTAATACACATGCGCGAACCAGTCAGTGCGGCCGAAAAACGTTTGTTCGCTATATAGCGAATGCCTGCTACTTTGAGTGACAGGATGAGGCGTATGTGGGTGGTAACAGGGGAAGGTGCTTGAAAACGGGGAGTGGAGATCAGAACGCAGGCGTGCTTAAAGGTCAAAATGGGCGTTTTATGGGTGTGCATAATTAATACAGCAGCGTCACTGACCACGTCACTGGGTTATTTTATAGTCAGCACTGCTCGCAAATTTGTGGTAGGAAAAACCAACCACAAGAATAGCGAGCAGTTCATACGCTGGTCGATGTACTCAATTAATCTAATAAATAGCGGACATGACGTAGGATGCGAGCGGCCAGAGGGCGTAGTTATCCAAAAAACGACCGCAAGTTTTGTTCGCTCGTTCAGACATAGAGGCGTGAACAGACCGCAAAGAGCGAATGGTTCATTTGAATAGCCACCCCTTTTTTCTGAACGACCGTCCGCAAATAACGTCCGGCTCTGAATCAGGACCAATGACCCGAAACATACTGCAAAAGCAACCAAAGAGTATTTTAAGGCTAAAAAGTGGAATGTTATGGAATGGCCAAGTCCATCCCCTGACCTGAATCCGATTGAGCATGCATTTCACTTGATGAAGACAAAACTGAAGGTAAAATGCCCCAAGAACAAGCAGGAACTGAAGACATTTGCAGTAGAGGCCTGACAGAGCATCACCAGGGATGAAACCAAGCGTCTGGTGATGTCTATGCGTTCCAGACTTCAGGCTGTAATTGCCTTCAAAGGATTTCCAACAAAGTATTAAAAAGTGAAAGTTAGAGTTAGGATTGTTTAGTTTGTCCCATTACTTTTGGCCCATTAAAAAGTGGGAGGCACATATAGAAACCGTTGTAATTCCTACACCGTTCACCTGATTTGGATGTAATTACCCTCAAATTAAATCTGAAAGTCTGCAGTTAAAGCACATCCTGTTTGTTTAATTTCAAAATCATTGTGGTGGTGAATAGAGGCCAAAATATGAAAATTCTGTCAATGTCCCAATATTTATGCACCTGACTGTAATACACAGGGATCAGAAACCTGTCCAATATCTTATATAACAGAGCTGCTCCCTTGATCAGTGTGAGATGTGGGTGCTGCTCTCTGTTACAATATTTATATACAAACGTGGAGAAAAAGGGGCACACGTTGTAGAGGACACTGGGCTGAATCATTACGGATCGACACTGCGAATGCGATAGCGATTACGCACGCAATTCAACTGCGATGGTATGCTAATTCATTGTGATCACTATGCACTACACAAGGACGCCCGCTTGAACTTACACACATCCGTAATGTTTAGCAAGACTGCAAAACATTGGTACAATCGGAAGGGGTAAGTAATGCCGACTGTCAGAATACCAACAGCGGCATCTCGATGGTTGGTATCCCAACAGGTACAATCGAGTACCATCACAGACTCATGCACACTTGCACAAGCTCTGACCTTAATCAGAACTAACTTCAGCACACGCTATGAGGCCTCAGGCTGTGTATGGTATCGCAGTGGCTAATTTATGCACGTCCCTGCAACAACAGTTTGAAATGCACTGACACGCCTGCGTTTTGCTGACCACCCCCCCGTCACCACCCACAAACGGCACTTCCTGTCAATCACTCTGCGAGGGGTCTGCGTAGTCACTGCAATCCCAGTCCTGATCACAGTGGCTGGTTCACGCATGCGCACTGCGATGCTTACGCAAGGGCAGAACGCAACAATTGGCCGATTGCGTGTGTATTAGCAACTGCAAACCTTGCTGAATCAGCCCCACTGTTCTGTATGGAAATGGTTATTCATGAAATTGGAATGAAATTAACAATTATTGCCCAATTGAGACATCTTTATACAGTTGCAGGATCTAACATTTCTCATTTTATTTTTATGATAACATTTGCAAAACAGTAATAGATGCGTCAGCAAAGTGGGAAGATGAAAGATATAGGCCCCCATTTATTAATGAGTTTTATCACCAAAACGAGTGATAAATGACAGCTTTTCGGAATAGATAGTTATAGGGAGGAGGAATGATGAATTCCTCTGGTAATTAGGTAGAACTCCATGCAAGTTCTAAACCTAATTACCTCCAGAGAAAGTTTAGGTTTGATGAATACGCCCCATAATTACTACATTACGCTAATGCGGAATCTTACATCCGTGTAGCTACATGCAGAAGTCAGGGCCGCCCACTGTTTCCCATCATTAGTATCAGGACACACGCCAGCCCCATGCTGGGTGCACAAGAGATGTAGTTAAAATACCAATGGGACACTGTTGAAATCCCGGTGTCAAAATCCCGACCCGGGATTTAACATAGGCAGCTAAATCTCGATGCCAGCCCACAGACCGACGCCGGAATCCTGACAGACGGCATCCCTATCAAAAGTAAGCCGGGGTGCCCTTAGCTGTTAGCCTTGGGGGGTAGGGTTCGCTTCAGGCACGTAACTAGACTTTTGGTGCCCTGTGCCAGAGAGAGCATTGGCGCCACCCTCCCCCATTTTTTAATTAGGGACATAAGATAGTGCACCTGAAAAAGGGCCATGGCCTCATGGGGAAGAGCCAGAGAAGAGATAGGGGAGGCCAGGAGATGCTGGGGATGATAGAAGCGGAAGCTACAAGTGAGAATGATAATAAACAGGAAAATTGACAGGCCTAAACAGTGCCCCGTGTCCTGCAGTGCCCAGTGCCATGGCACAGGTCTCACTACCCTAGTTAAGGCCCTGCGGTGAGTTAGAGTGTGGCTTTTGGGGGGTAGGTTTGGGTGAGGCACCACTGGGGGGGTTAGGGTTAGGCACCACTGGGGGGGCTGGGTTAGGGTCAGGCACTATGGGTGTGCGGACACCCGCACACCCCGCCGGCGTCCGCTCCCACCTTGTTGAAGTTGCTGCTTCGGGGGAGCTGATGAAGCAATTCGGTAATCTTCACGTTGTGTAGCGGGGGCAGGGCTGCGATGACGCGTTCGCGCCGTCAAGCCCCAGCCCTTGAAATTGTGTCACGCCCCCACCGCTGTGCTGTGCTGGCTGCCTCCTCCCGGAAGAGGCAGCCAGATTGTCAGCATGTATGCTCTGTGCTCATTCTTATTGTGTAAGTAAAATCAGTATAATGCCCTTCCTATATTGCTTTGGCACCAGTAGAGAAAAAAAACAATGCACTTACTGGAATGCTGTTTATTCCAGAAGCTCACATGCTGGTGCCATGTATTGTTACCCAGCCCCGTGTATTCTCCAGGGGTTGGATATGGCAGAATGACATTTACTATTTGTACAGTAAGTATGTTGACCTCTCAGTGCCAGCGCATACTCACTGTACACATGGGATGTAGTGATGCGGCTGCTGGTCATAATACCACATCGAAATACCAGCAGGGATTTAAGATAGTTGTTGAAATACCGATGCCTATCATAATCCCCACGCCGGAATGCCGAGGGCATCCTTAGAGTTAGCACCGGGGGGGGTGGGTTAGGATTAGGGAATCTAGCGGGGTTAGGGTTAAGTTTGGGGGGAGATTAAGGTTAGGAACCCCTTGGGGTGAGGGTTAGGCACCCCCAGGGAGAGGTTAGTGTTAGGCCCCCACCAAGATGGTTAGGTTTAGGAAGCGCTAACAGGGGGTTAGAGTTAGGCACCCCTGGGGGGAGGTTAGAGTTAGGCACTGGGGGGAAGGTTAGGTTTAGGCACCAATAAGGTAGGGTTAGGGTTTGGGGGGATAGGGGAGGGTTAGGGTACTTACCTGCCCCAGTCGGGATCTTGAACCTGTCGGGCATCCACTGTCAGGATTTGAACAGGTGGCTGAACAGCCACCGGCATTTCAATCCCATTCCATACACATAGGGGCTGGGTAAAACCATGTTACACTGCAGGAGGGGCACATGGAAAATGTGCAGAGAAATTTAGTTCTGGGAGAGGTTTGTACAAACTCAAATCTAATTGCAGTGTAACATGTATAAAGCTGTCCAGCATTTGTTGGCTACATGTAAAAGCAGTCAGTATTTACCCAGCATGCAAAATTATACATGTATTTGCATTGCAGCATGGTTAGTCCCATGGCTATAACTAGGGGTGTGCGAGCGGTGCTGTCACATAGTGCACAGAGCTGTCTGGAGGATTACCTGCTAGGGTTACCACTGCCTGGGACTCCCCTCAAGGAGAGAATGGGATCAGAGCGCTCCATAGGATGGCGCGGCTCGCCCGCCCCTAAAAATAGCACTGGTTTAAGTCATTTCCATACAGAACAGAAACCTCTACAAAGTGTGCCCCTTTTCCTCATTCACTGCTTATTAGGTCAGCCCTGCATGTAGTTATTGTTACCTTGTTTGTGGGCAGCATCCGACTTCAAGGTTATTTTTTATTATAGGTCTTATAGCTGTAAAAATAAGAGAAAGAGGTCAGTTATAGTCATAACCAGCAAGACATGTGGCCTAAATGTACAGTAAGTGTCTTGTATGGTGTTAGAGAACAATATTACATGGCAGCATATGGTAGTACAGTACAGTACACAGGACAGCGCATGGCTGCTTAGCACAGCCCAGGTCGCTAGTGGCAGCATTTCATGCTCCTGTTATACTGGAAACATCACCAAAGTTGGGGAAGGTTCCTGCCCCTCTGTCCCCATTACCTTTCCTTACCTGACTGCTATCCCAAAACAGCTGCATACAGCTGAGCAGTGGTGAGGATTTCAAACCTTAAACATAAAGATGAGGGGCAGCAGCGCTACTCCGACCCTCCTAATATTGTACGTCCATGGTGTAAGGACTTATTTCCCTGTTATAGATGGCCAAAGGGAAAGCATCTGTAAGTACAGTCATGTAAGCTGCTCTAGGGGGTAAATTTACTAAGAATCGTGTCTGGCCGAGTGTTAACATGCTGGGCATAGCAGGGACTCACATGAGTTTTTTACAACACAGATCACAGACTTACTAAGATTCATATTTGCCTGTTTATTTTGATTCAATGGTGACACTGGTCATATTGAATTGTGTGTGAGTTCAGTCGTATTGGCCCCTTCCAAATAGACTTAGCTAAGCACTGCACAGATCAATGAGTTGTATTCCTGTCTATGGAAAGTATTTGCAAGTTGGTTCAGTGGTCTAGTGACTTCTTTCTCCATGTTTTTCCATCTATTACTGTGCAAAATTGTGTTTCTGCACTCGTGTTTGCCTTTAGTAAATCTCCGAGTTGCAAAATCAGGGGAAACTCCCACAGGAGTGCATCTCGGCCAGACACGATTCTTAGCAAATTTACCCCTAGGATTGTGTGTCTCAGGGGTATAGATGTTCTATTGTATGTAGTAAAATCTTCCATGGTAAGTTGAATGTGTGCTGGAGATGCGGCCTAATGCCAGGAACCACTTCCATATCTGTTGGGACGATCCATGAATCCTGATCTATTGGCCAGGAAAACATGAGGATTACTACTGAGGTTACTGTTCCCATATTCTGGAAAATAATAATAATAATAATAATTTATTGATATAGCGCTTTTCTCCTAAAGGACTGAAAGTGCTTTACATTTGCCTTTACAGTACAAAATACAAAATAAGTTTAAACAAGGGACATTAGTGAAATGCTTGGGTGAAGAGGTAAGTCTTGAGTCTATTTTTGAAGGATTCTAGAGTGGAAGCCTCTCGACTGTGCGGGGAAGTGAGTTCTATAAGGTTGGAGCCCCAAAACTGAAAGCTCGACCCCCAGACGAATTCCGGGAGATTCTAGGTACTGTTAATAGTCCTTCATCAACGGATTGCAGTAATCGAGTGGGACGGTAAGGAATCAGAAGCTGCTTTAGATACCCTGGGCCATGGTCATACAGGGCTTTGTAAGTTAGTAAGCCAATCTTGAAAACAATTCACCATCTGACAGGCAGCCAGTGAAGGGAGTAGAGAGTGGGTGTTATGTGGCTGAAACGAGGCTGGTTGGTTAATAACCTGGCAGCTGCGTTTTGTACCATCTGCAAGCGGTGCAATTCTTTTGCTGGGAGTCCAAGGTAGAGGGCCCCCCCCTTCCTCGGTTCTATGGCCGGAGACTAAACAATCCGATGAATGTGGTTTATTAAGGACACCTGACACTCCCCATTATTTCTCCAAATCTTTTCCCTTTTGTTTATTCGTGTGTAGTAACTATGAGATGGACCGGCTAGTTTTCCTATGGCTATGCATTGCTATATACACATTAGTGAGCACTTGTCTTATTATATGACTGCCTATACTTAATAAATGGGGACTGTATAAAATAAAAAATACATAGAATTAGTAGTGGTGGTGAGTGTAGTGTCCCTTCCCTACTACAGACCTCCATCTATTACTGCCCTGTACAGAGTACTGCCCCCTAGGGATGGGTTACATTATATGTGATCTCTAGGGATGGGGGCTGTATAAATAATCGACAATGGGGCCTATTCATCAACACTAAAATAACGTTTTTAAGGACATTTTCCTTAAATAACGTTATTTTGGTATTCATGTAGCCACTTAGCACAGGAGATATCACAGATATCTCCTTGCTAAGTTCCCCTGCGTTAATTTCCACACTCCCCATACATTAGTATGGGGATGTGGAAATTGTGGTATTCATCAAATTCCGAAAATTATAAATTTTCGGAATTTGATGCAGTTACTACTCGCCACTGGGAGGTGGCGAATAGTAGGTGAAACTTACCTGTATCCACGTGTGCAGGTCCCCCGACGAGTCCCTCCGGCGCTCTGCTCTATCCTCAGGCTGGTCGGACATGTGTGCTCCCCAGCAGAGCACAAGACAGTTTAGACAAAAAAAAATTTTTTTTTTTTTTGTCATGTGCTCTGCTGGGAAACCACATGACAGACCAGCAGGACGGAGCCGGAGGCTGCTGTGCGGACAGGTAAGTCGGGGGGGGGGAGGTGAGCGGAGGGTGGAGGTGAGCGGGGGGGGGGTCGGGGGGGGGTACACAAACTTAATGCATCTGTAGGCAGTGCTGCGCATGCGCTGGTTTTACAGATGTAACAGCGCATGCGCAGCACTGTTTCTAGATGCGATAAGGTAGTGTAGGCAGGGAAAAGTATCTATTTCCCGAAAAGCTGTCATCGCAAAAATGACAGCTTTTTGGAATAGATACTTATGGAGAGGTGGAATGATGAATTCCACCTATAATTAGCTAGAACTCCATGAGAGTTCTAAAGCTAATTATCTCCAGAGAATTTTTAGGTTTAATGAATAGGCCCATATGGTGGGTGCGGATTAGTGGCGCTGTCTTATATGTGACATGTGGATTGTTTTTTAAAGGAAAAATACTTATCTCCTGGTGCTTAAGATGGGGTATTTTTCCTTCTACTGTTGATATTCCACTTGATGCTTTTCTTTATACACGTCCAAACCAGGTCGTACATGCATGTATGGATATAAACAAAGTAAAAAACAAGTTGTTTCTCCAATTTGTGATTTCTATATTTCATTCAAGTGATACGAGTCATAAATAGGTGACAACTACTATGAGTGGAAACAATGATATATAATCCAGGGAAATTTTCCAAACGTCGGCATGACACACCGGATTTACACATTTCAGGTGCAAACAAAAGTATTCTAAAGGTTTCTTTAACTTTTACAGTCAATATTCTAGATGTGATGTGACTCCCGAGGAGATTCTGCTAACGTCAGGATAACACATATCTGTTTGTGCTAAGTGTCCCAAAAAGCCAATTTATTCAGGTAAGAAGGAACTGTAGCAGGAATGAGGACTGCAAAGAACAAATGATCCAGATGAAAAATGATTTTTTAGAAAAAGGTTACAATTTGGAAGACCTAAACAATACTATAGAAGAAGTCACTTCCAAAGACTGGACCCAATTAATTGGACCCAGGAAGAAGAAAGAGAATATGTCTCACCACAATAAGGACAAGCAGAAGTGGGCACTAATCTCCAACTATGACACCCAGCACAAACAGATAGAGAAACTTTTTCTCAAACATTGGCATCTTCTAAAAAGGGACCCAGTTCTAAAAGAGATTATCCCGGACAAGCCTCTATTTATCTATAGGAAGGCCAAAAGCCTTAAAACTCACCTTGTCAAAAGCACTTTGCCGGTTGCTTCAAAATACCTAGTTCGCACCAAGGGTTTCCACTGATGTGGCTTGTGTATTGGGTGCAGAAATGTTAAGGATGATTGTGCCAAATATAATTAAATAACAGTAAATGGAGTAAACATGAAAATTAAAGATTTCATTACATGCCACACTCCAAATGTAGTGTATCTGATTGAGTGCACCTGCGGTCTCATCTATATTGGACGTACCACAAGACCGCTAAAAACAAGGATCTCAGAGCACCTGAGAAACGTGAAAAAAGGCCTTCAGACACACCACCTATCCAACCACTTCAGGACGCAACATAACTGCTCTAACGCCCTTATTCAAAGATTCGTGAGCATTCAACATATCAAAGCTTCCTGGAGGGATACGACTATAGAAAGGAATCTAGCTAAAACAGAGACGCAGACAATCTTCAAACTCAAAACCCTGAACCCAAAAGGACTTAACCAGGACTTTGAACTTAAGTGGTTCCTTTGATGATCTCCGTTTTCCCCACATTAACATTAGTATAAAGTCTCCCATTATACACTTTTTTACACCAAGAGGAGTCTTTTTAATATAGGAAGGTCATCTTTTTATATATATGACGCATAATCACCACCTCTGTCTATGGGGACAGTTTTATAAATTCACATGGAGATTTCCTAACTAGGAGGACCGCCTTTTAATAGCATACTTCATATAATTCCAACCGGTATATTAGTAGTCAAGTCTTGTGATATCTGGTAATTTCATGGCAAATACTCTCATATTTTATTTGCACAGTTCACCTATTCCATAAACCTAGAAGATGCTAAGATCGTATATCCCACCCATCACTTCCGATGTTTTGTTATTTCCCCATGCACAGAATTTGTGGCATTGGTATCTAGGATATTTGGTTTTCCTTTGATGATGATGCTTTTTATGTAACTTGATATAGAGATATTTATACTTTTATGCTCCCCAAATAACTTTGCAAAGCAGCCCATGATACTCTTTGTTATGCTGCTTATATCCGTTTCCATGGAGAAGTGATACAAAAGATTACACCACTTCATCCCCACCAATGAGAAAACGGCGTATCTCTGACTTTTGCTCAAGAAACTACAATTGCCAAGCATACGCAATATGTTCTCAGCCCTCACTTTGGACACCTCTTTTAGACTTTGAATAGTAAATATAAATAAAATACAGTCTATGATTATAGAAATAAAAATAGTACTTTATTGTATAGGGCACAATATTGTAAACTCAGATTATAGTACAGTTTGCATACAAAGAAAAATAGTTCCTAATACCGATATACAGTACGTGACTGACAATTGACAAAACATACATATATCTATATGAACCAAGTTGTATAGGTCATACAGTCTGCTATAGTTGCAGGGATCAGTGTCCGCCTAAAGCTTGCTACAAACAGCCAAATGTATCTTTAAACATCACAGGCTTAGTGTTGTATAAGTCACTCTCCACGGGATACTTGCTTCCTCAGGCTTCCACCATCCTGAGGAAGCCTATGAGGCGAAACTAGTAGATTGCGGAACAACTGATCACATTCTACCTAGTGTGGTTCAGTCTGCCGGCAGACATCTGAGCACCTTACTCATCACTCTAGCCTGAACGGGACCCAGACCGAGATGGCCAGCGGGAGGATTATCAGGGGAACCCCTCTGAACCAGGCATCTGTGGGAAGCGCAGCCTTATCTTGTATGTTTATGTACAATTCCCAAGCAGCCTTGCGCCTACCCAGGCACTTCCGGTTTTTACGAGGAGACATAAGAACCATCCCATTAATGCTCGTTTGGGTGGACAAGGGGGTCTTACCCGGTAACATCACTCAGTACCCTATGGCGCATGTTAAATGAGGACATAGAAAGTTTTTTCCGTATATCGGAAGTGACGCAACTATGACGCGATCGACCAGTGCTATTCATATGGGACACCTGCAACAGTACCTCTGCACCTTGATAAAGAGATTTTTTTATCTCGAAATGCGCTGGTTCTGAAGGCTCCATCAGGACGGGTATCCTGCAGGGTCATCTGGGACAAGAGGTATGTGCCTTTTTTTGATACCATGTATATGTAGGAGCCAGTATCTATATAATACCCCTTTTTTTTTTAGATGTGCCAAAGTTAAAGCAAGTTCGGATTAGTTTGGATTTATTTTATTGGCTATCCCAAACACGTTATAGCCGATAGCCAATAAAATGCTGTTTTTGAGTTCCGAACATATCCGTGTAAATCCGAGCAAAACCGAGTAATACCGAACCCGCACATCTCTACTTTTTTTGCACATACCTCTCCATTTTTTGTCCTAGTGCAGTTCTCTTTTTCCTCTGCACATTGCTGCATATTTTTGTGTACATATTCCTTCTTTAATTTGATAAATCAGAGCATTTTTATGAAAAAACATTTTATGTGGTGTTTTATGGAATAATTTTATGAGATAATACATTTTACTTGTTGAACCTACATGTGGTTTGGATTTGGGATTTTTTGACCCGGTCGAACATAAAGATACTTAGATGGGATTCACGGTGCAACACAGAGTGTGAGTAAGGGTATGTACCTATACGAATATCTTGCACCCAGTACACCCAGTGTCCATCTATGTGCTAAAGGTTTTGCCTGTAAAAGTGAAAGAAACCTTTACAAGTTTATACTTGCACCCTAAATGCGTAAGTTATGTGCGTTATCCTGACGTTAGCAGAATCTCCTCGGGAGTCACATCACATCTAGAATATTGACTGTAAAAGTTAAAGAAACCTTTAGAATACTTTCGTTTGCACCTGAAATGTGTAAATCCGGTGTGTCATCCTGACATTTGGAAAATTTCTCTGGATTATATATTGTTGTTTCCACTCATAGTAGTTGTCACCTATTTATGACTCGTATCACTTGAATGAAATATAGAAATCAGAAATTGGAGAAACAACTTTTGTTTTTTACTTTGTTTATATCCATACATGCATGTACGACCTGGTTTGGACGTGTATAAAGAAAAGCATCAAGTGGAATATCAACAGTAGAAGGATAAATACCCCATCTTAAACACCAGGAGATAAGTATTTTTCCTTTAAAAACATTCCACATGTCACATTTAAGACAGCGCCACTAATCGGCACCCACCGTATATATTGTCGGTTCCTGCCAGACCTAGAGGGATAGGTCTTTGTGGTGTGGATAGGCTGTAGTCTTTTTCCCCTATTTTTCCTTTCTACTGATGTTTAAATAATTCCTAGTGTTAAATTTACAAAGAATCAATTTTGGTCGATTTTTTTTTATTTTTTTTAACTCGATTAGCATCTCCGAAACTCAGGTGATTTGAGGCTCCTGAAACTCACAAATTTACTAAGAAGTGAGTTTACTTGAGAGTGAAATGGCTGATGGTGAAGCAGATCAAGATTTCTCCCCCGAGTAGCAAGTTGGGAAGCAGATTACTCACCAGAGATTGCAGTGTCTTCTCTCTGCAAAACTCTCCCAAACAAGCAGCCTACACATATCAGTGAGATATGTGTAAGCTGTTTGTGTTTTGTACCTGTAAAAAATGGGTTAATTGTTAAAAAAAAAAAAAAAGGCATAGGGTCCCCCCAAAAGCATAACCAGCCCCGGACTTGTCAGACAGTCCTGGTTCCTAAAATTACGGGGAACAAAATGAGTAGGGTTCACCGTAATTTAGGAACCAGCACCAGGCTGCAGGGCCAGTCCTGATTTTAATTATAGGGGGGAAAAATGCGTAGGGGTCCCCCTATAATTAAAACCAGCATCGGACCCAAACCGACCGAGGTGTAATGCCACAGCCCAGAAACCTTATTACCAGGTCTCCAGGGCCAAAGCATTCTCACCCCAAGCCGGTCAGGCCAAGCCGTGGATCTCAGGGGAGATGGGGACCCCCATAAGAAGGAGTCCACCCTCTCCCAAACCCCAGGCTTGGTCTGAAGCCCAAGGCTCTGCCCCACACTCCTGGGCTGTGGGGACGGGGGTAATAAAGTGTAAAATCAAAGTAAACTATTGTATTTTACAGAGGAAATACAGGTGCCATAATGCCTGCCCTTTTGCACTTGTGGAACTACAAGTGCCAGCAGGCCTGCCGGAACCCGTACCTCAACTGTAAAATAAATAGTTAAACAAAGACATAACACACACACACACCTTAGATAGTACAAGTTTATTACAAACACCTATCCCATTCTTTCATACTTACCTTCTTCCAGATGTTTCTGTTCATTTCTCCAAGTAGAAATCCATGTGCATGGACCTGCAAAAAAGATGGTATACTCACCTCCATCCTGGCGCTGCTCTCTGTAGCATCCAGGGTCTTGTTAAAATTAAAAAAACAACTTACCAGAAAACATGCCGAACGGATGTAAGTATATTACATATACTTACACCTTGCGAAATGACAGATGACCGAAATCATCTATAATTTCTCACGGGCCGCTAGCCAATCAGCAACCGCTTTACATGTAGCGGCCGCTCATTGGCTGGGACCCACGTGGAACCAGCCAATGGGGTGAGAATGCTTTGGCCCTGGAGACCCGATAATAGGGTCTCTGGGCTGTGGTATTACACCACGGTCGGTTTGGGTCCGGTGCTAGTTTTAATTATAGGGGGACCCCTACGCATGTTTCCCCCTATAATTAAAACCAGGACTGGCCCTGCAGCCTCGCGCTGGTTCCTAAATTACAGTGGATCCCTACTTGTTTTGTTCCCCAATGGTTATGCTTTTGGGGGGAGCCTATGTCATTTTGTTTTTTAAATGAACCCTTTTTCTCTTTGTTTTCTATTTACAGGCAGAAAAATACATGGATCACACTGAACTGTGTATGTTTCAACCAGATTCGCAGATCACAGGCAGGTGAATTGATTTCACAATTTTCTACAGGAGTGTTGTCCGTTCTCATGAGAGTTTAGAAACTCTCATCTTGGTAAATTCCCGAATCCTATCTTCACTAGTGAAAAGGTTCTCGAGTTTAGCCGATGGTGAATTGAAGAGAGTTTGCTAACTCTACAGTATTATAGCAAAGGAGATTTTTTTACATTAGTAAATTTGCGAGTGGAAAAAAAATGCCCAAACTCTCCAGAGATTGCTAACTTGACCAGACTCGATTCTTACTAAATTTACCCCATAGAATGATAAGTGGTGCTGAGTTTAGTGTCTCTTCCCTGCTACAGACCTCCATCTATTACTGTCCTGTACAGAACACCAAGGGATAAGTCACGTTATATGTGCTCCCTAGGGGACTGTATAAATAATATATAGAATTAGAGATAGTGCTGAGTGTAGTATCCCTTCCTTGCTACAGACCACCCTCTATTACTGTCCTGTACAGAATACTGCCCCCTAGGGATAAGTCACATTATATGTGCTTCCTAGGGATGGGGGCTATATAAATAATACATATAATTAGAGGTAGTACTGGGTGTATTGTCTCTTCCCTGCTACAGACCACACTCTATTACTGTCCTGTACAGAATACTGCCCCCTAGGGATGGGTCACGTTATATGTGCTTCCTAGGGATGGGGGCTGTATAAATAATACATAGAATTAGAGGTGGTGATGAGTGTAGTGTCTCTTCCCTGCTATAGACCACCCTCTTTTATTGTCCTGTACAGAATACTGCCCCCTAGGGATGGGTCATGTTATAGAATGTGCTCCCTAGGGATGGAGGTAACACTGGGCCTGATTTAGAGATGTACGCTAATACAATCACATCTGCGATATTGCACAGAACGCAGCTGCGAAATATGTTAATGTTTCCAAAGCTTACCTAAGCTTAGTGACGCCCACTGCTGCCTTCTCATACACGCCTGCATTTGCTTAGCCACTCCCCTTTATCTCCTTTAAATGCTGACTACCTGTCACTAACTTTGAGAATGGATCCTCTGTGCGGGCGTAATCACAAAACAATCGCTGCACATGCGCAGAGCAGGTGACACACATGCGCAATCGCAAACAACCGCTCGATATGCAT
Source organism: Taudactylus pleione (assembly GCA_031769625.1). Taxonomy (NCBI): domain Eukaryota; kingdom Metazoa; phylum Chordata; class Amphibia; order Anura; family Myobatrachidae; genus Taudactylus; species Taudactylus pleione. Next base: position 6,481,024 of record JAUIMM010000844.1, read on the forward strand.
AAAAATCAGCATTGTGTACAGGCCCATTGTCCACCTCTGCTGGTAATAGCCCTGCTGTACTTACTGCTAAATCTGTCCTGTGAGAGGCAGGAGACATACCCACCTATTACAGGGGTGTATCTATAATGGGTGCAGGGTGTGCGGAGCACACAGGCCCCCCCAGGTCCAGGGGGACGCACACCCTGCACCCATATTATCTAAAACTTGCCTCTCCGAGGTCCTGCATCATGTGTCTCAGCGCTGCACAAAACACTGGAAAATGGGCGCTACTGAAATTTTTCTGGCATTTTTCACATGCGCAGAGAGGAAATCGCTGGGAAAATGGAGGCTGCTCCTTTTCCCCGGTGATATGTGCATGCGCAGTAGACTCTGGGCACACTCTACTGCCCAGAGTCTACTACTATTGCGGTGGCCGGCCAGCCATGGTAGTCGGCTGCCGGCCGCCGGGGAGAGAGGAGGAGGCCCCGGACGGGGAATGCACAGAGGCCTTCTCTCTTAAGACGCCCCTGAACCATTACTATTGGCTGATAGTAATAATACAGTAATAATACTATCTAGGTATATAAATGGTATCAGGCTCTATAGGTGATGTTACTAACTTACCCGATGTACAGGCAGAAGACAAGTGTGATCACCACTATAGAAAATATTGCCACAAATTCCAGTGAGCAAAACCACTCCATCCCTATGTAAGAGAACAACATTGGGTTAGTAAATGCCTGTCACTTACAGCCAGTCACACATATCAGTGCCTTATGTGATACATTTATAGAGCAGCTTCCTTACCATGGTCAGTGTTGGTAATAAGTGTAATAAGGCAGTGTGGCACCTATATACTCTCTGTACACAGCCCCTGACCTAGGAAACCTGGGCTGACTATGATGATGTAGGAGAGATCTGCAGCGCGGGTTACTAGCTGTTCCTGGGAACCAGATCCAGGTCCCTATACTAAGTGCTATCAGCCCCAGTGCATGAGCTGCCCAATGGCTAAGCCTAAGAGTGCCAGGTAACACCGCCCCATGTCAGCTACAGAAACCGCTTCCCCTGTCCCAGGAGACCCCACCTTTACCCTTCACATGCTGTGCTAAGAGACGCATCAGCTGGTGGGAGTGCTCTGGGACCCTGATCAGCTTCCCCTGGCACTAAAAAACATGTAAAGCAGGGTCATACTCACCGTTTACCCACTGAGAATCTAAGGGAGAATAAAGAAAGGATATTGGATCAGTGCTTATAATGATCAACCAATATTTTACATACAGTAATAAATAATATAAAACATGTAATAAAGTCATCTGTTGTTCTAAAATCATTTTACTTGTTTGCATCGAGGGGATGACCCTGAACTGCAACTGGAAGATAAACAATCATTGCTGCCATTTAAAACAAGAGAACCGAGTGCAGCAGCGTGCTGGGGTGACATGTAACTGATAAGGAAATCCCTGCATTCGCCAGGGAGGTGCAGGAGCCTGCGTTTCCCAGGTTGAGGTAAGGGCAGCCATGACTGCAATGGGTAAACCAGGTAATATCAGAACCTATGGGGAAAGTAGGAAGACCTAGAGAAATGCAACATAGTCTGCACAGATGAGGTCCAGCAGTAATAGGGCTTGGAGGGGAAAAGGGAGTAAAGCCAGGAAATTGCAGGAAAACTTGGCTAGAGGGAACTGGATGGTGCAGGGGGCACCCTGTCCACAAAGTCCAGGGTGTGCAGTGCCAGCTTCAGAATGGGAGACGGAGCTGGGAGAATAACATGGGAATGGGTGGTGGGGAAGGACCATCAACCCTCAGCAGGGATGTGGAAACCCCAAAGATGGGGCTAGGGTAGGATCCAAGGGGGCCTCTGTGAGATTCTGCTGGCACATATCGTATGGCAGGGAGCCAGGCAACGATTATCAGGTGATGGGTAATGTCTTAGGTGGGCCAGCACTGACAGCAATAGGGGTGGAGCGATGGCCTGCAGGAGTTCCCTGGCATGGAGCACACAAACCAATAATCTGGGTGTAAATGAGAACACCTTTCAGAGAGGACAGACACCAAGCCCACCACACCTGGGCCTGGCAGAACTGAGAGGAGGAAACAATACTGCAATCCCCCTATGGCTCCTGTACTAGTAATCACAATCAACCAAAGTGTATGAGCTGCCTATTGGCTGAGCATGAGAGCGGCAGGTAATACTGCACAACTTAAAGTACAAGTCATGTACCACATCCATGTAGGTAAGCAGACTCCGATGCTTGGTGCACTGTGTTTCTAAATAGCAATCTGTGCACACCATCATGTCGCTATGACAGTTGTTATAACAGTGCAGACCCTTCACCGATGCTCAGTGATAGTGAACATGTCAGCTGAATGCCCTTTTCTAATCGGTTCACATCTCCGAACACCCCTGTAACAGCTGTATTCACACAGTGCCCTAAGTCAGCCTTTACCCTTCAAATGCTGCGCAAGGAGGAGCATTGGCTTGTGGGAGTGATATGGGGACCCCAATTAGCTGCTACTGGTGTTCAAAAGTAAAAGTAATGCAGGGTCATACTCACCATAATCAGACTGCTCATCAGGCAGATAGTCAGCCCCCGCCTCTGTAACTACATGAGACAAAGAAAGGATATTGAATGATCAACCAAATTTTACATAAACTTAAAGCAATAAATATATAAAACACATAATAAAGTCATATATTGTTCTAAATTCATTCTTTGTGTTTGCATCAAGGGGAGACCTTGAACTGCATCTGATAGACAAACAGTCATTGCAGCCATATAAAACAAGAAAATCAACAGCAGCTGCGCGTCAGAGTGACATGCAGTTGATGAGGAAATCTCACAGTGATGCAGGAGCCTACTTGCTCCAGGTAGAGTGGAGGGCAGACAATGCAGAAGGGGCTATCTGCCATGCCTGCAATGGGTAATACCAGAAACTGTGGGGAAGTAGGATGACCTAGACCTAGAGGAATGCAACATGGCCTGCGCAGATGGAGCCTAGAAGGAGTAGGGGCTGGAGGGAAAAAAGGAGTAGGGCCAGGAAATTGCAGGAGGGGGAATTTGCCAGTAGGAACTGGCTGATGCAGAGGGCACCTTGTCCACAAAGATGAGGGTGCACCGGGCCAGCCTCAGAATGTGGGAGGGAACTAAGAGAATAACTGGGGAATGGGTGGTGGGGCAGGACTAATAACCCTCACCAGGGACATGAAAACCCCACAGATGGGGATAGGGGTAGGATCATACATGTCTACTCTCCCGGACGTTGTGGTCAGTACTGTCTCATATACTTCCTACAATGTATAAGTGACATGCATAGGCAGGACAGGATATAGGGGCATGGTCAGTACTGTCTCATACATTGTAGGAAGTATATAAGTGACATGGATAGGCAGGACAGGATATAGGGGCATGGTCAGTACTATATCATACATCGTAGGAAGTATATAAGTGACATGGATAGGCAGGACAGGATATAGGGGCATGGTCAGTACTATCTCATACATTGTAGGAGTATATAAGTGACATGGATAGGCAGGATATAGGGGCATGGTCAGTACTATATCATACATTGTAGGAAGTATATAAGTGACATAGATAGGCAGGACAGGATATAGGGGCATGGTCAGTACTGTCTCATACATTGTAGGAAGTATATAAATGACATGGATAGGCAGGATATAGGGGCATGGACAGTACTATCTCATACATTGTAGGAAGTATATAAATGACATGGATAGGCAGGACAGGATATAGGGGCATGGTCAGTACTATCTCATACATCGTAGGAAGTATATAATTGACATGGATAGGTAGGACAGGATATAGGGGCATGGTCAGTACTATATCATACATCGTAGGAAGTATATAAGTGACATTGATAGGCAGGACAGGATATAGGGGCATGGTCAGTACTATCTCATACATTGTAGGAGTATATAAGTGACATGGATAGGCAGGATATAGGGGCATGGTCAGTACTATATCATACATTGTAGGAAGTATATAAGTGACATGGATAGGCAGGACAGGATATAGGGGCATGGTCAGTACTGTCTCATACATTGTAGGAAGTTATAAATGACATGGATAGGCAGGACAGGATATAGGGGCATGGTCAGTACTGTCTCATACATTGTAGGAAGTATATAAATGATATGGATAGGCAGGACAGGATATAGGGGCATGGTTAGTACTACCGCATACATTGTAGGAAGTATATAAATGACATGGAGAGGCAGGACAGGATATAGGGGCATGGTCAGTACTGTCTCATACATTGTAGGAAATATATAAGGGACATGGATAGGCAGGACAGGATATAGGGGCATGGTCAGTACTGTCTCATACATTGTAGGAAGTATATAAATGACATGGATAGGCAGGACAGGTTATAGGGGCATGGACAGTACTGTCTCATACATTGTAGAAAGTATATAAATGACATGGATAGGCAGGACAGGATATAGGGGCATGGTCAGTACTGTCTCATACATTGTAGGAAGTATATAAATGACATGGATAGGCAGGACAGGATACAGGGGCATGGTCAGTACTATATCATACATTGTAGGAAGTATATAAGTGACATGGATAGGCAGGACAGGATACAGGGCCATGGTCAGTACTGTCTCATACATTGTAGGAAGTATATAAGTGACATGGATAGGCAGGACAGGATATAGGGGCATGGTCAGTACTATCTCATACATTGTAGGAGGTATATAAGTGGGCATGGTCAGTACTATCTCATACATTGCAGGAAGTATATAAGTGCATCTCCCATGTGGGCTAAAGTAAGTGTAAGTATATGTGTAATATATACAGTATGTGCATGATTATGTATATACGGAAATACCCTCCCCCACAAATACTGCCCCTGGGTGTATTGTATGATATACTGTATGATATACTGGTGTGTGTCCTAACTTATGTCTGCTGAGGTGTAAATGTGTCTATGGGGTACATTTACTAAAGTGAGAATTTTTAGATGTAAGTTTTAAAAGTGATGTTGCCCATAGCAACCAATTAGATTTTACTTAACATTTAACTAGAACCTCCTAGAAGATAATTGCTATGGGCAACATCTCTTCTAAAACTCACTTCTAAAAACTCTCACTTCAGTAAATGTACCCCTATGTCTCTATTTGGCAAAATAATATAATTTTTTTCGGCTTTGTAAAAGTAGATTAAATAACTGAAGTGTCCACTTACTTGTTATAGGCGCTGATATTCCAGTGTTGAAAAGATTCAAGAGCAGAATAAAGCTGAAAATAAAGCTAAAACAAGACATGACTGTCTCCGACCAAAACTTCCTATCAAAAGACTCAAACTGTCAGCTTCTATGACATCACCCTGAGCCACAGCTCTATTGTGATGCGTCCTGGCTGTAACACTGACCACTAGGACCTGGCTGGGACTATTACTTTGAACGCCGTTGCATGGGCGTGCATAAATTAGCCACTGCGATGGCATACGCAGCATTGAGTACTTACTGCAATTTCTGAGTAAGGTCAGACCTGCTGTAATTGAGCATGGGGGCCCATGTTACCAATGTATACACTGAACTGCAAGGTATTACGGATGTGAGATAGCGGTAGTGGGTGTCTCCATGCTGGCTATGTGACGGCTTTGCGTTTGCATTCATTAGCATATTTTTGCAACAGACCTGCATGTGTAATTGCAGCTGTGATCGCAATAGCGAACCGTAATGAATCAGGTCCAATGTCTTTATCTGAAGGTGTGTCTGTGGGCACTGCTGGCCGTGGCCTGGATTATGAAGAGATAACTGTCTTCACTAAAAGGCGTCTTGGGCGTCCAACACAGAACATTCTCAATCTCCAGTTGCAAAATTTCTTGCTCTTGTATAACTTCTCTGCTCAGTGTCTTTATCTTGGCTTATAAACAACATGTCCCACCATTGCCTTTGGCTGTAACTCCAGAAGCGTTGTGCATTGTTGGGAAGATTACATGTAATATGCATGGAGTTTCACGTTTTCCTGGACTACATGGGAATGGGATTATTAATAGTTTTTATAGTTAAACGTTTGAATTTTTGATAGAATGTTACTACAATTTCCAAGTACAAAATAAAATAAAGCAAATAAAAGAGGTTTTCAGAAAACATACTGCACTAGGGGGCCTATTCATTAAACGTAAAAATTCAATGGAGATAATTAGCTTTAGAACTCTCATGGAGTTTTAGCTAATTATAGGTGGAATTCATCATTCCACCTCTCCATAAGTATCTATTCCGAAAAGCTGTCATTTTTGCGATGACAGCTTTTCGGGAAATAGATACTTTTCCCTCTCTACACTACCTTATCGCGTCTGGAAACAGTGCTGCACATGCGCTGTTACATCTGTAAAACCAGCGCATGCACAGCACTGCCTACAGATGCGGTAAGTCTGTGTGGTCTAAACAGACCGCAAGCTGATTACTGTAAAAAAGAAAAAAAAATAGTAAAAAAAAAAAATTACTTATCTGACTCCAGGGACCGGTGATCGGGCCTCCAGTGATGTCTCCCCTCCGGTCAGCTGGTCTCCCACAGTGCACTGCTGCCCGGTCATCAGGTGATCGGGCCCCAGTGCAGTATGGGAGATCACCTGACCGGAGGAATGGAGAACATCACCGGAGGCGCGGAGCGTGCAGGTAAGTGTAAGTAAGGGAGAGGGGGGTCACGGGGGGTGGAGGGGGGGTTGCGGGGGGTCCGCGATCGCGCGGGGGGGCTTAGCGCCGGGGGGGTAGCAGCGGCGACCGGTCGGTGCATGCGCGGGCACTTAATCACGGTATTTTTTGCGAAAATACCGTGATAAGGCTCCGAACGGGATTAGCAGGGACAGAGCTTTATCGCAAGCTCTGTCCCTGCAAGGGATTTGTAGTAAATCCCTGTGATATTGCCTGAATTCGCAATGTGAATTCACTCGGTAATATCACACTACAATCTGCATTACTAATGCGGATAGTAGTAAATAGAGCCCTATGTATTAAGAATAATAAATATCAAAATTATATATAATAAACTATCAATAAACATGGTTTTATATGGAGGTTCTTAGTACATGTTTGGTCAAAGATGTTTGGCATTTAGTTATGAAGGCAGCTAAGCGTCAGTCAGTTCCCGTTGCTATTGTGGCCCCAGTTGAGGATTCTGATATGGTGCACTGTGTTAATACGGCAGTGGACAGGGGTCTGCGTAATGGGGCACATCCACTAGACGATCTACTCCCTGTCCAATCTAAACGATTTTCCCTTGAAATTTTATCTTTCAGTCTGAACGATTTGCAAACTATCTTTAATAGATCTAGTGAAATTGACCTGCATATTCAGTCGACTGACGAGACGATCAAACGACCAGTGGGAGCGCACATCGTTGATCGTTAACGACCAAACACTGCACGATTTATAAAAGATTTTTAAACGATTGAACGATAACGATGTCATTATCGTTCAATCGCCTGCTAAAATCGTGTAGTGGATGCCCCCCTTAAGCGAATTTAGGACAAGATTCGTAAGGGTAAGTTTATGTTTTTTTTTCCCTTACTGATGGCAAGTGGATAGCCTTAGAAGAGGCCAAGAAACCTGGGGGGCGGGTGAGGATTCTTGCCGCAGTTATCCCAATTGGTTTATTGGCATCCCAGTTTTTTGGCCTGCTACCTCAAAACTCGCCCTATGGAGCATTGTAATGTTATTAAGTATATTTATTTGTTGCATTATATGTTTGTGAGATCCAGGGGCTTTGTTTGGAGTGATTATGACGAACAGTTTTGTTGGTAGTGGGATGGTCGACTGGTTATGCCACTGGGCCGTAGAGCTGTTGAGGTGGGTTAACATTTACCCAGGAGGCTAAAGCACCTGCGGAGCAGTTCAAAGGGCAGAGTTGACAAATAAGGTTTATTTTCCCTGTGGTATTATATGAGTTGTCTAAGTGGTTGGCTGGTATACTTTGCTGGAAGATCACCAAGTTTGCTGGAGGGTTTTTAGTGTGTGTTTACGGTTACCTGCAGCTAGCGCATTGCATGTGGTCACCCATTCCCCGGAATTGGCGTTCGGCTAGAAAGCTTCCCCATGTGGCACGACAGAAAGTGTTTGCTGAAGTGGCTTTGGGCCGTATCTCCGGGCTTTTTACCATTTCCCCATTTGCCGGACCTGTGCATTTCCCCTCTTGGTGTTGTGCTGAAGTAGGTCCAGAGTAAATATCGTTTTATTCAGCATTTGTCGTGTCCTCATGGGGGCTCTGTGAACGATGCAATCCCTCACTTGCTTTGCCAGGTACACTACCAGTTATTCGATGTTCCGCTCGCATTGATAGAGGGCACAGGTTCTTGGGATCCCAGGCAGTGCATGTTTTCCAGGTCTCCTCACAGAATTGAAATTGCAATAATCAGCTCCACCTGTACTGAACTTTTAAATGTGTCAGTGATGAATTACACCTGTGTACCTTCGGGATGACCTGGGGGGCGTGCCACGCGTAGGCGGTCTGGGGGCTGAGTTTGAGAGCCACTGATATAGGGTTTTTGTCCTAGGGCTTTGATGGCAGAATGGGATGCTGAATCCATTTCTCGTCTGCTGCCGTTGCATCCTTAGTCCCTGCATTTTATGGGTTTTGAATTGGATGGTCCATTTTTGTTGACAGGTGCCTTCCTATGGGCTGCGCTATCTTGTGTGCATATATTTGGAAAGTTTGGTACGGGCCATGCGGAATAGCGCATTATTTGGACGATTTTTGTTCACCGGTCCATTAGATAGCGCAATTTGTGGTGAGGTTTTTGTTTTTCAGTGCAGGCTCTTTTTTCGGGTGCTTGGTGTTGCAGTTGCCTTGGACAAGGTGGAAGGCCTGATTTTCTGCTTGTCTTACCTTGAAATTAGAGTGCACACATTTGCTGGGTTCTGCTGGTTTCCGGCCGAGAAGGTAAAGTGGTTGCTAGTGCAGATTCAGTGTTGTTTGACTTCTTGGTGGGTTAGATTGCGTCAGGTGCAGTCGGTCTTTGGTTAATTTAGTTGCTTGCTGGATTATGCCGATGGGGCGGATGTTTGCAGCATGCTAGAGCGTGCTATTGCGAGGGTCTCCAACCCACATTTCTGTGTCCGGCTTTATAGGGAAATCCTGAATGACCTCTGGGCTTCATTTAGGGGGATTTAAATTTTGGAGTTGATTTGGCCCTAGCAGCCGGTTCACAATGCTGAGTTACATTTGTTCACCGATGCTGCTGGTTCAACTGACTTCGGAGCGTTCTTTCAATGGGACTGGTGCGCTGCTCCATGGCCCGGTCATGAATATCACGCGGTTTCGGTCCAACCTGCTGTTATTGACATTTTTTCCAGTTAAAGTGGCTGTGGATTTGTAGGATGATAAATTGTCTAACTGGAATATCATTTTTGGAGTGGCAAGCTGAGAGTGGTGCACACAGTTAATAATCAGCGTTGTTCTCCTATGGCGCTGCGTCTGTTGAGGTTCTTGGTTTTTGAAGTGTTTGCAGGCGGGTTTGTGTGGGGTCATTATTACAAGGGCCGATCTGAGACGGCCATGGCTTCCACCCTAGTGGGTATTGCATTTTCTCTTGCTTTAATGGTGGTCACGACCCCACAGTCAATGTCTCTGTGACTAATATGCCATTCTGCACTTTTTTTTTCTACAGAGATATCCTGCAACTGAGAACAAGATGTATGAGACCACAAGGAATTCCCATTGAGAATAAGAGCAGTGTTGTGGGTCTGGCCAGTTAATTATTAGGGGACCAATTTAAAAACCCCTGTAGTATAAACATAAGAGACATTATATTTTCTTTTTGTCTTAATGGTTTTTTATGACATTTTTTTGTGATTTGTTTTATTGTGCAATAAATAACTTTATATAAGTATTTTAGAGTATTTGAGTGCTTAATTCACATGCCAGACCTACTTAATAATTAGCACAAAAATATATATATAATTATGGTCAAAAGGTGACAGGTACAAAAGCTTGACATGGTCAAAAGGTCAACATTGTCATGGGCTACGCAAATCTTTTTTATTTTCTAACTCTAATCTGCACCCTATCCATCCCTCCTAATGCCCTTTTATAATCATCCGTGATACGCGGCGAGGTAAATGGCTGGGGCGACACTGGCTAGTATCAGAGCCAGATTTACACATACATATATGAACCCGAGGGTTCATGTGGGCATTATACAAAGATGCAGCAGTATATATATAGTGTAATTTGGTGTGTTTTGATCAGGGATGAGCGGAAAAGGTAGACAGGGGAGGCAGTGCCTCACCTCTCATACACTTTTTACTCCAGAGTTTTGGCTATAAAAATAATTAGAATAATACAAAGAAGATATTTATAATATTTTCCTTACATTTTTCTAATATTTTTTGTAGTCAAAACTCTAGAGTATGCCTAAGTATGACAGGAAAGGCCCTGCCTTAGAGTTAGGCACTACGGGGAGGATAAGGGTTAAGCAGCAGGGGGGTGGGGAGGGAGGATTAGGATACTTACTGACAGGTGTTGGTATCCTAACCCTGTCAAAATGCTGGCATCAGGATTCTGACCACCAGGATCCCGAACACTGGCATCCTATACCCAACCCCCGGTAAGTGTCTAACCCGAACAACAAAACAAAGCCATGTGTCGATCATTTTTGTGTTGACCTTTTGACCATGTCGACATTTTGTACCTGTCGATCTTCATCCACGTCAGCCTGTTGACCTATTGCCTGTCTACCAGTTGGTGTCTACTTAGACCCTGTCAACCTTTTTATTGTCTATCTGTTGACTGCCATCCCTGTGTGAGACTGCATGATGTTTTAAAGTAGCAGTTTTTTAGTAGGCAAACTCAGGTTGATTTTGATAATTAAAAAGACAGCTACTTTAAAACATCGGGCAGTCTCGCACGGGACTTGCCGATGTCTCAAAGCTGCAGCCTATTACATTTACCCTTATATGTTTAGAAAAAGGAAACACTATTGTATTTTTAAAATAAAACAAAATGACATATTGTATGTTAAGACTCAACTTAAACATAAAAGAGGTTATTCTACTTTATGGGTTTTGGTATAATATCAATTAAAACAGTGCATAAAAAAATTCAGCAATTGTGGCAAAGATTTAATGTCAAAATACATGGTATGGAGTAGCTCGGGGATAACAACCCTCATCAACCAAGAACTAATGGTGCATACACACGGTCAGATTTTTCTTCAGATCTGAACGATAACGATTTAAAAAATCGTTCAATCCGTCATATCTTTCAGATGAACGATTTGAACGATGTGAGTTCCCGATGGTCAGATAACGATATCTGACATCTGATGTGTTTGCAGTCAGACTTGGACGATTCCATTCATTTTAATGCAGTCAAAAATCGTTCAATCGTTCAGATCTTTGGTAAAATCGTTCATCTGACAGATCTGACAAATCTGACTGTGTGTATGCTCCATAAGTCTGCAGGAGCTGACCAGCAGCATCGTCAGATCTGCCACAGCAAGTTAGTAATGCTGGGCATACACTATACCAGTGGTTCCCAAACTCGGTCCTCAGGACCCCACACAGTTCACTTTTTGCAGCTCACCCAGCAGGTGCACAGGTGTATTAATCACTCACTGACACATTTTAAAAGATCTACAGGTGCAGCTAACTATTTCACTAGTAATTATGTGAGGAAACCTGCAAAACATGCACTGTTTGGGGTCCCGAGTTTGAGAACCTGTGCACTATACAATTATCTGTCAGATATCTGTCCAATCTGGCTGGTTGGATGTATGGGAGCAAATGACAATCGAACATTTGTTCACAACCACTGGAAAACAGACAAAAATGGACGCTCAGCCAAATTGGTTAAATAAAACATATTTATCCAACTTGAACAATCGTTTTTGTCTGTTTTCCAGTATTTAAAACCATATAATCGATTGTCATTTGCTCCCATACACTACCAGGTTTTCATTTTAACCAGCCAGTTTGGACAGATAATTGTATAGTGTATGCCCTGCTTAAGGCTTTGTTTATATATTATCCAGGGGCGTAACCAGAGGTATAGGGGCCCCATAGCAAAATTTCCGCGGGGCCCCCATAGGTCTAGCTCGGCACCCCGTTGCCCCACCAGGTTCAGTGACAGGTTGAGCACAGCCAACTTTCAGGCTGCAAAGCTTGAGCAGATGACTCACTTGTGTCAGCAGCTCCTCCAGCTGGTTCCCGGACAGGTCTTCCGCATGCCGAGTAGCTGCCACAAACTGGGGGGGGGGGCTCAGCAGCGCGTTCCGGCAGAGGATGAGGCTCGACAGGTAGAAGAGGAGGCCCTGGCCGGCCGGCACCTCCCGCAGCTCCGCGCAGCCGCTCAACTCCAGGTAGTTGAGGAGGGAGAGGAGGCCGGCCAGTAGTTGTCCCAATCACAGCCGGAGACACTCATCCTGCTTCACCCGCTGGATCTCTGGCCATTCCGCCGTCATCGCCGCACACAGAACACGCCACACGTGGTACAGCGCAACCAACCACAGGCCAAAGGGGCATTTTCTTGCAACATGACCAGCCAATCACAGAACAGGGCAGCCTCTTGCTGCACTCCACTGCACTCAGCCAGCCAGAGAGCAGGGCAGCCTCTGCCAGGAATGTGACCAGCCAATCACAGAGTGGGGAGGACACTTTCCAGCATGTCCAGGCAACAACATTACTGCCGCTGAGGTGAGCTGGGTGCTGGGAGAGGCGGGCCCAAGAGGTGCTGCGTGCCCCATAGCAACCGCACCCCCTGCACCCACGGTAGTTACGCGCCTGATATTATCACTTCTCAGGAACAGTATTTTACTTTCAGTGACCATGAAATAGCTTTGGTTACATCACCGATTTAATGTCAGCTCAGCAACCTCTCCCTTGTAGGCTTATGTCTACTATGATACCAAGCTTCCTTTTAAACTTGTATAACAGCAATACTATTATTCTACAAGTTCCAAAACTCTGCCATTACATCCAGGTTTTAAGAATATCCATGATTGAGTCCATATAGTTCAATCAAATTGAATGAGGTACTAATTACATCACCTGTGCTCAAGCATGGATAGCCTTAAAACCTGGACTGTAATGGTAGACTTTGGAAATCTCTGATTTCAAGTGTGTATTGCCCAAGTTTATTTGTTTATCGCCTTTGCTGTGGAAGAATGCTGTATTCTATAAACAATGGATTACAATAGATATGTAGAACGTATTGCAGTAACAGCAAAATGTGTTGTCTATTATCCTTAGCTTCCTGGACAACAACCGTCATCAACTGTGTCCATCATTCACTTCTGATTTCTAGCCTTTTTTGTGGACTTTTGTGAAAAACTTTCTTTACACTCTCCTTTTCCAATACATATCTGTCCATGAGTTAGTTATCTTCATTGATAGATTATTGGTGATTACATCACCTTTATCTTTTGCTTTCATATTATAAGGACCATCCTAAATATATGCTGCACCAAAGGGCAGAAGACTGCATTTGCTGCCTGTTAAGCTCACTTTAGTGCTGTCACATTGTTCTATGGAACAATGGTTTGTATGTATTTTCATCCATCAATTGCATATTCTTTTGCCCATTATAAACTTGCACCAGGGAACTGTACCCGCTCTTCGCCCCATAGCTCAATTCATTTATTTACAGTTTGCGCAATAAAGAAGAGAGCATTTAAAAAGAAAAAAATTACTTTTTTTTTTCTATACAAAGAAAACTATGGAAATATATCAGGTACAGTATAAAAATGGCAAGTAAATCAGTCACTATTTGTATTAAAACCATATATTTTTGTAACATTACAATATGTATAGAAATTGTAAGAAACAACTTAAATACATAAATATATGAAATTCTACTTAATTTAAGGCTTGTGTGGGCACAGTATTTAAGCATAATATTGATTAAATAAGCAAATTATGTATTTAACTGAAAATAGTTTTCAAAGAAAAAATATAAAGGAGAGTTTGGGAAAAGTATAGAAGACCAGACTGTTGCTTTGCAATAGTCTTCCGTTAGTGCTTGTGACCCGTGAGCCCAACATGTTGCAGAATCGCTGGATGATTGTGCCATCAATACTTTTGGGATTGAGCAATTACCCCTTTATCCATTTTGCAAGGGTACTTTTGCAGGAGCCTGACCTTTCTGTGGACCATCAGGAAGAATGAAGGATGTCTCCCCAATCTGTTCAGTTTCTTAAAGATTATATATATATATATATATATATGGCTCTTACTACAATTGAGAGAGGAACTGCACCTCTTGCACATTTTTGGGTTGAGGATACAAAGCTGGTCTGACAGTCTCCTGAGTCCCATGAATAGTACAAATCTTGGCACCACTCTAAATAGATATTAAAAAAGGCCATTTATTTTAGGTAAGTCATCAGAAAATAACTTAACTCCAAGAAACACTTAAATTTGACACTTTTACTTTGAGTGCCAAGTGCTAGACTTTTCTGTAATACATTGTGCATTTAGCATGGTATCAGTGACAGTATATGATACTGGTACGTAGAATGCTTGCTATAAGTGGGAATGGTGGGCACATCCATGGAATTGTTATTGTACAGATGTGTGCCTTTACACATCTTTTCTGCAGTCATGTCAAAAAGCCCCTCTTGATGCGCAAGATCCCATGAGACTGCTAGCGCCCGGCGAAAATGCAATGTGACTAGGACACACCAGCAGCAGACTGGGCTGATTAATATGATATGCGACATTTGTATATCTGTGTGCGACTAAAGCTGGGTACACACGTAAAGATTTTCTGTCTAACCATCCAACTAGTTGATTTGTTGGAATGAAAACCTGGTAAGGAATGAAAGCAAATGACAATCAACAATTTGCTCCCAATCACCGGAAAATGGACAAAAACTGTTGTTTGAACAAATTATTTAGATCAAACATTTAACAAACTTGTCTGACGTCCATTTTCATCTGTTTTCTGGCATTTAGGAGCAAATTGCTGATCATCAGTTACTCCCATACGTTACCAGATTTTCATTCCAACCAATCAACTAGTTGGAAAGAAAATCTTTACGTGTGTATGCACTTTTAGTCTCTGAATCTCTATACAAAGTTCTGCAATGTAGCAGCAGCAGCTTTTTTTTATTCCAAGTTCTGCTGCTTCATATACAGCAGGGGTTCCCAACCACGGTCCTCAAGGCACACTAACAGTCCAGGTTTTAAGGATAGCCATAGTTGAGGATAGGTGACTTAATTAGTACCTTAGTTATTTTGATTTAACTATCTGTGCTTAAACATGGATATCACTAAAACCAGGACTGTTAGTGTGCCTTGAAGACCGAGGTTGGGAATCGCTGATATACAGACTCAGGTGCACACAGGTATACAAGTGTCACATATCATATTAATCAGCAAGTCTGTTGGTGCGTCCTAGTCACATCGCATTGCGAATTAGATGCATTTTCAGCACATAAAGACACCTGACTCTAGCAGAGTTTCATGGGACTTGGCGGCTCACTCACTCCAGGCATGTCACTCTGCGTGGTGTATTGAGGCTAAATGTATGAGGATACATCTGTATCTCTCACCCCTGCCTTGAAGTTATTGTGGCAGTAATAGAATTGTATCACCTTGTGTAGTGAACTGACACATCAGATCCAACTGAGTGATTCTGAATACTAGGACTAGTTGCTGAAAACATTTCTTGACTCAGCCCCGATGTATCTGGATTGAACCTGACATATAAACAGCTGTTATAGTCAACAGACTGTTTTCTGCCCATATGAGAATGTTCTCTTTCTGCTCTTTGTACCTCCCTGCTTGTTCAAGAAGGACACAATTGTATGGGTGTCTAAAAAATATTTTTAGACAGGGCCGGACTAAGGGGGGGGCGACGGGCGGTCGCTCCGGGGCCCCCACACACATGCCCAGCGACGGGTGGACGAGGGGCACAAGTGGACTGTTGCCTGCACTGCTGCATGATCAGCAGGGCGCAGGCAGATACCTGTACAGGGTAGTCCGGGTAACCGCGGTGCTCAGTAACTTTATTGAACCGGTGGTGGCCGATGCATAAAAGTTTCTTTTTGTTAATTGGTGCAGCATGCGTGATGTCACGCAGCGCTGCACCCGTTGAGAGATCAGGCAGCCGACAAACACATAAGGTAAGTGTGGGGGCTGGACGTTGTGCTGGAGAGACAGAAGGGGTCCTCCTGTCAGAATACTGACAGCGGCATCCCAATGGTTGGTATCCCAACAGGGGTCGGGTAAGTATACTAAACCTCCTCCCTTCTGGTAGCCTAACCCTCCCCATTAGTTCCTGAACATAAGTCCCCCTCCTTTGTGCCTAAACCTAACCCATCCCCCTTAGTGCCTGACCCTAACTCTTTCCCCTAGGGGTGCCTAACCTTAACCTTCCGCCCAAAAAAACCTAATGCCAACCCCGCTAACTGCCCTAACCCTCCCTCCCGCGACTAAGAGGACGGCGCCCCGGACTTAGCTCGTTCGGGCATCCATCGGTCTGTGCTCCGGCGTCGGTATTTCGACGCCTATCTTAAACTCCCTTGTCAAGATATCAGCATCGGCATTTAGACCAGACTACATCCCGCTGGTGCAATAGAAAGACCAAGCAGTAGGCAGATGATTTGGAAATGTTGTTTCAGACACAGAATCTAGGAAACCGTTAGTGGTGGGGAGCACACGGTACAGATACGCATCTCTAAAATCCACAGATGTCATAATTTCTCCTTTATCACTTTCAGGATCGAGATTGCCGGCTTAATTTTGAAATGTTGAATCTTTATAAAGCTATTAAAGTGTTTAAGATTAAAACTGTTCTGTACGCTCTGGACTGCTTCTTTACTACTAAAACTACTTTTGCATAAATACAATGTTTATCTAATGACACAGAACCATCAGCATATACTATTCTCTAGTTGTATTTAACACTGGATGTTAATGCTTTTATATATATTTTTTTAAATAGAGTTCTTTATTTCACAAATGCTTTTTTATTCTCATTGGAGTTGCCATAAATACTATTCTGTAACCAGTTGTTATAACATCCTGCACCTTCTGAGTCTCAGTAGCTGACAGCTATATAGCTGCAAATATTCTGATTCTGCCACCTACAGGAAAACCCGGATGCTATATCTTTTGAGTCACTGCATGTTTCTGGAATGCCTTCACTCATTACCTAATCTAGAGTCACCTTCTTCTGACAATACCCTGAAGACCCTACAATCTGCAAGTAGTACACATTACAGCACTTAACAGGTATTGAGAAGGGTGTGATAAGTTTTCAAAGAAAATAATTTTTTTTTTTTTTTATATATATATTTGCCATTTGGACAATACTACCCAAATATTGACACGTTTTGAGACTACTACTTGGTTTCTATACCAGCATCTAGAATGAGCTTCTTCTGATTCTGCACTAAGTTTTACAAATGTGTCCTCATACATCTAACCTCAATGCACCACTCAGCGTGGCCTGCCTGGCATGGGCTACCAGGTCCTGTGCTACTCTGCCAGCTTTGTACTTCTTTTTCTGTCGAAAATGCATTTAAGCTGTAATGTGATGCACCTAGGAAACACCAGCAGACTGTGCTGAATAATTTGATATGCGATACATATACTGGTGGCCAAAATTGCGGACACATTTTGAAATTAGAATGTTTTTCAATTTTGAATGCTTATAAAAACTGTTACATGAATCATTGCACTGCGTGAAGTGTATCAAATGAAAGGAAATTTAATGTTGAATACAACACAATAAACAGAGGTCAAATATTTGCATTACAAGGGAAGTTATGCTACTTTCAGTCAGACAAAGAAGCACAAATGCGTGAGATTCAAGAAGCGGATTGTAGTAACAGCTACCACCAGCCAATCGGAATCGTCGTTCTGAGGACCAATCAGCTGTCGTTTATGAGTAGGTGCAAGGTCATGTTCAAAAGGTGGGAAAGGTCAGTTTGGCTGTTTCATTTAGCAGAATAACGTTGGTTACTTAAGTGCAATTACGGTTGGTTGGATGTTTGTGTGTATTGTTTAGTGCTATTGACGGTGTAAGATATAAATGCAACAATGTTGTCCAGGCAAAGTGGTGACTGGTCACCCAGGAAGAGATCCAGGATTGTGGCGTTACGTGAAAATGGTCTTTTGTATGCAGCAATTGCGAGAGAAGTTGGTGGGAATGTGACATCAAGAGTACGAAAGTTTTGTTTACGCTATATGGAAACACAATCTATACAGAACTAAGAAGGAAAAAGCTGGAAAAAGTGCACAACAGCTGTTGATGATAGGAGAATAAAACGAATTTGCATCAGGGACAGATGGATGTCATCTGCGGCCATTAGCAGTAAACTGAGTGCAACTGGTGTTTTTGTCAGTGCAAGAACGGTACGGAGAAGACTAACAGAGGTTGGCCTAAAAGGTAGGATTCCCCGAAAAAAGCCATTGCTGAATAAAGAGCAGCGTCTGAAACAAATACAGTGGGCTAAAGAACACATTGCATGGACAGAAGGTCAGTGGAAACAAGTGATATGGAGTGACGAAACTAAGATATCGATATTTGGTAGTGATGGGAGAAATATGCGAGACGTCGCATCGGGGAAGAGGTACATCCAGATTGCATTCAAGCGACAACAAAGAATTCTACAAATGTTAAGATCTGGGCATGTATGACCGCAGATGATGTAGGCCGCCTTTATGTCATAGATGGCACACTGAACAGCAGAAAATACATCGACACTATCCTACAACCAAAATGTCTACCTTCTATCAGGGATCTTTTCCAGTCAATGCCCTATTTTTTTTTTCCAGCAGGATTAAACTCCCTGCCACACTGCACGGATATGCAAACAGTGGTTCACGGAGAATAACATACAGGTGCTGGGATGGCCAGGAAACAGCCCAGACTTGAACCCCATAGAACATTTGTGGTTCCGTTTGAAAAAACTGGTACATCTGAGGCGTCCATCCAATAAAAGACAATTAATTGAGGCTATGATTGGCTCATGGCACCACATAATAAAGGAAGAGCTCCAAACATTGGTTGACTCAATGCCACGTCGCTGTGCTGCTGTCTTGAAAAATAAAGGATACCCAACAAAATACTGATAGGACAGTAACATCATAAGTACACAGGGATTTTTTCACTGCATAACTTCCCTTGGAATGCAAATACTTGACCTCTGTTTATTGTGTTGAATTCAGCATTAAATTTCCTTTCATTTGATATATGAAACATTGCACTGCATAAAGTGTAACAGTTTTTATAAGCATTCTAAGTTGAAAAATATTCAAAAACTGTCCGCAATTTTGGCCACCACTGTATATCTGTGTGCAGTTGAGTCTGTATATGAAGCACAACGGAACTTGGAATGAAAAAAAGCTGTGGGTGCTACATTGTAGCATATTTTGTAGAGAGATTCAGAGACTTAAGGGGGAATTCAAGTAGGTGCGAGTTTGGAAAACAAATTAACTAATGTGAGGAGAACCTCACAACAGGCGCTCAGATGTGCACAGGTTCCACAGCAGCTGTAATAAGTGAGTGTAGTCGCACTCAATAGAAGAAATACAGATAGATGAAGAGTACAGCGCTAATGGGGAGTTGTTCTATTAATAAATATAATTAACCAAATGACGTGTAAGAGAAAATTTCATTTAATAATTATGAATAATATATATTGGAAAAATAAAATGCAAATATAAATATAAAACTTCATACATATAAAAACATACAGGTCAATCTGTGATTTAGGCTACCCCTGTATAAGATACTGTTAGTGGATATGGATGTCAGTAGAGTGGAACTCTAGGTCTCCTTTAAGTAAAAAATGGCAAAGTACTTTGAATTCCCAATATGGATTAGTCTCCACCAACTCACGATATATAGGGATCCAGATATTTCCAAGACATCATCGTGTCAATATAGTGTCCCTTGGAGTGGTGAAACAGAAGAATATCCAAAGAAATTTCTTTAGGAACAGCTATAAGAGTTCATCCGTCGCTTGGTGATTGCCCAAACAAGAAACTTGTATGGTCCGGAGTCTATTCCAGAGTGAGAACTGACAGCAAGGAAATGGAATCCAAAATGTATCTTCTTAGAAGATCTCTGACGCGTTTCGCTGGGTAACCCCCAGCTTTATCAAAGGTGCCTTCAAAGTACTTTGCCATTTTTTACTTAAAGGAGTCCTAGAGTTCCAAGCTACTGAAAAGGTGCGAGTTTGGTCCCGCAAATTACATTTGCAATACAATTCCAAATTCCCCTGCTTATGTTTGCACAGCCCTGAGCAGGTGAAAATGTAGGGAAAATCTGTATGTTAAAGGTAAAAATGTTGGGACTTGCTTCAGAACCCCTCGGATACACCCCCCTCCTAATGACCAATTCGGGATTTGGAATTTTTTCAATTAGCTTAATTGGGTCAATAATTACATGTCATTTTTGGGGTGAAAAAACTAAATGGCCATAAATGACCCCAAAATAAGCTTTTTAGTTAAATAATGCATCCCAAATTTAATGAAAGTTTTTATTTCAAAGAAAAAAATAATAACTAAGGTATGTTATACCATAACTATGTAGTTGGAGTGATCTATTGCACCAAACAACTTACAAGCTCCCAGCATGCATAGGTCCTCCTCGCTATATACCCTGCCCCCAGCAACAGGCATTCAGTTTGTAAACAAGCCTAATTGAGAAGAAAGTACAATGTACCCAAGAAACACTCAAAATACGAAGAGGGAATCAGTGATACAAAAAGAAAGAGACAGATCCCAACTGAGGCCAGGTGAGTCAAGGTGGGTGCCCTGTGGACCCTATGGACCTCAAAGAAAAAAAACAAGAGAGTCAACAAGAGTCATGGTATAACATACCTTTCATTTTCTTGTTCAGAGTCCATAGGGGTCACAGGATCTACCTTGGGGACGTTCTAAAGCAGTTCCCTTAAGGATGGGGATCCTCCTGAGCAGAGAGACGAATACGTCGCCCAAAGGAAGCATCCTGCGAGGCAAAAGTATCAAATGCATAGAATTTGATAAAGGTATGGACGGAAGACCAAGTGGCTGCCATGCACAGCTGTTCAGCCGAGGCGCCATGTCTCACCACCCACGATGGTCCCACAGACCGAGTAGAATGTACTGGCACCTTGTTTGGGACAGGGCAATCAGCCTGTGTATAGACCTGAGTAATAGTCATACGCAGCCAGCGAGCCAAAGTCTGTTTGTTATATGGTTTTCACAAACGAGGCTGGCCAGCTAATGCAAAGAGCACATCTGATTTCCTGATGGAGTTGGTACGATCCACGTGGATACAGTGAAGCTTCACCCCTAGAAAGGTCTGAAGACTGAAAGGCAGGTACTACAATCTCCTTGTTTATACCTTTGGAAGGTAACCTGCTCTATAGTACGGAGGGCAGCTCTATTTTGATGAAAAATCAAATAGGGAGAGCAACATGATAGTGCCACCAAATAAGAAACTGTTCGAGCTGGAACCAAACTGACAATGCAGAAACCAGAACTCTCAAGGTAGCCAGGCAAAGACCTAAGTCTAACCCAGCCTGAAGAAAAGCAAGCACTCGCGAGACCTTATAGACCTTTGGTTTTCCCACAGAAATTATGACCCTAAGAAAAAATTAATGCCAAATCCTGTGATAGATGGGGGCAGAAGCATCATTTGGATCACAGAAGTAGAGAAACCTTTCGCCTTTAATACGGAAGACTCAAGAGCCATGCTGTCAAAGCCAGCCAAGGTAAATCCGTGTATAGGCAGGGTCCCTGCACTAACAAATCTGGTCCTAAAGGCAGTGGAAGAGGACCATCTATGGATAGACACGTCAGATCTGCGAACCAATGTCTCCTGGGCCAGGAGTAGTAGCCTGTTGCCTTCCTGCTTGAACTTTCTGACCACCCTTGGGAGGAGGGAGATTGGAGGAAACGGGTATGCCAACCTGAAGTCCCACCTCACCGCCAGAGAATCAACGAAGGCGGCCCCAGGGGGTTCCCTTGTTCTGGACCCGTTACTGGGTCCTTGTGGTTGCTATGTGATGCCATGAGGTCTATGTCCGCTATTCCCACCTGTCCACCAGGATTTGAAAGCCGTCCGGATGAAGAGCCCAGGCTCTGGTGTGTATGTCCTGACAACTTAGAAAGTCTGCTTCCCAGTTAAGGACTCCTGGGATGAATATTGCAGAGATTGCTGGAAGATGTCATCCTGCCTACACAGAATGTTCGCCAGTTCCCTCATGGCTGATGGACTTTGTGTGCTTCCTTGATGGTTGCTATGGGCCACTGTCATCTCGTTGTCAGACTGAATCTGGACAGGCCTGTCGTGAAGGAGGTCCTGTGCCAGAATGAGCGCTCTGTGCACTGACCGAAGCTCCAAAACATTTATCTGTAGGTGACTTTCCTGAGCCGTACACCTTCCCCATCCTCGCAGACTTGCATCTGTGGTGAGTACCCCCCAATCTGGGACCCATAATGGGCGACCCTTGTTTAGATGAGTCGCCTGCAGCCACCAGGCAAGGGAAAGCCGAACCTATGGCGAAATTTGGATCATCCGAGAGTTTATCCGATGATACTGACCATCTCACTGAGACGGAATCCATTGCTGCAGGGACCTGGAGTGGAACTGGGCATAAAGCCACCATGTCGAATATGGATACCACGGAGCTCAGCACCTGCATTGCCAAGTGAACTGACACTTCTTGGTTGCAACGTAGACTGTGCACCTGGGATCGTAGCACCACAATCTTGTCCTCTTGTAGAAGAATCCTCTGACCCACAGTGTCCAGCAGTGCCCCTAAGTGCACCATTTGCAGAGTTAGAGAAAGAGAAGACTTTTTCCAATTGATTATCCAGCCACGCTCTTGTAGGCAGACAATGGTCATCTGAAGAGGACATTGTAATATCGCCTGAGATTGTACTAATATCAGGTCATCCAAACATGGCAGTATCTGAGATGAGCAGTCATGACTGCCATTATCTTGGTAAATACCAGAGTTGCTGTGGCCAGCCCAAAGGGTAGAGCCTGAAATTGGTAATGTTGCTGATCTACCACCAATCTCAGAAATCTTTGGTGAGATCGTGCAATAGGAACATGCAGATATGTATCCTGTATGTCCAGGGAGACCATGAAATCTCCAGGCTCCACTGCCAGCATAATTGACCGTTGGGTTTCCATGCAGAATTTGGGCACATGGATGAATCTGTTCTCAACAGACTTCAGATTCAAGACAGGGCTATGTGAATCATTTGGTTTCTGAATCACAAACAAAATTTGAATAACTCTTTCCCTGTTGCGTCACAGGAATGGCGATCATGACTCCTGACCTCAGGAGGGCCCCAATAGCCTCCCGGAAGGACAAAGACCTGACCGGGTCTAAAGGAAGGGTCGTACAAACAAACCTCTGAGAATGATGCCTCAGGAACGTGATGGCGTAACCATGAGACCACCTCTTGAACCCAGGCATCCATAGTCGTCTGATGCCAAGCATGAGAAAACTGTAGAAGTTGGCCTCCAAACCAGAGACCCCCCCCAGGGGGAGGCCCATCCCATCAGGCAGTGGACTTATTGTCTGGCTTGGAAGCAGGACATCTGGTTGACCAGGATTTCCTGGTCTGTGGTTTCCTGTGGGAATTATCTTGCCTAGAGGAAGACTGTCCCTTTGCCCTAATCTGTGGGTGAAAGGACTGAGCAGATGACTGCCTATACTAAGGGGTAGTCATAGACGGCAACCCCGCAGACTTAGATGTCGCCAGAGAAGACGCTGTCATCCAGCTGTGGTCCAAACAGTACCTTCCAATCAAAAGGCAAAGACTTCAGGGCCTTCTTGGACCCGGTATCCGCCTTCCAGGCTTTTAGCCAAAGGGTTCTTTGAGCTGCAACCAAAGTTGCCGATACCCTAGAAGCCAAGATACTGTACCTGCATCAATGACCACTTCCCCCATATACATAGATGCTTCTTGCATCTGGCCGAGATAAGACAGCTGTTCTCTGGTAGCATTTGGCATGCTATCCCAATTGTTACATTCATCAAGTGCAAATGGGTATTGAAAGGTTAAATTCCTTGTAGCATGGAAATGCTTATTTGGAGTACACCATGCTTCAGACATGAGATTCGTCAGTTGCTCAGACTGAGGAAAATAATCTCTATCCACCTTCTGACGCCTAAAGACCAGAGTCTTAGATTTCAGCAGAACCTTCTCTTACTCTAATCCAAGGACAGATCTAACTGCTCTCACCAGAGAGGGGACATCCACAGAGTATTTGTGGTCTTCTTCAACTAAGACGCCGAACTCTGGAGTATCAAAAGTGTGATGAGGAGGTTGAGTCAGAATCTTGATGCAACGTCTGAAGAGAACCTCTCTTGTGCCCCTGCTTTACTGCCTGCCACTGGTCTATTCGCCTGCACCTGCTGAGGCTATAGACTGCAGTATACTCCGACTAGAGTGAGCAGAAGAATCAAACCAACAGGGATCCATGGGGGACATATACACAGAAGGATGCAAATGCTGTGGGTACCTCATAGCAGGAGGCAGTATCATGGCAGAACCACGCGACTCCGCGGAACTGTCCACCAAATGCAACAAAATCTGAGACTAAGAGGCCACCCAGGGTGGTTCTTGTGCTGGTGCACAAGATAAAAAAGGTGGCTTTTCACAACAGACACCACACAACCCATCTTGCACAAAATCCTGCTCAGACAATCATCTTACCTGCCATCTCCGCGAATCCGATCGCAGTCCGGACCCCATCAATGCTGCTAGCTGAGCCACGCCGAAATCCCCAGGGCATACAATGGTACTGATGTTTCGGCATAGTGTAAATTGGCATTCCTAATTGAATTGTGTGAATCTCGGGTGCGCGCATGAAGGCGAAGTCTGCCAGTTTTTAACCATTTGCAAACTCTGACCTAATTGAATTCACCCCTTAATTGCACACAGATCTACAAGTATTGCATATAAAAATTAATCAGCAGAGTCTGCTAGTGCATCCTAGTCAGATTCTAACCTAGATGCATTTTTGGCAAAAAAAAAAACGCCCTGCGCTTGCAGAGTATCATGGGACCTAGCGCACCAAGAGGGTTTTTTAGCGTGACTGCAGCAAAGACGTGTAAGGACACATCTATATGTGTGACATCAACCCTATATGTATATTTCAGTCCTCTAATATATACAAGTATGGCACTCAGTATATCACCCCCTTCTGACTATACTTTCCTCCCCTTTCCTTCTACTTTATCTCATGTTATTTACTATAATATTCCTTTATTGCAGTGTTTATGTTTTGTCATTTTCTATTGATGGTATTTGTAGTATCTAAATTGCCAGCGTTAGATTCTGTAATATCAGTTGGTCTGTTATTGTTATGTGTGTTGTAATATCGGACCATTTGTTATTTAGCTGGTTCTCACTGCCAATGATTACTGCTTTGTATCATCCTTTTTTGACTTGTCATATCCTTTGCCAATGTTTATGCTTTTAAGTAAATAAGCAGATGTTTTAAAAAAAAAAAAAAAATCTTCCTTGATATCACTCTGTTCACGCTGTGAGTCTTCCTTATCAGATATCAGAATACAGAATACAGAGAGGCCTTGGGAGAGCTGAAGTGTTCCTATTCATAATCCAAACCAAAACATTAAACTGGGCAAGATTTACTAAATGGCAGGTTTTCTGAGCGTTACAATAGCGACAAGATCCACCACAAATTGGCTGCGGGTTCTAAGCCCAAAATACAACATTTACTAAAGGACAATTTGACCCAAAAATATGTTGCAGTTTTCAAGCACCGCACAGATCTCTAGTATTTGTGCAGGCGTCTATATTCCCTCCAAGAAGATCTATAATTAGCAAAAAACACATTGTGTGAAGGTATGTCCAATTTGTTATTTTGATTTTCAAGACTTGAAACACAGCATGAACCTTCAAATGGCATGGGTTGCTTTATAAGGCTCATTTTGTAAAAGCCAAGTTTGGGTTTAAGGACTATAATGATATGCAAAACACACACAATGTAATTGAAAACAATTGTGACCTATATTGTTATCAAATGTTTACAAATCTAACGTACAAATACGTCAATTCTGTCTCCTACCATTACTATGCAGTTTTATTGTCTGTACAAAAGTCTCATAAGGACAGCTCTGTTCTCCTTTGTTGTGTTTTGTTTTTGCTTCTTTATCTATGAGAGTATTAATAAAAACCACGATTCAAAAAAAAAAAAAAAGAAAAAAAATGTGTATAAGATGTGTTTTATTAACTTACTTGAAACAATGGGCTAGGCCAGTTGTCCCTTTTCCTAAAGGGATAAGCAACTTAAATTCACTTTGGAGACAGCGATGTGAGTTATACATGACAATACAAAATTAATATGTATATATTTTCTGTATGATTAATGTCAATAATTAAACATCTTCTACATTTAAAATAACAACTGCATTCGAAAGTGAACGTTAATCTTGACCCTGAATTTATAGCTATAGATTTTTTGCAGAGTTCTTCCACAGGAAGAGGCAAATACAGAGACGCTGTAAATGTGCAGAAACATTAGCAATTCATTCTAATTTAGAGGTCAAATTCTGCAAAATCAGTTTAATTTCTATATTTTCCAGCTTAAGCATAAAGTAACATTTCCATCAGTTCTGAAATGAGATGCATCAGCCAGCAATGTAGTCAACTATACAAATAACCCTGCATATGCATAGAAGGCTGTTGCCATTTTCTTTTTATCTTTAATAGAAAGTTATAAAGGAGTTCTACCATGGCTTCTCCAAACTCTGATCCCTGCTTTAGAAAAGGATCGGTATGGGAGGCACTGAAAAGCTCTTTCCCTTTTTACAGCTCGGGTGCCGAGCGGGTTTACAAAAGGGATGATAGAACACTCCTTTTAAGTATCAGTTACCATACACTTGGCATTGGCTGTAAGTCACGGCATAGCGCTCAGGCTTGTTAGTTAGTATTGCTTCCAGCATACTAACAAAAGGGATAAAGCAAATCAGTGGAGTTACAATAACCAATCTGTTGAAAATATCAGACCGCAAACAGTAAGAAAACCAAACGCAAGCGGTTCACATGGAGGAAAACAAATAAATAACAGTAGTGAGGTGTAAAGGCCAAATACATTAAAATAAAAAAGAACAAAAGTCAGAATGTGGTATAAAAGCCATTTGGGAGTTTACAACCAATAATAAATTGAAGGTAGAGCCAAGTAGCAATCTGGAATAGATCTTTAGCTTTGAGTTCTCTGTGTTGACCCAGAGACTGCATCTCCACAAATAAGGGTGACAGTTCCATCAAATAAATCCTCCATGCTGACGGCCACTAGTTCTGTAGTAGTAGCCACTAGTTCTGTAGCAGTAGCTTGGCTGCTTTGAGAATCCGGTAAGGTCACAATCATATGAGATCCAGCCAGCTGTGATTCATCTAAGGTAATCACTTGTTCTGTAGCTGTTACTTGATCCTGAGTGTGAATGACCTGCCGAGAACCAAAGGTAGAGCAGAGTTACACTTCAGTTATCCTGTTGTACAAATGTTAACCTGTGTTCCAGATGATGTGCACTTGTAATATAACTTTCAGAAACCAGTGACAATACAAACACTGCAAAACACTGAATTGAAGCGTATTCCTAATGAGTTATATAACAAAAACAATGTATTTTGAACAGGATGTAGTTATGAAACCGGCAGCCGCGATACCGCCAGCCTCAATACCGATAGGGGAATCCCGACAATGGACTTAAGATAGGCGTGGAAATATCTACGCATATCTTACTCCCGACACTGGAACGCCAGCCTGAACGAGGTAAGTCCGGGGAGGGTTAGGGTGTTAAGTATACTTACCCGACTGTCAGGATGCAGCTGTCGGTATTCTGACAAGAGGCATCCTGACAGCCGGCATTACATACAAATTCCTTTTGAACTTACCGTTAAATCCCTTTCTACAAAACTGTGGGGGGACAGAGGCAGTTGGTTATATTTCACCCTAGAAGGTAGGGGCACTAGACCAATAATGATGACTCCTCATGCAAGGACGGAAATCTTGCATACCTCGATGGGGTGATGTATACCTTCCTCTTCCATTATTGAGCAAAAAAACCCAAAAACTACTACGTAGGGATCAGTGGCGAGTGTGTGTGTGTGTGTCAATCGCCCCCATAACACACACATTCAACTTTGGGTCATCACAGGAGCCTAGGTTTCAGCAGACTGTGCCCGGTGAAGGCGGAGCCAGCTGAGGGCTTGGCCCCGAGGAGCAAAGGAAGGTTATGGCCGGCTGAAGGAGAAGGGTGTGTTATGGAGTGATCCAAGGCCGGATTAACGGGGTGGGCGACAGGGGCGATCGTCCCTGGGCCCCCACACCCATCGGGGTTAAAGTGGACCGGAGGAGGCGGAACCAGTTCCGCCTCCTCCGGCCAACCTAACCCCGGCGCCGCAGGGAGGCTCCTTTTACCAGGCGCCCACTGTAAACAGCAGGCGCCCGGCTCCCTCCCCGCGGCGGCAGCCGGAGTCGGAGGCTTGAGCTCACATGAGCTCCAGCTTCCGGCTCACGCAGAGCACTATGGCAGAGTCGTCATGACGTCTCTGCCATAGTGTGGAGGAGCAGCCGAGCGGACTGCAGCCGACGCAGGGCTAAGGTTCAGGTAAGTATGAACTTTATTTTTTTTTTTTTTTTAGTGCAAGCGGCCTACTGGGGGCATTACTGGCGGGGGGCATTACTCGGGGGTAGCATGATACCTGGGGCATTACTCGGGGAGGGGGGAGGCATTACTACTGGGGGCATTATTCAGGGGGGAGCATTACTACTGGGGCATTACTCGGGGAGGGGGGAGGCATTACTACTGGGGGCATTACTGGGGGGGGGAATTACTACTGGGAACATTACTCGGGGGGGGAAGCATTACTGCTGGGGGCATCTCTATTGCGGGCTCTACTAGAGAGGGAGCATTAGTATTGGGGCACTAATAGAGGGGCATTACTACTGGGGCATTTCTACAGAGGGCTCTACTAAAGGGGGAATGACTACTGGGGGCATTACTATTGGGGGCACAACTACATGGGTATTTCTACTGGGGGATTTCTACAGGGGGCATTATTACTAGGGCATTACTATTGGGCACACGCCCAATTACTACTGGGGGGCATTACTATTTGGGGCACAACTACAGGGGTAGTACTAGTGGGGGCATTTATACAGAGGGCATTACTACAGGGGGCACTACTAATGGGAGTATTGCATAGGGGGCACTGCATAAGGGACACTACTACTGGGTGCACTGCATACGGGGAACTACCACTGTGGGCACTGACACTACTGGGGGCTCTGCATAAGGTCCCCATTGCGCATACCCCCAGTTTGTCACATTTAATAGGGGCCCCCACATGTTTGTTGCCCAGGGGCCCCCACAGACCTTAATCCAGCCCTGGAGTGATCACCCCCTCCTTGAATCCGCTATTGGTAGGGATGACCAGGTGGTCACTATGCAGACTAGGCACACTGAAGTCCCGAACCACATCACCTAAGAGACCAATCGTCTTGGTCTGGTGGAGTGTGACATAAGTCTTAAGAACTCTTAACACCAATCACTGCGTAAAGACACTCAATGATCCTCAAAATATTGCAGGAGATTAAATGGGCCTATAGGAATGAAAAGAATTTGCAATCGAGCTGATGATGATAGCAGTTCTTTCTCAGATTACCCCAAAATATCCACAAGATCCTGAAGGATCCTGGGATAAAGATACTGGAGTCTAAGCATTGGCAACTTAAAGTCTGTCTTAAGGTTTTCTACTCTTGGTACATACTGTACACTGCCAAGATAAACAGTTCAAATTGCATATCCTATTGGAAGATTCAAGCTGCTTTCATCATGGTAAGCTTCTGCAGTGGCATTGCCTGATTAGTAAGTGTGATGGGCAGGTTAGTAATGCCGAGGTTCAAGTTGCAGATTTATAGGGAGTTACTCCCGAGTACAACTTTGGACATATCTGAAGCCTAGGATCTGTAGTGACCTAATGACAAAAGAGGGACTTTGGGGTCTATTTATCAAGCAGTGAAAAGTGTGAAGTGGTGAACCAGTGGAGAAGTTGCCCATAGCAATCAATCAACTTTGAAGTAGCATTTATCAAGTACAGTTTATAAAATAATAGGTAGAAGCTGATTGGTTGCTATGGGCAACTTCTCCACTCGTCCACACTTTTCACTGCTTGATAAATAGACCCCTTTGACTGAGTCAATCTTGTTTTGAGAAGACTGTACAATCTACCACCTAAAGGTGGCAACAAACATGGCTCGAAACGTGTAATGAGCACAGCCGTTTGCTCTGCAGGAGATGCACATAAAACTGCACTTATGGAAAGTGGAAACATTAATCATTATTACTTTCATGTACAACCAAGATGACTGATGGAAACATATAAGTCTTGGTTGGGCCTGTTTATAATCGAGTTATAGCTTTTCATGGTCTAGATGGCCCACTCAAGATTGGGTCACTTACTGGATACTGTCAAGACACACGCCGACACCTAATTGCCAATATGAAGACCAGGACTTTAGTGAAGGCCTGTGCAACTAAAATTTGGCAATTGTACCCATTGAAATGCCAAATGGATGAATGCTCTGATAGTCTACCATTTGGGGATGTGTAAGTAGTATGCATCCTTGATATCCAAGGAGGTCAGGAATTCCCTTGCTATAACCCCTGAGCAGAGCAAATTCCACTTGAATTGCTCCCATGAAATTGTTGAAGGCTTTTAGATCCAAAATGGGGCATAAGCTATGAAGAACTGAGTAGGCAAGTCCAGAAAGTCTTCGTAATCTGGACAAGGACTGTTTGTTACCAGAAGAAGAGAGTAACTCTGGAGCAAAAAAAAACCCAATATGCTTAGGACTATCGTGTGGAAGGAAGCTGCTCCTCTTCACCCATAACATTAAGTCCTAAGATTGCTTTCACTGAAAAAGTAACGCAGAAATATACCTCTTGGATGTATATGCACTGTCCAACATTTTATTCACTGTACCCTAACACAGCACTTTCACATTAATTGCTGCAAATCTGGTAGAGTTGACATCTGTATCTTTTGTGTAGGAGCAAACGTCCTAGATTTAGGAAGGCTACAGTTTCATCTCAACTAAAAATATACCATCCTGTACTTTAAGGTCACCCTAGCAACCCAAGTGGTAATCGAAAGCAGACTTTGTAGCGACACTGGCCTCATTTGGTTGTCCTTAAAAACTCCATACGGGACACAAATCATGGTCTTAGATAGTGGAGAGTGTGGGGGACCACACCTGGGGAGGAGTCCCATAACTGTAAGACACCCTAGAAGAAGAGATACAGGGCCCCAAATGTTGAAGTGTTAAAAAGGTTAATTGTAGTTTTTGAATCAACAAATGAAAAATTGTGCCCTTAGTACTCCCCTTCTGGCTTAAGACACTGCAGCAACCACAAACATGGGGATTGGAAAGGCTGCATGGAGCAACAGTGTTAACATTTCCTCCTCACTGTACGGAAACTAAAGGTCTACAAGATGGCTGTGGCAAAATACAGAGCTTGGAGTACATAAATCCTATGTGGGCGACTATATGGTACTGTCAGTGTGTACCCAACATAAGTTCCTCACTGGATGTTCAAAATTGCCCTGAGCTGAAGTACTTTGATGGGAAGGCAGGGTTCAATCGTGGACCAAGCACTCTGTAAAACAAGAAGCAGAGTTGCCGTCCTCCATGCCTGAAGACTTACATCTTTTGTGACCACCATCAGGTTAAATTACATGAGTTTGATCAAGTTATCCCTCCTTAAACACAATCTCAATAAAAAAAATGCCACTTTGTCGGAGACAATCTGATTGTCTATGCATCCAACCAGTGATAGGATTGGCTCCAATACGTTAGGATGTTGATCTGAAATCTCCTCAAATTAAGTCTGTTCAATACTGAACAGTCTCAACGGAAGAAAAAAAACAACACTTTCCTAAAAGTTTCATACACCGCATCACTAACTCCTGAAAGATCAAATGTTTTATTCTGGTAAAAAACTTTTCTATCGAAACTTATACCCGGAATATTATTTCTGGGGGGTAACATATGATTTGTGGAAATTTAACCCAACCATGTCAACTTGAATGCTTACATTCAAGACTTTAGGTTTAAGAATGATCTTATCACCCGGCAGGGTTTTCCTGTCCCCTCTGATTTTTGCCCTTGTGATAGAACCGCTTGCCTATCAGTTCCCTCCTGGATATATGGGGGGTGCAGGTGGTGCGCACTCACTCCAAGATTTCCCTCTTTGCAGATGATATCCTTTCTCCGTAACTCAGCCATTGATTTCTTTTCCCAACCTTTTCACTTTCTTGCGGTCCTACAGTTTTGTCTCTAATTATAAGATGAACTACTCAAAATCAGAAGCCATGCTGCTTCATGTGCCCCCTCAGGTTACTGAGATGCTAAAGGTCGATTTCAAAATTTAAATGGCAACCCAAACGGATTCGATAATTGGGGACCTCTTTCGCTTCTTACTATGACCTCCTTAATCGCGAGAACTTTCCAGCTATTTTTTCCAAAATGGAGGCTGATATGGTTTCTTGGAATCACCTCATCATTTCCTGGCTGGGCAGGATCATATCGGTTAAACTGAACATTATACCCAAGCGGCTCTACCTGTTTCAAACACTTTCTGATGCTGTACCTGCCTTCGTGATATCCAAAAGGCTCTGGTCCGTTTTATTTGGAACCACAGACCCTCCCCACCCCCCCGAATCTCGGCCACTGTTCTGAGTAAATGCTGGTGGTAGGGGTCTCCAAGACATTAAGCTATCACCTGGCTTCCCACTTCACGCAAATTGTTGCCTCTTTCGCCCCCAGGGTCCACTTCCAGGCTAGATCTAGAAGCTACCTACTTTGCCCTTCCTGACCTAATCCCCATATGGGGCTTACGCCCCGAAAAGCGCCCTGTCATCTCTAAACAGCTTCCTACCCTTAAAGTTAATATCTCTTTGTGCTCAGCACTCACTTAAATTGAAGCTTACCTCCCCAATTTTACTCCTGACTCCTATTTGGTTCAATCCCGTGTTTCTCCCTGGGTCCTCCACTAACAGAGTGTATTCGTGGTCTAAAACAGGCCTTAAGTTCCCTGTAGATTTTTCCAGACAGGGCCAATGGTTGTCCTTGTCAGAACGTCAACAAGAATGCCCATTTCAAGTACTAAGCCCGCTTCAAATTTTTTCAGTTCACTAATTTTTTGCGCTCCCTACCCTCAGCATCGGTATTTCGGGATCCGACGCCTTTTGAATACCGCTGTAAATATTGTCCCCTAACTAAAGGGCTGATCTCCCAACTTTCCTTGATATAACCCTTCCCTCCCTGAGATTTCATGAAGCTGAATGGGAGAAAAATCTTGGACCCCATCCGGATGAGGAAACATGGGAGGAAGTATGACTAGGGATTGCTAAATGCTACATCTCTACTAAAATTAGAGACACCTCATAACATTTTAAATCGATGGTGCTATACCCCTGTGAGACTCCACAAAATGTTCCCCTCCTCGTTACCCGACTGTTGGCAGGGCTGCGGCCAAAGGGGTATACATCTGGTGGACATGTCAAAATATTATATGCTTCTGGGACTCTGTTCACAGTCTTTTGAACTCCCTTTTGGAATCCCCGGTCGCAAAGGACCACGGGTATTTTTGTTATGCTAAGCCCAAATCTTGATAAATTTTCTAAGAAATTACTTATGCATATCCTGTCTGCGACCAAATCCCTGGAAGCCATCAACTGGAAAACTATTCCTACACAGTCTCTTTCTGCGCTTAAATGCCAGATCTGGCATGCGGCTGCCATGGAGGAGATAAGTTATCTTCATGATAGAGGCCATATTTTTGCCCTAGTATGGGCTCCCTGGCTCTCCGCTGAATACAGACCTCCATCTTCCTCTACCCAGAGCACTGAATGCCTGCGGAGACCCATGGGTGGTATGTGCTGCCTCCCTCACCTCAAACTACTCCTTTCAATGCTATCAACTTCCCTGCAGATGTTTTCTAAGTTTTTATTTGTATTAATAATTTGGTCACCTATATTAATTTATTACCAGTTATTTATATAGCTAACACATATTCCGCAGTGCTTTATAGAGAATATTTGGCTATTCACAACAGTCCCTGCCCCAGTGGAGCTCACAATCTATATTCCCTAATACATGCTAACACACATACACACTAGGGTTAATATTTTTTTTTTTTGTGTTGGGAGCCAATTAAGCTACCAGTATATTTTTGGAGTGTGGGAGGAAACCAGAGTACCCGGAGGAAACCCACGCAAGCACAGGGAGAATATACAAACTCCACACAGTTAGGGCCATGGTGGGAATCGAACCCATGACATCAGTGCTGTGAGGCAGTAATACTAACCATTACACCGCCTGTACTGCCCATATATTTGTCCGATGTTACTATTTATGTTATTTTTGTTCTTTTTTTTGGACTCGATCGCACTGTAATATCTGATATCATTCCTTAGTTAACTATTTTTCTTCGAGGTACATAGGGTCCACAGGAACTACCTTGGGGGTATGTAGTTGGAGTAATCCATTACACCAAACAGCTACAGTTTTCAACTCCCAACATGCATACGGCCTCCCTACATACCCCGCCCCCAGCCACAGGCATTCAGTTTGTAAACAAGCCTAATGGCAAGAGATGGAAAGTGGAGAAGGAAGTACAATGTACACAAGAAACAAAAAACAAAGAGGGAATCAGTGACTCAAAAAGAAAATAACCGATCCCAACTGAGGCCAAGCGCGTCAGGGTGGGTGCCCCATGGACCTCGAAGAAAGCGTTAACTAAGGTAGGTTATACCATAACATACCATAACTCTTATTTTCTTCTTCAGGGTCCACAGGTACTACCTTGGGGGATGTCCTAAAGCAGTTCCCTTAAGGGTAGGGACACTCCTGAGCAGAAAGGAGAATTTGCCTCCCAAAGGAAGCATCCTGGGAGGCAAAAGTATCAAATGCATAGACTTTAATGAAAGTGTGGACCAAAGACACAGTCGCCGCCTTGCACAATTATTCTACACAGGCGCCATGTCTAAACACCCACGATGGTCCCACAGACAGAGCAGAATATGCTGTCACCATGTTTGCAACAGGGAGATCAGCCTATAGAAATAGGGAGAAATAGTCATACGCATCCACCGAGTCTGCTTGTTAGCTGGCCTGCCTCGTTTATGAAAGCCATATAACACAAAAAATGCATCTAATTTCCTGATGGCACTGCTACGATCCATGTAGCCACATACAGTGAAGCCTCACCTACAGAAAGGCCAGAAGACTGAAAGGCTGTGATTATAATTTCTTCATTTATATAAAAATGGGATACCACCTTTGGAAGGTAACACGCCCTTGTACGGAGGACAGCTCTATTCTGAAGAAAAACAAAAAATGGAGAGAGACATGAAAGTGTTGTAAAATCAGAAACTTTGTGAGATGAGGAGATAGCGAAGAGAAAAAGGGTCTTCGCTGTCAAACATTTGAGGTCCACTGGGTCTAAGGGTTCAAAGGGGGGAGCCTACAGCACCCTGAGAAATAAGGATAAATCCCATGGTGCCACCAGAGGGACAAACTTAGGCTGCAGACGGAGAACACCCTGAAAAAATGTTCTAACGTCTGGCAGAGCAGCAATTCTGTTCTGGAACTAAACAATGCAGAATCTTGAACTCTCAAGGTAGCCAGACGAAGACTTAAGTCTAATCCAGCCTGAAGAAAAGCAAGAACTCGGAAAACCTGAAAAGCTTAGGGTCATGGGTTTTCTGTGGGAACACCAACGGGAAAAAAAGAATGCCAATCCCATAAAAGATGCAGGCCGAAGCTTGCTTCTTTGCCCTAAGCATCGTCTGGATCACGGGAGTAGAAACACCTTTGGCCCTTAAGATGGAAGACTCAAGAGCCATGCCGTCAAAGCCAGCCAAGGTAGATCTGGATATAGGCAGGGATCCTGCACTAGCAAATCCGGCCGTAGAGGAAGTGGACTGTCTAGGGATAGACATGTCAGATCAGTGAACCAATGTCTCCTGGGCCAGGCAGGAGCTATTAGGATCATCCTGCCGCCTTCTGGCTTGAATTTTCTGACAACCCTTGGGAGGAGGGAGATCGGAGTAAAGAGGTAGACCAACCTGAAGTCCCACCTCACCGCCAGAGCGTCCACGAAGGCGGCTGAGGAGTCCCTTGTACTGGATCCGTGGGGACCTTGTGGTTGTGACGTGATGCCATGAGGTCTACCGTCGGTAGTCCCTACTTGTCCACAAAGCACTGACAGAGGTCCGGATGAAGAGCCCATTGTCCGGCGTGTATGTCCTGATGACTTAGAAAGTCCGCTTCCCAGTTGAGGCTTCCTGGGATGAATATTGCCGATTGCTGGAAGATGGCATTCTGTCCAAACCAGTATGTTCGCCACTTTCCTCATAGCTCCCAGACTTCGTGTGCCTCCCTGATGTTAGATGTAGGTCACTGTGGTTGCATTGTCAGACTGAATCTGGACAGGCCTGCCACGAAGGAGGTCCTGCGCCAGAAGGAGCACACTGTGCACTGCACGAAGCTTCAAAATCTTTATGGGCAGGTGACTTTCCTGAGCTGCCCATCTTCCCTTAAAAGGTGTGATGACCTGTCACCGCGCCTCATCCTCGCAGACTTGCATCTGTGGTGAGGAGCACCAAATCTGGGATCCATAATGGGTGACTCTTGTCTAAATGAGTCATCTGCAGCCGTCACGCAAGGGAGAGGCGAACTTCTGGCGAGATGCGGATCATTTGAGACCTTATCAGGTGATACTGACCATCCCAATGAGACAGAATCCATCGCTGCAGGGTCCTTGAATGGAACTGGGCATAAGCCACCATGTCGAAGGTGGATACCATGGACCCCAGTACCTGCATTGCTAAGTGAACTGACACTTTCTGATTGCGGAGCAGTTTGCGTACCCGTACTTGTAGGGCAGCAATCTTGTCCACTGGTAAAAGAATCCTTTGCCCCAGATAATCCAGCAGTGCCCCCAAATGTACCATCTGCTGAGTTGGAGAAAGAGAAGACTTTTTCCAATTGATTATCCAGCCGTGCTCTTGCAGACAGGCAATGGTCATTTAGAGATGGTGTTGTAAAACCTCCGGAGATTGTGCCAATATCAGGTGGTCGTCCAAGTATGGTAGTATCCTGACTCCTTGTCGCCTGAGATGAGCCACTATAACTGCCATAATCTTGGCGAATAACCGAGGTGCTGTAGACACACCGAAGGATAGAGCCTGAAATTGATAATGTTGCTTACCCACAGCAAATCTCAGAAACTTTTGGTGAGACTGTGCAATAGGTACATGCAGATACGCATCCTGTATGTCTAGGGAAACTATGAAATCTCCAGGCTCCATTGCTAGCATAATAGACAGTAGGGTTTCCATACGAAATTTTGGTACATAGATGAATTTGTTAAGAGACTTTAAATTCAGAACAGGGCGAAGAGACCCATTTGGTTTCAGAATCAGAAACAAATTTGATTAACTCCTTCCCTGATGCGTCAAAGCAACGGGGATTATGACTCCTGACCTCAGGAGGGCCCAAACAGTTTCTTGGCGGGCCAAGGCCTTGACTGGGTCTGAAAGAAGAGTTGTACAAAAAAAAAAAAAAAAAAAAAAAACTTCTGAGGGGGATGCCTCAGGAACGTGAGGGCGAACCCATGAGATCACTTCTCGAACCCAAGCATTCGTAGTTGTCTGATGCCAGGGGTAAGAGAACTGGAGAAGTTGGCCTCCTACCCAGAGATGCCCTAGGGGGAGGCCTGCTCCATCAGTCAGCGAGCTTACCATCCGGCTGGTCTGCGTTTCTTTGCGGAAAATATCCTGCCTAGAGAAAGACTGTCCCTTTGCCCTTCCTTGCGGGCGAAAGGACGTCTGCTTATACTTAGAGGTAGACGTAGAGGGCAACAAAGCAGATTTAGATGCTGCCAGAGAAGTCACTATGTTATCCAATTCCGGCCCAAACAGTACCTTCCCAACAAAAGGTAGAGACTCAAGGGCTCTCTTGGACCCTGTATCTGCCTTCAAGGTTCTTAGCCACAGGGTCCATCGAGCAGCCACTGAGGCTGCCGATACTTTAAAAGCCAGAATACCTGCATCAATAACTGCTTCCCCAACATACGCAGCTGCTTCTCGCAATTGGCAGAGATAAGACAGCTGTTCTCTAGTAGCATCTTGTCACGGACCTCCGGCCGATCTCTCCAGATACTTCAATCTGAGAATCACCGCCCGTGACTTATACCAGTTATCTCAGCGCTTGTGGTTATTAATTCCGGTAACTGCCACCAGCAAAAGACCAATTTAACGCTAAAACGTAAGGCAAGCTTCTGCTCTCACCTGTACACACAACGTATCAATATTTAAATATGGGTAACATGCCAAACATGGGCGTTTGGGGTCATAAAAACACAGTTCCAGAACTAGAATTAGTTTAGTTTAATTCAAGAAATATCTTCAAAGCTTATGTACAAAAATTACAAAGGATATAAGGATGTTACAAAAAGTCACAAACACAGTTAATCACAATTTCCAGTAAATCAAATCAAATAATAAAATGGGAGAAAACAGACCATTCAGATCACGACGGATAGAACAATCTTTGGGAATGAGGCCTTTCCCTGTGACGACGTCCGGTGCCCTGTGTCTTGTAGACAACCTCAAGCAGAGAATCACACACTCTTACCAGTGAGCCTGTATTTTATCCATGTATGCCCAGCTCCTTCCCCCCTCACCCCCCCTGGGGGGTGTTAACCCTTCTCAGCCCAGAGTGTATTGTCCCTCTAGCTGGACTATGGGGTTTCTCTATCATTTGCGCAGGGGTTCTTAATTACCTTTCAGACCTTACTAAAGGTTGAGAAGTGGGCTTAGGTCAACAAACGTGCACACAGATTAAGTGAGTAAACATACACCTCTGTAGCCTGACTGTCTGTGAGTATAACCAACAATTCTTTGATCTCTGACCATACACAGAACATAGATCTCTTACAGACTGGTTATCAAGGATCTAACCAGCTGTCAGGTAATTTCCCTGGACATCCTTCTTATGGGCTACATACAAGTTGACATAATTATGGCTGGCAGGGAAACAATCTTCCTATAACCTCTGGTTAAACCTTTCTGTCCATCTTCAAAGGTTTGTCATTTCCTTTACACAAAACAGTACATATACATTTACAAGGGAAAGTTACGGATTCTGCTGACGCAACCATGTGCAATTATGCCCATGCGGACGCAAAATCCGCTTTTTCTCTACACATCTGGCATACTATCTTCCAGAGACGTCGCCCATTCTTCCATAGCCTTGGCCAACCAGGCTACGACCATAGCCAGCCTGGTAATAGCTCCAGAAAATGAAAAACGGTTTTCAAATAGTTTTCTATCTGTAGACTCCTTAAG
The DNA here is from genome assembly GCA_031769625.1 of Taudactylus pleione. Taxonomy (NCBI): domain Eukaryota; kingdom Metazoa; phylum Chordata; class Amphibia; order Anura; family Myobatrachidae; genus Taudactylus; species Taudactylus pleione. The sequence goes on from JAUIMM010000844.1 coordinate 6,520,378, forward strand.
TGATGATGCGGCAGTGATAGGCAACGTAGAACTCCGGATCAATCTCGTCACGAGCATCTACCGTTGGAGGAACTTCCCATTTGCTACACTCACCCAGTAAAAATGGGTACCGAGAAGTTAAATTCTTTGTTGCATGGAAACACCTATCTGGAGTATTCCATGCTTCAGACATGAGATCCGTCAGTTGTTCAGACTGAGGGAAATAATCCTTTGCCACCTTCTGACGCCTAAAGACCGGAGTCTTAGATTTAGGCGGAATCTCCTCTTCCTCTATACTTAGGACAGACCTAACTGCTCTCACCAGAGGGACATCTACCGAGGATTGGTGGTCTTACGCAACAGAGTAAGAACCGGAACTCTGAGTATCAGAGTCTGATGATGCAGTGAGAGAGGATCCAGAGGCAATGCCTGGGGGATACTCTCTTATGCTTTTGTTTTACCACAGCTGGACTATTCGCTTGCATTATCTACTGAGCGGCTATAGACGGCAGCATACACTGATTAGAGTGAGCATAAGCCTTAAACCAAAAAGAATTCATGGGAGACATTTACATAGAAGGATGTAAATGTTGTGGGTACCCCATAGAGGTATGCAGCACCGCTGCAGGAGCCTTTGAAGCTGCTGCACGTTCCACTAAATTTGACAAAACCTGAGACCAAGAGGCCACCCAAGGTGGTTCTTGAGCAGATGCTGGTGTTTAGATTGGAGAAGAGGCCGTTTATAATAGGCCCTACACAAACAGTCTTGCACAAAATCCTGTTCGGACAAGCCTGCAGATACCAGCATAGGAGGCTCAACCTCCTTCTTCCCCGTGCTTTTAGACATAACATGTATCACAGGTATAACTGCAATGTGACCATCTTCACAAGTAAATGTGTAAGACAATGAAAAACCCCACACACCTGTACAGAGGGATGAGGAGAAACAGTGATAGATATATCTGACAGTTAGAAAATAGAAAGTGTCAATACAGCAGCTAGCATTAAAGTCACATACAATGCAAAACAAGAGATATGGTAAGAACTTACCTTTGTTATCTCTGTTTCTACGAATTCCATAGGGTCCACAGGGTTGACCTTGGGGTATAGCTGGATCTGGATCCACGGGCACCACGCAGTTAAAGCTTTCACTGCTCCCAGGATGCACTTGGGTCCGTTCTCCTCTATACCCCGCCCCCGAGCCACAGGCACCTCAGTTGGTAAGCAGCCAAGGACGGAGGAGAAGACTAAACAGAGAGAAGGAAGACTGGAACACACAAGAAACCATACTCACAGAAATGGGATACGGAAAACCGGTGACCAGTCACACAGCCCATTTGAAGCCAGGTGCGTCAGGGCGGACGCCCTGTGGACCCTATGTACTTCGTAGAAACAGAGATAACATAGGTAAGTTCTTACCATATCTCTTGTTTTCTACTTCAGGGTCCATAGGGGGTCCACAGGGTTGACCTTGGGGATGTCCCAAAGCAGTTCAACTAAGGGCGGGGACGCTCCTGTGCAGAAAGGAGAATCCTGCACCCAAAGGATGCATCCTGAGAGGCAAAGGTGTCAAACGCATAAAACCTCAAAAATGTCTGAACTGAAGACCAAATGGCCGCCTTACATAGCTGAACAGCAGAGGCACCACGTCTAGCAGCCCAAGAAGGACCCACAGACCGAGTGGAATGAGCCTTAACAGAGGCTGGAACAGGTAAACGTTCCTGTATATAACCCTCCCTAATAACAGAACAAAGCCAACGGGCTAACGTTTGTTTGTTGGCAGGCCAACCCCTCTTATGAAAACCAAAGAGGACAAACAAGGAATCGGACTTTTACAGAAGCAGTCCGATCAACATAAACTCTGAGAGCACGGACAACGTCCAATGAAGCCTCACCAGCTGTAAGATCAGGAGATTGAAAAGCTGGTACCACAAGTTCCTGATTGATGTGGAACTTAGAGACTACTTTAGGCAAAAACTCAGGACGAGTACGCAGCACGGCCCTGTCCTGGTGAAAAATTAGGAAGGGGGGACTACAGGAAAGTGCCCCCAACTCGGAAACCCTCCTGGCTGAAGCAATTGCCAGGAGAAACACAGTTTTCAGTGTTAACCACTTGAGGTCAACGGACTCAAGAGGCTCAAAGGGAGGTCTCTGCAGGACCCGAAGAACCACCGCCAAGTCCCAAGGAGCCACTGGAGGCACAAAGGGAGGTTGAACCCTAAGCACTCCTTGGAAAAAGGTGTGAACATCAGGCAGGGTAGCAATCCGTCGTTGGAACCAAACAGACAGAGCCGATACGTGAACCTTCAGGGAAACAAGACGTAAGCCCAGGTCAAGACCTGACTGTAGAAATGCCAAAATCCTAGAAACACACTCTGTGGTAAATCCGTGCAGAGGCAGGCTTGCGCGCCCTCAGCATGGTACCGATGACAGAGGTTGAAAAACCCCGGGACCTTAAGACGGCTGTCTCAAGAGCCACGCCGTCAAAGACAGCCGACCCAGATCCGGGTAAAGGCAGGGCCCCTGAGACAGCAGGTCCCGACGCTGAGGCAGAAGAAACGGAGCGTCTACAGACAAGCTTCTGAGATCGGAGTACCAAGGACGTCTGGGCCACGCTGGAGCCACCAGCAGAAACGTGCCCCCGTCCTGTTTGATTTTTCTGAGTACCCGAGGTAGCAGGGAAATCGGAGGCAACAGGTACGCTAGGTGAAACGTCCATTTCACCGACAGTGCGTCCACTAGGCTTGCGCCTGCATCTCTTGTCCTTGAGCCGTACACGGGCAACTTGCAGTTGTGACGGGAGGCCATCAGGTCCAACTCCGGCAGTCCCCATTTGTCCACGAGAAGTTGAAACACCTCTGGGTGAAGCGACCATTCCCCGGGATGCACGTCGTGACGGCTGAGGAAGTCTGCCTCCCAGTTGAGGACTCCCGGGATGAAGACTGCCGAGATTGCCGGAAGGCGGCACTCCGCCCAAGCCAGGATCTGAGACACCTGTGACATCGCAGCTCAACTGCGAGTCCCTCCCTGGTGATTTATGTACGCTACCGTGGTAGCGTTGTCCGATCGCACCTGAACTGCTCTTTCGTGAAGAACGGTGCCTGACAACAGTAGAGCACGGTACACCGCCCGCAGCTCTAGAATGTTTATGGGAAGGGCGGCTTCCTCCGCCGACCAATGACCCTGAAGAGACAACGAGCCGGTCACTGCCCTCCAACCCTGGAGACTGGCATCTGTCGTAAGCAGAACCCAGTCCGGGATCCAAAAGGGGCGACCCTGGATGAGATGAGCTGACTGAAGCCACCACGCAAGAGACCGGCGCACTTCGGGGGATAAAACCAGCATCTGGGATCGGATCCGGTGAGGTAACACGTTCCACTGCGATAGAATCTGCCCCTGCAGGGGCCTGGAATGGAACTGGGCAAATTCCACCATGTCGATTGCCGACACCATGGACCCCAGGACTCTCATTGCTGAATGGACCAACACTCTGCCACTGCTCAGGCAACTGTGTATCCTCAGTTGTAGGGAGGACACCTTTTCCGGAGTCAAGAAAATCCTTTGTTGACCAGAATCCAGAAGTGCTCCCAGATGGACTATCCATTGTGATGGGATCAGAGAGGACTTCTTCCAATTTGTCAACCACCCGTGTGCTTGAAAACAAGCAATGGTCAGGTGGAGATGTCGAAGAAGCACCTCCGGGGAGCTTGCCAGCAGCAGATCGTCCAGGTACGGCAACAGCCGTATACCCTGACCCCGAAGGTGGGCAGCCATAACTGCCATCACCTTGGTGAACACCCTCGGAGCCGTGGAAAGGCCGAAAGGCAACGTCCGAAACTAGTAGTGATGGTTCAGGATTGCAAACCTCAGATACCGCTGATGTGCCGGTGCTATGGGCACATGGAGATAGGCGTCCTGGATATCGAGGGAGACCATGTAATCCCCGGGTTCCATCGCCAGAATGATGGAACGTAACGTTTCCATCCTGAACCTGGGAACTCTGAGGTATTTGTTCAGAGACTTCAAATTCAGGATAGGGCGATGAGAACAATTGGGTTTCTGCACCAGAAACAGAGTAGAATAGTAGTACCCCGTCCCGCGCTGAGACTGCGGAACGGGAACAATGACCTCTGCTTGTAGCAAGGATTCTATAGCTACCTGAATCTGGACAGCTTTGGTCTTGTCCAGAGAAGGACTCGTACAGAAAAACTGACGGGGCGGCCTGAACCGAAAAGACAGGGCGTACCCCTGAGAGACTACTGCTCGAACCCAGGCATCCGTGGTAGTATTGTGCCAACACTGGGCAAATTGGAGAAGTCGGCCTCCCACTCTGGAGTCCCCCAGAGAGAGGCCCGTCCCATCAGGCAGCAGGTTTATCCTCCTGCTTGGAAGAAGGGCGCCGAGCACTCCATGCCTGCTTCTTGGGCTTGGGTGTAGCCTTGGTCGCCGAATGTCTCGGGAAGGACTGACCCTTGGCCTTACCCTGAACCCGAAAGGACCGAAAGGCAGAGCTCCGAACCTTAGCCGGCGCTGAACCCGAAGGAAGGAAGGCCGACTTGGATTTAGCCAAGGTATCCACTATTTTGTCCAAGTCCGGACCAAATAGCAAATCACCATTAAAAGGCAATGCCTCCAGACCCTTTTTAGAGTCCGCATCTGCTCGCCAAGACCTCAGCCACAAGGACCGACGAGCAGATACAGCTGCAGCCGACACCCTAGAGGTCAGCAGACTAGCATCCAACGAAGCTTCCCCTACATAGGAAGCGGCATCCCTCATTTGTCCAATTAACGCTCTCTGGATCTCCGGAGCATCCTCTGGAAAAGTATCCTCCAAAGCGTTAGCCCAGCTCTCAATGGCCTTAGCCACCCATGAGATGGCCATGGATGGGCGCGCCACCGCCCCTGAAAGGGAGTAAATGGATTTCAAACATATCTCGACCTTCCTGTCTGTGGGATCCTTCAAAGAGGAAATAGACGGTAATGGGAGCGTATCGCTCTTAATCAAGCGGGTGACGTGGGAATCCACAGCCGGTGGAGTTTCCCACTTCCTGCAATGCGCTTCAGGAAAAGGATAATTCGATGCCAACCTCTTGTGGTTGGAATCTCTTACTGGGCAACTGCCAGGCCCCCGCCACATGATCCGTCAACTGGTCAGACCAGGGAAAGACACTCGACGTAACCTTAGCTTTTTTAAAGTTAGGGTACTTAGATTTCGGGGAGGGTGCATCATCCTCTATAAGAAAGATAGCGCGCACCACCCTAACCAATGCCGTCACATTAATGGAAGATTTAGTCTCCATCTCCTGGGCCGCGGCGTCAGAGTCAGTGTCTTCATGAACTTCTCCATCATTCGAAGACACATCCGAGTCAGACAGCTGTGCTGTTAGAGAACTCACTACGTGACGCTTGGGCCTTAGGGGGCAAATCACTCTGCAACATAGACTGAAAAACAGAGGATGAGGCCGCCAGACTCTGCACAGAGCTGGAGAGTACATCCACCCAAGGTGGAGGCGCTGCATGAGGATAACCCTGAAAAAGGCACCATCGACTGCTGAGTCACAGGGGGGGACTGGACATACACAGGCACCCCCGCATAAGGACCCACAGTTTGAGACCCCGGGGGAGACTGCAATAAATGCGGAATACCCGGGGAATGGGGGATGTTAGGCTGGGGCAACGCCCTAACAGGCACCGCAGCCGGCACCGCTAAACGGTCCACAATAGATGCCAACACCTGGGAAAACATCGCCCAAGGAGGATCCTGTGAAATAGGGGGCACAGAGGGGCCAGGCACCAGCTGGCACCGCCCGCACAGACCATCCTGAGATAGATCCCCCCTATCAACTCCAGCAGCACAGCGTCTGCAGGAAAACAGCACAGGAGCCCCGAAGTGCTCAGTCTCCTCATCAGACATGATACAGTAATGCTCAATGAAAACGTATCACCAGAGGGAATATGGTGAAAACACCTCCGCACTCACAGCATGCAACACAAACAGCCCACAATATGGAACTGTGCAGCACACAACTGTATGTGACCGACCTCGCAAATACTTGATTTATACAAGCGAGGTCCACAGAAAAAAGCCCTTCCCCCACACACCTGTCGGGCCGTATGGAAAAGGAAAGGGATAGGAACAAGCTGACAGTAAGTTAGAAATAAGTCACAGACAGCAGCACTAGCAAAAGTCACATACAATGCAGTAAGGATTTGACTCACCGCACCTTTCGCTACCATCAACCTTCCAGATTCAGTGTCTGGGAGGGCTATAGCACTGCGCACATTGTCCCTTTGCAGAGGAGGTGTACATAGGGGGACCGGTCCATGCACCGCCTGGGAGTCTGCGTTACAGCCTTGAAGATGGCCGCCGGAGAGCTCTGAGGAGGAGTGGCCGCATGAAGAACAGCTCAGCGACGCCAGCACACGTGAGAGAAGGCGCGCTGAGCTGTGGGGAGGAGCCGCTAAACCAGGGAAGGCTGCCTCCCCTGGCTAGTAATTAACCCCAGGGACGCTGGGTCCCCTCCAGCCATTATTCCCTGGTGGCCCAGCGGACGAGCGGGGTATGCCTGCAGAGGGGGGCGCCTGCCGCCGCTACTAGCGCCGCCGGTCTGTCCCCAGAGACCGGCGGCTAGAGACTGCATTTCCCCTGCGTGCAGCGATGACAGCGCTACACGCGGCTTACCTGAATCCCCGTGAGCCCGGCAGCAGTCAGTGGGAGGTCCCGGAGCCACGCTAGTACTGACTCCGGGGTCCCGCTGCGATCCCCAGATCAGTACTGGCGTCGCAACGCCAGCGGGGTTGTTGGAGCGGCAGCGTGGACGTCCAGCTGGACAGTCTGATGCTGCCGCTCAGAAGAGTAAAAAAAAATAAAACAATAAATCTTCTATCTTAATAAAAATAAAGCTTAGGGGCTGCTATGCTATGTTATAAGCATAACAGCAGAGAACATACGGAGAGCTTGTCCCTAAAAGATAAGCCGACTCCCCACAGTTAAAATAATAATCACCTGTATGTTTAGTGTAACACCTGGTTCCTATTCAGCACCCCCTTAGAGTGTTGAGTCATACCATATATTGACATATATAGGGAATATTCAATTTATACTATTTTTATTTATGAATAAATTACTATATTTTTAATGAATACATGCACTGTCAATTTATTTTCACCTCAGGATATAATTAACCATGTTGAGCATCTGAGCGCACTTTTTCTCTTTATTTTCATTGTATATGTGAGAAGGAGGACTCCTTTTATCTGATTAAGTGCTGCCGTATACCAACTTATTTACTCCTTCAGAGCGCAGTAAATTCTTATTTAAAATACTAATTTGCACCAGAAATGATTGTAGAAAATTTGTTGATCAAAATGTTATAGGTGGTGGTCTCAGGAGAACAAATATGAACACTCTCTTCATAATATCCATAAACCAATCCATCTGCAGTAAACCACTCATTTGCTGGAACAAAAGAAGACAGGCTCCCAATGGAGCCAAATCGGTTTCTTTGTCATGCGTTTTGCATGGACCTGGGCTCTTTGCACCTAGGAACCTCTTGCCTCTTGGTCTGTCAATTCTTGTGTGTCCTGAAAAAAGCCTGACTACTAATATTGTTGATAACTTTTGTCGAGGTCTGCCTCTCCCAGGTACTCTATGTATGATACTCTAATTTGTTTTTTTCTCGCTGAAAGTTCAGTCCTAGGATGTTCTACCTTAGAAGCTCAGACCCATTTTTTGATGGTCTTAGAAACCCAAGCTGCTGCTAGGTTTGGTATTATATAGGTGCCATTCCTGCACCTATATAAATTAACTTTTGAATGCAATGGAACTTGCAATTAGTAGCATTCTTTAAAAAAAAGCCCCATCTAAAACTGGAAGAGTAGCTGTCTTATACTTGCTATAGTGAAACTATTAATAGAGCTTCTTTCTCCGGATGTCTTTTCAAATTCACACATGCCTTTTATGAATCATTTGCATTTATAATAATCATTTTAGAAGCAAAAATGCACAGTAATCATTTACTGTAGCAAGGGAAATATTTCACCACTGTATTCATTTTGACGGCCTGGCAAATAAAACATAAGGCTTTTGAGAATGTGCACATAAGGCAGATATCTATACAATTACCTGCAGGACCTGAGCGTTTGTTGCTTGACCTTCTGTCAGTACTATGTCGGGATGGTCTGTTTCATAGTGTGTCTCTAGCTGGGTCTGTGAAGTGAAAAGTTCTCCACATAGTTCACAACCAAACGTGCTATCTGTCTCATTAAAATGGTCTGTGGCTACGTGGTGCTGCAGGGCGCCTGGAAACTGGAAACACTCACTGCAGTAAAGACACTGAAATGGCTGGGAACCTGAAAGCAAGAAAATCCAAATAAGAACACACAAATAAATCCAGGAAACATTGAAAAATCCTTTAGCATTGCATCTCTTTTAAACAGACAGTAAATATTATCTATGCTGCGCTTCTATGAACTTCAAAATAGGATTGGTCAACTTAACGTTGAATCCTTTTCTCTTAAGCAGGCTGGGGAACACTGGAAATGGGATTGTAGGTTGGGGCTGGAGCTGGCACTTATTGAAACTGTAGCTTAAAACCCTAAAATCCTTCCCCCTTCAATCCCCCAATTCCAATACTTCTTTAAAAGAGTCCAGAGAGGAGTAGCAGGAGCCCCGTCAAACTGTTAGAACAACCAAACTAGTAGGGAAAAAGAGGGACAAGAACCAAACACCTTGTAGGACTGAGCGTGAGGGAGGGTTCGCAGTGTTCCACCTCCTGCTTAAGAGAAAAGGATTCAACAGTAAGTTGACCAAAAATCCTATTTTGGCTTGCAGCAAGGCTGGGAAATACTGGACAATGGGATGTTCAACAGCCGCCCCCAGGGAAGGGAACACTCAGGCTGTCTGGCCGGTGAACCGTACGCCCAAAATGGGTGCTGCCGGAGTGCCCAAAACCTGAAACCGTAAAAAAATTATCAAACGTGAGGACAAGAGACCAGAGACCCACATGACGGTCCTATGCTGCTTAAGTCCCGCCAATGCCAAGAAACGTGAGGCGAAAACCTGTAATGTTCATACTAACACTACAAGAGGTAGCGTTTCCAAACTTTGAGGTAAAACGCGAGATGTAAACGGTGTCCAGGCTTGCAGAATAATACAGACCATCAAGAGAAAAAAAAAAAAAGGTTAGCTTTCCAACGCTTGGTCACCAAAGCCAGGTCGGGAAAACCAAACGAGAAAGGTCACTATGTAGATAAAAAAACTGATCTTCTTGCAGCAGGTCTGGTTGAAGTGGAAGATGCAACCCGGGGCCTACCGACTGCTTGAGAATTTCCGTGCACAGTGACCAGCGTAGCCAGCATGGAGCCAATAGGATTAACCCTCACTCTGGAAGTCTCAACGCACCTGGAGAGTGGGGTCGGCGGAAACAGGCGCTAGACGAAACTACCAACGAAGAGTCAAGGCATACACTGCAGGAGCCAGCAGATACCCGGATCACATACAAACCTGTTGAGCCTCAAAGACTGGTCGAGAGGCCATGAGATCCCCCCCCCACGGAAGACCATGCGTCCGAACGAACGGTAGGGAGACCACAGGACAGAAAGACCACTGCCCTGGGAGAAACGTGGTTCTGCTGAAGAAGTCCGCTGTCCCATTACCCACTCCCCGTATAACCACCAAGAGTCAGAACAAAGGTCTCAATCAACGCCTCCGCGCTCTTGGGCCTCCGGGATGACGTGCATATGCCACCGCTGTGCAGTTATTTGACTGCAAACCAGCCGGCTGGCGAGGACAGGGCCCCCACAAGAGGGCTAGAAAGATGGCTTGGAGCTCGAGCACATCGATCAGCCTAGACTTGCGAACGGCGACCAAAGTCTCTGGAGTCAAAAAAGCAATTTCCTGGCTCCTCAGTCTAGGAGATTCGCATCCACAGTCACAATAAGCCATCCCGGTGGGACCCAGGATTAAACCTGGAGGAGAACAACAGAAACCATCCACCAATGCTGTTGGACCAAAGCAGAGATGAGAGGGATGACGAACAACCAGTCTGAGATTTGAAGAATTACTCCTATGAGTGGACGTGTCCACTGAATGCTCCCTAAGTGGAGACCATTATGCCCAACAACCAAATGTGCCGCAAGATAGACGGATAAGATACCAACAGAACAGATGAGAGGAAGTTCGGTAGGGTCCATGAACTGTCCACCACAAGAGAAACCCAGCTGGAGAGAGATGCCGAAGGCCACCCCCAGAACTGGAGGTGCAGACAAGAAAGCAGGGGATACCTTGCGAACAGTCAGGACACAACATTGATTTGAATGTACTTGACAAGCAACCTAGGAAGGTCTGTGACTGTCGACCCAAAGTATCCTTTACTAGCAGAACATACGAAGAGGGCATAGTTGTGATACCTTCCATGTGCAACCTGCGAGACATAACCGACTTTAGTTGTTGCAAACACCCGAAGCTGGGGCTCCACCGAATGGTAGAGCCCGGCACAGACAGGTGACAGATTTGATTGCAGACTGAGAAAGAAAGACTACCTGCCTCGAAACGGAAATTGAATGTACGCATTCCAGACGCCTAGCGAGACTTTGTTGGCCTCCGTGCTTTGGATCTCTAATCATAGGAGTTAATTCGAACTGAACTACCAACCCCCTTGGTACTAAAGGCACGAAGATACAAGGTCGGCTGAATGAGCAATTCGGCATCCAAACCAGAAAGGAGAAAGAACCTCAGTTTCCGGTCCTGCGGCGGAACTTGAATAAAAAATGCCAGCCGAGAGGACTGGAAAGATACCACGGTCCAATGCCACCATGTTCGTCGCTTCTAGGGGAAGGGCGATTTCGAAAAACAAAAAGCAACGCCTTGGTGGCAGGCCCCCGAGATACAAAATGGAACCGTAGCGAATGATGCATAGCACGCAGTAGTCTGAACATGTCTCTCAATAGTCTCTGAAGTGGAGTAACTGTAGAACCATGCACACGCAAATAGGGTAGAGAGAGAGCGAGATACTGCATAGGTCACTAGGTTTCCTTGGAGCAGTGTCCCCAGGACGGTGAGTGGTACGAGAAAAAAACTGCCTCCGGAAACCGGGGCAGAATCAGCTTATGACAAACTGACCTTCCAAGCACGCATCCACCCCAAAAAGAGTAACGTTAACTTGAAAACCCTGACCCCGCCAATAGGTACCGCCACAGTACAGTAAGAAAACTGCGGAGGGGAATATGGTATCCAGTTTTGGCTAAAAGAACGTCCTTACCCATCAGAAAATATTGCAAGGAATGCACATCTGAAGTGCAGAGCCAAAGGCCCTTTGAGCCCAAAGTGTCGTAGCTGAAAACCATAATCTACCTGTGCCCCGCCCTGCATGGCCTCCCACACAAAGTCTGCCATAAAACTGTCCCACCAAGCGGGCAGGGAATCCCATGGCGAATCATCATAAAGCCCCATGATGAATTCATCAGCAGAAGTGACCCTAGCACATGGCAAACATGTCAATGCCTGCCAAGGCCGAATAACGACCCCCGAGCCTATTAAACAGACAGGAGACAACCCCCAAGTCTTAGCTAGCGGAACCCTAAAGGACACTGAGCCCCAAGCAGGAAGGGCGTGTGTTGAGCTAAAAGGCTGTCGCATCGACAAACGTGGGAAGTGCTTCCACTCAGATACAGTGCATCCGGAAAGTTTTCACAACGCTTCACATTCTCCACATTTTGTTATGTTACAAAATTATTACAAAATTGAATAAATTCATATTTGTTCTCAAAATTCTACACGCAATACCCCATAATGACAATGTGTAAAAGTTTTTTTGAGATTTAAATCTAATTTAAATAATTGAATAAAAAAACAACAAAAAAAAAAAAACACTAAGAAACCACATGTATATAAGTATTCACGGCCTTTGCCATGAAGCTCAAAATTGAGCTCAGTGCATCCGGTTTCCACTAATCATCCTTGAGATGTTCCTACAGCTTAATTGGAGTCCACCTGTGGTAAATTCAGTTGATTGGACACGATTTTGAAAGGCATACACCTGTCTATATAAGGTCCCACACTTGACTGTGCATGTCAGAGCACAAACCAAGCATGAAGTCCAAGGAATTGTCTGTAGACCTCCGAGACAGGATTGTCTTGAGGCCCAAATCTGGGGAAGGGTGCAGAAAAATATCTGCTGCTTTGAAGATCCCAATGAGCACAGTGGCCTCCATCACCCGTAAATGGAAGAATTTCGGAACCAACAGGACTCTTCCTAGAGTTGGCCGGCTATCTAAACTGAGCGATCGGGGGAAGAAGGGCCCTAGTCAGGGAGGTGACCAAGAACCTGATGGTCACTCTGTCAGAGCTACAGCATTCCTCTGTGGAGAGAAGACAACCTTCCAGAAGGACAACCATCTCTGCAGCAATCCACCAATCAGACCTGTATATTAGAGTGGCCAGACGGAAGCCACTCCTTAGTAAAAAGCACATGGCAGCCCACCTGGAGTTTGCCAAAATGCACCTGAAGGACTCTCTGGTCTGAGAAGACAAAGATTGAACTCTTTGGCGTGAATACCAGGCATTATGTTTGGAGGAAACCAGGCACCGCTCATCACCAGGTCAATACCATCCCTACAGTGTAGCATGGTGGTGGCAGCATCATGCTGTGGGGAAGTTTTTCAGCGGAAGGAATTGGGAGACTGGTCAGGATAGAGGGAAAGATGAATTCAGCAATGTACAGAGACATCCTGGACAAAAACCTGATCCAGAGCGCTCTTGACCTAAGACTGGAGGGATGGTTCATCTTTCAGCAGGACAATGACCCTAAGCACACAGCCAAGATATCAAAGGAGTGTCCCAGCTCTGTGAATGTCCTTGAGTGGCCCCAGCCAGTGCCCAGACTTGAATCCAGTTGAACATCATTGTAAGCTTGCAAGCAGGGCCCTCTTACCTCTATGTCTGTCTGTTATTACCCTGTTTTGTTCTATCAATGTTTCCAATTGTAAAGCGCAACGGAATATGCTGCGCTATATAAGAAACTGTTAATAAATAAATAAATAAAAACATCTCTGAAAATGGCTGTGCACCGACGCTTCCCATCCAACCTGATGGAGCTTGAGAGGTGCTGCAAAAAGGAATGGGCGAAACTGCCCAAAGATAGGTGTGCCAAAACTTGAGGCTGTAATTGCTGCCAAAGGTGCATCAAAAAGTATTGAGCAAAGGTTGTGAATACTTATATACATGTGATTTTAGTTTTTTTTTTTTAAATAAAATTTGCATAAATCGCAAAAAAAAAAACCAAAACTTTGTACAAGTTGTCATTATGGGGTATTGGGGGAGATGTACGAAGCCCAGAAACGGTATCAGCGCACGTTATGTGCGCTGATACCGCCTCTCCCCGATGTATGATCGGGGTCTGGGCGGTAAATGACAGGGGCGCTGTGAGCCCCTGTCATTATCGGCGCTGCTATCTATAAGATAGCAGTGCCGACGGCAGGGCCATGTACGAACGGTCATAACGCATGACCGTTCGGCCGGCTGTAGCTGTCGTTATCGACAGCTACAGCCTGGCATTAGCCTATCCCCACAGCAGGGACAGCGCTGTCCCTGCTGCAGCGGCTGCCGGCTCCACGTGGGGATCTTGCGATACTTGCGAGATCCCGCGCATGCTCAGTGGAGCCGGCCGGGAGAGAGAGAGAGCGTATCAGCACTAGGCTGATGCGCTGCTGTCTCTAGCGGGTAGCGCCAGAGGGGGGAGTTAACGCTCCCCCTCTCCGGCCGATGAGATGTTTATACATCTCATCAGTAGTGCTTCCTGCTTCGCCTCAGTAAAGATGCGAAGCGGAAAGCGTTATAGCGGCACGTTAAGTGCCGCTATAATACATCTACCCCATTGTGTGTAGAATTTTGAGCACAAAAATTAATGTATTCCATTTTGGAATAAGGTTGTAACATAACAAAATGTGGATAAAGTGAAGCATTGTGAATACTTTCCGGATGCACTGTACATAATTCTGTGGAAGCAAATGTGCGAGGAACGGAGATTTCTTAATCTGGCGTCTCCTAGGTCTCCCTGATGAGACCAGAGATATTCGCCAAAGGAAAAGTAATGATTTTCAGTCGCCAATGCTTGGACAAACCCAGAGCCACCGCTTGGGATTCCGTATCTAAACCGCCTAGAGTGTGGCGCACAGCAGCAATGAGTTGAAACGGACAGTAGGTTCTCACCTTTAGGGACAACACAAGACTTTGCAAGTTCCTTCACATGCAAACCTTCTAATGAACCCCTGGAAGGAGGAAGTCGCCTCCAAGACCACCATCCAACTGCGCCTCACACAGCAGAGGATTCCAGACAAAGCTGTGCAAAGTGAGAGGAACCGGTCTTAAATCTTGAAGATGTAAAGCACAAAGCCCGAGTTGGTCATACCATAACTGGGTACCTAACCCTATTGGAGGGAAAGAAGCCTGCAACAGAGATGAGGGAATACCCAAGTCTAAACTTGGTCCCCCTGTGAAGAGCAACCAGCTGCACCAGGGTTGTCATGTACCTGCTAAGAGCCAGAGCCCACGCAGATCCCACTCTGGTGGACGCAGCACAACAAACCCTTGCTCGTCATCAGGCCCTATACAGCCCGGGCCCCCACGGGCAACTGCACATTACCCGGTGCGTGATAAACAACATCGCCCAAAACATAGTATAATCCCTTCATACAAACTCCACACAGTTAGGGCTGTGGCGAATCCCAGCATACAAAATCCAGTTAGGACTGTAGTGGGAATCCCAGCATACAAGCTCCACACAGTTAGGGCTGTAGCAGGAATCAAAGCCACGACCGCAGTGTGACAAGGCAGTAATGCTAACCACTACACCGTAATTGCAGTCCATAGTAAACAAAACCAGCAGGTGTGATTTACTTAAGGCAAAATAGCTATAAACAGGCAGCTATTACATAGGCAGTGAATACAATGCAGTACTTAGCATTCCAGGAGACACAGCCAAAGCTGCTGCAAGAGGGGGAGAGCAACGCTGGAAGCTCCGCCCCCTCTGTCTACACGGACCTGGAGTACTTCCTAGTAGTGGGGAAAACTCCGGTCAAACCCGTCTCACCTGGGCAGCCTGTGAGCGCGCGCGCGCACACCCGGCCCATCTGGGAGGGGAGCCACCGCAGGCACTTGCACCCCCCCCTCCCCCTGGCCGGCTAGCTGACCCCACTGAGTCACCACCGCCGCACTCAGTCCACAGGCAGCGCACAGGTACGTAACTAAAAAACCAAATCATAAATTACAAATCAAAAGGAAATATCTAAAGCAATTAAAGAACACGACATGTGGGATTGCAGGCTGGAGGAGTTTAGGATTTAAAGCTACATGAACATTAAGTGCCAGCTCCAGCCCAAACCTACAATCCCATTGTCCAGTGTTCCCCAGCCTTACTAAGTCCAAGAAGTAGGGACAACGTGACACCTACATGAATATGGCAAACTATAGCAAAACACTGAATAGTAGAAAGCTTTAGATCCACAAGGAAATTGTGCAAATGGTACTTCCTAAGTAATTACAACTCTGCATTTCATCTTATTTATAGCATTGGGTGCATTTCAGTATCATGAGTGTTGGGTGAAATTCTTCACGTTAAATTACCAGCGTCTCCATACTTGCCTGAGTGCTTGCATTTGATATGAACTTGCAATGCGGCTGACGTTGGGTATGTCTGCTTGCACTTCTCACATTCATATGCCTTACCATCTGAAAAAAGTTGACAGTGTCAGTCAAATTGCTGAAATTTTTTTACGTGATTTCCAATACAGGTTTACCTAAAAAAGGAGAATTATGGTAAAACTTACCCTTGTTAACGCTCTTTCTTCGAAGTCCATAGGGTCCACAGGGAATCAATGGGGTGTAGGTGGTGAATAAGACGACCGGACACCAAACAGTTTTACATTCCCTGAATGCTCCGGTCCTTCCCCCCCCTATACCCTGCGGCAATCAGTTTGTCAACAAGCCCAAGGCAGGAGCAGGAGAGGAGAGAAGGAAGACTAGTACACAGAAGAATCGCACCTGGCTTCTTTGGGTTACCTTTCTTGGTCACTGGTTTCCTTCTCAGTTGTGTGAGAGTGTGTCAGGGCGGGTGCCCTGTGGACTTCGAAGAAAGAGTTTTACCATAACTCTCCTTTTCTTCTTCAGGGTCCATAGGGCTCCACAGGGAGACAATGGGGATGTTCCAAAGCAGTTGTTCAAGGATGGGGACACTCCTGAGCTGAAGGAAGTATCCTGAGAGGCAAATGTATCAAAGGCATAGAACCTAAGAAAGGTGTGGACAGAAGACCACATGGCCGCCTTGCAGGGTTGTTCAGTAGACACGCCACAGCGGGCTGCACACGAGGGACCCACAGAGCGAGTAGAGTGAGCAGATACTGTAGCCAGCACAAGAAGGCCAGTCTGCGTATAAGCCTGTGAAATAGTCATGCAAAGCCATCTGGCCAGAGTGTTTGTTAGCTGGCCATCCCTTCTTGTGGAATCCATATAGGATGAAGAGGGAGCCAGATTTCCTGATAGAACTAGTATGGTCGACGCAGATCTTCAGAGCCCGAACCACAACCAAAGAAGCCTCACCTGCTGAGAGGACTGGCGATTGAAAAGCCGGAACCACAATTTCCTCATCAAGGTGGAAACGAGAAACCACCTTGGGAAGGAAGCCCAGGCGTGTTCTAAGAACAGCCCTGTCCGTATGAAAGATCAGAAATGGGGAGAGACAGGAGAGCGCCCCTAAATCCGATACCCTACAGGCAGATGCTATAGCCAGAAGAAACAGTCTTTGCAGTGAGCCAGTTGACATCTACAGATTTCAGGGGTTCGAAAGGAGGTTGCTGAAGTGATGGAACCAGATGGAGAGAGCAGAGATGTGCACGTTCAGAGATGCCAGGCGGTGCCCAATATCCAGTCCAGCCTGAAGAAAGGCAAGTATTGTAGAAACATTAAAAACTTGAGGGTCATAGTCTCTAGGGGCACACCACTGGAAATATGTATGCCATACACGGTAATAAATCCTGGCAAAGGCCGGATTACGTGCTCTGATCATGGTCTGGACCACAGAGCTAGAATATCCCTTAGACCATGGGTCTACAACCTTTGGCCCACCAGCTACTGAGGAACTACAGATCCCAGGAACACCCTGCCACAGTTATAGCATGCTGTCATATCAAAACGGTGGCAGGGCATGCTGGGATGTGTAGTTCTACAGTAGCTGGAGGGCCAAAGATTGAAGACCCCTGCTTTAGACCTTAGGAGGGATGTCTCAAGGGGCCAAGCCGTTAAAGACAGAGGAGCCAGGTCCGGATGTAGAAAGGGACCCTGAGACAACAGGTCTGGTCGAAGAGGAAGTTGAAGAGGAGCGTCTATTGAGAGACTTTGAAGATCGGAGTACCAATGGCGTCTGGGCCAAGCCGGAGCCACCAACAGGACTGTGCCCCCTTCCTGTTTGGGCAGCACAGACGGTGTAATGGTTAGGCATTACTGCCTCACAGCACTGAGGTCATGGGTTCGATTCCCACTATTGCCCTAACTGTATGGAGTTTGTATATTCTCCCTGTGCTTGCGTGCGTTTCCTCCGGGTACTCCGGTTTCCTCCCACACTCCAAAAATATTCTGTCAAAAGGTGGACACCATGGATCCTAGAGTCTGCATTGCAAAGTGAATTGACAGTCGGCGACTGTGTAGTAGTCTGCGCACCCAGTGCTGTAATACAGAGATTTTGTTTGCTGTTAGGAAGATTCTCTGAACCCGAGAGCCTAGGAGGGCTCCCAGATGTACCATTCTTTGAGAAGGTGTCAAGGAAGACTTTACCCAGTTGATCAACCAATCGTACGTTTATAGAAAGGCAATGGTTACCTGTAGATGGCGATGAAGAGATTCTGGGGAGCTAGCCAACAGCAAGAGATTGTCTAAGTATGGGAGCATTATCCCCACTGACTACTACCAAAGCTACACGTCCGGACAGCTGACCAGGTAAGTGGTGCACACCCCCTGCACTGCCTAGCGCATCAGGGCAGATGGCCACTGGTCCTGACAGCATACTAACTTATACATACACATATTGCTGGATCACTGCTGTTTCAGCAGATCTGATCATTTACATGAGGGAGAAGTAAACATTGTATATCATGATCTCCATGCTATTCAATATGTGATGTTTATGAACAGCAATACAAATTAAGGTGTATTTCAATCAGTAGTGTCATATGTACACCAGATGGCTCACTGGTAGTTATTATTAACCCTATCTGGATGTGTATAGCTCAGAGTGCATGCAGGCATTAGGGAATTATTCACCCTATTTAGAACAATATATGTATTTATTCCTAAAATGATATGCCTAGACTAAACCATCGGCGATACACGATATTGTGGCTATTTGCAACATATATTTTTTCAATTAACAGTATTATCTAGCCTGGCTTTCAACATTTCCTCATTGGAGGAATGCTTTTTCCTTGATATGTTATACAAGTGGCAATATATTGATTTGTGGCTGTTAGTACATGACAAAACCACTATATTTAGCCTAAATAAGTCACATTCTCTAAATTTTTAATGGAAGAGATGCATCCCCTGTGATTTATGTGTAGAATATTTGTTTGTTGATTTTATCTGTTCATTCATAGTTGCTTTTTTTCCTTTTTTAATTATACATAATAAAAGCTAATTCTTAATAGGCTGGCTGGCCTACTCTCTATACCTATTTGTGTGCCCCCCCCCCACAAAAGAGTCCCTTTTTTAATTTTTTTCTTGTTGGTTTATATGTTGTAAACAGACTCTGGGGAGCACCAAGCACTTACCTATTTATAGATCTGATAGACCGAGGTCTTATGATCATTCTTGGGAGTACTATATTTTAAACAATTGGTTTGTAAATCATCTGTGTATTGCTTTATAGGGTTTTTTTTTAGAGATATATCATCCCTGTTACAGTGGCAGTATATTTTTCAGTGCGGTTCCCATTCCTTTCTTTTTTGCACCCTGATGAACTTGTTTAGAGACTTGAGGTTGAGGATAGGCCGATGAGACCGTTGGGTTTCTGAAAAGGGTAGAATAATAGCCGTTCCATCGCTGTGAGGAAGGGCCAGAATTATTACTCCTGAGAGCAGTAAGGACTGAATGGCCTTTTGGAGCAGCAGGGCCTTTCTTGGATCCAATGGAGGTTCTATGCAAAAGAACTGCTGGGGAAGGGGGGGTGCCTCAGGCATGAGAGGGCATATCCGTGGGAGACCACATCTCTTACCCATGCATCTGATGTGGTCTGACGCCAGAACTGGGCGAATTGAAGAAGTCGGGAACCCCCAGGGAGAGGCCCACCCAGTCAGGCTGAAGGCTTGTCCACAGGCTTGGTACGTGGACGTCTAGTAGCCCAGGTCGGTTTGGTACTAGGCTTGGAGGCCTTAGTGGTTGCCTGTTTCCTTGGAAAGGATTGACCTTTAGCTTTTCCTTGAGGACTAAAGGATGACATCTGTGGCTTTGCATTATATGCAGAGGGCAAGAATGCCATCTTGGAAGCTGCCAAGGTAGTCACAATTTTGCCTTACTCTGGGGAGATCCTGTTTGGACCAGAATTGGACAGACTCCAAATCTGCCTTCCATGAGCGATGCCAAAACAGTAAGGCGAGCTACCACGGAAGTGGCAGATGCCTTGGAAGCGAGGAGAGCAGTATCCAGAGCTGCTGAGCCTAAATAGGAGACTGCATCTCTAATGTGAGATATGTAGGACAGGGAAGCATCAGAGGGAAAATGTATCTTCTAAAACCTCTGCCCAACTCTCAATGGCTTTTGCTACCCAGGCCGTAGCCCTAGCAGGGCGAGTAATCGCGCCAGTAAGAGTATAGAGATTTGAGACAAGCTTCAATTCTTCTATCCATAGTTTCCTTTAAGAAGGTTGCAGTATAGATAGGTAAGTTAGCATTCAGAACTAGACGTGTCATGTGGGAATCCACTGCAGGGGGAACTTCCTATTTAGTGCAATCAGTAGCTGGAAGAGGGTAAAAGGAAGCTAAACGTTTAGGCCGCTGAAAACTCTTACTTGGCATATTCCATGCATCACTCATATGATCAGATGGCTGATCAGTGTGAGGAATCTCTGGCAAAACTACCTTTTGTCGCTTAAATAGTGTCTCTTTTGCCTTAGGAGTGGGTTCTGTCGCTTCTATTTGAAGGATAGATTTTACAGCTCTGACAAGTGCAGGTATATTAAACTTAGAGGGGGACGACTCCTCTCCCAATGGGGAGTCAGAGTGAGAGAGATCTGTGTCTTTGGCCTCCCCAAATGATAAATCAGAATCTGGTAACTGGGTGAAAGGGAAAATAACACAGCACGCTTAGTAGATTTACTAGGTAGGGGTCTCTCCTTTTGTAGCTTTTGTTGAAAAGCTGTAGATGTATTGACCAGACTCTGCACTGAGGCAGAAACCATATCAACGCATTGGGGAGGCAAAGGATTTACAGGGAGTACCCGTTGTGGCCATCCCATAGGGGGAGCTACCACAGGGACCGCTAGGTGGTCTGCAACTTTTGCCAGCACCTGTGAAAAGGTAGTCCAGGGTGGGTCCTGAGGATAGGACACCAGGGCAGATGGTATAACAAGATGCACAAAGACCATCCTGAATGGGATCCTCTGAAGCTAGGCCCGCTGAGCAGGACTTACAAGATACCAGAGTAGGAGCAGCAGGCTGCTTGTTATTCTTGCCTCTGTCAGACATAGTTGTAAGAAAAAAATTTAACACAATCTGGCACTGTGCAGTGAGCAACTCACAAGTATGTGTAATACGGCACAGTGTAGTGGGCAGCAAAGTATGTGATAGCATACAACCTATACCTTAGTATGCCAGGGTTATAGTGGAATAAAGGGAAAGGTATAAAGTTGACAGTTAAGAAAAAAAAGGAAACAGACAGCAACGCTAGCACAAGTCACATACAATACAGAATATGCAATATAAATGCAGTGGGCACTAAAATCAACTACACAGACCGCAGTGGCTGGTAGGGTATAGTGCTGTATAACCTGGCCCTTGGGAGAGGTATACAGGGAGACTGGACCCAGCGTTTGTGGAGACCTGAATGCAGAAAATGGCTGCCGTGAGTCTCAGAGGGGGCAGAGGGTGAGGGAGGAGCAGCTCAGGAAGCAGCAAGACTGCAGTGGAAGGGCACCCTGAGCTGGGAGGGGGGATGCAGGAAGTGTCTTTTTCCCTGTGGTGACATTAACTACAGAGTCCCCTGGCCTTAAATTGTGCCCTGCGCCAGTGCTTGTATTGCCCTGATGGTCTAGTGGAGTCCCGGACGAACCGGTGTCCACATTAGCACCTCCGGTTTGTCTCTCGAGACCGGAGGCATGACTGCGCATTAGACGCGGGTCCCCGCAAGCAGGCATCCGCCTTACCTGTCCCCTTGAGTCCCGGCTGCAGTCTGGGGTCCGGGAAGCCTTGCTAGCTAGGTCCATCTCAGAGCCCCGCTGGGAGTACCTTGCTGAGGGCTGGTGTCACGGCGCCGCGAGTGGTGATGTAGCAGCAGTGCAGATTTCCAAAGGACTGTCTTGTGCTGCTGCTCTTGAAGTAAAATAAATGAAAAGAAAGTTAAATCATAAAAGTAAGCTTGGGCTGCTTCATAGCAGCCCCACTGTTAAACGGTGATCCAGCTCCTGCCTGACACCAACGAAATGGAGTTGCCCTCAGGCTGTGGGCAGGGTAGAAGGACCAGAGCATCCTGGGATTGAAAAAGCTTTGCTGTCGGTGTCCGGTCCTCCAAGTCCCACCTACACCCCATTGTCTCCCTGTGGAGCCCTATGGACCCTGAAGTAAAAAAAAATATTAATAAATTATGAAAGTCATGTCATACAGTATTGTGCCCACCTCGGACGCAGGGCACTGAAAAAGAAATGAGAAGGAAATGCGATGTCCGTGCCCTGCTTCCTATGGTTGAAGCATACATATCTCACCTTTGGTGTATTACCAAGGGGAGATAGTGCCTAATAAATGAATAGGCTGCACACTCAAACATAGGTTCATTCCTCCAAAAATATCTGATGTAACATTTAATAAAATATATATTTTTTTAGGTAAATAAACTTTATTGTTGTTAAGAGGTTAGGTTTTAAAAATGATCTTAACTCCATTCACATACTCACCTGGATGCTCTAGCTTTGTGTGCTTCTGGAGAATAGAGCTGTTTGAGAAGACTTGTTCACAGGAACTACACTGTGCAGAAGAGAACTTGGAAGAGCGATGATTCTGAGCAGCAAACAAATCCGGGTGATGTGTGCGGTTGTGGTACCATAAGCCGGACAGTTGCTGTGGAAAGTCAGGAGGTTAACATTTCACTACACCAATGAACCTGGTGAATTGTCTAAAATAACTGGCAAGTGGAAGATTACATTTATATACCTGGTATGCTTTGTCACAGATCTCACAGTTGTAAGGCTTTCCTCCAACATGCGTGACAATGTGTCGATCTAGTAGAGAAGGGGCACTAAAAATCTTTTCACATGAAGGGCACGGGTGGTATTCCTTGGAATGTACGACTTGAATGTGTTGTCGGTTCTCCTCCAATGTAGGGAAACTCATTCTACATTTCTGGCAATCATAAGGATCTTCAATGTCTGAAAACAAAGCAATTACTTAAAAAATAAAAAAAAATGGACATGTGGCCAGTTTGCTCTTTCACACACCCAGACATTTGCTGCAGCATAGGTTTCCACAGAACCAGCACCCTGTACGTTACATAGAGTTCAGCACTGTGCATCTATAAATAAAATGTGTGTCCAGTGTGGAAAGAGCAAATCAATCGGCATTATGGAACGATACAATCTCGGCAGCATTATGCCAATCCAGAGCACTGTGGTGAGAGAGTATGAACCCTTGTTAGTGGTGCAGTGGAGAGGCAGCAGCCATGGGAAGGTCACAGTTGGCTCTCGGCTGCACTTCAGTGCACCACTTTGGAGTCCTGGGGGCTTGTAAGTGGCAACAGGGGGACTGCTGCTGGGCAGATTAAATGGACAGGTGTCTGGATTACACCCTGCCATAATGTGTGTAAATTGCAAAACAAGCATGGGAGAGATCTTCTGCAAAAGAGTTTATGTAACTCACTGTGGAATGTCCGCAGGTGTATACTAAGTCCATTGGCCTGGCTAAAACCTTTTCCGCACTCTCGACAGACGTATGGCTTGTCTCCTGTGTGAGTTCTCACATGTCTAGTCAACTCGATGGACTGTGCAAAGACAGCATCGCAGTACTGGCACACGTACATTTTACCTGGAAGGAAAGATCAGAGTCACTTTTACATTTTAAAAGTATTTGCTTCTAGAACACAGTGATATGATGTAGAGTGATACTAGTTCAGAAAAGCAACTCCTGCACCTCTCCACTATGAAGGTTAAAGAACAGATGCTTGTGGTTAGAGGGGGTGCAGCTCATTAGGCAGTTCTGGGATATACAGCAACCATCCAGAAAAAAAAAAAATAGACCAATAGAAGGTAAAGTATTTTGAATATATCAAAACTTACGTAATAAAGTTCAGGAAGGATATGTTTACACAAATGTGACTCATGCAGGCCAGCATGAAGCAAGTATGTGCATATGTTTGTTAGGTGACGTGTCTTTGCCTCTGCTACAGGGCAGGTGGAAGAGCAAGTCGGATGTAGCTGACACGAAGGCGTACTCATCAGAAGAGATCTAAGAGTACGCGCTGCATATGTGTATAGCTATTTTTCTGTGCCTTTTTTATTTTAAGTAATTTACATGCATTTGGCTACTATCTCTGCATTAGCCCCAATGTCTACTTTATATTACCAAGAGTGTCATTAGAAACAGGCTTGTGAAACTAGGGAACCCATCGAGGGCCAGAACTAGGTAATCAATTTTAAAAGTTGCCCTTTGAAAAACAATCTGTTTTAAATGTTCTAAAAGTAAGTTGATAATGGAGCTGATTTACTTGTATGCAAAACCGATGCTTTGCGTACAAGTTCGATGGTGGGCGGACTGCGCAAGTGCCGGGGCAGCAGTGTGTGTGTGTGCTGGATGCAGTGCCCTGTATGCCGCAGCCTGATTAGAGGCCGGGGAATGGGCAGCGACCATTCCCCAAAACAAAGGAGTGTTGCTTACATTTTATGGGAGTAAGGCTAGGGTCTGCATCTTCAGACACAGATTTCCTGGTCCCGGCAAAAGAGAGCTGTTGCCCATTCTAAGCAAGCTTAGACTTTGGACTTTGTTTTCTTAAGACGCCTACTATTGCATTAGCATACATCAGCGATGCTATTAGTGTACAGCTCTGAATCAGGCCCAATGTTGGCTATGTTCCTATGAAAGTAACCAAATCTTAAATCAGGTCTTCAATATACCTTCAGAATGCTTCTTTTTGGTGTGGTAGGAAAGTGCAGCTGCCTGGGTAAAGGTCATGTGACAGTGCTTGCACATAAACGGACGTTCTCCCGTGTGCAGACGTTGATGGTTTTTCAGGGTGGAGTTTGCAGCAAACTTCGCACCACATTCTTCACAGGAGAATGGCTTCTCATCAAAATGTTCTGTCCGTTTATGGTACTGCAGACCTGAGCGACAAATAATCAAGAGACGTTTACTACAGATCACCATTTGATCTAATATGATTTTTAAAAACAAACTTTATTATTAGAGTTGTTTATAGATCCTTTCTGGGTGATGGTTACATAATCTACACTAATTAAAAAAAATTTTTTCCCGAAACCTGAAGTCCTGATTACAGCAATGGGTGCTTTATTACGTTGATCTCAATGGCTATTATTGCTCTGATGTGCGACTTTAAACCTGATTAAGTGTTACGGACAAGCTGTGTAATGTGAGGGAAATATACTATAGGAGAGTGACAGAAGTGAATTAGAACTGTAATCCTGACCATGTTATAGATTTATTATACAGTATAATCAGCAACTATTACTTTCCCCTTCATTATGTGATATCATTGCAATGCCAGAAGGAGTAACAGGTCAGGCGTGATGGATAAAGCTAGCAAGCTAAGCCGAGACCCGCCGAAATCACCAGCACAATTACTGATGTTTTGGCCCGCCGGAGATAGATGGAGTCGCCTTATCTGCGCCTTAATATAGTCGCTGGTTACTGCTTACTGAAACATAAGAAATAAAATAAAACAAAATAAAAGCTAAGGACTGCACGAGCAGTCCCGTTACAAAAGGGTGTGTCTTGATCCTGCCGCACCAAACGAACAACTGAAGGTCTGTGAATAGGGGTGGGATATATATGAAGGAGGACCCAATGAATCCTGTGAGCTGAAAGCTTTAACCGTTTGGTGCCAAGATCTCTCAAACCACATTACCCCATGTTATCCCTGTGGATACCTATGGACCCTGAAGAAGAAAGCTGGATCTAGCAGTCCATTTTATAATTACAGAAAAGAAACAATCACTTCCTGAAACAGGTTGAAAGAATTTAACAGAAATCGGTTACACATTACAGAATTACCGGAGGGATGAGCAAACTCTTTGCCACAAATGTCACATGTCACGAGCATTCTCCTTTTCCCTTTGCTAGTGCGAGAAATTAGGTAGCCATGCGCTTCCTCTCTATGCTGATCCAGCTCCTTTTTAGAAGCTTGCACCACATTGCAGTCTTTGCATTGTAGCGGATTTCTTTTTGCCATCCGGCAGCGCTTCATATGGACCTCCAGGCGGCAGCGGAAGAGGAAGATCTTGTCACAAGACTTGCAGATGAAGTTCTTTTTCGATCCCTTCTCTTGTGTTAGTTCAGCCCTCTCTTTTTCAGAATCCACCTCTTCATTTTCATCATCTTTTGCTTCATCATCTTCCTCATTTCTATCACCGACATCATCGATAAGTTCCATCTGGCAGTCACTGTTAACAGTCCACTTATTAGAACTCTGAAAATTGCACTTCCCATCCACTACCAGTCCTAAGCAAAAAAGATGAAATATAAAGAACAAATAAAGTTATTGTTTGACATTAATATGGAATATAAATTAAATATAAGAAAAATCTGTCCACCATGCTCTCTCACACTCTGCTGTAGCAGGTTGCCATGTTAGATGGGAGGTACAGGTTGAGTCTCCCATATCCAAATATTCCGAAATACGGAATATTCCGAAATACGGAATTTTTTTAGCATGACTCAGATAATGAAACCTTTGATTTTTGATGGTTCAATGTACACAAACTTTGTCTAAAGCACAAATTATTAAAAATATTGTATAAAATAAGCTTCAGGCTGTGTGTATAAGGTGTATATGAAACATAAATGAATTTCATGTATGTACACAAACTTTGTTTGAGCCACAAAATGATTGAAAATATTGTATAAAATTACCTGTAGGCTGTGTGTATAAGGTGTATATAACACATCAATGCATTATGTATGTATATTTGAGTCCTATTCTCAAGATATTTAATTATGGTATGCAAATATTCCAAAATACGGAATATTCGTTATCCAAAATACCCCTTGTCCCAAGCATTTTGGATATGGGAGACTCAACCTGTACTTCCTCAGCAAACCAGGCAGAATGATAGTGACTAACCACCAAGTAGGTAGACAAGAACATTATATGGGGTATTGGTTTTTTTAAACAGTTATACAAAAATTCATATAACCATAAATAAATGTATTAAAGGAATTTTTAAAAATAGGTACACTATTTTCTTACTAATTACCCTGGCACCCACAAGGGTACTAGGAAGCGCCCAATACTATTTAGCTATAGGTAAGAGTGGCTGCACTCCTTGAAACCGTAAAGCTCAATAATTTTGGCTAGGAGTTACAAATACAGAGGAGACCAAGCCGTGTCTGCAGTGTCCAGTCCACACTGAGTGGGACACACACACACACACACACACACACACACACACACACACACTCTCTCTCTCTAGCTATCGTTTTATAGAATGGACTAGATAAATGATAGCTAGTATTAGATTGGCATGCCATCTTCTCTACTTGTTCTCTTTAAAAGGTTTGATACATCTCCCCATGATGGGCTGAATAAAAAGAAAGGAGAGCTATGGTAAAACTTACCTTCGTTAACTCTCTTTCTTCGAAGTCCATAGGGCAGAGGTTCCCAAACGCGGTCCCAAAGGCTCCCCAACAGTTCAGGTTTTAGAGATATCCATGATTAAGCACAGGCGGTTATATCAAATAGACTTTGGTACTAATTAAATCACCAATGCTCAACCATGGATATCTCTAAAACCTGAACTGTTGGGGAGCCTTGAGGAGCGTGATTTGGAGCCTCTGCCATAGGGTCCACAGGGACACGTTGGGGTGTAGGTGGGACCTGGAGGACCGGTCACCAACAGCAAAGCTTTTCAATCCCAGAACGCACCGGTCCTTCCCCCTATACCCCACCCACAGCCTGATGGCAAGTCAGTTTTGTTAACAAGCCCAAGGCAGGAGCAGGACAGGAGAGAAGGAAGACTGGTACACTGAGGAATCTCACACTCACGCAGAGAAGGAAACAAGTGACTAAGAGAAGAAGCCCATAGAAGCCAGGTGCGTCAGGACGGGTGCCCTGTGGACCCTATGGACTTCAAAGAAAGAGTTAACCAAGGTAAGTTTTACCATAACTCTCATTTTCTGCAGTGTCCATAGGGCTCCACAGGGAGACATTGGGGATGTCCCAAAGCAGTTCAAGGGCGGGAATGCTCCTGAGCTGATAGGAGAACCCTAGCATCCTGAGAGGCAAATGTATCAAAGGTATAAAACCTAAAAAACAGGTGTGGACAGAAGACCACGTGGCCGCCTTGCATAGCTGTTCAGTTGAGGCGCCACGCCGGGCTGCAGAACGAGTAGAATGAGCAGACACCGTAGTCAGCACAGGAAGGCCAGTCTGCGTGTAAGCCTGGGAGCTAAGTCATGCGAATCCACCTGGCCAGAGTGTTTGTTAGCTGGTCATCCCTTTGTGTGGAATCCATATAGGACAAAGAGGGAGTCCGATTTTCCCATGGAGCCAAAGGAGGGACAAAGGGAGGCTGTATCCTAAGAACATCCGGTATAGGTGCAATTCTGCTCTGAAGCCAGATAGACAAAGCAGAAACCTGCACTTTGAGAGATGCTAGGCGGAGGCCTAAATCCAGTCCAGGATGAAGAAAGGAAAGAATTCGAAAAACTTTAAAGACTTGAGGGTCATAGTTTCGTGGGGAGCACACCATTGGAAATACGTATGCCATATTCTGTGGTAAATCCTGCTCTGAGCATAGTCTGGACCTCAGAGTCGGAGAAACCCATAACCATTAGGACGGATGTCTCAAGAGCCAAGCATTTAAAGACCATAAATAGCTAGGTCCGGATGTAGACATGAACCCTGAGACAACAGGTCTACTCGTAGAGTAAGTTGAAGAGGAACGTCTATGGAGAGCCTTAGAAGATCCGAGTACCAATGAATTCTGGGCCAAGCCGGAGCTATCAACAGGACTGTGCTCCCCTCCCGTCTGAATTTCTCGAGGTACCAGTGATATTGAAGGGAAGAGATATGGCAAATGGAAGGTCCATTTCACCGACAAGGCATCTATGAAGGCCGCGTCAGGGTCCTATGTTCTGGCTCCATAGTTTGTTGTTGTGTCTTGAGGCCATGAGATCCACTTCTGGAAGATCCCATTTGTCTACCAGAAGCTGAAAGACTTAAGGTTGTAGAGACCATTCTTCTGCATGCATGTCGTGACGGCTAAGGAAATACGCTTCCCGATTGAGAATCCCCGGGATGAACACTGCGGAGATGGCTGGGAGATTGCGTTCGGCCCATGTGAGAATGCGGGACACTTCACTGCTAACTGACTTCAAGTGCTCCCTTGGTGATTGAGGTAGGCCACAGCCATGGCGTTGTCAGACTGTACTTGTACTGGCCTGCTTTTCAGAATATTCTGAGCCAGAGTGAGAGCTCTGTAGATAGCTCGAAGTTCCAGGATGTTGATTGGCAACACTGCTTCAACTGGGGACCATCAGCCATGGAAGGAGTGCTGGCTGGATACTGCGCCCCATCCTTGGAGGTTTGCATCCGCGGTGAGGAGTCCAGTCAGGATCCAAAAGGGATGACCCTGGTTCAAATGGGAAGTCTGTAGCCACCAGGCTAGGGATAGGCGAACCTCTCATTGTCTGGGATTTGAGCAGATGGGGTAGCCCGTTCCACCTGGAGAGGATCAGGTGTTGTAAGGGCCTGGAGTGAAACTGGACGAACTCCACCATGTGAAAGATGGACACCATTGATTCCAATGCCTGCATTGCAGAGTGAATCAACACTCGCGATTGTGAAGCAGTCTGCATAGTCTGTGCTGCAGTGCTGAAATCTTGTTTGCAGTTACGAAGATTCTCTGAATTTGAGAGTCCAGGAGGGCTCCCAAATGTACCAACCTTTGAGAGGGAGTCAGGGAAGACTTTTTCCAGTTGTACAGCCAACCGTGCAATTGTATGTAGAAAGGCAATGGTTACCTGCAGATGGTAGTGAAAAGTCTCTGGGGAGCTGGCCAACAGCAAGAGATCATCCAAGTATGGGAGCAGTCTGATCCCTTGACGACAAAGAGAGACCGTCATAACTGCCATGATTTTGGTAAAGACCCGAGGGGTCGTTGAGAGGCCAAACGGCAGAGTCTGAAATTGGTAATGTTGCTGCAGTGTAGCAGTCTGGAGATATTGTTGATTAGAAGGCGCTATAGGTAAATGTAGGCAAGTGTCCTGAATGTCTAGGGATACCATAAAATCTCCAGGCTCCATAGTTAGGATAATGGAACGGAGGGTTTCCATACAAAACCTGGGTACCCTGATAAACTTGTTCTTAGATTTGAGGTTGAGGATAGGCCGATGAGACCTATTGGGCTTCTGAACTAAGAAAAGGGTAGAATAATAGCCCTTGCCCCGTTGTGAGGAGGGTACCCGAATTATTACCGCTAAATTCAGTAATTACTGAATGGCTTTGTGGAGCAGCAGGGCCTTAGTTGAGTCCAATGGAGGTCCTGTGCAAAAGAACTGTTGGGTGGGTGGGGGTAGAGGCCCTCCCCATCAGGCTGTAGGCTTGTCCTCAGACTTCACAAGTGGACGTCTGCTAGCCGAGGCTTGTTTGGCCCCAGGCTTGGAGGCTTTGGCTGAAGTCTGCTACCGTGGAAAGGACCGATACTTGGCTTTGCCTTGAGGGCGAAAGGACTGAAAGGATGACGTATTATATGCAAAACGTATTATATGCAGACAGTAGAAACGCAGTCTTGGAAGCTGTCAAAGTAGTCACAATTTTATCTAATTCTGGACCAAATAGGATGTCTCCCGAATAAGGCAGAGACTCCAGAGCCTGTTTTGAGTCTGAATCTGCTTTCCAGGAAAGAGCCAAACAATATGGCGGGCCTCTACCGACGTGGCAGATATCCTGAAGGCCAGGATAGCCATATCCATAGCTGCTTCACCAAAGTAGGAGACTGCATCCTTAATGTGAGAAATGTCTCTTAAGGCCTCTGCAAAGCTCTCAATGGCTTTCGCCACCCAGGCCGAAGCCTTAACAGGACGAGTAATAGCTCCTGTAAGAAAGTAAATAGATTTATGACAAGCTTGGCATTTTTAACCAGACATGTTACATGAGAATCCACTGCTGGGGGAACTTCCCATTTAGTGCAATCAGTAGCTGGAAGAGGGTAAAAGGAACTGAACAGTTTTGGAATTTGAAACCTTTCACCAGGCATATTCAATGCTTCACTCATGTGATCAGATAGCAGGTCCGATTGAGGGAATTCTGGTAAAACTACCTTTTGTCGTTTCTGAGAAGCGGGTTCATCCTTTTCGAATTGTAAAATAGATTTTACAGCTCTCATAAGAGCAGGTATAATTAGTTTAGGGGGTGGCTCCTCTTCTCCTGAGACAGTCAGAGTGAGAGAGGTCTGCATCTTCTGCCTCCCCAGATGATATATCAGAATCAGATTACTGAGTGGACTGGGAAGATAACAGAGCACATTTAGTAGCTTTAGTAGGTAAAGGCTTTTCCTTTTGCAGCATTTGCTAAAAAAAAACATAGAGGTATTAGCCAAACTCTGTACGGAGGTAGACAGTACGTCTACCCATGGGGGAGGCAAAGGATTTGTGGGGAGTACCTGCTGTGGCCATCCCCACAGGGGGAGCCACCACGGGGGCTGCTATGTGGTCCGCAAGTATTTGCCAGCATCTGTGAAAAGGCCACCCATGGTGGGTCCTGATGGAGACACACTGGGGCTGAGGGGCCTAGAGCTGTGTAACAATTAGTACAAAGACTATCCTGAATGAGGTCCTCTGGGGCTAAGCCCGCTGAGCAGGACTTACAGGTCAACAGAGTAGGAGCAGCAGCATCAGGCTGCTTGTTATGCTTTCATCTGCCAGACATAGCCAAAGAATAATAGAATACACAGTATGATACATTGCAGTGAACATCCTCCAGTATGTGTAATATGGCACAATGTAGTCTGCAATCGCACTATATATGGCACAATGTAGTATGCAACCGCGCTATATAGTATGCGATAGCCCTCACAATTGTATAGAAGATGTGAAGTACAATAAACCCCCTATACCTTAGTATGTCAGGATATAGTAGAAAAAAGGGACAGGTATAAACTGACGGTATAGAAAATAGAGATTAGCGCTAGCAGAAATCACATACAAACGCAAAAAAAAAAAACATTAGTTCTGCAATGGGCACTAAGATCAACTACACAGGCCACAGTGGCTGGTAGGATGTAGCGCTGTATAACCTGGCCCGTGGGAGAGGTATACAGGGAGACTGGACCCAGCATATCCCGGAGAACTGCTTGCATAAAATGGCTGCCGCGCATCTCTAAGGGGGCGGAGGGGCAGCTGAGGGAACACCAAGACCGCAATGGAAAGGCACCCTGAGCTGGGGGAGGGGCTGCAGAAAGAGCGCCTTATCCCCTGGTTGACGTTAACCACCAGGCCCCCTGGCCTTTATAATACCCCTCTGCGCCAGTATATTTGTGCCCCGGTGGTCTAGTGGAGTCGTGTGCGAACCAGTGTCCACATCAGCGCCTCCGATCTGTCTCCTGAGACCAGAGGCAAGACTGCACCAAGACGCGGGTCCCCACGAACGAGGTTCCGCCTAGCCCGTCTCCTGGATTCTGGGCTGCAGTCTCCTCGGAGCCCCGCCAGGAGTACCTAGCACAGGCTTGGTGTCACAGCACCCTGGAGGGGTGATGGGGCGGCAGCACAGAGGGCAGTCTGGTGCTTTCCGCTCGTTATGGTAAAAGGAAAATTGTAAATTATATCAGAAATTCAGAGCTTGGGCTGCTTAATGCAGCCTTATTGTAATGGTGGTCCAGCTCCTGCTGGACACCAATGAAACTGAAGTGCCCTCAGGCTGTGGGCGGGGTATGGGTAGGGGTGTGGGGTGTGGGGGGGGAGGACCGGAGCATCCTGGGATAGAAAAGCTTTGCCATCGGTGTCCGGTCCTCCAGGTCCCACCTACACCCCAATGTCTCCTTGTGGAGCCCTATGGACCCTGAAGAAGAAAAAGGAATTTTGTACTTGCTGTAAAATCTGTTTCTCTGCAGCCATTTAGGAGTCACTGCTGTATTTTTGGGAAAAGAGGGTGCTAGCACTGGATCAGGGCACAACTACACTACACACTCGTTGGCCTCTGATTTTGCAGCCTCTACACCCATCCCCTGGAAAGACTTTGGTTTATTTCTAACAAATCCCCTAAGAAGAACTAAGCAAAGCATTAAACAAACAACCAGGACGAAAAATTCTAATGAAACTGGCGAGAAATCGCAGTGTCCGCCAAATGGAATCAGAAACAGGTTTTCCCATTTTCTCTTCCATCCAAATTGGGGGCCACCGCTGTACCCGAAGGATGTTCCAAAGCAGCCCCTAGACTGTATACTCAACAGTTGCTCTGCGCAGAACATTTTACCCATAATCAGTGTCCTGATACACAGACAAGGCAAAGAGGTATTTCTCTCCATATAGTTTTTCAAGGCTTTCACTACATCCAAGAGATTATGAAAGTGGACAACCTCAGACTGATCTGGCGAAAAAGCCAGAACTACAATTTTGTGATCGAGATGATATATAAGTTTTTGTTGACCAGGAGAGCTTGGTGAACAGCAGCTCTATCTTTGTGGAATATGAGATAAGGAGGTTATAAGAAAAAGCTGTCAGCTCCGACACCCTTCTTGCTGGTAAGATGGAAGAACATGTAGCGGTTGGTGTGGTTGTTAGGGTGACAAGTAGGCCCCTTTATGTGAATACAGGAGTATTACGTAATAAAGTGATACGACTATCATATGCAGGTGCGTAGGACGGACGACAAGACACTCGATAGGTGGATTGTTGTTTATTCAGTTGTTAGGAGAGATAAATGCTTCAGCGGAAACAATGTCGATGTAATGGACCAGTGGTAGGTGTCTCTATCCGTAATACTATTGACACTACGTTTCCCTTATGACACCTATGGTGCAACAACCTTCAGACGCTGGAGCAGGTCTGCCTAGATGGTGATTGACCTGTTAGATGGTGGGTGGGTCTTCCTATATCCCATTGAACTGCAGCATCCAGGGGTTTGTCACACTACTAGTGCTTTAAGGGTTACGTAGGTATAACATACCATACAGGAAAGAGGCATTCTAACAGGCCCTACTTACCATCCTGACAACCACACCCACCATCGACATTGTTTTCCGCTGGAGCATTGTGTCCAACAACTCAAGTGTCTCGTCATCCATCCGACACACCTACATACAATAGTCACAGCAGATACTTTATTAGCGTAATATTCCTGTACCCCAGTACTGCACCATATTTACCATCACAGAAGTGAGCACACTCCATACTTATTTGAGGAGACCGGACATATCTAGTATTAGGCCCAGCTGCGTGCAGATCACACCACCCCCAACTGATGAGATAGAAAACAGAAAAGTAACTTTCCAAGTAAGCAATTTCAGTTCAACTGACTAAACACACTTGAGCGGAGCCTACTGCAAAGCAGCGAGTAGCAAAATAAGGTTCCACTTGGCCATAAGCAGTACATAAAGTGATTGTTTAGAACACACTGCAAATATGAATTTCTGGTAAATCCGCCAGCTTGTGCTGAAAAAATACAAATTAAACCTTAGTGTATACAGATATAAGACAATCCCACATCCACACAGGACAGTAGATACACCTTCTACACACAGTGGTAATCTAAATGTTGCAAACCAAGATAAATGTGTAAGTGACCTGCTCTAACAACCCTTTTCTCGCAAGATTATAGCTCCAAACAGCCACGCTGTCAAATCTAGACAGGTCAAGTCATGATGAAAGAAGGGGTCTTGATTTAGCAGGTCATGGTGGCCTCGAAGGAGGAAACAATCTTCCCCAATAAGCGCATGCATGGATGAATAGACGATAGACTATTGGACTTCTAGGATTTATTCCTGGGGTAGAAAAACCCTTTTCAAGACAGTGTCAAAAATCATCCCCAAAAAGACTAACCTCTGATGGGAGCAAGTGAGACTTCTTGAAATTAGCAATACACTAGTGGGACACCAGAGTCTGGTATGTCAGGAGAACATGAGAGCGGAGGAAATCTGCCGATGGGGCCTTCATGAGAAGATAGGGTATCAAAGGTGAGCCACCATATAAACGACATCACCTTGGTAAAAACCTGAAGGGTCGAGGAGAGGCCGAAAAGAAGGGCCCTGAATTCAAGGTGAATATCCTGAACAGCAAACCTGAAAGAAGAAGGTCTGATGCGGTTCCCAAACAGGGATATGCAAGTAAGACCTCCTAGTTGTCTAGTGAGACCATAAATTCGTCCTTCTCCATGCTCGCAATCACTGAGCGGAGAGACTCAATCTTGAACCTGTGAAACGGAAGGTGCAAGCTGAGGGACTAGAGAGTGAGGGATGTGACGTACTGGTTTCGGTACCACAAACTGGTCTGAATACAACCCCTGAGATCTAACCCCTGGGAAAGGGAACTACAACCCTAGAGACAAACAGTTTTTGAACCGCCTTCTTCAGGGCCACCCACCTATGGCGCAACACTGGGAGACCAGTGGTAAAAAAAACCTGCAAGGAGGTGGCCCAAGAATTTCCAACTTGTACCCCACAGAGAGGAGACACCGCTCCCAAGCATTGGAACACATGCAAAACCAAATGTGTTGAAAATGAAGACGACGATGACCCCCCACCATGGGATCCCCCAAGTGGATGGGTAACAGTCATGCGGACTGCTTGTCTGCTGTCTTGGGTTGCTGACGACAGGAAGGCCAGGAGTCTGTTGAACCTTTGATTTACCGAATATGGAGGAGGATGAACGTCCCCTGGATCCCCAAAAGCGAGTTTTAGCTGAGGTCCAAAAGAATGGCCCTGAACAGTCTCGAGCCAGAGGAGTAGTTGACGTAGAGGGTAAAAAGGTACTCTTTTCCCCCTGTGGCCCATAGCAATTAGTTTGTCCAGTTCCTGGCCAAACAGGATCCTGCCTGAAAAAGGCAGATCTTCCAATGATCGCTTAGACACCACGTCTGCCTGCCAATTTCCAAGCCAGAGGGCATAACTGGCAGCCACAGAAGCAGGGGAAACAGCAAAACCATGGTTGCATCTATAGCAGCCTCACCTAAATAAGAGGTGGATTCATTGATGCATTCATCCAGAGGAAGATTATCAGCTCGATGAGTAACAGAACGCAATCCATCGGCCAGGAGGACTTTTCAACTGCCTTGTTGACCCAAGCCGAAATGAGAATGGGACGAAGAGAAATACCCGCGGCTACATAAATGGCCTTTAGAGTATTTTTCAGCTACCTGACAGAGCTATCCTTGAGTGCGGTTGCTCCTGGAAATGGGATTGTGGTCTTCTTTGAAAGCCACGAAATAGAGAGATCAACCAAAGGAGGAAATTCCCACTTAGCTCTATCCACTACAAGAAGTGGATAAAGAGACAGCATGCATCTGGATACCTGGAACTTATGGTCCAGATGCACCTATGCTGCCGACAAAAGGTCCTCTAACTGAGGTGAAGGAAAAGTCACAGGTTGCTTACGTTTCCTTTTAAACAGAGAAGTTTCCTGAGCCTCCAGAATGTCTGCATCTGAAATGTGTAACAACTGCTGCACAACCTTAATTAAGGCCTCTGCACTCTGCGTGAGCTGCATGGTCTTCCTCAGTCACTGAACACCAATCCAAGTCTGACTCATGAATCTGTTCATCCTCTTCTTTGTCTCAGAGAAGCCACTGAATTGGATTCTTCCTAGGACTGTAGTATAGCAGGAAGACTGCATTTGTTTCGAGACTGTTTAGGTACACCCTCTAGATGTCTAGAGGAGGATTCCATCAGTTTTTCTAACGAGGAGGAAACTTGTACCAACCCCTCCACCGAACGCGCTAATCACTGAGCCCAGGGAGGCTCAACAGTCTGGGAGAGAGGGGGTACTGAGGGACCCCCAAGAAGAGGGTGAGAATGGCCTGACAGTATAGGAGGACCCACTACTCCAGAAGGAAGATGCACTAACCGCCTAGAAGCTGCAAATTGCTGGGTCAGGTTAGACATAGCCCCAGTTAAGGTAGCCACCCAAGATAAGCATATGCACTGGCAGGGAAGCACTTGCTGTCGCAGTGACATGCAGGGATCCTGCGTCACATGACTTACAGACCATGTCACACCATGCATGCTAACATTTTGTTTTACATTTCAAGAAAGATCATATTGTGTAGCTCTACCCTTATCTAGAAGCAATTCCACAGGATTGCCCATCTCAGCCATAAGAGAAAACAGGTATCTGTCCCACATCTTGAATTCTGTACAGTAGACATAGAAGAAAACAATTCCAGCAATGATCAAGAAATGTCTATAGGCAGCACACAGTAAGGGAGAATGAAGCTAAGAACCGAAACATAGAGCTTAGTTAGGGATATATATATATATATATATATATATATATATATCACTGGTAAATAGGTATTATGTGTAAACTAATATACAGTTGTACTATTGACACATACCAACCAGAGAACTCAGCACTCACCATTGTTATATCACAAACAATAATTCATAAATAATGGGGCCTTGGTTCATGGATTGATCAATGCAGGTCCTACACTATCATACTTATGGAAACCTGGTAGCTGCTATCAGAGTTGAAACTGAAAAACTGTTAACTGATTTAAAGCTCACCTGCCAACTAATGGCTTTTAAAGGCAGTCACCAAACATAGCTTCTATCATACTACCAAAAAGGCAGCTGACACAGGTTAAAATAAATGAGCTTGCAAAGGAGTGCATGAGACAGCTGTGATCACAAAAAGGCTAATTAAAAATGAGCCAAATAAACAAAGTCAGAAATCCGCTGCATTCGCCACTCCCAGATTTGGGGTGCAAACCTGCTTAAATGCATTGATCAATCCATGAACCAAAACCCCATTATTTATGTATTATTGTGAGTGATTTAACAATGGTGAGTGCAGAGTGTTCTGTTTTTATTTATTTAAGCAATGTGGTCACAAGCCACTTGCACCCCAGTCCTGGGAATGGCAAGTGCAGGTTTGCACCCCAAATCTTGGGGGAGTGGAGAGAGAGTGCAGTGGATTTCTGACTGTATATATGTGTGTGTGTATATACAACGTTTCGGGCTTTATTGCCCGTCGTCAGGCTACATCGATATTGATGTAGCCTGACGACAGGCAATAAAGCCCGAAACGTTGCAGATTAACTTGATGCGTTTGTCATTTTGTTTGTGAAAGACCCGCTGTGTGCCGCACGCTGGAGCAGAATACAAATTATTATATGCTGGCACCATGGCAAATTTATCACAGGGGGAAGGAGTGTGCCGTACCTCAGGACATAGACATTATATATATTTATATATTCTCTCTCTCTATCTATATCCACTGGGCTGGCAGGTCCTTCATGACCACTCTCAGCACACGCACACTCCATCAGAAAGGGAGGATTGCAAGCCTGTGACTTGAGCAGGAAGGCTCCGAGTACGTGGCTGATTGGAAACACCACTAGGTAGTTCAGGGACACCTGATGTGCAGCAACTGCTGGTGGTTCTCTCCTGAGGCAAAATGGTGCTGATGGGTTTTGACAGGGCGAACCTGCAGGCAAAAGCGTGCTCAAAGGAGAGGGGGGGGGGGACTGTAAACACCTCTCTACAGGGCCGAATGGAGCAAACTGGACAAAGGCCCTGATTCAGAGCCGGACCCACAGGTATAGCGAGCGGCCATGATGACAGTCGCGATGGTCAAGACCATCGCGACCATCGGGCTTGCGATGAGACCCTTGTGGTAGGTTCTCGTTGCCGCAAGCCCCAGAGAGATTTCGTGCTCTAACAGAGCCGGAATCTCTCCACTGACATCACTTGTGATGTCAGTGGGGCCGGCCCCAAACGGTAGGTGTTCCCATGGGAATGCCTCCGTCTGGGCAGCCACCCCCCCGGCCTGCCCACCAAAGGGGGCGTGCTGTCACTCAACATCGACAGCACGCCCCCTTTGGTACGAGACCAGGAGTGACGGATTGCCCGTCGCTATCCGGGTCTCGCGCATGCGCACGACGGAGCCGGCTCGGTCTCGCGCATGCGCACGACGGGGCCGGCTCAGCGCTTGCGACCGGGTCTGAATCAGGCCCAATGTTCCCACAGCCTGTGCTAGCACCACCCCCTTAGTACTCCAGTCCTAGCAATGGAGCCCACGGGATCCACAAGTGGTGATCCATCCGTAGATGGATCTTAAGCTGGGTACACACCTGAAAGATACATCTGCAGATTGACTGATCTGCAGATATCTGCAGTTGATGGTTGTTCATACACACTGAACAACCATTACTGCCATCTAAAAGATTCATCTGCCTGGGTGTCGCAATGCCACCTCCCCGCCCCCGTGGCATCTGCAGCAAATGTACAGGTGGTCGGCTGACTGCCCGTATAAACAGCACGATGTGCAGATATAGCTGCCATTGGCTGTGCTGCACAGCCAATGCGATATATCTGAACTACGTCGTTCACAGACATATCATCTGTACACACTGGCCGACGGACACACAATATATCGGCCATTCAATTGAACAGCCGATATGTCAGGCAGTGTGTACCCAGCAGTAGTTACCCTTACCCATGCCTCCGGTGTGCGTTGGACACTGCTCTCAGGTAGCCCGGACACATCTCTGTGGCAGGTCCCCCAGAAGCAGTCCCACCTAGCAGGCAGCCACCTGGTAGCAAAAAAGCTGCCCCTGGAACAAAAATAAAATAAGAAAGACAGGTTGTCCAGCAGCCTGAAAAAACAGTCTGGCTCCAAAGGGCACTTGATAAAAACTGAAGTCAGGTGCAGTAGAGGGGAAGAAGCCAAGCCCAGATATCAAAAAATTCATCAAGAAACACCACTGTCTATCCACCAGTGTATTCCAGTGTCCCCCAAGGAAGAAGGAGAAAATACAATACATATGCAAATAGAATCAGACAAAAGACAATTAAAAACTTTGGAGTTTGGCAATCCTAAAATGTAACAAAGTTGTAATTTATTTGTTAGCTTATGCAGGATTATTGGTCTAACAAAATAACAGAAGAAAAAAAAAAAAAAAAAACTTACCAAGTTGTTCTAGCTCTTTATAGACTGGTTGTAAATCAGGGGCAGAGTCCTGAACACTGCAGAGCAACTGGCAGAACTTCAGGACAGGGACTGTATGCTGCAGTGCAGCACTAAGGAGAGGCCTTGCAGGACAATCACTGTCTTCATTCTGCTGTGGAATGTTCAATAGCTGGAGGAACAGAAAGGTTGTATTAGCTAGAACATTCAATTTGATAAATAAATGTGCATATTATAATTAGCACAACAAGAACCAGTTGGATTAATGAACTTTGCAATCATATTGAGGTGTTTTAGGCAATTGTCTCTTTCAATAATGAAGTTATGAAAAGTGAAGATGGAACTAGCAGGATTCCAATTCAGTGAAGGAAGTCACGCACAGAGAAAAAATACACACGTGCACTTTTCAGCCTCATTTCATGTGTTCAGCAGAATGACATTCAAGTAAGTGGAGTCTTGATGCACTTATGAAAGTCCAAAACACTTTCACTCCTAATCAGGGAGGCATACATTGAACTGAAAACATGGCCATCATGGACCTGAAAAACTATAATAGGCACTAACCCTAATGATGTGCCTAAAATCATA
Organism: Taudactylus pleione; assembly: GCA_031769625.1. Lineage (NCBI taxonomy): Eukaryota > Metazoa > Chordata > Amphibia > Anura > Myobatrachidae > Taudactylus > Taudactylus pleione. The sequence continues at coordinate 6,560,482 of JAUIMM010000844.1, forward strand.
ACCTCCCCTCAGAAGCATGGGTGTGCAAAAATACGATTTTTACTCACTGTAAAATCTGTTCCACGTAGTCCATCTGGGGGACGCCATTACCTCTGGGTTATGTTTAGTGAGCTGTGGAGTCGCTCCCACCACCTATGTAACCCCTCCCCTTCCACTAGAACCTCAGTCTACGTTTAACAAAGCCGAAGAAAGACACAAGGAAAAACTGAGAAACCCAACAGGTAATTAGTAAGAAACCAAACATGGCAGGGACCCTAGCCTCCCCCAGATGGACTCCAAGGAAGAGATTTTACGGAGAGTAAAAATCATGTTTCCTTTATCATCCATCTGGGGGATGCCATTACTTCTGGGATCTACCAAAACAGACCAATTTAAGGAAGATGGGGGGGGGGGAGAATGTATGGAAGCGGTAAAAGTTTGCTCTACAGAGGCACCATGTCGCACAGCCCAAGAAGCCCCGACAGCACAAGTCACGTGGGTCCGAATTTAAGCCGGAACAGTCACATTTGAAGACAAAATATGCCTGCCGGATGGCAGAAGTGACCCATCTAGTGATGGATCCTTTCGGGGCTGGCCAGCCTCTTTTTGGTGCAATCAATACCAACAAAGAATCCGTACACCTCAAAGAGGCAGTAAATGCTTAACGCACGTACCACATCCAACAGTGCTAAGGAAGAAGCTTCACTAGTCACTTAAACCTGGCGGAAGGCTGGAAGGACAATATTCTGGTTAATGTGGAAAGCTGATATCATCTTCGGGAGAAAGAAAGGTTTAGTGCGTACCACCCCCCTATCCTCATGAAAAATGAGAAGTAGAGATTTACAAGAAAGAGCCACTAACTCAGATACTCTTCTGGCTGAGGCAATGGCCAAAAGAAAAACAATCTTCAAAGTGAGGAATCGCAAGTCTACAGATTCCAATGGCTCAAAGGGTGCCTTTTGAAGTGCCTCCAAAACTAAATTTAAGTCCCAAGGAGGAACCTGTGGGACATAAGGAGGCTGTATGCGAAGAACCCCCTGCAAGAAGGTTTCAACTTCAGAAATGGTGGCCAATTTCCTTTGCAACAGGATCGACCGGGCCGAAATTTGTCCTTTAACGGAGGACAATCTAAGACCCTTAAGCCAAACCATCCAGCAGAATTGACGAAAGATGAGATACTCTGAAGTTTTCAGGTTTAAACTTGTGTCATTGACACCAAGAAATATATATCTTCCATACCCAATGATAAAACTGGGAAGTGACTGGTTAGAGAGCCTGTATCATGTTTGGATTCAAGAACCATGCCATCAAAGCCAAGCAAGGTAAATCGGGGTGATGGCATGGACCCTGAAATAACATATCTGGACACAGGGGCAGACTATATGGAACGTCTGCCTATATATTCCGAAGAATTGCGTACCAATGACGACTAAGCCAGTCTGGAGCCACCAGAATGACCGGCCACGCCACTGATCAATACCGTACACTTGGTAACATTACCAGAGGAGGAAAGAAGTACCCCAGCCGGAACTTCCAAGGTATCCATCAGGAATGCCTGAGTATCCCGGGATAGAGATCCGTACCTTGGAAGTTTCCTGTTGAGATGGGAAGCTATTAGGTCTATGTCTAGAGACTCCCATCTGGAAACAATTTCCGCAAACACTTTCTGGTTTAATTCCCATTCCCCTGGATTCACACTGTGGCGACTTAAGAAGTCTGCCTCCCAGTTTTCCACCCTTGGAATGTAAACTGCCGAAATAGCTGGACCCAACTTTCTGCCAAATTAAGGATGTGAAAAACCTCCCTCTCCCAATCTGCTTGTTTACATTAGCAATTGCCGTGGCATTGTCTAATTGGATTCACACTGGTAGGCTCCTTAGATGGGATTGAGTCTGAACCAATGCACACCAAATCGCCCTCAATTCCAGTATATTGATGGAAAGAGAAGCTTCCAAAGACCTTGTAGGTGCATGTCTAGAACTACCACCCCACAGCCTGTTAGGCTGGCATCTGTGGTCACAAGGATCCAATTCATTACTGACAACCCCTGTTCAGATTTGCATCCTGCAGCCACCATAGGAGTGACTGACGGGTCAAGAGAGAATCTGAACATCTGCCTGCTGAATCGAGGGTCTGACTTTACCCATCGATGAAGTAATTGGTTTTGCAGTGGTCGAGCATGAAATTTAGCGAAAGGAACAGCTTTAAAGGAAAACAACATTTAGATGTGAGGCATCTGTAAAATGATCCTTATTTTGGATTGAAGATACTGAATCTTTGCCGCTGGAGGAAACACTCTGAGACACTGGGTGTCGAAGAGAAGGCCCAAAAATACCATCCTCTGAGATGGATTTAAATTTGACTTGGGAAAATTGATGATCCAGCCGAATCTCTGGAGCATGCCTATGGTAATCCGAAGATTTTGTTGCATTAGGGCTATTTAAGGTGCCCTTAGCAACAAATCGTCCTGAAAGCCAAAACATTGACCTCCCCCCACTTCAGAGTAAAGACTCTGGGAGCAGTGGATAAACAGAATGGCAGAGCCTGGAACTGAAAATGCCGGTGCTCTACTGCAAAACATAGAAGATGTTGATGACTCCTCCATATGGGAATATGGAGGCCAGAAAGTCCCCTTCCTCCATGGAACAAATGAATTTTGGAGATTCAATGGAGATAAGGATTTAAGCCCTTATCGCCATTGAATGGGATGAAATGACCCCTCTGGTATGTCTACTAAGGAAAGACTGGAGTAAAACCCCAGGCCTTGCTGTAGTACCGGAACTGGAATAATTACTGTGGAATCGGAAAGCGCAGAAATTGCCGGTATCAGAGCCGCCTTTCTGCAACCATCCACAGGGAGAGGAGTGGTAAAAAAATCTTTCTGGAACAGGACCCTCCAAATGTAAAATGTAGCCCCTGGTTAACAGTCCACTTATCCAAAACTCTGGGCAGGATTGAATCCAAGTTTCCCGGAATCTGAGCAAGCAGCCTCCCACCAAAGGTCAGGTCCTAGTCTCGTGACAGTCATGTGGATTTATCGGCTAACTTAGCATCAGGCCAACAGGAGCCGGGGACACCACACCCCCTGAAGGCACCTCTAAGGGGACCTCTAGGCGTACCCCGGAAGGCCTGAACGCTTTCCCTGCCTTGAGTCCGAAAGGAATGAAACTTAGTAGATTTTAGTGTTGATGCGAGAAGGTAAGGACTTCTACCTCCTGTGACTTGAGAAATCATTTTAATTAGTTCTGGGCCAAGCAGAAAACCTCCTTCAAAAGGCAGTGCCTCTAAAGAATGCTTGGACTATGTCTGCCTTCCATGTTTTAAGCTAGGGATGGGGAACCTCAGGCGTGGGGGCCGTATAAGGCTCGCGGAATCATTTGTTCTGGCCATCTGAGTTTTTTTTCTGCTAGCCTCATCTTGCTAGCAGGGTGCCTAGAATGGTACCCTGCAGCCAGAATCTATGCAGCAGTGCCACCTGGAGCATCCTTAGGATGCTTCAGATGGTCACAACGCTGCCCTTACAGCTCCCCGTCGGCGTCCTGCTTCAATCAGTCAAGCGTCACCATAGGCGATCCCTAGCCGCCAGCGCCTCCCTCCGGAGATCCACAGGGCTTGCCTGATGTACAGTGACTCTTAGTAATGACATCATAGGTGGCGCGCCTGCGTGTGCAACGGCGCTGCGTCATGGAAGCGTGGCCAACAAGCCGCCCTCTCCCAAAAAGCCGGCTTGCTCTGTTCTGTAACACCTACAGCTGCTGCCACGTGAGCAGCAACATGACCGGCCGCTCTGCTAAAGCAGCGTGCTAGGAAGCAGTAATACAGCCAACAAGGTTTTGAAAGGTACCAAACTTACGGCCCCCTCAGATGGGTCTGGTATGGAGAGTGTCCCAGGGTCTATATAGGTGATTCTCCCAGAGGTTATCTTTAGAGTGGGATACAGGGTTCACACAAAACCTCTATTTCTACCTAACTCCCACTCTGCTAGTGCTTGTCGCCAGGTACTAAGCACACAAACTAAAAAAAATAAAATAAAAAATAAAACCTAACTAAAAGAGCTAGGACCTGCTGTATCTATTACCTTAAAAACAAGACAGGTTCTAATGGAAGGGGAGGGGCTATTATAGGGTGTGGGAGCCAGTCTTAATTAGTTAATGCCCGACTCCACAGCTCACTATACATAACCCAGAGGTAATGGCATCCCCCAGATGGATGATAAAGGAAGACCAGGTTTCCCCCCTGCGGCTTCCTCTGTATGAATGATTAGTCTCTGCGGGTACCCTTACAGATTGCACTCGGCATGCAAACGAATGTAGATACGTATTGCCGCAGGAAGCACAATACCCGGAGGATTCCGTGGGAATACAGCCGTGACCACCCGGATAATATACAGGTGCAAAAGCACAATCAATGAGGTGTGTAGCGGCAGGAAGCTGTCTGATCTGAAGGTCTTCAGACGCGGCAAACGTACATCCCGGTAAAAAGAATATATTCTCTGCATATTTTTATGTTATTTTTTTATTTCTACAGGGCCATGTTGGACTTATGATTCAAATTGCATTAATTTGCCGAGAGGAACCTTATAACTTTAACTAAGCTAAAGCCTCTGAAGGAATGTGAACTATATGTACCTATAACAGCAGGGGATATTATCGTCTAAAGGAACAAACAAACTGCCCAAATATGATGTTTCTTTTTTACATCTAAGGAATATACCTGAATCGGGATTTTTGGGAATTTGAAATCGCACATTGCTCAGAAATAGACCTTGTTGGCAAAGTTATATATTGGGTATCAATTTGGATTCTAAATGCATGATTGATACAGTTATATCTGTATTACTACACAAAAGTGCATACCTCCTGAAGCTACATGCTGTGTATCAATTTGGATTCCAATGTATGACTGTTACAGCTATATTCATATAATTATATAAAGCGGAGGTCTCTCTATTAAATGAATACTCATGGTCTATATGTTAGATAATTTTATATGATATGTGCATATTGTCATGCAATATAGGTTAGATTATTATTTCTCTTATTTTAAAATTTGTGTGTTGTGGGCCCATTTTTTGTGATATATGTTGGAATAATTTATATATAATTGTCGGTTTATATCTGGTATATGGTTTTATACCATATTTATTTTTATCATATTAATAGGGATATATTAAAACATTTAATCCATAGCTGATTCAGCGCTTTCTTTTTATATATTATTCTTTTCTTATGTCTGGAGGGCAGTTTGAGTAGACAGTCCATTTAGAGAGCTGCAGTTTCAGCACATATTGATAATTAGATCAGCGCCAGGTTAAACTATTTATTTGTTTTTTCCCCATTTTAAAACTGTGAACTCACAATAAAGGGTACATTATTAAGTATTGTCTGCAATCTTCTACAAATACAGATGGAGCATATTTTACAAAGAGTGTTAGTCACACAGCTGCCCTCTCGTCCCCACTCTGCTAGCAGTGACAGATGTAGGGTTTCTGCAGCACATTACAGCATTTAGGGGCACACTAATCTCTCTAATTGTCTCTATAAACAAGATGTGCTTTGTTGGGTCTCTTCTTAAATAAGAACCCAGAAGACTGTGTACATTTTAAAAATAAATTATATCCCTCTAATATATAAATTTATGAACTTTTAGCGGACATGTATTCATTTGGTATATTCATATGGTAGTCTGATCTCATATGCTCCTTTCCATTCATTATTCAATACAATAGAGCAGTGGTTACCAAACTTTTTTGAATCACGGAGCCCTACAGTATCAGTATTTTTTTCACTGCACCAATAGGTCATCATTAGGTTCATATAGGTGGTTGAAAGGGCAGCAATTCTGTTCGCCAACATATATTATGATTGACAGCCACCAAAATTGGGTTTTTGTACTCACCGTAAATTCCCTTCATTGTAGTCCATCTGGGAAACACTAGCAATTGAGGTAGAGGGGCTGGTGCAGGAGTATAGGCACTAAAAGGTTAATGTATAAAGCTCTGCTCCCCTTCTATACCCTATAACCCATTCCACTCCGCTAGGCCTCAGTTTTTGTATAACAAAGCCACATGGAGGAACAACCATCACAAAGGTCACAAGGAACCAACCAGAACATATAACAAAACCAGACAGGGAGGAATCGCAGAGGACTACAAGGAAAGGATTTTATAAGGAGTACAAAATTTACTCTTGTATACATCAGGGGGACACTTGAAATTACGTTTGGGACTTCACAAAGCAAGCCTAACAAGATGGGACATTGTCCAGCAAAGCTGTGTGCGTAAAACATAATGCTCAAAACTAATGTCACTAGAACCAAAATAATGGAACCAGTAAAATTTGGTAAAGATATGTACAAAGGACCAGGTCACTGCTCTGCACAACTGAGGCTCCATGGTGAACCGGCTAAGAAGCCCCAACTGCATGAGTCAAATGAGTCCAGAGGGAAGCCAGAACAGGCCTATCCTAAGACAAGGAAGTCTTACAGATGCTAGAGGGAATCCACCATGGAAAGGAGCCCTTGCGTGTCCACTCCCAACAGGGAAACTGTACGCCAGATTGAAGACATCCTGACACCAGTAAAGGTAGAAGACAAGGTGGGCCCTGAAAAAGCAGAGAATAATAACCTGGTTCAAATTAAAATGAAAAACCACCTTCGGGAGAAAGGAAAACAGAGTCCAAAAAACCACCTTGTCAGAATAAAAAATGACAAAGGGAAGCCCAACAAGGCAAAGCAGCCAATTCTGAGACGTATCTAGCAAACACAATAGCCAGAAGAAAAACCATCTGTAACGTAAGATACTGAGACTCCACTGTCTCAAAAGGCTTGAACGGCAGCCACTGAAGAGCTGCCAATACCAAATTCGGATCCCAGAGGGATAAGAAGGCTGAAACCGAAGTACACCCTGGAGGAAGGTCTATACCTCTGGAATGATGGCAAAACGTCTTAGAAAAGATTTTTTTTTTAAAATATAAGAAGCGCTGGTCCAAAATTAAATAGATATATAACTGTGATTGCTTGTGAAACAATAAATTCTTAATATATTTTGTATTATTTATCTGCAAGACCATTCAAATAAAAGGAAATAATAATAAATAAGGTAAAAGTAATATTATGTATGAAAGACAAAATCAAACTGAAAATGAAATAAAAATAATAAATTTAAAAATAAAAATAAATACAAATAATAAAAATAGAAATAATAATAATGTATAAATGATCGCAATGATGTTTATGCTCTTTAAGGGTTGGATGGGTGCCCGCTGCTATATTGCAGTGCTGCGGGTTTCTGTCCCTACCTTTCCCTGAGACACGGGGTTCAGCTCGCTGCACGCGCCTTCAAATCCAGTGGTGACTCCGGAGCTCAGTGTTGGAGAAAACACTTGTGCTCTGTCCCGTACTAGATGCGGTGTTGGTTGCTTGCCGCTTGCTCCGGTTCGCTACCGTCCGCTTTTTCCTTAAGTCCCCTTGCTGGTTAGCTGGCCAGAATGGGGTAATGTCAAATGCTGTGTTGGTGTTTGGTAAAAAAGCTCCAATGCGTTTCGTCCACGTGACGGACTTTATCAAGGAAAGAAAAGAACCTACAGAGCCTAGACCTGATCCTTAAAGTCAAACCATACTGAAAAAGGACAAAGGACATGGGCAGTCTAGGCAAATCCGCGGAGAGACCTCGATGCTCGCAACATAATATGTAGAGCTTCCAGATTCGATGGTAACCAGGCTAAGAGCAGGAATCATGGCCTGGGCAGCTTGCTGGAAAGTTGGAAACGCAAGCCCTCAAGACCTAGGTTGCAAGAACAAAGCTTTAAAAATCAGACAAGACAAAACCAGGTGCAGGCTCTTGGAGCAGGAGGTCCTGCTAAACGGGAAGACTGCCAGTGGACTCGACTAGTACCCTCTGATAATACCCTCTGTGAGTAAAACCTGTACCCAGAGAGCCCTGAAGGAAATGAGGCAAGGTAAATGACCCCAACATATGTTCCGGTAAAGGAAAGTAGACAACAAGAGATATGGTAACAACTTACCTTTGTTATCTCTGTTTCTACGAAGTCCATAGGGTCCACAGGGTTGACCTTGGGGTATAGGTTGGGAACCAAATCCGGGCACCACGCAGTTAAAGCTTTTAGCTCCCAGGATGCACTTGGGTCCACTCTCCCTATAACCCCACCCCCCAGCCAGAGGCACCTCAGTTTGTAAGTAGCCAAAGGCCGGAGGAGGAGAGAAAAAGAGAGAGAAAACTGGAACACTCTAGAACCATACTCACAGAAAAGGAGACGGGAAACCGGTGACCAGTAACACAGCCCATATGAAGCCAGGTGCGTCAGGGTGGGCGCCCTGTGGACCCTATGGACTTCGTAGAAACAGAGATAACAAAGGTAAGTTCTTACCATATCTCTTGTTTTCTACTTCAGGGTCCATAGGGGGTCCACAGGGTTGACCTTGGGGATGTCCCAAAGCAGTTCAACCAAGGGTGGGGACGCTCCTGTGCTGAGAGGAGAATCCGTCGCCAAAAAGGAAGCATCCTGAGAGGCAAAGGAAACCAATGCCTAGAACCTTAAAAAGGTATGGACAGAAGACCACGTGAACACCTAGTAAGGCAAAACAGCCGAGGCGCCACAACGAGCCGCCCACGAGGGTTACATGGCCCGAGAAAAAACAAGCCTCAACAACAGAAATGCCTACCCATGGGTAGGCCCCTGAGGAAGACATACGAGGCCATCCAGCCAACATTTCATTACAGGCCGGCCATCGTTTCCTGTGAAAACCAGAAACCGCAGACCACCAATAAGGAGTCCGATTACCATAAGGAACTTGAACGTATCATATAAAGCCAAACAGGCCGGACCACAGTCAATGAGGCCACACCAGCCGAGAAGACTGGGGACTGAATGGCCGTACCATAAGTTCCAGAATAATATGGAACCTAAAAACCACTCTAAGAAGAAATACAGGGCGAGAGCAACTCACACCCTGACATGATGCCCTCCAGAAGAGGGAGCCACATGAGAACGCTCCCAATTCAGACACTCTCCTGGTTGATTTAAACACCCTGAGAGAGAGAGAGCTTAAACAATAGACCATGTAATGGCTATCACAACCAGCGGTTCCATTGACTGTCCCCGGAGGGAACAAAGAACCACTACTAACTCCCCAGGAGTCCCTAGGGAGGACAAGTGGAGGCATAATCCAGAAAACACTCCAAAGGATGAACTGGATACCAGAGCGGAGCAATTCCATATCTTAACCATACCGACAGTGTAGAGATCCGCACTGTCAGGAAGGCCAGGCCAAGGGTGAAACCCAAGCCAGCCGGAAGGAATGCCAGAATATCTGAAAATCCTGGACACCGGAGGATCGTATCGACAGGTACGATACCATAAGAATTATGTATGCCACAGTCCGTGGCAGATCCCAGCAAAGTCTGGCCTATCTGCTCTAAACATCTCAATGAAGACAGAGCCAGGGAAGCCCTAGGACCACAGTAGGGGCGCAGTCAAAGACAAACGATCCAGGTCCAGGGAAAAACAAGGACCCTGAGACAACAGGTCCAGATAGTGAAGCAGTAGGAACGGAGTATCGATGAGGAGACTCCGAAAATCTTAGTACCAGTGATGTCTGGGACGAACTGGAGCCCCCAGAAGGAAAGCCCCTCCGTCTCGAATTAAACTTCCGAAGACCTCGAGGAAGAAGGGAGACCGGAGGACACAGGTACACAAAGTGGAAGGACCACTTCACTGACAAAGAGTCACTGAAGGTAGCTTCAGTACTCCTGGAGCTGGACTGTAACACTGGTAATGTGTGATCAAGTCAGAAGGCCATGAGGATCAATCCCCTCAGGGAGGCCCCCTCTGCTCACCAGGAGTTGAAACCTCTCTTGGAGAAGAGACTAATCCCCGGGATGCATGTCGCGACGGCTGAGGAAGCCCGCTTCCCAATGGAGAGCTCCGGGAATAAACACTGCAGAGTTGGCCAGGAGAAGACCCTTGGACTATGTCAGAATGGAGGACATACCTGACATTGCCACCCAACTACCAGTGTTGCCTAGATGGAAGACACTGTTGGACTGAACCTATTCAGGTTTACCGTGACATATGGGTTAGGCCAGAGTGAAGGTCCAAGACAGCCTAAAGTATCAACAAGTTAAGTGACAGGGCATATCAACAAGTTAAGTGACAGGGCAGAAACGACAGACGTCCAACTGCCCCGAAACGAATGCGGACCAGACACTGTCTGTAGCAAAGAACACCCTGGACGAGATGGCCATAGCCACCCGGACAGAGACCAACTCGCCTCCGGAGAAAGTATCATCGTTCGAACAGCGATCCGATGGGAAAAACTCGATCCATCTGGAGGGGAGTCAATTATGGCAAGGCCTGGAATGGAACTGAGCACATTCCACCCTACCAAAAGGTAGACACTCTGGTAGACCGCGCATCACAAAGAGTAATGACATATGTCGAATGCGTAGATATCCGCACACTCCAAGTTGAAGAGTGGAGATCTTGTCTTACACCAGAAAAATTCTCAGAGTCTGAGAATCCAGCAGTGCTCCCAGATGAAGAAAACCCTGTGAGGGATGTAGGGAGGACTTTTTCTCCGTTGACTAATTATCTGTGCCGAGAAGAAGCCACGGTTATCCTGACCTGGCGGTAAAGTACCTTGGTGATCCTGCTAAAAGCAGGAGACCGTCCAGAGAAAGGAGCATTCGGATACCCTGAACAGGTGAACTGTCAGAAAATCCATAAGGCTGGTAAACCCCGGTGGAGTAGAGGACAGTCCCAAAAGGCAGAGCCCGAAACTTACAAGTGTTGCTGTGGCACAGCAAACCTGAACCCATGCTGATGAGAGGGCTCTGTACGTACCCGTAGGTACGTATCCTGAATACTCAGATATACCCTAAAATCCCCAAGTTCCAAACGTCGGATGACGGAGCATGGACGATTCCACCTGAGTCCAGGCACCGTTGGAATCTGATTCAGGGATTTGAGACAGAGTATAGGCAAATGAGGACCAGTCGGTCACCGCCCCAGAAAGAAAGTAGAACAACCAGTCCCTCACTGAGATAGTGAGGTTGGCCGAAATAGCTCTGCTTACCACAAAGACTGTATAGCTTTCTGGGATTGTAAGGCCCTGATCAGGTCTGAAGAAGGGCCCGTGTAACAATGCCTGTGAGGAGGCTGCCTGAGCAATGAGAGGCCGTTGAGAATCAGTACCTCACTCTGGAAATTCCCCAGATGTAGACCTGTCCCGTCAGGCTGAGGGTATATCCTCAGGTGTAGAAACAGGGTCGTCTGGAAGTCCAGGACTGCTCGGTACTGGATATGGTGGCCCCCATGGAGGCCGACAGCCTAGGAAAAAACAGGCCTTTAGGCTGACCCTGAGGACAAAAAGACTTAACAGAGTTAGTCCGAATGTAGTGGGAGTAGCTAAAGACGGTATCTCCCCATTAGTGATACTGCCAATGATGCAACGATCTTGTCAAGGTCAGGACCAAACAAGATCTTCCCCATGGAAGGAGTGTGCACCTCTGCTTTCCCATAACGCAGCCATAGGGTACTGCGGCGGATACAGACGCCGCCGAAACCCTGAAAGTTAGAAGACCGGCATCCCATAAGGTAATCCCACATATGACCACTGCATATTTTATGTGAGCGGCAAAAGATATTTGAACCTCAGACGTGTTGGAGGGGAAAAACGTCACAAAAGCATCACCATGCGATGGCCATGGTAGGACGGGCAACAGGCCCTGAAAACGAGTACATTGATTTCAGGCAAAGTTACCACCTACGGATCCGTAAAATCCGTCCAGGCCGGGATGGGAGGCGTATTAATGCCTGTAACCCGATGATTAACATACAAATCCATCCCAGAAGGGGATTTCCATTACTTGTGAGGACCCTCAGGGAATGGGAAACAGGAGGCCTTTGTGACTCCTCGTATCTGGCGACAGCCAGACTCCCGCTATGAGATCCACCCGCTGTGCAGAAAACGGGAGATGTATGATACAGGTGCAGGATCGACATTCTCTATATCCAGAATGAACCTGGCTACCAGCCCCAAAGCAGGGATAATACTTGAAATCGGCTCCCCCCATGTGAGAGGGAAAGAGCCGAATATACCATCCAGTTCACGGCAGAGCCACTGGTCAGTAACCACAGGGCGTATATCACGCCAATTAGTATTTCGTATAAAACGACATCCACCAGGATGGCCGTTGTGGTAATCCCTGCAAGGGGAATGACAGACCGATGTGGTATCGGAGGTAATTCATGTACTGTGAAAAACCCCGGCGGGGAGCGACAGTCTGTTGCACAGGGGTAAATTGCAAGAAATTGCGAGATACCCCGAGTTCAAAAGGGCAGTATGGTGAAGTAACTCCAAGCGAGTGACGACAATGGGGCCCGCCCGGCGATCCTCAAAGGAGAGGATCCTGAGAAATAAACCGCCCTTTAAGGGGGTCGTGCAAGGGGCCCCGCATACATAAACCTTTCGGAGTTAAAATCCTCCGCACTAATTCCTGCAGGCTATGACTTGCAGGATAGCAATAATGGGTGCAGTATCGTGTGCAATCTCCTGGTCAGATATATCTGACTATCTTGACGGAAATATTAAGCAGCGCCATACCGGTCCTGACTGACGGTAAGATTAGCTGCAGGGACCCATTATCAGCATATGCAACTCACAGTTCCATCTAAAATATGGCAACGTGCAGCACGCAACAGTATGTGACAAACCTCACAGATATTAACAAATATATATATGTGAGGTCTCAGAACCACCCCAGGTACACCTGTATTAGGGCAGATAAAGAAAAGGGATAGATATACACTGACAGGTGAGAGAAAAAGCAGACAGTCCGCACTAGCATAAGTCACATACAATGCAGAAAAATATATACATACATAAGCATGACGTATAATATACTGCACAATGTCGCTACATTCAACTGCCCAGATTCAGTGTCTGGGAAGGCTATAGCGCTGTGTACACTCACCCAAAATGGCCAGGTACGCAGGGGGACTGGGCTCACTGACATCCTAAGAGTTCTGCAGCACCACAGAGAGAAAATGGCCACTGGAGACCTCAGAAGAAGCGTGGCCCGCGGAGGAAGCAGCTCAGCGAATTAGACTGTATTATTGAAAGGCGCGCTGAGCTGAGGGGAGGAGCCGCTAGACAGGGAAGGCTTCCTCCCCGTGCTAGTAATTAACCCCCCGGGATGCCGGCTCCCGCTATAATCCCTGGTGGGCTGTGGACACGCGGGGTATGCCTCCATGGAGGGGGAGCCCGCCGCCACCGCTAGCGCCTCCGGTCTGTCCCCAGAGACCGGAGGCATAAGGCTGCATATTCACGCGTGGATCACCGCAAGCAGTGACCACGCGACTTACCTGTCCCCGTCGATCCGGCAGCAGCCCAGGGATTCCTCCAGAGCCCGGCTAGTACAGACTCTGGGGTCCCGCTGCGATCCCCAGATCTGTACTGGCGTCGCAGCGCCGGCGGGGTGTAGGAGCGGCAGCTCAGACGTCCATTGGACAGTCTGATGCTGCCGCTCTGAAGAGTAATAAAAAATAATAAAATAAAACTCTTAAGCTTAGGGGCTGCTAAGCAGCCCCCCTGCAGTAACGGTGACCCAACTCCGGCCGGACACCAACTTAAACTGAGGTGCCTCTGGCTGGGGGGTGGGGTTATAGGGAGAGTGGACCCAAGTGCATCCTGGGAGCTAAAAGCTTTAACTGCGTGGTGCCCGGATTTGGTTCCCAACCTATACCCCAAGGTCAACCCTGTGGACCCCCTACGGACCCTGAAGTAGAAAACCACTATAAAAGTAGTGTGGGTCCTAAGCACCCTGTGCACAGAGGACCAGTGCACATGTAGGAATAAACCTACTGGGTCACCAGAGGACGGAGCAGGCAACTACACCCCTGGAGGTCCAGCACCTGTAGCCCTGATATGGCCAGGGTGGTAGGAATCCGACCACCTGCAGGCAAGATAGAAGGCCACATACCATTAGTCAAAGACCTACTTCTGGTTAAAAAAAAAACAAACAAAAAAAAAAACGCTGAAACGGGGACCGAAAGACCTGGTGCCCCTATGACAAGAAAACCTTTAATGCAAAGGCAGACCACTCAGAAGGAGGAAACTATCCACCAGAGTAGCGACCCCAAGGATGGAGACCAGTTATTGAACAGGCCAGCTGCTTAAGGCCCATAAAATTGAGAACCCGAACCAGTTGGTCAGGGTAGGGTGCAATGCCCTTCTCTCTAAGCAAATTACTATCATTGCACTTTGTGAGGGATGAGGAGAGTGTGGTTTTACTTATAGACAACGCACAATTCTTATCACACGTGTGTGTGTGTGTGTGTGTGTGTGTGTGTGTGTGTGTGTGTGTGTGTGTGTGTGTGTGTGTGTGTGTGTGTGTGTGTGTGTGTGTGTGTGTGTGTGTGTGTGTGTGTGTGTGAGTCTCCCATATCCAAAATGCTTGGGACCAGGGGTATTTTGGAATATTTGCATATCATAATGAAATATCTTGGGAATGGGACCCCAATATACACACACTTGCAATTGTGTGTTATATACACATTATACACAACATGAAGGTAATTTTATACTTATATTTTCAATAATTTTGTGGCTCAAGCAAAGTTTGTGTATGGAAATGAAATTCATTTATGTTTCATATGCACCTTGTATACACAGCCTGAAGGTAATTTTAGACAATATTTTTTATAATTTGTGCCTTAGACAAAGTTTGTGTACATTGACCCATCAATAAGCAAAGGTTTCATTATCTCAGTCATGCCAAAATAATTCTGTATTTCAAAATATTTGTATATGGGAGACAACACATTATATATATATTTATATCAATCACATGGCCTCTGCCCTCACCATAATAACTAATAATAATAAATATAATAACCAGTGGGGTTTTGGTTCATGAATTGATCAATGCATTTAAGCTTGCAGCCCATCGTCACGGGACCCCACTTTACTGCAAGTCCCTACTCTACTGCTCAGAATTATAACATGGACATAGCCATCACATTAGTGTTAAACTCAGGGTATGCTATCAAGGTTTCAAGCTCACAGCAACTTTGCTTTTAAATGTGAGACAGTTACCAAGCACACCTGTTGCAAAGCACCTAGGAGAACAGCTGACACAAGTTAGATAACTAGTTAAAAGGGGTGCATGAGAAAATATACCATGTTGCACCCCAAAACTAGGAATGGTGAGTGCCGTGGAATAGTGCTATATATATATATATATATATATATATATATATATATGTTTTTTTTTTTTTTTTTTATTATTATTATTTTATTTTCAGAAACAAAGCCCTGTATATATAAATCATACCACCTCTGATCTATAAACAGGCGTCATCTGTATAATGCATACCTGATGCCCATTCTTCCTGTAGTATTTTAATAAATTACCATCCCCTACTGGGGTTCAAACTCTGGTTGCATTACATACTAATCAGGCATCTTAACCATTGCCCCACAGGAGCTAGATTTTCACTTGGTTCAAAAAGCCTAAAAACTCTATGGATAGTCAGCAGTACAATAATATATATATAACAGTTACACAGGTCTGAACTGAAAGGAGTAAAGCTGTGTACAAACTTAAAAAATATCGTCCCGATTTGTCGTTTCTGGGCAAATCGGAACGACAAAATGCGCATATCGTTAAGTGCGCATGCTCGGTCCCATGTGATATCTTCTGATTGGCTGTGCTGTGTTCAGAAGAGATCATGTACGATGCCATGCATCCTGCAAGTGTAGGGTCTCGTCGGATTGGCCGGCTCACATCATTCTGATGTGTAGCCGGCCGATCCGATGCAGGTGAAATATATTCCATAATAAAAGCTGGCCTCAGCACAGCTTATCTACCTGTTTTATTTGCAATCAAAGCGCCAGTTCAGTACATATTGTAATACGACTCCGCTGGCTCTAAGCTAACTTGGAGCAAGCAAGAAGAAATAACTATGCTGGCCATACACTAGAACGACCAGCATAAGATGAGATTCATCTTACAATTTCCCTTGAACTCCCCGGCAGTACGAGTGACACATGATGTACATACAGTGATCATCAGGAAAATGTCAGCGGTCGGACGAACGATGCATCGCATGAGCAAATAAACGGCACTATCTGCATACGATACGATAGATAGTATGGGCTGTACATACGATATGTTTCAAAAGCGGTGGGAGCGTACACCGGATTGTATACTACATAAAAACTACACGTTTTCTACACGATTCATCGGCCCGAAATCGCACTAGTGTATGGCCAGCATTACTTTGTCAGAGCTAAAATAAACCATTAGCAAAAGTAGGATTAATGAACTAATACAATAGTTCTCAATCGCCACCAAAAGGCAATAATCAGGCTAACACATATAACTAGCAATAAGCTTAACATATATGTATGCCAAAGTAGGGCTAACCACCCAAGAACAGGTTTTAACCCACCACAACACGCTACTCTGCTAACAAGCAATTTCTCTAGGTGCCCAAAACCCCAGCTAAGCAGGTCCCCCAGCCTTGCTGATACTGGAAGTCTCAGAGGATGGCGCCAGAACGTCCGTTCAGCCTGCCAAGGAGGGAAGGGGAAAGAGCCAACCTCTATGCCTCACTGGGATAGGGGCGATTATGGCGCAGAAAACCTCTCCCCTGCGGTGGCTGAATACTGCTGTGGTTTTCTGCAGAACGGCAGCGTCACAAGGTCACCCTCATGCGGTGCTGTGTACCGGGGAGTGCGTGGATAGGGGCCATAGCCCAGCGCTACCCCAGAGGTAGGCTGTCTTACCATACCCCATACCTCCGTAGTCAGGTGTAGACAGGCTGTATAGGTTGAGCCCAGGACACTCAGGCAGTGCAGCGGTGACTCACTCTGCCAGGATAATGAGCCCCAACTGAGGCGCAGAAAACAGACTAAATAACAAATCTATCTTAATTCGTCTGGTGGAGGTGGAACGGGTTATAGGGGATAGAGGGAGCGGTGCTTATTCATTAAACCTTTAGTGCCTATACTCCTGCACCAGCCCCTCTACGCAACGTAATTGCCAATGTTCCCCAGATGGATGCAAGAAGAATCTGATTTGTCCATCACATTGTCCACAAATAATTTGATCTGGTCCTGGACCACCATACCCTGTGGCACCCCAGGTTGACACGGCACCCAGTTTGGGAACCACTGCAATACAGCTTGGAATGCAGCTCCAGTTAGGTTTAATATTTTTTATAAATATTGCAACACTCTAAAATAGTTAATTATTGGGGTTTGATATGAAATACCAGCGGCTCAATAACCACCGGTTCAAATCCCAACAGCGTCATCCCGATGCATGAAGTTCCCGACAGGCAGGTAAGTACCCTAAACCCTCCCCCTCTTTAGTAGTGCCTAACCCCCCTCCCCCAGTGCCTAACCCTAACCCTCCCCGGGAAATGCATTACCCTAATCTCACCCTGGTGGTGCCTAAACCTAACCTCCCGATCCTCGGGGACAGCAATACTTACCCAGCGTCTGGAATTCTAGGGTCAGAATGCCAATGCTGCTATCCTGATCTCATTCGGGATAGCGGTGTCGGCATTTTGCCGGCGGTCAGGATTCCAGCGTCGGTATATTGGCGCCTGTAACCCCGTCCGCCGGCTTTTTAACTACATCCCAATTATTGGATGTAGTATACAGTGCATCCGGAAAGTATTCACTTTTTCCACATTTTGTTATGTTACAGCCTTATTCCAAAATGGAATAAATTAATTTTTGTCCTCAAAATTCTACACACAATATCCCATAATGACAACGTGTAAAAAGTTTGAGATTTTTGAAAATGTAATAAAAAAACGAAGAAATCACATGTACATAAGTATTCACAACCTTTGCTCAATACTTTGTTGATGCAACTTAGGCAGCAATTACAGCCTCAAGTCTTTTTGAATATGATGCCACAAGCTTGGCACACCTATCTTTGGGCAGTTTCGCCCATTCCTCTTTGCAGCACCTCAAGCTCCATCGGGTTGGATGGGAAGCGTCGGTGTACAGCCATTTTCAGATCTCTCCAGAGATGTTCAATCAGATTCAAGTATGGGCTCTTGCTGGGCCACTCAAGGACATTCACAGAGTTGTCCTGAAGACACTCCTTTGATATCTTGGCTTTGTGCTTAGGATTGTTGTCCTGCTGAAAGATGAACAGTCGACCCAATAGATCAAGAGTGCTCTGGAGCAGGTTTTCATCCAGGATGTCTCTGTACATTGCTGCATTCATCTTTCCCTCTATCCTGACTAGTCTCCCAATACCTGCCGCTGAAAAACATCCCCACAGCATGATGCTGCCACCACCATGCTACACTGTAGGGATGGTATTGGCCTGGTGATGAGCGGTGCCTGATTTCCTCCAAACATAACACCTGGCATTCACGCCAAAGAGTTCAATCTTTGTCTCATCAGACCAGACAATTTTGTTTCTCATGGTCTGAGAATCCTTCATTTTGGCAAACTCCAGACGGGCTGCCATGTGCTTTTTTCTAAGGAGTGGCTTCCGTCTGGCCAATATACCATACAGGCCTGATTGGTGGATTACTGCAGAGATAGTTGTCCTTCTGGAGGGTTCTCCTCTCTCCACAGAGGAATGCTGTAGCTCTGACAGTGTGGCCATTTGGTGCTTGGTCACCTCCCTGACTAGGGTCCTTCTCGCCCAATCGCTCAGTTTAGACAGCTAGCCAACTCTAGGAAGAGTACTGGTGGTTCCGAACTTCTTCCATTTACTGATGATGGAGGCCACTGTACTCATTGTGACCTTCAAAGCAGCAGATATTTTTCTGTACCCTTCCCCAGATTTGTGCCTGGAGACAATCCTGTCTCGGAGGTCTACAGACAATTCCTTGGACTTCATACTTTGTTTGTGCTCTGACATGCACTGTCAAGTGTGGGGCCTTATATAGACAGGTGTATGCTTTCCAAAATTATGTCCAATCAACTGAATTTACCACAGGTGGACTCCAATTAAGCTGTAGGAACATCTCAAGGATGATCAGTGGAAACAGGATGCACCTGAGCTCAATTTTGAGCTTCATGGCAAATGCAGTGAATACTTATGTACATGTGATTTCTTAGGTTTTTTTTTTTTTATTAAATTTGCAAAAATCTCAAAAAAAACTTTTTACACTTTGTCATTATGGGTATTGTGTGTAGAATTTTGAGGAAAAAAATGAATGTATTCCATTTTGGAATAAGGCTGTAACATAACAAAATGTGAAAAAAGTGAAGCGCTGTGAATACTTTCTGGATGCACTGTATTTTGTTGACAATGTCAACATGAGAATGTTCATAATGTCGATATTCATCATGTCGACACTGAAATGATTAGACTTTCAACAAAATGTCCCTGGTGGTGTAGTGGTGACTTACTGGGTTCTGCACCTCCATCGATGTCTTCTGGGAGGGGCGGTCAGCTGATGATGACCTCCAGCGTATCCAGCGACACTTCCAGCGATAAATAGGTCTAACCCCTAACCCTCCCCCTAGTGCCTGACCTCCCCCCCTGTAGCCCAAGCATAATCCTCCGTTGCTGGTCCAAGCAGAACGTCAGCATTTCACATGCCGATATGTTTAATGTCTATGTTGTGATATCGACATTTTGACTAAATTCCAATTATTGTGCAAGAATAAGCTAAATAAACTGTGAAGTTTAAATGTGTTCCAACCACGACAGCAGAAAATGGAACACAATATTTACAGGGTATTTATCATTTGAAAGTGCTAGATGGATGATGAGAAAAACCTTTGTAAAGTGGACCTACCAAAAATACACACCCCATATGGAAGCAGAAAAATAACTGGTTTGGTTGCTATACATTTACCTCTTTCACCAAGTTTTGCAAAGCTTCATCTTCCGGCAATACAGAACTGAGAACGTCACAGTGTCTAAAAGCTTCTGTAATTAACTCGCTGTAATGCACCAAAACGTCAGCGACTTCATTTTGTCTGTTCAATACTGTCATCAGGAAAACAAAAGCATTTGTCAAACATGATCAGGAACAACTAGATTATTCAATTTCTATATGAGCAACATTTATAAAACCAGAGACTGTCGTTTTCAAATTGCATATTATTTGTAAAATTAAAAAAAATTAATTTCTGTGTTGTTGGTTTGTTTGTTTTTTTTGCAGGCGATGTGGAACATGGACAAAATTACAGCCAAAGTAGAAGCTGCAGCATCCTAGAGGCGTCTGCTAAGGGTAGTGCTCATTATGGCGCATTGTTTTATTATACATGTCATTTCGTCAGCAGCGGTGGGTTTATAAATGAAGCTGTGTGTTTTTCTGGACTCTCCATACCACTCTGGAAGAAAACATCAGCTCCTGGTTCTTTGCGGATCTCATCCATCAGCGACTTCACAGCTGGACTTAACTCTTGCATGGTTAACAGAAGCTGCCAGACGGCTACAGATGCTAAGGTTTGCTCTTCAAAGACCGTAGTAATAAATATATTGAGAATGCGAGTGCTGCAGTTTTTCCTTACAATATTCTCTATCACCTAAAATAAAATGTAATAATAATTCCATTAGAACAAAGATATTTGAAATAAAGGTGTGTCAATAAATCATAAAAAGGGAGCGCTCCATAGTGCATTAAAAGTTTTATTAAATACTCCGACTCAGCTCCTGATAGCCACACCAGGGTACAGCAGGAATCACACACCGTGCCGCCAGCCGATGTAAAATATGCAGCATGTCGGATCCACCTTTACCCTCCGATGCAGGGATGGAGCACAGCGGGTGGAATATCAATACATAAAATAGACTCGGGCAACACTGCTTTAGAAACTGTAGACTCACCTCTTTTTCATGGTCTGTTAAGCTTCTTGCTGATGAAATAGCGCTGAGAACCACATCAGCATCATTTACTACCTCAGACAAATTTTCCTGATATTGTTTCAGCAACTCTGACCCGTAATCAGCTGTGCTCAGCTTGCCTGCAATGAAAAACAAGATATGTATTGCCATTTAGTGTCTGTGTTCTACACCATCAATACAGCATTGATTATATTGCTTCCACTGTAACTTGGCTTAATTTACCAACTACAGAATGAAAGTATTCCCACACAGGATGGTTCCCGATAAGGTAGCATGGGCAATTTTATGGTATGTTGGGATACTCCATGCATATAAGCAAAAACAATGAGAGAAAAAAACTGTGTATTCTGTGTAGTAAGGAGTGCAATATGCAATCAACTCATGAAGACATAAACGGCTTGGACAATATGTCAACATTGTTGTCGACCGATGGTTGTAGACACAATGGTGCAAATTACAGTCCAGAGTTCTTTAGATGTACATTTTCTTTTTGTCTTCATAGAACGTAAGCTTCTTTGAACTCATATCTCAAGAGAAAAATATAAATGCAGACAATAGTGCATCCTGCTTCTCTCTCTGTCTCTTGCATACATATAAAATAAAGTCCTCAGTTTAGGGGTCTGTGTGTTTATTGGGGCTAATCTCCTGAACGGATTTTGGTGGAGTTTTAACAATTCTATACAGCATTGGTTGAGGAAGGTTTAGGTGCATGAACCATTCATCTGTGACAAAAGGGAGACGAGCAGTGAAGATTTTTTGAAGCAGTCACAGAAAAATATCTTGCAACTTGATGCCATGGTGCTGAAACAGAAAGACAGCATCTGAAACTGAGGCTTGCAATGAAGAAAGTCACAGAAAAAAAAAATGTTGTGCTGTGTGAGTGACCGACTTCTGTTGCAGGGGTGAGGGCTGCTTTCTGAGTGGCTCTCTGAAACAGTGAGAGCCAATCAGAGATGGCAATGTGCCCTGTTGCTCAGCAGCAGCTTAGAGAAGGGAGAAAGTCAGGGACTGAGCAGGGTCACGTCTGATGCAGAGAGTGAGAGACAGCCTTCAATAAACCCATGAAGATGTCCTGATGCAGACATAGTAGCCAGGAAGGAGCCAGGGGAGGAATAAATATTAGGAATTAAAATAAAAAAACAACCAACCATCGGGACACCATCTAAATGATTTCCATTCAATTGTGGCAAATATCGGACTGCCACCATCATAAGGTTAAAACACTACCATCGGAAAAAAACCACTGATGGTTAGTCACCATCGGATTCCGATGTCCATCCCTACACTGAACCTGCAGACAGACTCCGGCCACTACTCCTCCACCGTGAAGTTCTCCCTCTCCAGCATGATGTTCCCGCTCAGCCATACACCCGCAGTGAACAGGAGGCACCTTCCATAGAAGTCAGCGCTGTTCTTGGACATGAGATGCAGGGTGCTGTGTCGAGATGAAATTGCTCCTGTGCAAAGCCGGGGTCGCTAGCCAGGAATAATCATATCCAGATAAAGTGCAATACTGTCCGAGTAGATTATATCTTCATGAATAGGTTATTGCATATGATTTAAATACGGGTTAATTTCTTACATTAGATTTTAACGTTCTGGTGTCTCTTGGACTTGATGGCATATCCAACATCGAGACTCATAAAATGGTTATGTTGTAAGGACCATGCAAGTGCACTGTTGAACGCAGTTTCCCGATGATCGGGAATCTGCGCAGGCACATGACCCGTTCTGCGCATGTGCAGAACGGGTCTGTGATCCCGCATGCAAACTGCCAGTGATTGATAGTCTGCTGGCGCTTGTGGGCGGGGAGGGGGCGGCGATGACCTCCTTTTCCTGAAACTGAGCCATGTCGCCGCCGTTGGGGGGGATGGAAGAGGCCGGGATCTCCGTCGGCTGACTGAGATTTCCTGGCCTCTTATTCTAATCTGCAGAGACTGGCTGCGGGACCCCATGGGTCAGGGAGCCGGCCGATGGTCCGCAGAGTATACGATGCTACGTTGGACAAAGCAGCTCGGATATGTAATGCAGCACGAGGCCTGATGCCACCTACTGCATTACCATAATTGCAAGGATCGCAATTGCAAAGCTGCCTGCGTGCATACATCATATAGCTATAGCCTGCGTGCATACATCATATAGCTATAGCCTGCGTGCAGCTTTGCAATTGCGATCCTTGCTGAATCATGCCCTAAGTTGGTTGTGGCAGTAACTATTATGACTGAGCTTCAGCCACTCATACTGCAGTGTGTACATGGGAAAATATGAAAAGGATAATCTCATATGAAAATGAAGATTTTGCTAAGCTTTGTGTTACCAATTTATTTACCTAAATAAACCCAAAATTAATAACTTCGGTAAACATCTAACTGAACATTTTTTATTAGGATTACCTTTAAAGTTGGATTTCCTACTGTGTGGCTCTAGCACATCAAGTAATGTATGCAGATCAGGGAATGCTTCCCTCACAGCTTGTAGGAGTTTTATCAAACTGTCTGGGCTCAAAGTCTTGGTCTCTGATGCCTTTCTCAATAATTTGTCCATGGCTTCTTTGTGTGATACACCTTCACAGCAATCAGTAATCACCTGTCATTACAAAGGAACATAAAGTACTCAGGAGTGAAACAACATGGAGAACACCAGAGCGTACAGGCTTTCAATGAACAGATACACACCTCAGTCAGGATATGAAGTGCTGCACCACTGAGTATCCTATGTGAAGCATTTAGTGGCAAGCACTTAAATTCTGGTGGAATAGGTGTCATAGGAACCCAATCTCCTCCACAACAATATTTCTCAAGCTTCACTGAGATCTCGCAGACTAAAGCTGGGTACAAAGTGGGCGATACATCTGCCTTTCAATCAAACAATCAACTGGGCGGGCAAATTCAAATGCCTGGCAAGTTGTGAGGTCAGGGAACAGACAACGTGCCGACAATCGGCAAATCTGTATAGCAGCCCTCGTAGAACATTCCCTACTCAGGCACTTAAAGAACACTGGAATTGTGGGATTGCAGGGGTGAGGAGCTAAGCTACAGTTTCAATAAGTACCAGCTCCAGTCACCATCCTTCAACCCCATTGTCCAGTGTTCCCCAGCCTTGCTACAAGAGAAAATAAATTTATCTGGGGGACGTTTAAATTTTAGTAAACAATTAAGGGCCGCACAAACAAATATTCTGTATTCAATACAATTCTGATTGTATTTTTTTGCCATAAGTTTGAGTTGCACACAAATACAAAAGGGGAGAGAGAGGAACACATGAAGAAACAGTATAGGTGTACACACACAAAATGAGAGACAAAGGAACAAAAACAAATGGGAGTTAGAAACAGAGGGCCTGATTAAGAAGGCATATGCTCAATATCCCGATAACGGGGATTCCGGCAGTCAGGTGGCGATCCTCTACACTTATCGGAATACTGGTGCCGGCATCCCGACCACCAGAATCCCGAAGATAAGTAGCGGGGTTGGGTTAGCGTTAGGCACTAAGAGGGAAGGGGTACGGTTTAGGCAGAGAGCAAGGTCTAAATCCGCTTGCAGGAAAGCCAACAATCTGGGTATCCTAAACACCTGGGGGTCATAACTTTTTGGATGACACCATTCAAAATAGGTATGCCATACCCGGTGTTAAATTCTAGCAGAAGCAGGTTTACGTGCTCTGAGTATGGTGTTAACCACTGAGCCGGAAAAACCCTTGGACGTTAAGAGATTACCCAAATCTGGGTAGAGGCAAGGACCCCGAGACAACAGTTCCGGATGATGAGGCAACAGCCACGGAGTGTCGATGGAGAGACTCCGAAGATCTTAGTACCATGGACGTCGGGGCCGCTCTGGAGCCACCAGCAGGACCATGCCTCCCTCTTGTTTGAACTTCCAAATTACTCGAGGAAGAAGAGAGGTTGGAGGAAACAGGTACACATACTGGAAAGACCACTTGACTAACAGAGCGTCCACCAAGAGAGCATTGGAGTCTCTTGTCCTGGACCCGTACTGAAGCAGCTTGTGATTTAGTCGAGAGGCCATGATGTCCACGTCTGGAAGGCCCCACCTGTCCACTAGGAGTTGAAACACTTCTTGGTGAAGCGACCATCCCCTGGATGCACGTCGTGACGGCTGAGGAAGTCCGCTTCCCAATTCAGCACTCCTGGAATTAATACCGCCGATATGGCTGGTAGATGGCCTTCCGCCCATGTCAGAATGCATGACACCTCGGTCATTGCCGCCTGACTTAAGAGTTCCTCCTCGACGGTTTAGATAAGCCAGTGTCGTGGCATTGTCTGACTGTATTTGCACGGGTTTTCCGTGAAGCAACAGCCTGGCTTGCTGCAGAGCCCTGAAGACTGCCCGCAGTTCCAATATATTGATTGGAAGCGCAGTTTCCTCTGTGGTCCACCTTCCCTGAAAGGAGTGTGGACCCATCACTGCGAACCAGCCCCGAAGACTGGCATCTGTCGTCAGAAGGACCCAGTCAGAGGTCTAAAAGGGACACCCCTTGGTGAGGTGAGCAGTCTTGTAGCCAACAGGTCAGCGACAGGTGCACCTCCGGAGAGAGCACCATCATTTGAGTCCATATATGATGGTGAAATCCGTCCCACTTGGAGAGGATCAATAACTGCAGAGGCCGGGAATGAAACTGGGCATACTTCACCATGTCGAATGTCGACACCATGGATCCCAGTAACTACATTGCTGAGTGGACTGACACTCGGCGATTGTGAAGGCATCTGCGTACATGCGTCTGCAAAGTGGAGATCTTTTCTGCTGTTAAAAAAATCCTTTGCCGTTGTGAATCCAACAGAGCTCCCAGATGGAGCATCCTTTGAGACGGAATCAGCGAGGACTTTTTCCAATTCATCAACCACCCGTGTACCTGGAGCACAAATATCGTTTAGCTGCAGGTGGTGGTTAAGTACCTCTGAGGACCCTGCTAGTAGCAAGAGGTCATCCAGGTATGGTAACAGGCGAATGCCCTGCAGCAGCAGATGGGCTGCCATTATCGCCATGACCTTTGTAAACACCCGAAGTGCAGTTACAAGGCCAAACAGCAGTGCCTGAAACTGGAAATGTTGTTGTGACACAGCAAACCTGAGAAAACATTGGTGAGCTGAAACAATCAGAATATGCAGGTATGCATCCTGAATATCCAGAGACACCATAAAATCCCCAGCTTCCATAGCCAGTATAACTGAGCGTAGGGTTTCCATTCTGAACCTGGGTACCCTGATGAATTTATTCAGGGACCTGAGATTGAGAATAGGACGGTAACCACCATCTGATTTCTGGACTAGAAAAAGGCTGGAGTAATAACCTGTTCCCCTTTGGGACATCGGGACCGGTACAATGACTCCTGCCTGTAGCATGGATTGTACCATCTGTTGAATAGCCAAAGCAGTGTCTACGTTTTTCGGAAGCCCTTTGCAAAAGAATTGATGGGGAGGCCTTCTGCGGAAGGAAAGGGCGTACCCCAGAGAGACCACTTCCTTCACCCAGGAATCCGTGGTAGTTTGACACCAGTACAGGGCGAACTGAAGAAGTCGGCCTCCCACCCTGGGGTCCCCCAGGAGGAGGCCCATCCCGTCAAGCGGAGGGCTTGTCATCAGGCTTGGCAGCCGGACGTCTGGCACTTCAGGGCTGCTTCTTAGACCTGGCAGATTTCTTGGTGTTAAATGGCCTGGGAAAGGACTGAGTTCTAGCCTTACCTGGGGCTCGATAGGTCCGAAAGGACGGAGTCCGAACCCCGAAGAAGCTGGAGCAGAAGGCAGACAAGCCGACTTAGCTGCTGCTAAGGTATTCACAATCTTGTCCAGATTAGGGCCAAACAAGACTTTACCGTCAGAAGGCAAACATTCCAACCCCTTCTTGGATTCCGCATCAGCTCTCCAAGAACGGAACCACAGAGAACGGCGAGCCGCAGAGGCAGCCGAAAAAACCCTGGCATTTAGTAGGCCAATATCCAAAGCTGCCTCATTTATATAAGTAGCTGAATCTCTGAGGTTTCCCAGCAGATTCAGCTGTTCCCTGGTAGCATTAGAGGCTAAGGATGTTTCAAGGCTATTAGCCCAACATTCCATGGCCCGAGCCACCCACCAAGCAATGGCCATAGCTGGTCTGCACGCAGCCCCCGTAAGGGAATAAACAGATTTAAGGCATACCTCTACCTTCCTATCTGTAACATCCTTCAGGAATGACATGGAAGGCATAGGAAGCGTTGCGCTTCTTACAAAGCGCGTGACATGGGAATCCACCACCGGTGGAGTCTCCCATTTGGAAAAATAATTCTTAGCAAAAGGGTAAGCAGAGACTAGACACTTTTGATACCGCTTTCCAAGCTACCTCCAAGTGATTCACCAATTGGTCAGACAATGGGAATGTAGCCTCAGTCACCTTTTCTTCCATGAAATATGCATGCCTAGTTTTATGCGCAGAAGGTCATCCTCCTCAATGATCAGAGCTGCTTTTAAAGCTGTACTAGCCCTGGAATATATATATTAGACTTGATCCCCAGAGGAGGTGGCTCAGATTCAGACTCATCCAGAAGCAGTCCATCATCAGATGACACATCATCCCATACAGTAGATTGCGACGATAGCAAGACCCTTTTAGCTGGTCTGCTAATCAGTGCGTCCTGCTGACGTACCTCAGTGGCACCCTGCAATATAGCAACTGTATTAACCCACTGAGGGGGCAACACCTGTGAAGGTGTAGGAGGTTGCAGCAGGTTTTGCGCTGGCAACAGGTGCTGTTGTTGAAAACTGAACTGTGGACACATAGTAGGGCCTGCTAAACGCCCTGCAATGGTTGTTAGTGTTTTTGCAAAGCACTCCCATGGCAGCTCCTGCTAAACTGCAGAAGCCTCAGAGGACCCGAGGCAGTGTAACACCGAAAACATAACTCCTCAGAGGCTATGTCCCCTGCCACTAACACCGCTGTACATTTTTCACACTCTCACTGCCAGACATAGTAAAGAGGATCACTTAATCAGAGACTGAGTCTCAGCTGCGACTTGTGCCACACCCTCACCACACCATGCCTATAGCCCAGAATAGCAGAATAGGTACAGCAATAGCAACAAAAGAATGACAGTTTTTAGCAAAGAAAACAGACAGTGCTAGCATACAACTGCAGAAAACAATAATACCTGCACTTAATGGCACTTCCTTAAATCAACTACAGAGACTTAGCATCTAGTAGGACAAAAGTGCTACAAACACTGAGCACCAACCAGACCAACGTAGGGGGAATTGTACTCCACACTGCCTATGGAGATCAGCGACACACAGCCAGGAGAATGATCATCGAAGAACTCATGGGGAAGCGGAGCTGGAAACAGAAAGCCGTCACGGATCAAGCCAGACCACAGTGGAAAAGAGTGTTCAGCAGCGGGGAGGAGCCGGCTGTTAGACAGGGAAGGCTGCCTCCCCTGGCCAGCATTTAACCCCTGGGACGCTGGAGTGTTCCGCAGAACTCCAGTCCCAAGTGGCTTAGTATGGACACAGGACTCAGTGCCTGGCCACACCTGCTATCATCCCCAGGGTGTTCCCCAACCTTGGAGGAAAAAATACTGCGTCTTGGCACGCACCACCGCACTGCGTGTCGCTTACCTGTACTCTGTAGCGTCCAGTCGCAGTCTAGGAATCCTCCGGGGTCCCTGCTAGCCAAGATGCACGGATCAGTACCAGCGTCTCAGGGGTGATGATACAGCCGTGCAAACTTCTACTGGACTGTTCACGCTGACCGCACTTGGAAAAAACTTCAAATTTTTCAGGGCTGTTAGTAACAGCCCCACTGCAATACAGTGACCCGACTCCAGCCGGGCGCCAAACGAAACGGAGGAGCCTCCGGCCCGGGGGTGGGGTATAGAGGGAGGCCCTGTTGCATCCTGGGAGAAAAAAATTTAACTACATGGTGCCCGGATGTCTTCATCACCTATACCCCAAGGTTTCCAGAGAACCTTCTATGGACCCTTAAGTAGAAACTTATCAACAGCCGATGGGATGGTAACCTGGTCGGGATTCTGACCGTCAGAATCCCGAACACTGGCATCACCTACCCAACCCGATTCAGAGTTGCACGCTATAGCAATCACAGCTGCGATTTTGCACGGAACGCAGCTGCGAAAGCATGCCAATGACTCACTCGCCCATCCAATGCTTAGAGATGCCAACTGAAAGCATCCCACAACCGCCACTCGCACAGAAATCCAGAAACATCGGAAACATTGAATGCAGATCAGGCGGCCATCAGCCTTTTAAGTCTAAGATGCCGCAGACGGCTCTCCTGTTGCAAGCATGAACGCAGTGACTAATTTATGCACCCCCAGAAAATGGCGTTAATATGGCCAGACACGCCTGCGTTTTTCTAACTACCCCTCCTTTACCTCCCCTAAAAGCTGACTTACCTGTCACTCACTTTGCGAGTGATGCCTCTGTGCAAGCATAATCGCAAGTCAATCACTGCTCATGTGCAGTGTGGCATTTGTGCATTTTTGATGGCTAAGAATCGCTCGATGTGCGTAAATATCGGCATTGCGTACATCTCTGAATCTAGCCGAGAGTGTTATAAAGAAAAACAAGACACACTTAAGTCCTTTGTTGCTACAACATTCTCCATGCATAAATGCATTTTGATTTGATAAAGCAGAAAGATTTTAAAATGACAGGCTGACGAATAAGGTGAAGCCAAATGGCCCTGCTGGATCACATAAAGCTGTTCTCCAGGAGCCAGTGTGATTCACAGGAAGCAAGTCACACTGAAGCTAGGGAAGTAAAGCCAACAGAGGAAGGCTGTGACTGAACTATGACAATAGGCAGCATGTGGGCTGTCTCCATCCCTAACCCCAGCCATGCTTGGTGGGCTATATACAGGCAAAAGAAAAGGGCCATACTAAATTGTCTAAAGCTGAATACACACTAGGTAGATTTGAAGGACAACTGGCCGTCACGCCGATCGAGCTGCCGATTCAGGTAAGTATACACACTTACCAATCAGCAGCTCAACATGTCGTACTGACGCCACAGCTTGGCGAGCATTTGAATTTGCCCACCTGGTTGTGACGTCAGTCCCTACAAGTGTACAGGTGGTTGGCGGTCCACCCGTACACACAACCAGATGTGCCAATATATCTGCGATGCAATGACAGAACGACATTGTTCACAGACATATCGGAGGTACATAGCTGCCGACGCGCTCAAGACATATCCGCCGCCCGATTAAACGCCCAATATATTGCCTAGTGTGTACAGCATAACAGGCCACATACAGCCAGTAGGATGTATTTTCCCTGTCTCTGATTTAGATGAAAATGAGAATAGACAGTTTCAATAGTTAAAAAAGTTTTTAATATGAGAAAGAGAAGCCAAAAAAACAATAAGCAATGATGATATACCTTTTTCTCTATGTTTGTTAGAAATCCTTCCTCTGCTGTATCCAGACACTCAATAATAGGGCTGAGCTCAGTAATGCACTGGATCAATTCTTCCCTGCGTTCCATCAAGAGATCAAACAAGGTTCTTTCTTCCTCCACAAGTGCTGCAGAACCTATTACAACTAGAGAAAAAAAAACACCATAAGACATCTTAACATTTGGTAAATGCATCTAGTGACACCAGATTCATACTCAAATTTAGTTGCAGTTCTGCATTTTACCTGTTTCCACTGATGATTCCATCTCAGGATCATTCTCCTTTGACTCCTTCTCACATAATGCTTCATTTACGCTCGGATTAGTGTCCCTGCACAGCTTCAGCAAAGCCAGAACAGTTTCGACAACAATACTCTGTCCATCTTTAACCTTTTCAAGAAGATTTGCAAATGTTGCGCTTCCTTCTTCAGCTTGGCAACATTCCACAACCACCTGCAGCACAAAACACAGTGAGAGGTAAAACAAACTGCAGGTGCTGCTATGAGACTTCCTACTTGTAAATATGAGGGATCTTCTGCAGACAAAAAGATCACCAAGGACCACCCTTGAGTACCACAAAAGTCATGCCCACCACAAATAATGTGCATTATACTCTAGAACACTGGGTTAATATGAGGTCTGGACAATCCCACTGCATAGCCAACTGCAGGAGGAGATCTCCCCCTGACAAACTTAGGCAGCGGTTTTCAACAGCTGTGCCGCGGCATACCGGTGCTGCCTGACCGCTGGGCACATTTTACAATAGCTGCCGCTGATCTCCTCTGGGCGCCACAGGCGCGCCCGGGCCGTGATCTGCCTAGACGCGGCGGCATGACATCACAGGTCATGCACACCCTGTTGCCCGCCCGCTCCGCCAGTGACCCAGCCAGCTCTGTCCACCCCGCCAGTGGCCCAGCGGTTACCCAGCTAGCTCTTCCCGAGGGCCACTGACGCAGCCAGCTCTTCCCACCCGCCCCGCGCCAGTGACCCAGACAGCCCATTCTGCTCGCAGCCAGCCAGCCCTATGGGGTAAGCCAATCATCTTTTTCTTTTTTTTTTGTGGAGAGCAATGGTTTTTTTTTTTTTTACTTTTCTCTGTGGAGGCCACTGTGTTTTTTCTTTGTGGAGAGCAGTTTGGTTTTTTTTATGTGGGTGCCAATGTGATTTTTTTTTTTTTCTCTCTATGGGGCCAGTAAATGTGATTTGTTTTATACCCCTGGGGCCAATGTAGTGTGTTGTGTTCCTGCGGGCGTTTGTCCTTTCATAGGTAGCGTCTGCCGTATTGCAGGATGGTGTGCCTTGGCAATCTTAAAATTTTGCGTAGTGTGCCTCGACTTGAAAAAGGTTGAAAATCACGGAACTAAGGGTTGACCTACAGATTAATAATTGTTAAAGCAACCAGACAACTACCAAAGGCATATTTGTTTTAGCAATATATACAGTGCGGCAAGCAAAGCAACAAGCATAACAAATATATAATTCACAAGTGATGAATATTTGCAGAAAATATGAGATATGGTAAGAACTTACCCTTGTTATCTCTATTTCTACGAAGTCCATAGGGTTCCACAGGATACCTTGGGGGTATAGGTGTGACGTCAGTCGCAGGGCACCAAAGAGTTAAGCTTTCAGCCTCCCAGGATGCACTAGGTCCCCCTCCTATACCCCGCCCCCGGGCCAAGGCACCTCAGTTAGTTACCAAGCCATAGGCCGGAGGAGGAGAAGGAAGAGAGAGAACAAAGATCTGGACACATACAAGAATCACATTCTCACCAGAGGGAGACGGAAAACCGGTGACCAGAGCAAAGCCCATCTGCAGCACAGGTGCGACAGGGCGGGAGTCCTGTGGAACCCTATGGACTTCGTAGAAATAGAGATAACAAGGGTAAGTTCTTACCATATCTCATATTTTCTACTTCAGGGTCCATAGGGTATCCACAGGATACCTTGGGGATGTCCCAAAGCAGTATCCTTTAAGGGTGGGGACGCTCCTGTGCAGAAAGGAGAATCCGCCGCCCGAAGGAAGCATCCTGAGAGGCGAAGGTGTCAAACCTGTAATACCTCACGAAGGTATGGACAGAAGACCACGTAGCAGCCTTGCAGATCTGAACTGCCGAGGCACCACGTCGAGCTGCCCACGAAGGACCCACAGACCTAGTGGAATGAGCCTTCAGAGAAGGAGGGACCGGTAGGCCTTCATGAAGATAAGCTTCAGAAATAGCCATACGGATCGAGGCTGCCAAAGTTTGCTTTGAAGCAGGCCAACCCTTTTTACAGAAGCCATAGAGGACAACAAAGCGTCCGACTTCCTAAACAAAGAAGTGCGGTCAACATAAGTCCTTAAGGCCCGCACAACATCCAAAGAGGCCTCACCCACGGAAAGACCCGGTGAGTTAAAGGCCGGAACAACTATTTCCTCGTTAACATGAAACTGGGAAACAACTTTGGGAAGAAACTCGGGCCGAGTGCGGAGCACTGCCCTGTTCCCATGAAAAACCAAGAAAGGGGGTCTACAAGAAAGAGCCCCTAACTCAGAAACACGTCTGGCTGAAGCAACGGCCAGAAGGAAAACAGTCTTAGCTGTTAGCCATTTAAGATCCACTGAGCCCAGTGGTTCAAACGGCGGTCCTTGGAGAGTCCTCAGGACCACAGCCAAATCCCAAGGCGCCACAGGTGGAACAAAGGGCGGCTGAATACGGAGAACACCTTGCATAAAGGTGCGCACATCCGGGATTGTAGCAATCCTACGGTAAAACCAGACAGATAGGGCCGAAACCTGTACCTTCAAAGAAGCAAGGCGAAGCCCATGATCTAGTCCCGCTTGCAGGAAGGCGAGAATCCGAGACAGACGAAACTCCCGCGGTGCATAACCTCTCGGTCGACACCACTGGAAGAACGTATGCCACACGCGATGGTATATCCTCGCGGAAGACGGTTTCCGAGCTCGTAACATGGTACGCACCACAGAGCTGGAAAACCCCCAGGACCTCAGCATGGCCGTCTCAACAGCCACGCCGCCAAAGACAGCCGAGTCAGGTCCGGGTGAAGACAAGGACCCTGAGACAGAAGGTCCGGTCGTAGCGGCAACCGCAGAGGACTGTCCACGGACAGACCCTGAAGGTCTGAGAACCAGTGCCGTCTGGGCCACGCGGGAGCTATCAACAGGAGCGTCCCTCCTTCCTGTTTGAATTTCCGGATTACCCGTGGAAGAAGGGAGACCGGAGGGAACAGGTATGCGAACCTGAACGTCCACCGGACGGACAGAGCATCCACCAGAGACGCCCCTTCGTCTCTTGTGCGAGACCCGTACACCGGCAACTTGTTGTTGTGCCGGGACGCCATGAGGTCGATTTCTGGAAGACCCCACCTGTCCACCAGTAGTTGAAAAACGTCCGGGTGCAGGGACCATTCCCCTGGATGAATGTCCTGGCGACTTAGAAAGTCCGCCTCCCAATTTAGCACCCCCGGGATGAAGACCGCTGATATGGCCGGAAGATTGCGCTCCGCCCAAACCAGGATCCGAGAGACCTCTACGAGAGCCGCCCGACTGCGAGTTCCTCCTTGCCTGTTTATGTAGGCCACGGTGGTAGCATTGTCCGACTGGACCTGCACCGGGTGACCCTGGAGAAACCGCTGTGCCTGCAGGAGAGCATTGAAGACCGCACGGAGTTCCAAGATATTTATTGGAAGCTCCGCTTCTGTCGGTGTCCACCTGCCCTGGAACAAGTGTGGACCCGAAACTGCTCCCCAGCCCCGAAGACTGGCGTCCGTTGTCAACAGGACCCAATTTGGAACCCAGAACGGACGTCCCTTGTTGAGGTGGGTCGTCTTTAACCACCACGCAAGGGACAGGCGAACCTCCGGGGTGAGCACAATCGTCTGGAACTTCAGAGACTGAGGCAGCCCGTTCCACTTGGACAGGATCAGGTGCTGCAGAGGTCTGGAGTGAAACTGGGCGTATTCCACCATGTCGAACACCGACACCATGGAGCCCAGTAACCTCATCGCCGAGTGTAAGGACACCCGGCGGCTGTGCAGACAACTGCGCACCCTTGACTGTAAAGCAGAGATCTTGTCCTCCGTCACGAAGATCCTTTGCTGTCCCGAGTCCAATAAGGCTCCAAGATGCAGAATCCTCCGAGACGGGATTAGAGTGGACTTCTGCCAGTTGATTAGCCAGCCGTGCCGTTGCAGCAGTGCAATGGTCAGGTCCAAGTGGTGTAACAGGAGCTCTGGAGATCCTGCCACCAATAACAGGTCGTCCAAGTACGGCAACATGCGGACTCCTTGCAGCCGCAGAGAAGCCGCCATGACCGCCATAGCGTCCTGTATGTCCAATGACACCATGTAGTCCCCAGGTTCCAGCGCCAGAATGATGGACCGTAGGGTCTCCATCCGAAACTTCGGGACCCGCAAAGACTTGTTGAGTGCTTTGAGGTTGAGAATCGGACGATATGACCCATTGGGTTTCTGTACCAAAAATAGATTTGAATAGAAACCCTGGCCCCTCTGGGAGAATGGAACAGGCACTATAACTCCAGCCTGGAGCATAGTGTGCAATACCTTCCGCAGCTCCGTAGCCTTGTTCCGGTCTGATGGTAGACCCGTGGTGAAGAATCGAGCCGGGGGTCTGTGCCGGAAGGAGAGGGCGTACCCGTGAGAGACCACCTCCAGAACCCAAGTGTCTGTCGTAGTGAACGACCAACACCGGGAGAACTGCAGCAGGCGGCCTCCCACCCTGGGATCCCCCAAGGGGAGACCCGGACCGTCAGGCCGCAGGCTTGTCATCTGGCTTGGGGGCCGGACGTCTGGTACTCCATGCCTGTTTCCGGGGCTTGACCGATTTCTTAGGGCCAGCCTGTCGAGGAAACGACTGTGGTTTGGGCCTGCCCTGGGCCCTAGATGACCGAAAGGACGATGGTCCAGAACCAGAAGGAGCAGCGGCCGACGGGAGACAAGCAGATTTGGCTGCCGCCAGCGTGGCCACAATCTTATCCAGATCCGGACCGAAGAGAACTTCTCCGGTAAACGGCAACGCTTCCAGACCTTTCTTGGATCTGCGTCCGCCTTCCAGGATCGCAGCCACAAGGTGCGACGAGCAGCTACCGCTGCTGAAGAAATTCTAGACACCAGAGTACTAATGTCTAGAGCCGCCTCGTTGATGTAGGTGGCCGAATCACGGAGATTGCCAATCAACTCCGCCTGTTCGGCCGGACAGTCGGATTCAAAAGAAGCCTCTAATGAATCCGCCCAGCGCTCCATCGCTCTGGCAACCCAGCAAATGGCCATAGCCGGCCGTGCTGCCCCCCCTGCAAGGGAATAAGCGGACTTCAGGCAGATTTCTACCTTGCGGTCCGTAGCATCCTTAAGGGAGGACATGGATGGCATCGGCAATGTGGCACTACGGACAAGATGGGTCACGTGAGAATCCACCTGTGGAGGGGATTCACACTTAGCAAAATAATTATCCGCGAACGGATAAGCCACCGCCAGGCGTCTCTGCGGCTGGTATCTTTTGCCAGGTTGTTTCCACGCCTCCTCTAAATGGTCCACCAACTGACCCGAAAGAGGAAAGACTGTGGCATCGCCCTTCACATCTTTGAAAAAGGCATACTTAGATTTAGCCGCTGGGGGAACTTCGTCCTCAATCACCAAGGCTGTGCGGACTGCCCGAATAAGTCCAGGAATATATACTTTGGACTTAGCATCAGCGTCCTTAGTATGGAAAGGTTCCTGATCGTAAGGATCCAGAATCTCCCCATCATCAGACGTCCCTTCGTCATCCTCATAAGGAGCGGACAGAGACGCCACCGGCCTTTTATGAGGCCGCATCACAGACTCCCCTTGCAACACATCCGACAAGTGCTGTACAGAACTCGTCAGGGAGTTAACCCACGCTGGCTCCTGAGAACCCGGGAGCGGGGAAATAGGGAGACTGTGGGGTACCACCAATTGTCGTGGGAACCCCTGCATGGGTGACGACACCACAGACTGCTGGGACAAACCCATCGGAGTAAACGCGGGCTGCGGAGCTAACTGGCCCACTAAAGCTGTTAACGCCTGAGCGAAACAAGCCCAGGGCGGCTCCTGTACCGGTGCTGTAACTGTAATAGGCCGCGCCATGGACAAACACTGCCGGCAAAGGCCCTCCGCGCTACCCTGCCCCTCCGCTAACGGTACTTTGCACGTGGTACACTGTAGCCGGAGGGGAAAATCACTTTCAGACATGATGGCACCACGTATGTGACCTCTCTCACCAATTAAGTATTAAATAGGCGAGAGACCACCCTGCAGCACCGCACCGCAAGGGCTTTAGCAGAAAGAACAGGGACAGTAATAAAGCTGACAGTTTAGAGAAGAAAAGTTACAGGCAGCGCTAGCACAGTCACATACAATGCAGAGAAATAACAATTCCTGCACTAACAGCGCTGATCACTCAACTACACAGACACAGGGCCTGGTAGGATACAGCGCTGCATACACAGACCTGAGCCACAGCGGAGGAGAGGTATGCGGGGGGACCCAGACCACGATGCTTCCTTCCAGACTTCCAGCAGCGTTCACCATGCGTTGCAGAGAAGATGGCCGCCGAGGAGCAGAGAGAAGCTGGCCTGGGGGAGGAGCGCTGACACAGGACCAGTCAGCACAGTGCAGAGAGGGCTGTGTGCAGCGGGGGAGGCGCCGGCTGTGAGACAGGGAAGGCGCGCTCCCCTGGCATGCATTTAACCCCTGGGACGTCGCAGCGCTACCGCTCTGCTGCGGTCCGCTGTCCCAGGGGGTAGTGGAAGCGCAGGTTGGTCGCCTGGCTCCACGCTGCAGCCAGTCCCCAGGGAGCCCCCTGCCTGGGGACTTAGGACCATGTGATCAGCGGGGACCCACCGCGGGACCCCGCTGCTTACCTCTGTCCCCCTTGAATCCGGCCATGGTCCGGAGCATCTGGGGTCACCGCTAGCTGTGACCCCAGACGCCCACCAGCATCCCCGGATCAGTACCGGCGTTCTGGTACCGGCGGGGTGTAGGGAAGACAGCATGGACGTCAGGACTGACTGTCCATGCTGTTCATCCAGATGTGCAGCCACAGCTGCATGAAGAAAAAGCTTCAGGGGCTCTTCTAGCCCCCACTCCAACAGGTGCACCCGACTCCGGCCGGGCACCAAACTAAACTGAGGTGCCTTGGCCCGGGGGCGGGGTATAGGAGGGGGACCTAGTGCATCCTGGGAGGCTGAAAGCTTAACTCTTTGGTGCCCTGCGACTGACGTCACACCTATACCCCCAAGGTATCCTGTGGATACCCTATGGACCCTGAAGTAGAAATTCTTGTTAATCTCTCTATAAACAAGTCTGATGTTGTTTCTTAAAACACTGAAGTAATAATACATCCCACCTATAAAATATTACACATATTAGAAGTCACCTTGATCTCCTGTTGCCTCATATGGTTGTTGAGCTCCGCTCCAACTTAATATCTTTCAGAAAGGAGAAATATATAGTGCCAATAGTGCATCATTATACATGGCATTAAACCAATCCAAATAGCACGCACCCGAGGCGCTAATTGGGGATGGGTCATACAACTCACTACAAACTGTATTACAAGTTCTTGTTATAGGTCACTTTCAATACAGGTGAGCATAATTCCACTCACATATGTAGTATTTCTTCTATATGTATATTGGATACTGTTGGCACCCGTTCTTCTCCTTGAAGTACCACTGTCAGGTATAGCATGGTGTAGAGTATAATTGAACCATAAGTGCAGTTCACTCAAATCCGATGTGTACAGGCACGCATTCTCAGTGCCAGCAATGAAGTGGCTCTAGAACTGGTTGCATACTATTGCGCCACCGAATCCATAGGTAGAACCACACAATGCCTAAAACATATCTTTACTGCTGGGGTAGCCAATCTGTGGTACGTGGGCCATATGCAACCCCCCCCCTTGCTGAAATACAGCCCCCTGTCCGAGATTCCTTTAGACAACTCATCTGTCTGGAGGTGAAATATGCCTGGTGTGTGCTACGTGGCCAGGTAACGTCAATGCCGGGCTGGCCATCTCTCTCAGCCACAGACTGGGCCTGATTCAGAGCCGGACGCTATTTAAGAGCACTCGCTCTGAATCAGGGCGGCATTTTTTTTTTCTTTTTTTGAGCCGGCCTCCTGGCCGCTCGCTAAGCTGTGGGTAACCACCCACAGCTTTTGCGAGCGGCCAGGGGATGGTCGCGATCATCGGGCTTGCGATGAGACCCTTGTGGTAGGGTCTCGTGCATCGCAAGCCCCAGTGAGCTTCCTGCTCTAACAGAGCCGGAAGCTCACTACTGAGGCCGCCCCCAAACGCCCCCCTCCATTTGGCCAGCCACCCCCCCTGCCCGCCTCCAAAACAGGGCGAGCTGTCAATCAAAATCGACAGCCGCCCCACTTTGGTACGAGGCCTGTAGCGACGGAGCGCCTGTCGCTGGCCGGGTCTCGCACATGCGCTCGCGAGTAGGTCTGAATCAGGCCCTCTGTTTTAACTACTTAACTGGCTAATAATTTTCCAAAAAATGCCAGGTAATCAGAGAGGGCGGGTGGGGGCGAGCACTGACAGACCCCAGCCTCTGCTTCTCTCTGCAGGCATGGGGTGTACACAGAGGGAAGTGGCTCCACTTACTCGCCTTTTCCCTGCAAGGAGCACCGCCGGGTGTACAGAGGGGGAAGCTGCTCCACTTACTAGCTATTCTCTGAATCAACATACGTTGGGGAGATGCACTAAGCCTTGGAGAGTGATTAAGTGGAGAATGATAAAGTACCAACCAAGCAGCTCCTGTAAGTCTACAGCAGTGATTCCCAACCTCGGTCCTCAAGGCACACTAACAGTCCCGGTTTTAGTGGTATCCACAATTGTGCATAGATGGTTAAATCAATACAACTAAGGTACTAATTAAGTCACTTGTGCTCAAGTATGACTATCCCTAAAACCTGGACTGTTAGTGTGCCTTGAGGACAGTGGTTGGGAACCCCTGGTCTACAGGCTGTGTTTGAAAATATGACAGTTATGGAGCGTACACAAGGTCAGATTTGTCAGATTTGTCAGATGAACGACTGAACGACTAAACGATTTGAACGATTTGACCAAAGTTTTGAACGATTTGAACGATTGAACGATTTTTGACTGCATTAAAATGAATGGAATCGTCCAAGTCTGACTGCAAACCCATCAGATGTCAGATATCGTTATCTGACAAACGGGAACGCGCATCGTTGATCGTCCATCGTTCAGGCATGTCAGATATGAACGATTTTCCTTCAGATATGAACGACTGAACGATTTTTAAATCGTTATCGTCCATATCTGAAGAAAAAATCTGATCGTGTGTATGCACCATTAGGAGCTAATTGGTTGGTACCATCACTCTCCACTTTATCACTCTACAAGGCTTTGTGCATCTGCCCCATGTACAATACATCATCACTTACACCTTTCCTTCACATGTACAAAACCCAGCAATGATCAGAGGTTCCCCTGACAGGACACTAAAACAATACATATTCTTGAAAGGCTGTCAACCCTCAGAGAAGTCCCCACTGCAATTATTACGTAGTACCAGCACACACTAACGATTTACATTTGGGAACAACTGGTGTCATCAATCCAGTAATCCCATTGTTACTTTAGTTCAGTGCAAATCCCCTAAATTGCCCAGTGTTATCAGGTGCCCAAGGCTTTCTCTATCTGGAGCACGGAAATATCCTGCTACTTGTTATTGTACAGACATAGCCCCAGCTCACTGGAACAGTCTCATACTATTCTATTAGAAGAAGCAGGTCCCTGCTATGGATTGTACAGAGTATAAAAGCTGTTTTGGGCTGCTGATACAAACAAAAAATAGTGGTGTTTTGCAGGATAATTTGGGCATTGTGCCCATGCAACCTGAATGTTCTGTAAAGTGCCCCCATACGTTTCATAACTCTCTGAGGTGCTATGGCTTAGAGTGTAACAAGTAGGGCTGGGGCTAAGCAGATAACACTGGAGCCAGAGGCGATTAGTCTTGTTCCAGCAGCAGTGTAATGATACACAGTACAGTGCTGGTGTAACAGGAACCTCCCCTACACCTGACAGAATAGTGTCTGTAGACAGGTACAGTATTTAGCATTTTACTTAGTTGAACAAGTTCCTAACTGCTAAACAATAGTACATGCTTGATTTGGTTTTTTTTGTTAACTGTCCTAGCCTTTATCAAACAGGCCCAGGATATAAGACACTATGTGAAAAAGAAAAAAAAAAGAAAAAATTATAAAGCCAGAGCTGGGGGTGGATTTACTAAAGCTTCTCAAACATACAAGCAGTGGTGGCAATAGCAGCAAATTACATTCTAGCTAAAATTTCTCTACTGTATTCTAGAACATGATAGACAATCTGATTGGATGCTATGGGCAACACCATTTGTCTGTTTTTGAAACTTTAGTTAACCTGCCACCTAGACTTCCTGAGCAAATTATGACAACCACCATTTCAGAATAGGCAGGTTACTTGGGAGATGCCATGCTTGGCTAATATTGTAACCCACTGGTGGTTCATCCGTCTTCTGCAACTTGTGAGTTAGGAAAGCCTGGTCCTTTCCTGCCTTTAGGTAGTAGGGCAGTGCATGTAGAGTGCAGCTGCTACTAAGCAGATCTCGATCACGGATGGGCAGACTTTCTAAAGTGGTCAGCGTGCATAGTGGGATGTCCAGCTAAAGATGGTGTGGTAACTCAAGGGGTAAGTGAATATCTTACAGATGGCATAAGGATGATGTGGGAACATGCATCAATGAAAAGACACAATACCATTCCCAGTGACTTCAAACGGGAAGAGGTTTTACGTCTAATTTCGAATGTAGGAGAATACATTGCCCTATGACAGAAATCATTATTTCAATATCTGCATTACATTATGTCTGGGAGTCACTATTGATTTTACCATTTCCTGCACCAGTGAATTTCTAACATGATACCCAGCTTTGCTGCTTACACAAACACAGAGCCAATACAATAAGTCAGTAATATGGCCATGTAAAAGACCCTTTCCTAATTCTGTACGTTCATGTTCAGTGAACACTGACGGAATGAGCTACAGACACAAACGTAAGTAGCAGGGACACTGTACAGGGGACCCTTTGTATAAGGACTCACCTGTTTCTCAGCCTCACTGATTTCCTCACACTTTTTTAGGTTCTCTAAGACACTTTGTGGGTCTGAAAGAGCCTCACTGAAGACACTTTCATAACGGACGAGAAAATCCAACTCACCAGATGTTTTTTCAATTTCTAAATATTAAAAACAGAATACATTAATAAATAAGAAAAACAAGCACATACAAAATGTAAGCAATTTCCACTAATCTGTGGGTACTGTAGAAAAATACAAAATGTTACAGTTAAGCCATTTAATTTTTTCCTGAACTTTAGTTTAGTAAAGTGTGGGCATGGAGCGGTTCCCGCAGCCCCCTTCACATACTTCACTCTATGCCAAGCCATGCTTGAACCTGACATAACTTGGACCATCGAAAAAGGATTTTCATTGTCTAGATATGCCTTCACTACAATAATCCAGTATCAAAAGGGCAATTTGCTGGGTGGTATACCGAGCTAGCTGTCAGATAAACCATTTCTATAATGCCACCAAACTTGCGACTTTCTATGTGGATATAACTGGTACAGTGACTTACTACACCATGTGTTCTTAACCTTATTGCTAAACTTAAATTGATCTGTTGCTGGTTACGGATTCTGTGAAAGAGAAGCTACAGTACCATCATCCTCTATACTGATTGTTTATTACAGGTGTTTTAATGCAGGAGTGTAATGCCTTACTATATGCCTATTTGTTTTTCTACCCGATTCATAAATCAAATTGACTGAGGTACTAAATCAAGTCACCTGTACTCAAACATGGATATCCTTAAAACCTGGACTGTAATGGCGGCGTTTCGGAAACTTGCCTTAAATGAGTGAGGGAACATCAGTACACTTTATATTACATTTCACTGCTGTGTTGTTGAATTTATTTTTTTCTTTATCATACATGGTGGACACAGGCTTTACATTGGGATATAGGTTGTGAGCTGTAGCTGGGCCCTAAACAGTTAACTTTCCTTTCCCAGCAGCATGGTCTCCCTCTCCCCTAAACCCTAACCCCAGCCTAAAGGTCCACTTTTTCGTTTAGTGCACAAGGAGTGGGCACAGTTTTTCAGGGCTGCTTTTAAGCAGTCTAATTTTACTTTCTTTATTTTCTTATTTCTTTTAATTGAGCAGGCAGTTAGCCAGCGTCTCATGAGATTTCCTCACTGCAGCTCCAATGATCCCTAGCGCCAGTGGCCGGAGCACTGGCGACTGGGTCAGTGAACCTGGCCGGCTCCAGCACACAGAGGGAGAGCCAAAGCTGGCAGTGGGTCTCCGCACCACCAATAGACAACCAGGGTAAATTTGGCAATGGGGCTCTATTTTTCAGTGGTGGCCATGTCCCTGGGCGTTAAGCTGGGGGGGGGGGGGGGGGGGATAGCCTTCTCTATTGGCTCCTCCCCTCATGCGGAAAAAGACACCAGGGCTTCCGCCTCCCTGTATACCTCACTCCAGGTGGTCAGATTTTACTTTAGCTCCTTTCTCCCGTCGGGGCTTGGTTGTTGAGCAAATGATTGTTGTTTGCTGCCTTTATGCATTGAATGTTTTCTGTGTGCATGCCTAAAAGTATATGGGAGTACTTGGTCTGTTCTCTACACTTTATATATACTTAGTTTGTCGCTTCCTTCATATATCTGTAGGGACTACAGTTATTTAATTGACAAATGTTCTTGTGAAAACCAGTTTGTTGTTTATTGGCATTCATATTGACATTACTATATTGCATAGCACCACTTATTAATTTATTTGAGTGCTCTAACAGTACTCTACCCCTTACTAAACACCA
The DNA here is from genome assembly GCA_031769625.1 of Taudactylus pleione. NCBI lineage: Eukaryota > Metazoa > Chordata > Amphibia > Anura > Myobatrachidae > Taudactylus > Taudactylus pleione. The sequence goes on from JAUIMM010000844.1 coordinate 6,603,644, forward strand.
CTGTGTTTTTATTCAACTTTTGGGTGTGGGGTGCTCCTGGGTTGTACAACTGTACTATCTTCCTCAGGCTCCCAACCACGATCATCTCTGTGTTCGGCGTTTCAATGCTGTGCAGCATTTAATGTTACAGAACTGCAGTGCAGTTCCTTTGGCCACAGCTTAAAATCAGGAACCGGCATAGGCTCCCCCACTCACAGGTAATGGCGCAGTTCCTAAATCAACTTGCAACCCCCAGGCCTCCCCCTCCTTCTAGTCTCACTACAGGTGTTGGCCATGTCATCAGTGTTCTACCTGCTCAAGGAGATTCACAACACGCAGCTGCAGAACTTCCATGGATCCAATCGCTCTCGAAGTCGGTGCAAGGCTTGGCGCAGATGTCTGCATCTCTCCAACAGATGCTGTACAAGGAACGCCCATCCAAGCGCAGGTCGACCAGGTGTGATAATTCTACACCCCTGTCTTGTTATGACTCAAGAGGTTTCATTAGGTAAGAGCAGTTAAATCTGCACTTTCAATCAAGGACTCTGACTAGACTTCAAATTCTAAGGTCCCAGTATTTAAAAGTCATAAGAAGTTGCCTGCTGAATTCCCCTCTACTGCTCAACTTGAAGACTTCCTAGAGGAGGCATGGACTCATCCTAAAGCTGCATACACACGTAAAGATTTTCTGTCCAACCATTCAACTAGTTGATTGGTTGGAATGAAAATCTGGTAAGGTATGAAAGCAAATGACAATCAGCAATTTGCTCCCAAATGCCGGAAAATGGTCAAAAACTGTTTGAACAAATTGTTTAGATCAAACATTTAACAAACTTGTCTGTCGACCATTTTCATCTGTTTTCTGGCATTTAGGAGTAAATTGCTGATCATCAGTTACTCCCATACGTTACAAGATTTTCATTCCAAAGGACAAGCCTCTGTCCTTGCTGGCCAAAGTTCACTCCTTCTTGGGTCGCCGTCATATGTCGATCCACTCTTGCATGCAGGTCCTGGGCTTTCTAGTCTCGACCTTCGAGATGGTAGAGCATGCAGTACCACTCCTGTCCTCTACACATGGAGATTCTGGCCCGGTGGAACAGATTCCCTCTGCATATCAATTCTCATGTAATCATTCTTCCTCGGGAGGTCCATAACTACTCCTTGTGGTGGCTGCATGGTCCCACCTGGACAAGGGCCTCCATTTTGGATCCAAGAATAGGTCCTGCTCAACACAGATGCAAGTCTTTGGGGGTGGGTGGCGGGTCATTTCAGGGATGATTGACGTCTCTGGAAAGCAAACTAACTATTAATATTCTGGAGCTCAAAGCAATTTACAGAGCTCTTTGCCTAGCACAACCCCTTCTCCAGCATCGGTCAGTCAAGGTTCAGTCTGATAATGAAACAACAGTCCACTACAAACCATCCCGGAGCCATTGAAAGAGGTGTGTTGCATTCTTCAGTGGGCAGAGTGTCACCTTCTGGCTCTGTAAGCAGTCTACATCCCCGGAGCCCAAAACTGGGAGACTGACTAAGCAGCCAGGACATTTATTCGGGAGAGTGGGCCCTGCACTCAGACACCTTTCAGCTACTAGTTCTCTCCTGGGGCCTGACAGACATCGACATGATGGCATCTCGAAACAACCACAAGCTGTAGTAATACTGATCGCGCACCAGGAATCTGGGAGCTCTTCTGGTGGACACCCTAGTGGGTTCAGTGGACCTTCCCACTAATGTACATCTTTCCTCCAATTTCAATGATTAGGCGAATTCTCTGTAAATTAAAATTGGAAGGCAGCAAAAATATGAGATATGGTAAGAACTTACCCTTGTTATCTCTATTTCTACGAAGTCCATAGGGTTCCACAGGATACCTTGGGGTATAGGTGTGACGTCAGTCGCCGGGCACCATAGAGTTAAGCTTTTCAGCCTCCCAGGATGCACTAGGGTCCCCCTCCTATACCCCGCCCCCGAGCCAAGGCACCTCAGTTAGTTATCAAGTCATAAGCCGGAGGAGGAGAAGGAAGAGAGAGAAAAAAGATTTGGACACATACAAGAATCACATTCTCACCAGAGGGAGATGGAAAACCGGTGACCAGAGCAAAGCCCATCTGCAGCACAGGTGCGACAGGGCGGGAGTCCTGTGGAACCCTATGGACTTCGTAGAAATAGAGATAACAAGGGTAAGTTCTTACCATATCTCATATTTTCTACTTCAGGGTCCATAGGGTATCCACAGGATACCTTGGGGATGTCCCAAAGCAGTATCCTTTAAGGGTGGGGACGCTCCTGTGCAGAAAGGAGAAACCGCCGCCCGAAGGAAGCATGCTGAGAGGCGAAGGTGTCAAACCTGTAATACCTCACGAAGGTATGGACAGAAGACCACGTAGCAGCCTTGCAGATCTGGACTGCAGAGGCACCACGTCGAGCTGCCCACGAAGGACCCACAGACCTAGTGGAATGAGCCTTCAGAGAAGGAGGAACCGGTAGGCCTTCATGAAGATAAGCTTCAGAAATAGCCATACGGATCCGGGCTGCCAAAGTTTGCTTTGAAGCAGGCCAACCCTTTTTACGGAAGCCATAGAGGACAAACAAGGCGTCCGACTTCCTAAACGAAGAAGTGCGGTCAACATAAGTCCTTAAGGCCCGCACAACATCCAAAGAGGCCTCACCCACGGAAAGACCCGGTGAGTTAAAGGCCGGAACAACAATTTCCTCGTTAACATGAAACTGGGAAACAACTTTGGGAAGAAACTCGGGCCGAGTGCGGAGCACTGCCCTGTTCCCATGAAAAACCAAGAAAGGGGGTTTACAAGAAAGAGCCCCTAAATCAGAAACACGTCTGGCCGAAGCAATAGCCAGAAGGAAAACAGTCTTAGCTCTTAGCCATTTAAGATCCACTGAGCCCAGTGGTTCAAACGGCGGTCCATGGAGAGCCCTCAAGACCACAGCCAAATCCCAAGGCGCCACAGGTGGAACAAAGGGCGGCTGAATGCGGAGAACACCTTGCATAAAGGTGCGCACATCCGGGATTTTAGCGATCCTACGGTGAAACCAGACAGATAGGGCCGAAACCTGTACCTTCAAAGAAGCAAGGCGAAGCCCATGATCTAGTCCCGCTTGCAGGAAGGCGAGAATCCAAGACAGACGAAACTCCCGCGGTGCATAACCTCTCGGTCAACACCACTGGAAGAACTTATGCCACACTCGCAACATGGTACGCACCACAGAGCTGGAAAACCCCCGGGACCTCAGCATGGCCGTCTCAACAGCCACGCCGTCAAAGACAGCAGAGTCAGGTCCGGGTGAAGACAAGGACCCTGAGACAGAAGGTCCGGTCGTAGCGGCAACCGCAGAGGACTGTCCACGGACAGACCCTGAAGGTCTGAGAACCAGTGCCATCTGGGCCACGCGGGAGCTATCAACAGGAGCATCCCTCCTTCCTGTTTGAATTTCCGGATTACCCGTGGAAGAAGGGAGACCGGAGGGAACAGGTATGCGAACCGGAACGTCCACCGGACGGACAGAGCATCCACCAGAGACGCCCCTTCGTCTCTTGTGCGAGACCCGTACACCGGCAACTTGTTGTTGTGCCGGGACGCCATGAGGTCGATCTCTGGAAGACCCCACCTGTCCACCAGCAGTTGAAAAACGTCCGGGTGCAGGGACCATTCCCCCGGATGAACGTCCTGGCGACTTAGAAAGTCCGCCTCCCAATTTAGCACTCCCGGGATGAAGACCGCCGATATGGCTGGAAGATTGCGCTCCGCCCATACCAGGATCCGAGAGACCTCTACGAGAGCCGCCCGACTGCGAGTTCCTCCTTGCCTGTTTATGTAGGCCATGGTGGTAGCGTTGTCCGACTGGACCTGCACCGGGTGACCCTGGAGAAACCGATGTGCCTGCTGGAGAGCATTGAAGACCGCACGGAGTTCCAAGATATTTATTGGAAGCTCCGCTTCTGTCGGCGTCCACCTGCCCTGGAACAAGTGTGGACCCGAAACTGCTCCCCAGCCCCGAAGACTGGCGTCCGTTGTCAACAGGACCCAATTTGGAACCCAGAACGGACGTCCCTTGTTGAGGGGAGTCGTCTGTAACCACCAAGCAAGGGACAGACGAACCTCCGGGGTGATCACAATCGTCTGGGACTTCAGAGACTGAGGCAGCCCGTTCCACTTGGACAGGATCAGGTGCTGCAGAGGTCTGGAGTGAAACTGGGCGAATTCCACCATGTCGAACACCGACACCATGGAGCCCAGTAACCTCATCGCCGAGTGTAGGGACACCCGGCAGCTGTGCAGACAACTGTGCACCCTTGACTGTAAAGCAGAGATCTTGTCCTCCGTCACGAAGCTCCTTTGCTGTCCCGAGTCCAATAAGGCTCCAAGATGCAGAATCCTCCGAGACGGGATTAGAGTGGACTTCTGCCAGTTGATTAGCCAGCCGTGCCGTTGCAGCAGTGCAATGGTCAGGTCCAAGTGGCGTAACAGGAGCTCTGGAGATCCTGCCACCAATAACAGTTCGTCCAAGTACGGCAACATGCGGACTCCCTGCAGCCGCAGAGAAGCCGCCATGACCGCCATCACCTTGGTGAAAACACGTGGTGCTGTCGCCAGGCCAAAAGGTAACGCCCGAAACTGGAAGTGGTCGCTGCGGATTGCAAACCTGAGGAACTGTTGATGGCGCAAAAGAATAGGGACATGCAGGTAAGCGTCCTGTATGTCCAATGACACCATGTAGTCCCCAGGTTCCAGCGCCAAAATGATGGACCGTAGGGTCTCCATCCGAAACTTCGGAACCCGCAAAGACTTGTTTAGTGCTTTGAGGTTGAGAATCGGACGATACGACCCATTGGGTTTCTGTACCAAAAAAAGATTTGAATAGAAACCCTGGCCCCTCTGGGAGAATGGAACAGGCACTATAACTCCAGCCTGGAGCATAGTGTGCAATACCTTCCGCAGCTCCGTAGCCTTGTTCCGGTCTGATGGTAGACCCGTGGTGAAGAATCGCGCCGGGGGTCTGTGCCGGAAGGAGAGGGCGTACCCGTGGGAGACCACCTCCAGAACCCAAGTGTCTGTCGTAGTGGCCGACCAACACTGGGCGAACTGCAGCAGGCGGCCTCCCACCCTGGGATCCCCCAAAGGGAGGCCCGGACAGTCAGGCCGCAGGCTTGTCATCTGGCTTGGGGGCCGGACGTCTGGTACTCCATGCCTGCTTCCGGGGCTTGGCCGATTTCTTAGGGCCAGCCTGTCGAGGAAACGACTGTGGTTTGGGCCTGCCCTGGGCCCTAGATGACCGAAAGGACGATGGTCCAGAACCAGAAGGAGCAGCGGCCGACGGGAGACAAGCCGATTTGGCTGCCGCCAGCGTGGCCACAATCTTATCCAGATCTGGACCGAAGAGAACTTCTCCGGTAAACGGCAACGCCTCCAGACCCTTTTTGGAATCTGCGTCCGCCTTCCAGGATCGCAGCCACAAGGTGCGACGAGCAGCCACCGCTGCTGAAGAAATTCTAGACACCAGAGTACTAATGTCTAGGGCCGCCTCGTTGATATAAGTGGCCAAATCACGGAGATTATCAATCAACTCCGCCTGTTCGGCCGGACAGTCGGAATCAAAAGAAGCCTCTAATGAATCCGCCCAGCGCTCCATCGCTCTGGCAACCCAGCAAATGGCCATAGCCGGCCGTGCTGCCCCCCCGCAAGGGAATAAGCGGACTTCAGGCAGATCTCCACCTTGCGGTCCGTAGCATCCTTAAGGGAGGACATGGATGGCATCGGCAATGTGGCACTACGGACAAGACGGGTCACGTGAGAATCCACCTGTGGAGGGGATTCCCACTTAGCAAAATAATTATCCGCGAACGGATAAGCCACCGCCAGGCGTCTCTGCGGCTGGTATCTTTTGCCAGGCTGTTTCCACGCCTCCTCTAAATGGTCCACTAACTGACCCGAAAGAGGAAAGACTGTGGCATCGCCCTTCACATCTTTGAAAAAGGCATACTTAGATTTAGCCGCTGGGGGAACTTCGTCCTCAATCACCAAGGCTGTGCGGACCGCCCGAATAAGTCCAGGAATATATACCTTGGACTTAGCATCAGCGTCCTTACTGTGGAGAGATTCCTGATCGTAAGGATCCAGAATCTCCCCATCATCAGACGTCCCCTCGTCATCCTCATAAGGAGCCGACAGAGACGCCACCGGCCGTTTATGCGGCCGCATCACAGACTCCCCTTGCAACACATCCGACAAGTGCTGTACAGAACTCGTCAGGGAGTTAACCCACGCTGGCTCCTGAGAAACCGGGAGCGGGGAAATAGGGAGACTGTGGGGTACCACCAATTGTCGTGGGAAACCCTGCATGGGTGACGACACCACTGACTGCTGGGACAAACCCATCGGTGTAAACGCGGGCTGCGGAGCTAACTGGCCCACTAAGGCTGTAAGCGCCTGAGCGAAACAAGCCCAGGGCGGCTCCTGTACCGGTGCTGTAACCGTAAACGGCCGCGCCATGGACAAACACTGTGACCCCAGATGCTCATCAGCATCCCAGGATCGGTACCGGCGTTCTGGTACCGGCGGGGGTGTAGGGAAGACAGCATGGACGTCAGGACTGACTGTCCATGCTGTACATCCAGATGTGCAGCCACAGCTGCATAGAAGAAAGCTTCAGGGGCTCTTCTAGCCCCCACTCCGACAGGTGCACCCGACTCCGGCCGGGCACCAAACTAAACTGATTTGCCTTGGCTCGGGGGCGGGGTATAGGAGGGGGACCCTAGTGCATCCTGGGAGGCTGAAAAGCTTAACTCTATGGTGCCCGGCGACTGACGTCACACCTATACCCTGAAGTAGAAAATGATCCTCATGGCTCCAGATTGGCCATGCAGGGTTTGTTATGCAGTTCTTCTGGGTCTCTCAGTCAACGCTCCGCTGAGTCTTCCACTCAGGCCAGATCTGCTGTCTCAGGGCCCTTGCCTCCTTCCAGACCAGGGCTGTCTCACTTTGACAGATTGGCTCTTAAGGTATGCGTCCTGAAGGTGCCTACACACATAGCGTTGTGCTCACAATCCCACGATGTGTACGATTTCCCCTTGAACTCTCCCCGGCAGTCGTGGGCACGATTTGGTCTGAAAGCTGCTAATTTGACACACGATCTATCGTGCATCCTAAACTATCCAGTGCATCGTGATTTGAGATTGTCAGATCTTCCCTACAGCACAGCAGATCTGAAGATGCGATGTTCGACCTGCGAGGACGCGCATCGTGATCGTGAGTGGGGATATTTTACACGTTCCGATACGTTGGAATCGGGTAAAATATTGCCATGTGTGTAGGCACCTTGAGCGATAAGGGTTTTCTCCCACACTGTAATTCGTACCATGCGTCAGGCCAGGAAGCCTTCCTCGGTCAGGACTTACCACAGGGTTTGTAGAACATACTATGATTTGTGTTCGGCTCGAGGTTTCAACCCCATATCCTTCAGTCTGTCACGAGTCTTGTCTTTCTTGCAGGCAGGTCTGAATTTGGGCATCGGTCTTTAAAAGGTATAGGTTTCAGCCCTTTCTGTCCTCTTCCAGAGACAGACTGCCCTGTTGCCGGACTTACCTACAGGGTGTCCTCCATGTGCAACCTCTTTGTTCCTCCAGTGGCTTCGTGGAACTTCTCTTCGGTTCTTCTAGCTCTGCAGTCATCTCCTTTTGAGCCTTTGGACACAGCAGACATTTGTTGGCTTACATGAAAACGGTCTTCCTCATCGCCACCGCATTGGCCCATAGGGTCTCTGATTTGAGCGCATTGTCTTGTCGCTCCCCTTTTCTTATTTTTCATTCAGCCCAGGCTGTCCTTGGGATACGGATGGCCTACCTCCGTAAGGTAGTTTCCAGGTTTCACATCAACCAGGAGATTGTGGTCCCTTCGTTAGCTTGCCTCCCTGGATGTAGTGAGGGCCCTCCGGATTTATGTAGACCGGACAAGAGATTTTCTTAAGATGGACTCATTCTTTGTCCTGTACGACTTTCACAAGCGGGGCTAGCCAACTACCAAGCAGACTTTGGCCAGATGGTTCTGTTTGACTATCTCCCTTGCTTATGTTACGGCGGACCTACTTGTCCTTGCCTCGGTACGTGCTCATTCTACCCAGTCAGTGATCACTTTTTGGGCAGCTAGACATGGCGCCTCTGCAAAGCAGCTTTGTAAACTAGCCACGTGGTCTTCTGCCCATACGTTCCTCAGGTTCTATTCTCCTTTGACACCTTTGCCTCCTCAGATGCGGACTTTGGGCGAAGGTTTCCCAAAGCACCTCAGGAGCGTCAACTCCGTTAGGGGGGGACAGCTTTGGAATATCCCAGTGTAAAGCCTGTGTACCCCATGATTGATAAAGGAGATTTATGTTTGTACCCGTCATATCCTTTCCTTGAAGTCCATGGGGGACACAGGGCATCTGCCCTGACACACCTAGCTTATGGCGTTTTTTTTGCACCGTTATCTGTTTCACTGTGTGTATTTGAACAGAGTGTGTGCCGGGTCCGCCTCCTTTTTCTTCCTCCATGTCTTGGGTTTGTTAACTTAACTGGACCTATAGGCTACGGACAGGTTCTAGGGGAGAGGGAGCCTGGGCTGCTGGGAAAAGAAAGTTGCCTAGCTCCAGCTCACCACCTATACCCTAGTGTAAGGCCTGTGTCTCCCATGAACTCCAAGAAAAGGATTTAAAGTACATACATTTCCTTATTACACTGGCTGATAAAGACTTTCCCTTATAAAGAATACCAGGCAAGTGTAAAAGGTGTATTAAAAGTGTAGGCCAATGCTTGACTTCCATCATCTAAGCTGTTTTGTGTGAATAATGCACTCTGGAACCACTCAACCAGTCTCCGCCACAGAAGCACCACTTCCACTGTTTTAATGTTATGTGATTTGGTAGAGCAAGATATATAATCTACATGTATTTCCAACTCAAAAAAAAAACCCTCAGTAATAGCGCATCCATTGTTATTTGATCACCAGCAAAAGACAGGTTTTTAGAATTATTTTTTTTATTAAAAAAAATTTAATAAACCTTGACTAAAGCTAATTTATGAAGGTGTCTTCCTGCACTGCATGTTCTTTAAATGTTCTATATGTGCACCTGTTTTTATGGGAAAGCGCATGAATTGGCAGGCCAAGATGGTGGCGTTTGCAGGGTCACAACTTCTGCTCAAGTTGGGAGGAGCAGGTTGAAATGTGGGGTATTCCTTGCAGCCTGTGGGCTAGTGCAAGTACACTTAGCTATGCATCCACATAAAATAAATAAATAAATATTATATATATATATATATATATATATATATATATATATATATATATATATAAATATATATACACACACATATATACACACACACACACACATTTTATATATATATATATATATATATATATATATATTACACACATATATATTACACACATATACACTATACTGTGCAAAAGTTTTTAGGCAGGTGTGGGAGCAAATGCTGCAAAGTAAGAATGCTTTCAAATATAGAAGTGTTAATGGTTTATTTTTATCAATTAACAAAATGCAAAGTGAATGAACAGAAGAAACCTCTAAATCAAATCAATAATTGGTGTGACCATCCTTTGCCTTCAAAACAGCATCAATTCTTCTAGGTACACTTGCACAAAATCAGGAATTTTGTAGGATTATAGTCAGGTGCATGATTAAACAATCATACCAAACAGGTGATAATTTTCTAAATGTAGGTTGAAACAGTCTTTAACTGAAACAGCTGTAGAAGGGGCTTAAAACTGGATGAAGAACAGCCAAATGCTGCTACAAAAGGTGTGGTTTATGGAAGACCGTTTCAGGTCACAGGCCACCATGGCAAGACTTAGCACAGCAACAAGACACAATGTAGTTTTACTGCATCAGCAAGGTAAAGATATCAAAGCAGACTCTGGTTGCAATATGTGCTGTTCAAGCTCTTTTGAAGAAGCACAAAGAAACGGGCAACATTGAGGACCATAGACACAGTGAAAGCCAAGGAAACTGCATCTAATGAAAGACACATCATGCTTACTTCCCTTTGAAATTGTAAGATGTCCAGCAGTGCAATCAGCTCAGAACTGTCAGATACCAGTGGGACCCAGGTACACCAATCTACTGTTCGGAGAAGTCTGGCCAGAAGTGGTCTTCATGGAAGAATTGCGTCCGAAAACCATACCTTCAACATGGACACAAGGCCAAGCGATGCAACTGTGCACAAAAACATTGTAACTGGGGTGCAGAAAAGTGACAGCAGGTGTTCTGTCTGGACAGATGAGTCAAACTTTTAAATATTTGGCTGTAGCAGAAGATAGTTTGTTCACAGAAGAGCGGTACAATAATGAGTGTCTGCAGGCAACAGTGAAGCATGGTGGAGGTTCCTTGCAAGTTTGGGGCTGCATTTCAGCAAATGGAGTTGGGGGATTTGGTCAGGATTAATTAACTTATCCATCATACAATTCCATCAGGGAAGCGTGATTAGCTCCAAATTTATTCTGCAGTAGGACAATGACCACAAACATAACACCAATGTCATTAAGAACTATCTTCAGCGTAATGAAGAACAGAGTCCTGGAAGTGATGATATGGCCCCCACAGAGCCCTGATCACAACATCATCGAGTCTGTCTGGGATTACATGGAGAGAGAAAGATTTGAGCAAGTCTACATCCACAGAAGATCTATGGTTAGTTCTCCAAGATGTTTGGAGCAACCTCCCTGCCGAGGTCCTTCAGAAACTGTGTGCAAATGTACCTAGAAGAATTGATGCTGTTTTGAAGGCAAAGGGTGGTCACAACAAATATTGATTTGATTTAGATTTCTGTGCATTCACTTTGCATTTTGTTAATTGATAAAAATAAACTAATAACACTTCTATTTTTGGAAAGCATTCTTACTTTGCAGCATTTTCTACACATCTGCCTAAAACTTTTGCACAGTAGTGTGTGTGTGTATATATGTATATTTATTTTATTTTTTTATTATAAAGAAAACAAAAAACAAAGAAGAGCAAAAAACAAATGCAGAGACGTCGTCAGTCATATTACTAAATAACATTGTCATTTGGTGTGACGTGCAGATTAACTGGTAGAGCTGTGATTTCAAAGTGATCAGATTGTGAAACAAGAAAATCTTACAAAAAAATCCATAAAATTACCTGGCTCGTCAAGTCTTCTTTTCTTGGCAGCAGGCTCTACATTCTCTTCTGCTTCAGGCAGTTCACAATCTTGTGCAAAGGAGCAAGGTAAAGGTTCAGCGCACATATTCACTGTGACAGAGTCAGTATCTGCCCCTTTTTCTTCATCCCCTTGTTCGGTTGTCTGCTGGGGACTACTCTCTTGTACTGTGGAAACACATGGTGTGGTTTCTTCTTCTGGAGGGGTTGGCACTGTATCGGAGTCCTCCAGGACTGAAGCTGCGTTTAGCTGGTCAGGGCATATTGGTTTCTCTGTATTTGAAGGTCCAATTAAAGCATCCTCTTTTCCATCAATGCCATCGCTATTTTGTAAAGTAGGAATTTGCTCTGTTGAAGTGTCTGAGAGAGTTGAGTTTGTAGACTTCAGATTCCCATTAGTGTCCAACATCTTTGTAAGGAAACTGGGATTTGTACTTATGCTGGTCTCTCTCTCCTCAGAGGCAGACACCACAGATGACTCCCCAGTAGCCATGGGAGACAACATCTTTTCAATAGCAAAGGTTTCACTCACAACATTACTCCTGGGAACTGCAGGCTTGATATTGGTTTTAAGTAAAGTTAAAGGCTTAATGGGAACATCTTTCGCCTTCTGACTCTGGGCAGAGTGATTCATGAGTTCAGTCAGGAGATTTTTACAGCTCACAGCCACATCGAACATCTGAAGGCTGTCAGCCACAGAGATAATTTTTGTTAGATTGTGTTTCCCAGGTGGTAACTTTCCAGAGTACATCATTTCCAGAAGTAGAGAGAATTCTTCTGGGGTAACAACAGAGGCATCAATCGAGATTGTTTCAGTTGTTTCAAGCAAGGATTTAAAGAGCAAACTTGCAGCAGAGAGGACGAGCTTGTGAGCTCGGAAATGAAAGGTACCAACAAATATTGTGCAGTCACAGAACTGCTGCTCTTTACACAACGTGTATACCTGCTGTAAGAGCTGCCTGCTATAATTTGGAAGCTCCATCACTTATAATGCAATTCTTTATTGATGTTTTAAAAATTCAAGCCTGGGAACCTGCAAAGAAAATGACAAAATAATTATTATTATTTTCTGCTGCAAATGTAATGAGCGATTTTAAAATGTAAAATGAGCACCTAATTAAAGTCTAATTATAGACCAAGAGCCATGAGGAAACAAAAGAAAACACACACACATATATATATATATATATACACACACACACACACACACACACTATGTATTCCTGAAGAAAAGATAAAATTTCTTGAAACGCTGAATGAAGATATACCCAGTCCCAGTGGAGTTATTATATGGATCTGTATGAGGTAGGAGTGCCGTTCTGGGAACATGTGCATTTGTTATTTACTATGACTGGCACCCTATGAAGCTGCAGTCAGTGTGGAGTGACAGCCTTTGAAGAGATATATATATATAGATATAGATATACACACACACACACACACACACACACACACACACACACACACACGACAGGCTTAATCCACGGCACTCAACCATCTGGGGTGCCCTTAGTATGTGACCACACCATCTACATAATAAATATCATACAAACTCTGCACTCACTTGAATTTCAAACTGCAACTCTTTTAAATACAGGGAATGTTGGTTCCAAAATATTGTAATAATTTGTTAAGCTGGCCACCACTTCACAGTCATTCCCATCTGGCCAATCCCTACACTGATTCTCAGATAAATGATCTTGGTCTGCCACCTTTGGCTCAAGCTTGCATGCATTGAAAACATGAATATGGATCCTGGCTTAAAGCCAAATTATTGCAATATTTTGGAACCAACATTCCCTGTATTTAAAAAAGTTGCAGTTTGAAAACCAAGTGAGTGCCGAGTTTGTATGAGATATATAGATATATAGATAGAGATACATAGAGATATATACACACACACACACGTTTGCATGATCTACCTCCAGGATCCTCCAATCTCTTCCCATAGTCCAAACCTACCAGCAGTTTCATTGGCTTCTGAGGAATAGGACTTTAGAGAACGTGTGTTTGTAAGGCACAAATTTTAAATTAAGCTCCAATGAAGCAGAGACAAGTGTCAATGCTAAGCAATTTTTATAAGTGCCAAGTAATAGGTTTATAAACATATAATAGAACAACAACAAAAAGCGTTGAAAGTAGACTGGGGGTCATTCCGTGTCAAATGGACCAATTTTGAAAATCGTCCCCACTTAACTATCTCCGAATTTGATGAAATTTTGCATGAAGGTTGGTATATATGTAGAACTAACTTTGGTAAAGTTTCAGGTCACCGTATGCAATAGTAGTGTAGTTGTGGTCCTGGTAGTGGAGGTAGGTGAAACTGTAAACAACTCCGCGGTGCACAATCAGCAATGTTCAAGTAATTGCTGTGGCAGATCTATGAGAGCAATAGTTGTGAAAGTGCACGGGCTTATGGAGCATACACACGGTCAGATTTGTCAGATGACGATTGAACGATTTTACCAAAGTTTTGAACGATTGAACGATTTTTGACTGCATTAAAATGAATGGAATCGTCCAAGTCTGACTGCAAACACATCAGATGTCAGATATCGTTATCTGACCATCGCATCGTTCATCGTTCAGGCATGTCAGATATGTCAGATTTTCCTTCAGATATGAAAGACTGAACGATTTTTAAATCGTTATCGTTCAGATCTGAAGGAAAAATCTGACCGTGTGTATGCACCATAATACTACTTTTGATGCGGATTTAAAAAATTGCTGCCTCAAGGCTTACAATAAGTACTTTTTTGACACTATGAGGCCAAAAATCCGATGTGTCAAATTTTTTTCTGGAATTCAGCTGCCTATATCTCCAAACATTATTTTAGTATGACAATCCAAGTGGGCAGCATCACATTCATAAAATAACAGACTTTAAAGTTACTTAGTTCCTGTGATAATGTCATCTAAAATTGCTTTCACAGATCGCGCATTCAATTTTCCGATATCTTTGAAGTTCAATAGCAAAAAAGAAGCAGAACCGATTTTCTTGAAACAACATTCCTTAAAAAGAGCAGAGAGAAAACAGGCTTTAAAAGTTAGGTCATTTTCGGCTTGCGCAGCACTTAATATTATGGACAACGGGGCATGTTTAAATGGCTCTCACTATAAGGTAATGAATGTTTGAATTGTAATTAGGCACAGCCATACAACTTTTAGTGCTCATTTAAAAATATATTTATTTGGACTAATAAAGACTATTTTTATTTAAATTAGGATGAAAGTTATCAAAAAAGTTGGTCACGACTAATGTTATAAGATTGCGTTTCTCCTTTACTCCCAATAAAGTGTGTAATTTTATGAGGATTCAGTATGATTTACAAATCCCAACAGCAGCATCCTGGCAGCAGTGTAAATCCCGATTGTCGAAAGGTAAGTATTCACCCGCCCCCTCCAACCCCCCCCAAAGTCCCAACCCTATACACCCGGTGGGGTGCCTAACCCCAAGTCCCCCCGGGAACCCTAAACCTAACCCTCCCCCCCGCCCGGCTGTCAGCACCCGGCTTACCTTCGAGCGGTAAACCGTGTGTTGGGCTCCCGGCATAGGTAAAATGACAGGTGTCGGGATTCCGACGCCTGTCATTTAGCCCTTGCCGGGATTAGTAGTCGGGAATCCGTCCATCGGCTTCCCGACTGCTTCCCATTTTATGATTGTGATGCTGTCCACTTGGATAGTTAGCTATACTAATGTCATACTAAAATAATGTTTTCCTTTGGTGATCTGGGCAGCTGAATTCCAGAAAAAATTTTTACACAACTGATTTTTTTGGCCAACTGTGGCCTCATACTGTCGAAAAAGTACTTTTTTGTAATGGTGCATACACATGGTCAGATTTTTCTTCAGATCTGAACGTTAACGATTTAAAAAATCGTTCAATCGTTCATACCTGAAGGAAAATCTGACATATCTGAACGATGCGTGTTCCCGATGGTCAGATAATGATATCTGACATCTGATGTGTTTGCAGTCAGATTTGGACGATTCCATTCATTTTAATGCAGTCAAAAACCGTTGGTCAAATTGTTCATCAAATCGTTCATCTGACAAATCTGACCGTGTGGATGCACCATAAGCCTTGAGGCATCAACTTTTGAAATCCGCATCAAAAGTTTTATAAGCCCGTGCACTTTCACAACTATTGCTCTCCTAGATCTGCCAGTTTCACCTACCTCCACTACCAGGACCACAACTACACTACTATTGCATACGGTGACATGAAACTTTACAAAAGTACCTTCATGCTAAATTTCAACAAAATCGAAGATTGTCATTGGTCCACTTGACATGGAATGGCCCCTGGGTAAGTTGCAGGAACATAGCAGAACAGATGTGCCAAAGCATTCAGCACCTCAGCTGTTTTTGTATAATACTACATACATAGCTTTATGGATGCTAGCTGCTCCTGCTGTACCAACAAGGTAGTTAAAGGATTGCAGTGAGGTATACAACGCTTAAAATTAGACTCCCTCCATCAGTAAGAGGATAGGAAAGTTTCAACAATAAATATTACACTTTGTATGCAAACGATCCAGACATTTTTTTCTCCAGTGTACCGCAGGTCTTACGCAGAAATATGGCAGCTTGCACTCAGCGACATCTAAATACATTACTTTGTAAACAGCTGTTCTGACAGCTTGGGCCCATTGGATAGTTATTTAATATGAACAGGAAAAAAAAGCTGCAAAATGGGAATCTGAACTGAATGTACACTAGCCCCTGTACAGACCTTACATATCACTATTATACACAGTGAACACACTTATGCGCTCTAGCATGTCCTTTACCCAAAAACTGCAGAGAAAGACACTTTCACAAAATTATGGAATCCCGGGGGACACGCTCCGCAACCAATGACGACTGACACGCACTGCAGCCAATAGTATCCAGTTGCTATGCACTGCAACCAATAGGATTCTGCCCTGTGTCACCCTCAAATAGCCGGTGGAAATGCCACCCACTGCATATGGCTGCCGCCACCTCCTGCTGTTTGGAGGTGGAGACTCGGCTCACAGGAAGCAGCAGCTGCACAGCACCAGCCAGAGACTCTGGACCAGGGGACACTAAGAGCGTGTACCTCGGGGACAGAAGCAGACAGCAGAGGAGACTGGCACTCCAGCTGCAGGGAGTGGGGCCCTGTGAAAGGCCTGTATCAATATCAATATCCTAGGACATAGACTGACACCAACCCAGTGCTGCTGGGGAGGGAGGATGCTGTATGTATACACATGTGACTATGAACATACCCACAGTAGTGTATAAACAGTACATGGAACATGCAAGTCACATGCAGCAGCCTAGGCCAGATGTTCTCATACACGTTCCTCAAGGGTCCCCCAACAGTTCAGGTTTTAGAGATATCCAAGGTTGAGCACAGGTGATTTAATTAGTACCTCATCAATTTGATTTAACCACCTGTGCTATATCATGGAGATCTCTAAAACCTGAAATGTTGGGGAGCCTTGAGGACCGCGTTTGGGAACATCTGGCCCAGGCTGATGCCCTGTCACTGGCAGCTCAGCAGAAGTTCTATCAGTATGTTGCTGCCTGCTGTCACTGTGCCTCCATACACAATGTCTGTGCCCTGCTGTCTGCAGCAGCTTCCTGGACACACAAACACCATGCACCCCATGGTGTTACCAACCCACCCCAATAGTCATCCTCAGTTGCTGCTTTCACAGCCTCTATGCAGCCCCCCAATTCCAGCTGCATGCTCCCACCATCCTCTTATGTCTCCCCGAGACTGGGTCAGTGGCTGCCCATATGTGTAGTGTCCTGCTGCCTGTCTACATGGACAGACACGGGTGGGTGGAGCTGCCCATCTCTCCCAGGACACAGCACGCTCCGGCACTGTCTCCTCTCTCAAATGTACATGTTGGGTACAAGGACCCAGAGTCAGACCCGATGAGATCATGTGCAGATGTCATCAACTTTACTGTGTAGAGTGTCACAGTATTGTGTGGAAGCATAGTACTTAGCTCTTGATCTGAGACACCTAAATACCACTGTTAACCCCTGCAATACCGCTATAGTACTTACCAGTGATACCGCTGTGTTACCCTGTTGGTATAAATTAACCCAGCATCCTGGTTAAGGACTCTCTGGGCAGAAATCAATTCAGCACATTGTTGAATAGCCGCGGGAGGGAGCTCCCGCAGCTATTCAATACACCACGCTGTTTGGCCGGCTAAAGGATTTCTTCTCGCATCCCCCTGGGGATGCAAGGAGAAATCCGACAAGTGTCGGGCGCGCAGCTGTTTGCCAGCTTAGCGCGGCCCTAACAGCCGCGAGCTCCGCACTTTAGTTGGAGAACGCCGGTTTCCGCACCTTAACACCCAGGTTAAGTCACGAGAACCGACATTCTCAAACTTACCTGATTCCCGACCAGGCAAACAGCGCATTGAATTGAATAGCTACGGGAGCTCCCTCCCACAGCTATTCAATATCGCACTGAATTGAATTCGGCCCTCTGTGTGGCCTAACTGTCACTTTCACATTCCACCAGACACCTTTTGCAATCTCCACCTCACATCAATACAGGGTATCCGTACATGTCATTTTGTTGCATTAGCAATACAACTAAAGCTGGGTACACACTATGCAATCCCTTGCACAATATATCATTCCGACGTAGATCGGAAAGATATATCATGTTGATGCATTTTGAGTATGCCCGACTGCATGCCTATGGGTCGTTCATCACAGCAGAAGGGATGATGCGATGAACGACTCCATACTGCCAAAAGCATCATGCCATCATACATTATTCTATCACATTCTGCCCTCATTGGGTACACACATCACATAGTGTGTACCCAGCTAATGACACATTTTGTGAAAAAGTCTCTAACGGGATGCAGCTTAGTCACAAAGTCAGTGGCGCAGCAACCTGAGCTATTTGGTGCTCTTTTAGGATGGATATTTGTAGACGCATTTGAACATTTCAGCAAAAACCGGGACAGTGCATAAAACAGAGGGACAAAGGTCAGATTGGAGGAGACCTAGGACGATCAGCTGAAATACAATAACAAGCCCACAGGAGAATAGCAGCTGTGAGGTGTAATGATAATCACTCTCAGGTAAGTAATGCTGCGCTGACCTCGTCCCTGGCACAGCCCACAGACACCAGCTCAGCCAGACATTCATTGGGCATACATGTCAGTGGCAGGGGGACAGACGCTCCAGGGTGGACTGAGAAGCAGCGCCACCCGCAAGCACGGGATTGGGGGGTGGGCTGAGACCTCCTCTATGTCACACTCACCCGCTGTGCGCGGCCGGCGGCTCTGCTCTATGTATCTCCCGCACCCGGTGTGTTATGACACCTTCTTCATATTCTACGTTAGGCCCCGGCCCAATCCCCCCTACCTTACCCTCCGACCTCACCAGCCGTCAGACGCACGCACGGCGTGCCATACGCACAACGTGCATGTTCAGGGAAAGAAGCCAAACGCTGTTTGCCGAAGGCGCTGTCAATAAAGTTGATTTAAAAAAAAAAAAAGATTGATTTTCGGAGGCATACAACAATAACAAAATAGTAGTAACTAGTGTGTGACTGGGGTTTCCAGCTGCTGTCTGTCGGGTTGCATCTTTTAGCGTGACTTAACTCTCGTATCATAAGGGGCCTAGTTACTATATTTACTAATTATGGGGAAATGTAGTAAACCTTAGTTGTCCATAGCAACCAATCAACTTCTACTTATAGAATATACTTAATAAATGATAGCTAGCAGTTGAATGGTTAAAACTTGTTCACTTTTCCACTCTTTCAAAGGTTTAATTAATTTTCTTCTGTAATTGGCAACCCCTCTTTAACACATACTTCCAGGGCAGCCGGGAGGCTCGTGAAACCCGGGTGGTGCTCCTGGCCGCCTGGAAATATTTGCACTGAATTGCGTCATCATGGCCCCACCCCCTGCTTCACAATGCCGGTAATCTCAGCATTGTATAGTGGGGTCGGGGCCATGATCAAACGGTCACGCCATGGCCACGTCCCTGCCACGTCCCCCTTGCTGTGCCAACCTGGCTTCCCCTGCCCCCTACTGGAGGGCGCACCCAGAATGTTGACAAGTATGCCTTAAGAGCATTACTAGTGCAGGATATAGTACAAAGCACTGTCAATCAGTAAAGGAGAGGAGATGCCGGTGGGCGATGATGGGTGCGTGGCTGGACTATTCACGTCATTAGGCCCCACCTCATTGTGGCAAAATGCTGCAAATCCCGCATATTTAAATAGGGGGCGGGCCAAATGATGAAATTATCATAGAACTACAGTATGTCATTAGCCCTCGCCCTCTACTTACAGGCCGCCGATTCCCAGTAAGATCCTCCCCATTCTGCCCACTTCACCAGGAAATGGGCAGGATGCAGGAGAAGTGCCTACTCTTCTGGGGGTGCAGGGGGCTACCAGAAAAATTGTGAGCCACACGCAGGTCCCGGGAGAGTAGGCATGTATGCATTACTGGCTTCTTAAAGATCAACGCAAGTGGTTATTTATAAGATGGGGACAGAGGGCCTGATTCAGAGGTGGGTGCAGTGTCAATGTTTGCACAGTTGAGATATTTTTTGCTACTGTGCATGCGTGAAAGTCTCAGAAAGCTCTATGGTGCATGCGTACCACCCAGTGTACACAGAGACTGCTGTTGCAGCTCTTCTAACAGAGCAAACGGCGGATAGCCATAGTGCACCCTGTTTGTGTGTTCCTTAAGTAAACGTAAAAAAGGGCGAGCATGTTATGAAAGTGTTAAGGGCGTGTACTCAAATGCAGAGACACAACTACAGAGGCCATGCTTAGAGAAAGGAAACACTACGCCGGTCATAGGGCTTTGTAAGTGTCAATGGTCATCGTGATAGTGCGCCGATGGTGCATTGTTTGAATCCACCAACGGACTTGCACTGTCCACGGACATTTAAAGTAGAGACGAGCGTGAAGTTCGGGATTCCCACCTGAACTTCACGATCTAAGCCGGGTAGGGCCGCCAAGAGCCGCGCCAGGCCTGGGTGACAGGGGGCATGGCCTAATCACGGGTAGCGTGACCACGCCCCCTAGAAAAAAAGCATAGAAAAAAAAACATGCTGGGAGGGGGGTGCTATGAGCCTCTCAGCCCAGCGCACAGCCAATGGGGGTAGTGATCACACTGATAGGCATAGGAGACTGCTCCAGCTGCTGCTTAGCAGCTGCGAGCAGTCTCCCACTGCAGCCCAGCACACAGCAGCATGATGTAGAAGAGAGGGGGGCAGTGCCGTGCCCTTCCAGCAAGCCCGGGCCCTGGTAATTCGTACTCTCCCCCCCCCCCCCCATCGGCGCCACTGGGGCCGGGATCCGAGTCCGGCTCAAGTTTTCCCGCCTGACTCGGATCCCAAAACGAGGCAAAACATCATCAGCCAGCAGATTTTGGATTGTGTTGCGACACTCTACAATTATATGGTGGGCACTGCGGTACTCTGCAAGTGAATAAAGAGTACATATGTGTGTAAGCACACACATATGTCAACGGACTGCACACTGTAATGATATGAGGGAATGCTGGATCAGTACTAGACTCTGTATTTAAAAAAGACCCTACACACTAGGGGTGAGCGGGTTCGGATTTCTGAAATCCGAACCCCCCCGAGCCCCCCCGATCCGAGTCCGATCCGAGTCAGGCTCGACTTTTCCCGCCTGACTCGGATCTGAAATCGAGGCAAAACGTCATCATCCCGCCTTCCGAGTCTCGCGGGTTTTGGATCCTATATAAGGTACCCGCGTCGGCGCCATTTTCTCACTCGGCTGTGGACAGTGAAGAGGGAGGGTGGGAGTTAGGGCTGTGTAGTGTAGTGTAGTGTAGTGCTGCTGTTGTCCACTACTTCAAAGTCCATAGGGGCTGGCTGTGTTGTGCTGTGCTGCTGTTGTTAATAGGGGCTGTGTCCACTACTTCAAAGTCCATAGGGGCTGGCTGGACTGTGTTGTGCAGTCAGTTCTCCATAGGGGCTGTGTCCACTCCAAAGTCCTGTGCAGTGTCCCAGTCCTAAAGGAGTGCTGTAGTGTTGTCCAGGGGGTGCTCTGTCCATCAGGGGTGCTCCCCCCAAGTGCTAAAAAAATAATATATTTTCTGTGTTTGTGAATTGTGTGCGCAGTAGCCGCACGTGCATCAACAAAGTAGTGCCAAGCGTGCGCCTGTGTCATAAGTAAAGGGCCGGCTGGCTTGACCATTAAAGGGTGCTGTAACCCCCGAAAGTACACTCCAGTCCAAACCAAAAAAAAATTATTTTCTGTGTTTGTGAATTGTGTGCGCAGTAGCCGCACGTGCATCAACAAAGTAGTGCCAAGCGTGCGCCTGTGTCATAAGTAAAGGGCCGGCTGGCTTGACCGTTAAGGGTGCTGTAACCCCCGAAAGTACACTCCAGTCCAAACCAAAAAAAAAATTATTTTCTGTGTTTGTGAATTGTGTGCGCAGTAGCCGCACGTGCATCAACAAAGTAGTGCCAAGCGTGCGCCTGTGTCATAAGTAAAGGGCCGGCTGGCTTGACCGTTAAGGGTGCTGTAACCCCCGAAAGTACACTCCAGTCCAAACCAAAAAAAAAATTATTTTCTGTGTTTGTGAATTGTGTGCGCAGTAGCCGCACGTGCATCAACAAAGTAGTGCCAAGCGTGCGCCTGTGTCATAAGTAAAGGGCCGGCTGGCTTGACCGTTAAGGGTGCTGTAACCCCCGAAAGTACACTCCAGTCCAAACCAAAAAAAAATTATTTTCTGTGTTTGTGAATTGTGTGCGCAGTAGCCGCACGTGCATCAACAAAGTAGTGCCAAGCGTGCGCCTGTGTCATAAGTAAAGGGCCGGGTGGCTTGACCGTTAAAGGGTGCTGTAACCCCCAAAGTACACTCCAGTCCAAACCAAAAAAAAAATTATTTTCTGTGTTTGTGAATTGTGTGCGCAGTAGCCGCACGTGCATCAACAAAGTAGTGCCAAGCGTGCGCCTGTGTCATAAGTAAAGGGCCGGCTGGCTTGACCGTTAAGGGTGCTGTAACCCCCGAAAGTACACTCCAGTCCAAACCTAAAAAAAAAATATTTTCTGTGTTTGTGAATTGTGTGCGCAGTAGCCGCACGTGCATCAACAAAGTAGTGCCAAGCGTGCGCCTGTGTCATAAGTAAAGGGCCGGCTGGCTTGACCGTTAAGGGTGCTGTAACCCCCGAAAGTACACTCCAGTCCAAACCAAAAAAAAAATTATTTTCTGTGTTTGTGAATTGTGTGCACTGTGGCTGCACGTGCATCAACAAAGGAGCAGCGCCAAGCGTGCGCCTGTGTCCCATAAGTAAAGAGCCGGCTGGCTCATTTCTTAAAGGGTGGTGTAACCCACAAAGTGCACTACTCTCCAGCAAAAATAAAATAATATTTTCTGTGTTTGTGTGCGCTTTAGCCGCACGTATATATATCAATATAACATAAATGGAGGACCAAACTTTCTCCGATAAAAATAAAATAGGGAAAGATCAAGAACCTCTTCCTCCTAGTGCTGTTGCTGCTGCTGGGAGTTGTTCATCATCCCAGAGAGGAAGTAGGAACATCACTACTTTTACTAAACAATTGACCCTCCAACAGTCCCTAGCGATGAGGATGAAGTACGACAGCAGTCATCCTGAAGCAAAACGTATAACTGAGGCCTTGACTGCTATGTTGGTGTTAGACGTGCGTCCGGTATCCGACATTAGTGCAGTGGGATTTAGACAATTGATGGAGGTAGTGTGTCCTCGGTTCCAAATCCCGTCTAGATTCCACCTGCATCCTCAAAGCAGCAGCGACAAGCGTACGTCTGTCTGTTAAAGGGTGGTGACACCCTCAAAGTGTGCTACACAAACAATTAAAATATTGTTCTTTTTTTTTCTGTCTTTGTGAATTGTGTGGGCTGTAGCCGCACCTGCATCCTTAAAGCAGCAGCGACAAGCGTGCGTCTGTCTGTTAAAGGGTGGTGACACCCTCAAAGTGTGCTACACAAACAATTAAAATATTGTTCTTTTTTCTGTCTTTGTGAATTGTGTGGGCTGTAGCCGCACCTGCATCCTTAAAGCAGCAGCGACAAGCGTGCGTCTGTCTGTTAAAGGGTGGTGACACCCTCAAAGTGTGCTACACAAACAATTAAAATATTGTTCTTTTTTCTGTCTTTGTGAATTGTGTGGGCTGTAGCCGCACCTGCATCCTTAAAGCAGCAGCGACAAGCGTGCGTCTGTCTGTTAAAGGGTGGTGACACCCTCAAAGTGTGCTACACAAACAATTAAAATATTGTTCTTTTTTTTTTGGTCTTTGTGAAATGTGTGGGCTGTAGCCGCACCTGCATCCTTAAAGCAGCAGCGACAAGCGTGCGTCTGTCTGTTAAAGGGTGGTGACACCCTCAAAGTGTTCTACACAAACAATTAAAATATTGTTCTTTTTTTTTCGGTCTTTGTGAAATGTGTGGGCTGTAGCCGCACCTGCATCCTTAAAGCAGCAGCGACAAGCGTGCGTCTGTCTGTTAAAGGGTGGTGTAACTCTCAAAGTGTTCCAAAAAATAAAAAACTATTTTTTTTAATGTGTTTGTGACTTGTGTGCGATGTAGCCACACTTGCATCCTCAAAGCAGCAGCGACAAGCGTGCGTCTGTCTGTTAAAGGGTGGTGACACCCTCAAAGTGTGCTACACAAACAATTAAAATATTGTTCTTTTTTTTTTGGTCTTTGTGAAATGTGTGGGCTGTAGCCGCACCTGCATCCTTAAAGCAGCAGCGACAAGCGTGCGTCTGTCTGTTAAAGGGTGGTGACACCTCAAAGTGTTCTACACAAACAATTAAAATATTGTTCTTTTTTTTTCGGTCTTTGTGAAATGTGTGGGCTGTAGCCGCACCTGCATCCTTAAAGCAGCAGCGACAAGCGTGCGTCTGTCTGTTAAAGGGTGGTGACACCTCAAAGTGTTCTACACAAACATTTAAAATATTGTTCTTTTTTTTTCGGTCTTTGTGAAATGTGTGGGCTGTAGCCGCACCTGCATCCTTAAAGCAGCAGCGACAAGCGTGCGTCTGTCTGTTAAAGGGTGGTGACACCTCAAAGTGTTCTACACAAACAATTAAAATATTCTTCTTCTTTTTTCTGTCTTTGTGAATTGTGTGGGCTGTAGCCGCACTTGCATCCTCAAAGCAGCAGCGACAAGCGTGCGTCTGTCTGTTAAAGGGTGGTGTAACCCTCAAAGTGTGCTCCACAAACAATAAAAATATTCTTTTTTTTTTCTGTCTTTGTGAATTGTGTGGGCTGTAGCCGCACTTGAATCCTCAAAGCAGCAGCGACAAGCGTGCGTCTGTCTGTTAAAGGATTACATCGGTGACAGCATCCAAGTAGGCATGTCAGACAGTCCGTACCTGTACTGGCAGGAAAAAGAAGCAATTTGGAGGTCCCTGTACAAACTGGCTCTATTTTACCTGAGTTGCCCCCCCTCCAGTGTGTACTCTGAAAGAGTGTTTAGTGCAGCCGGGAACCTTGTCAGCGAAAGGCGTAGGAGGTTGCTTCCACAAAATGTGGAGAAGATGATGTTCATAAAATGAATTATCAACTCTTCCAGGGAGACCAGCCTCCAGAACGTACAGAGGGACCTGTGGTTCCAGCAGGGACGAATTAATACTCTGTGAGGATGAGGATGTACACACTGAAGAGGGTGAGGAATCGGTGGATGAGGAGGATGAGGATGACATCTTGCCTCCGTAGAGCCAGTTTGTGCAGGGACACATTAATTGCCAGCTTGTTTTGTGGGGGCCCAAACGAACCAATCATTTCAGCCACAGTTGTGTGGCAGACCCTGGCGCTGAAATGATTGATTTGTTAAAGTGTGCATGTCCTGTTTATACAACATAAGGGTGGGTGGGAGGGCCCAAGGACAATTCCATCTTGCACTTCTTTTTTTTCTTTGCATTATGTACAGTTTGGGGCCTAGTTTTTCTAACTGCCATCCTGTCTGCCACTGCAGTGTCACTCCTAGATGGGTCACGTGTTTGTGCCGCCCACTCGTGACGCTTAGCATAGTCATCCAGCTACCTCGGTGCAACCTTTTGGACATGAAAACACTATTGTGAGGTGTTCAGAATAGACTGGAAATGAGTGGAAATTAAGGTTATTGAGGTTAATAATAGCATAGGAGCAGAGAAACCAACAAATTCTGTGATTTTAGCTGTTTTTATGCTTTTTTAAAAAAAAATACAGATCCAAAACACAAAACCCAGAACCCAAAACACGGAAGGGTGGTTTTGGCAAAACCAATCCAGATCCAAAACACGAAGAAAGATCCAGATCCAAAACACAAAACACGAAAAGTGGCCGGTGCACACCCCTACTACACACAGTTGCGTGCTGTAAAACTTTTGTGGTTTTTTATTAGAAACAAGAAAATGTCGATCTAAATATACTACCACCATTAGTGGATGGATAGGAGATAAATGTAGGGGGGGGCTGTGCGCCAACTCACCTAATTTTAGAGGAGACTTGGGCAGGCGGAGGGACACTGTGGTATGAGATAAGTACGGTTAATGGTGATGATATAGGGTTCGCTCCTACGCGTGTCGGCCTATGCCACCTACCTCAGGGAATGCGGCACTCTGCATTATATGGCGGGCACTGCGACACTCTGCATTTTATGATGGGCACTGCGGCACTCTGCATTATATGTTGGGCACTGCGACAATGCATTATATTGTGGGCACTGCGGCACTCTTTATTACGTATATGGTGAGCACTGCAATGCTGCATTATATGGTGGGCATTGCGACACTCTGCATTATATGGTGGGCACTACAGCACTCTGCATTATATGGTGGATACTTCGGCACTCTTTATTATGTAAATGGTGGGTACTGCGACACTGCATTATATGGTGAGCACTGCAACACTCTTTGCATTATATAGTGAGTAATGCGACAACTCTGCATTATATATTGGGCACTGTGACACTCTATATTATGTATATGGCGAGCACTGCGACACTCTACTTTATATGGTGGGCCTGCTACACACTGCATTATATGGTGGGCACTGCGACACTCTCTGCATTATATAGTGAGAATTGCGACAACTGTCTGCATTATATGGTGGACACTGTGACACTCTATATTACGTATATGGCGGGCACTGTGACACTCTGCATTATATGGTGGGCACTGTGGCACTCTGCATTATATGGTGGGCCTGCGGCACACTACATTATATGGTGGGCACTGTGACACTCTATATTAGTATATGGTGGGCACTGCGACACTCTCTGCTTTATATAGTGAGAATTGCGACAACTGTCTGCATTATATGGCGGACACTGTGGCACAAAGTGCAGCAGATGCTGGCACCTTAATGTAACAGGACTAACAATGGGTTTTTCCCTCACCGTACATACATTTCAGACTTTACAATGCTGATAGCTGTATCCAAGGTAGCCAAAGGTTACTAGAGCTACAGCTTCTAAACCCAATGCCTTCTGGAGACTGGACGTAAAATGTATTACTTACCTGGTTTTAAACTATAACTAGAATACCAGATTCAGCATTATTATTGTTATTTTGTGCATTTTTCAAAATTTTACTTATGTTCCTCTGCTAGCTAGCCACACCCCTTTAGCTTTGCACTGCCTCCCTTCAGTGGGCCCCCACCAGTGGCGTAACTAGGGCAGGGCAAGCAGGGCACCTGCCCATGGCACCGTGGGACTGGCGGTGCGGAGGTGGCGCCGCCGGCCACGGTACCATCCCATCCTAGTTAGCCAGTGTAGTGCCGACCGCAGTGAGTGCGGTCAGCACTACACATTTACACAGGACCGGCGCTGGCTGTGTGCTGCACAGCCGAGCCACTTTCCCTCCCCCTGAGTGCTTGCCCACTAGCGCCAGGAGGATGGTGGCCGGCGGGCTCATGCTGTGCATTCTAACACACACATCACCGCCAGCGCTGGCGGCGATGTGTGTCTGAAACAGCAGCCAGTGAGAGTCAGATAGACTCTCATTGACTGCTGCAGCGCCCACTGCAAGAGTCGGCTCCCTTCCGGCTCCTGCAGTGGGTAATGGGAGAGACGCCATGCCGTCATGACGTCTCTTCCATAATGCAGAGTGCGCCAGCCCGGGAGAATTGACGTGCGGACGGCGCGGGGGCAGGAGCGTGGATTCAGGTAAGTAATTTTCTTTTATTGTTTTATTTTCAGTGTGTATTTGTCGGAGGGGGTTTCTATATTGTGGGGACTTATACTGATGGCACTAATGGGGGCACTTATACTAATAGCACTACTGGGGGCACCTATACTGGGGGCACTTATATTGGGGCACTAATGGGGGCACTTATACTGGGGGCACTAATGGAGGGGACCTATACTGGGGGCACTTATACTGGGCACACTAATGGAGGGGACCTATACTGGGGGCACTTATACTGGGGGCACTAATGGAGGGGACCTATACTGGGGGCACTCTTATACTGGGGTCACTAATGGAGGGGACCTATACTGGGGCACTTATACTGGGGGCACTAATGGAGGGGACCTATACTGCTGGCACTAATGGAGGGGATCTATACTGGGGGCACTAATGGAGTGGACCTCTACTGGGGACACTAATGGGGGGAACCTCTACTGGGGGCACTGATGGGGGGGACATCTATTGGGGGCACTAATGGGGGGACTACTACTGGGGATACTCCATCGGGGACCACTACTGGGGGAACTGCAGAGGGGGGCTACTACTGGGGGGCACTGCATAGGGGGGTCTGCTACTGGGAGCACTATATAAGGGGCACTTCATAGAGGGACCACTACTAGGGCACTGCATAGTAGGGTCTACTACTGGGGGCACTATATAAGTGGCTTACTACTGGAGGCACAAGGGACTGCACTGGGGGCACTGAATAGGGAGGACCATTACAGGGGGCACTGGATAGGGGGGACCACTACTGGGGGCCTGCATAAAGGGGGCCACTACTGGGGACACTGTATAAGGGGCCCTACTGGGGGCAGTGCATAGGGTGGACCACTACGTGGGACACTGCATAAAGGGGATTACTACTGGGGGTACTGTATAAGGGGCATTACTGGGGGCCTGCATAAGGGGGATCAATACCGGGGGTACTGTACAAGGGGCACTACTAGGGGCCTGCATAAGAGGGACCACTACTGGGGACATTGCATACTGGGGGTACTGTACAAGGGGCACTACTGGGGGCCTGCATAAGAGGGACCACTACTGGGGACATTGCATACTGGGGGTACTGTATAAGGGGCACTACTGGGGGCCTGCATAAGAGGGACCACTACTGGGGGCACTGCATAGGGGGGGCTGTATAAGGGGCACTACTGGGGTTAAGGTGCATATGGAATGGAGAGGAATGTTCAGAGTGACGAGAAGGGGTGTGTGTCACGTTGACACACCCCATTTTAAGTGGCCATGCCCTTTTGACCACGCCCATTGTTTTTCTGCGACCTGAAGGTGCGCACACATGGGGGGACCCTCCATTTTTACATTTGCCCTGGGCTCCAAATAGCCTAGTTACGCCATAAGCCCCTACCATTGCATTCCCTCTGTGGGCCCTTTATGTCCCAGTCCGACACCGAATACAGGGGTGTTCTCTGTTGCCCATCTAGGGGTTTGCTGTGCTGGGCTGTGTTGTCCAATCCAGGCAGGGTGTGCTGTGCTCTGTCCAGGGGGCTGTGTTGCCCATCAAGGGGTTTACTGTGCTGTGCTGTGTTGTCTAATTCAGGCAGGGTGTGCTGTGCTCTGTCCAGGGAGCTGTGTTGTCATTGCTAATCCAGGGGTGTGCTGTGCTGTCCATCAAGGGGTGTGCTGTCCAGGGTTGTGCTGTCCATCCAGTGTGCTGTCCAGCCAACGGCTGTACAAAAAATAAAAATACTATAGGTTTAAAATTATAAAACAGTAAAAAAAAGTAAAAAATATATTTTTTTGTGCTGTACCCCACACTGTGACGCTGTATGCCGTACCCCCCACCCCCCCAGTGTACTGCTGCCCATATTGTGAATGACGCTGTAGGTTCATCATACTGCAGTGTATAATTCATAAAGTATTGTGAGTGACGCTGTCAGTCAGTAATACCACAGTGTAATATTATTTATACAAGTATTGAGACACTGTTGGTCAGTAATAATGCAGTGTAATATATTCATACAAGTATTGTGACACAGTAAGTGGTAGCGCAGTGTAATATTCATAAAAAATATTGTGATTCTAAATGAAACAGCAGTGTAATGTTCATAAAAAATATTGTGACACCACAGTGTATTACTAATAAAAAATATTTTGACACTGTAAGTGGAACCGCAGTGTATTATTCATAAAACATATTGTGACACTGTAAGTGGAACCGCTGTGTATTATTCATAAAAATATGGTAACACTGTAAGTGGAACTGCAGTGTATTATTCATACAAAATATTATGACTCTGTAAGTGGTAGCGCAGTGTAATATTCAACACGTATTGTGACACTATAAGTGGAAACACAGTGTAATATTCAACACGTATTGTGATACTGTAAGTGGAAAAGCAGTGTATTATTCATATAAAATATATTGTGACACTGTAAGTGGTACCGCAGTGTATTATTCATAAAAATATTGTGACACTCTACGTCATTGATACTACAGTGTAATATTTAAAATTGGTACAAATTGATGT
Organism: Taudactylus pleione; assembly: GCA_031769625.1. Lineage (NCBI taxonomy): Eukaryota > Metazoa > Chordata > Amphibia > Anura > Myobatrachidae > Taudactylus > Taudactylus pleione. The sequence goes on from JAUIMM010000844.1 coordinate 6,633,462, forward strand.
GTGCTCTGTACCCTTCTTTGTTCGTGTTTGTTGATATGGAAAACGATTAGTTGAGAGGAGAGCAGGAACCACGTACTAGTGCTGCTGCTGCCAGTGCCACCAGTCATGACGATACTAGTCCATCTACGTCATCTACTAAAGCCAATGCCCAGGGATCGTGGGGTGGAGGGGCAATGTGTATATATAAATATAAAAGTATGTGTATATATATATATATAAATATATATATATATATATATATATATATATACACAAAAAATGTCCAGAAGGCGCCACAGATGAAAAAAATTGAGAATTTTAATCCTTAAAGAATTTCTTTTGATCAAAGCTCGGTTGGTGGTAATAACCATGTAGTTCAACCAGGGGATCGTACATAGACCACTGGTGAGTAATGTGATCTCTAGCTGACATGCAGAGAGAGATCACATTACTCACCAGTGGTCTATAGGCCTGATTTAGCTCGCTGGCTAAAAGGAGCCGGCTATTTAAATCATGTGCTCGCACTGCGTCGTGTAAAGCCGCCCACTAAGTGATAGCAAGCGGCCGCACTATGTGCTCGCACCTGTATAAAGACTCCCCTTTGCCACTCGCAACACACGTCATCTCCGGCAATTGTAGGATTAACTGGGAACATCGAGATCCATTGGAGCTGCTTGCAGCGGTTGTGGTAGCCTTTTCCCACCACAACATTGTGAGCAGTTCTGGCTAAAATACAACCCAGTCACGTGTGTAATGACGCTACTTTGCTAATTATGCACACCAATTAAACGCCGTTCTGATGGTCGGCATGTCTGCGTTCGCACATCCACATCCCCGTTTACAAAAATCCTTCCCGTTACCACCCACAAACGGCACTATCTGTCACTCAAAATAGCGGCCCGACTGCTGGCTACGGGCGAGCACTTTCCCATCGCAATGTTTGATTCGCGCACGAGCATTGCAACTCATACACATGTGCAGATTGCGAAAAATCGCTCAGTGCGAGCGAGCGCAGCATAGCGTCCGGGTCTGAATCAGGCCCTATGTACGATCCCCTGGTTGAACTACATTGTTATTACCACCAACCGAGCTCTGATCAAAAGAAATCCTGTTTCATATGAACAGCCTATTATATACATATGTAAGAATAATAGTCCGGCACTCTCCTACTAAATATCAGCAGCCCTGGTGCCACAGTCAACCATGGGTTAAATAAGTAAAAAACAGAGAGAGGGCACTCAATGGGACTTATGCAGCAGATATAAATAAATTAGGTCAAACCAGGTCAAACCAGAAATGCTGTCAACGTTTCAGCAACTTAATGCTTTTATCAAGACATACATATAATAAAAAACAGTGCAATATATAGCAGATAACTCACCCATGTGCTGTCACCTCCACAATCCCCAGCTGTGCCTCAAACTGATGTCGTCATCAGAGAGGGGGCGTTGCTATGGTGATGGCACTGGGTATTTTCTCACCACGCCCAGGCCCTCTCTGATGACGACATCAGTTTGAGCCACAGCTGGGGATTGTGGAGGTGACAGCACATGGGTGAGTTATCTGCTATATATTGCTAATTTAAACTAGTGAAAAAGAGCATAGTATATAGCTTGCTGGGAACTATGTGCAAACATACATACATACACAGAATAGTGTATATAATCATAATGTATATAATATATGTGTGCAGACATTGAAGATGATGGCAAGTGCTGACACATTTTTATTATGGTTCATTTAAAAGTAGACATATAAACCCATATATTTATTTATGGTCACTCGTGACTATAGAGACAACCAGCATGCGTGGGAAATGAAATATACCCCAAAATGCACACACACCGGATACCTAACTCCTATATCCACAAAAGATAAAAAAGTACCTCATAAGTCAATCACATCATAGTGAAGCAGTTGTATGAGGCAGGGCATATTGAAGATATAATGCCTGCAGAACATGAGGAAATAATGACCTAACTGGTCAGCATAATTCACAGCGCATATCCGTGGGAATGCTCTTACCTCATGCATCAAGACTGTTCAATGAGAGATGGAGTGCATCCGCGTGGTGTGTGGAGAATGAATCGATCAGCCACTTAAAGCTGGCGTACCGATCATCCCTGAAAAAGCCGCGAGACCGGAAGTGCGCGGTCATGTAGTGACGCACTTCCGCGTGTCAGCTTGACCCGCACGCTTAAAGCTGGCGTCACGATCATCCCTGAAAAGAGCCACGACACCGGAAGTGCGCAGTCATGTAATGACGCACTTCCGCGTGTCAGCGTGACCCGCATGCTGTCAGAGGTAACCTAGGTGAGCGGATACAGTGGCTCAAAAGTGCCATGCATATCGCTGATACAAAGCAGCTCTGCCATGACAGTAAAGCTCATTCAAATGACCGAAAATTATGGGATGTCTAAATACGGGAGCCTGATCGCACCGTGTCAGTATGCCTGTAGAGAACCTTAATGACACAATAACTACATATATACACTTATGACGAACATATATAAAAACTATATGACAGACATGTATAAATGATTGTATATAATTCATTTTAGTACCAAATAATTTGATACCACAGTGTTATTTAGATATATGGCTTAACTCACATATTTTAAAATCCATCACTAAACTGACCAATATGGGTATTGACCCGTATAAATTTTTCAAATCTTATACGCAATTGATGACAAGCAGTTAGGTACATAACTGTGCACACAGTATATTATTATCTAGATGTTATTATTTATGTGCACTCAACTATAATGGTGCATCTATTACAACATACTAGCTCAGGACAAGAGTGTGATAGTCAAACCACACATCAGGGTTAATTGCATTTGTGTAATTTAAAGAAATATATTCAATGGGTTGCGATCATTTAGACCTCTGGACATAACTGGATCCAGCTCATAAATCCAAAAGCTCTCTCGTCTTTTCAATGTGACCAGCCTATCCCTACCCTGTTTGGGTGGTATCCAATCAATAAGTTTGCATCTTAGTGAAGCTGCAAATGTCCCTTTTCTATAAAATGCCTGACCACTGGCTTGTCGCTAGAACCAGTTGAAAGAGCTGCTCGAATGGATGCTCTATGGTTCGCCATGTGGTCTCTAAACCTCCTAGCAGTCAGCCCTACAACATTACATAGACCACACGGACATATTAAGATGTATATAAAATAATCTAAAGCACAATGTAGTCTATATTTAATTTTTATTTTTCGACCGGAGTGCGGATGCGGGAACGTAGGTCCCACAATCATGGAGGCACAGGTTACACAATTGCCACACGAATAGCTCCCGGGTCTTTTCAACATGATATCTGATATCTCACTTTGTTTACCAGGATACACGGTGGGTCGCATTAGCAACTGTCTCAAATTTGGTCCTCTTTTATATGCCATCATGGGAGGTGACATTTTTTGAAAAGGTAACATTTGATCACTTGTGACAATGGGCCAGTACTTTTTCAAAGATTTCTGCGTTGTCTTGGCATTGCCATCAAATGTAGTAATGTATATAAGACGAGAGTCTTTTTTGGAAGTATTCTTGGTTGCACTAGATTCCACAGAAGCAATAGATCTAGCTTTCTCCAAGCATCGTGTTAAAGTGGACTGTTGGTAACAATGCTCGAGGAACCTTCCCGTCATTTCATGTAGTTGAGTCTCTCTACTAGATTCTGTGGAATTGATGCGTATAACCCGTAAATACTGCGACAGTGGTAAATTGTCTTTTAACGCTGTCGGATGATGGCTGGTGGGCAGCAATGCCAAATTCCTATCTGTTGGTTTTCTAAAAATAGTGGTATCCAGTTTCCCATCAGAATATTTAATGGAAACATCCAAGAAGTTAATAGTGTTAGAATTGATTTCATATGTCAATTTAATGGAAGTGTCCAATGAATTTAAATTGGTCACCATCAATTCAAAAGCTTCAATAGACCCGGTCCAGATTAGGAAAATATCATCGATAAATCGACGATAGAATTTGATCGAGCTGCCATAGACCGAAAAGATATTTTCCCTCTCATATTTGGCCATGAATAAATTGGCGTATGATGGAGCCAAATTGGAACCCATCACTGTACCTGATACTTGCATATAGTATCGTTCTTTATAATGAAAATGGTTTTTATGTAATACCAAGGCGGCAAGCTCAGTCAAAAATTCTGTGGGAAAATCTTTCGATGGTCTGGTCATCAATGCTTCCTTTAATGCCTCTAGCCCTTTATCGTCTGGAATCACAGTGTAGAGAGACTTGACATCTAGAGTGGCTAATAGGATATTATCTAGGGCTTCAATGTCCCTGATACACTCCAAGAAGTGACCCGTGTCATGTAGATAAGAAGGATTACCACAGACCAGTGGTTGTAATTCACTGTCCACAAAAATAGCTAGAGGTTGCAAAACTGACCCTTGGGCCGATATTATCGGTCTCCCAAGAGGTCTCACTAAGGTCCTGTGGATTTTGGGTAATGTGTAGATGATTGGGCACTGTGGTTTATCCACTGTCAAGAACCTTAATTCATCATCATTAATCCACATCTGTGAGTGGGCATGTTGTAAAACTGCATCAACTTGATGTTTAATATCTTCCACCGGCCTAGCAGTCAAAGTAGTGTATACATCTGAATCATTTAGCTGTGACATCAACTCGGCATCATAGTCCTCCCAGTTCTGCACAACCACTGCTCCCCCTTTATCGGCCGATCGAATAACAAGGTGAGTATTCTCCCTAAGGGCCTGCAATGCTGTTTTTTCTTTGGTAGTTAAATTATCATAGACTTTAGGAGCATTCGTGGAGGCAATCTCATTATTAACAAGTCTTAAGTACGTTTTCAAGCTGGCATTGTGTGATGGGGGATCAAAAGTAGATGTTCCTTTGAATTTCTTAACCGGCACAGCAGTGTTCCTCTCTGCGAAGAATTCTTTTAACCTCATTGATCTACCGAATTTATACATATCTATAGCTGTTTTAAAGCCACTATGCCTGTATGTAGGTACAAATGTTAAACCTTTAGCTAATAATGTTAATTGCACTTCATCAAGTGGTGTGTCAGATAAATTAAATACTCGACTTAAATCTGCCAGCCCCTTCTTCATCGTCTTATGACCACTCTGCCTTGGGTGCGGTCTCCGACTCGTCCTGGGGCTGCTTCTGGTGGAACATGTTCTTGGTCCGTCACTTGGTCTAAAAAATGACTGCCAGGTGCACTTGTGCCATAATTGGCATCAGTATCAGATGTTGAGACTGAGGAACAAGACTCCATGGGATAATGTAAGGTTCGCTGTCGGCGTGGTGGTCTATTTTGTGGTCTAGATCTAGGCATACTACTATCACCTAACAACCAGCGATATACGGTATGATTTTGATAATCACTAATAACAACGTTCAATTTTTTCCTCTTAAAGGAAGTTAAATCCCTTTTATAAGTGTCGATTTGAGACTGCAGTCTCTCCAACCAATTAGTTCCCTTATCTTCTTTCAATTGAGGTAGTGTGACTAAATTGGCCAGTTCAATATCGATTTTAACCTTTCGCAATTCACTACCAACCTCCTCAATCACAAGAACCATCAGGTCAAGTGAACATTTATTTAAAATAGCACACCACCGGCTGCAAAAGACTGGGTTATTTCTGCCCAGGGTAGGTACATTACTGATTCTAAATCCCCTGGGAATCTGTTTACGATGGTGATATTCTGATAAAAATTGGCCGTGTAATAAAAGATCTACTTCTCATCTCTGCAACCTGAGGAGTCTATAGAAAATGTCAGCTGAAGTTTCAGCAGGTAGTGAATTGAAGTCCAATTTCTCAAACAGCACTTTACTAATCTCATCATCAGTGAATGAGATTGCACCACTCTCAGCCTGTGAGAGAAGACCCTCATCCAAAAATCTGATACCTCCAGTGGCCATTATATGAGATATGCTTAACTGCTGTATTAGAATTATCAACCAAATATCAATTGAAACTCACCGCGGGAGCCAATATTAGTGGCTGTCAGGCTGTGACTCATGACTAACCAGGATGTCACAGAAACCGACAGAGGATGGGCACACACAGGCAGTGCTGCCGAGACCCAGGCCAGGAAGGGGCATGGCCTAATCGCGGGAGCCGTGGCCACGCCCCCTTAGGCTTTATAAATACATAAATTACATTATTTTTCAGCGCCGCGCTGCGCGCTGGGGAAGGGAGTGTGTGGGCCCCTCAGCAAGCCATAGGGGGGCACGATCAATGTGATCGCTCCCCCCCACAGGCAGAGGGAGGGGGGGCGGTGCCGGGCCCAGGTAAACAGTACCCGCTCCCCCCTTCCCTCACGGCATCCCTGCACACAGGTGGCCAATGCTGGTCTCTGCATATGCAGTGTGTAATGCTGCTGCAGAGACCTTCCAGCGGGGGCAGGTATCTGGCAATGCGGGAGGGCTCAGAGCAGCCGGAAGGCAGTAGTACACCCGGGCAAGTGGGCGGGGGTTTGGAGCTAGGAGGACGGCTGCCGGCATCCAAGCCACGGGCAGGCTCTGAGGAACATGCTGGGCTCTTCTGGCGGGGGACAATGAACGGCTCACAGGGCGGATGGGCGGAGATAGGCGGGCAGCTGCTCGGTGACTGACAGCCCAGAGTTTTCACTGAGCCAAGCCGCATAAATACATGCCTCTGGCTTAGGGGACTGTCCAAATGGGTGGAGACCCGCGCCGCCCTCTGTCCTGTAAATTAGAGGGGGAAAAAAAATCTTAATTGCTCGAAGTGCCGGTATGCCATACCGTTGTATACCGGCACACTTCGAGCACTGGTCACAGCTAAATGATTCAGATGTATACACTACTTTGACTGCTAGGCCGGTGGAAGATATTAAACATCAAGTTGATGCAGTTTTACAACATGCCCACTCACAGATGTGGATTAATGATGATGAATTAAGGTTCTTGACAGTGGATAAACCACAGTGCCCAATCATCTACACATTACCCAAAATCCACAGGACCTTAGTGAGACCTCTTGGGAGACCGATAATATCGGCCCAAGGGTCAGTTTTGCAACCTCTAGCTATTTTTGTGGACAGTGAATTACAACCACTGGTCTGTGGTAATCCTTTTTATCTACATGACACGGGTCACTTCCTGGAGTGTATCAGGGACATTGGAGCCCTAGATAATATCCTATTAGCCACTCTAGATGTCAAGTCTCTCTACACTGTGATTCCACACGATAAATGGCTAGAGGCATTAAAGGAAGCATTGATGACCAGACCATCGAAAGATTTTCCCACAGAATTTTTGATTGAGCTTGCCGCCTTGGTATTACATAAAAACCATTTTCAATATAAAGACCGATACTATATGCAAGTATCAGGTACAGCGATGGGTTCCAACTTGGCTCCGTCATACGCCAATTTATTCATGGCCAAATATGAGATGGAAAATATCTTTTCGGTCTATGGCAGCTCGATCAAATTCTATCGTCGATTTATCGATGATGTTTTCCTAATCAGGACCGGGTCTATTGAAGCTTTTGAATTGATGGTGACCAATTTAAATTCATTGGACACTCCCATAAAATTCACATATGAAATCAATTCTAACACCAGCCATCATCCGACAGCGTTAAAAGACAATTTACCACTGTCGCAGTATTTATGGGTTATACGCATCAATTCCACGGAATCTAGTAGAGAGACTCAACTACATGAAATGACGGGAAGGTTCCTCGGGCGTGGTTACCAACAGTCCACTTTAACACGATGCTTGGAGAAAGCTAGATCTATTGCTTCTGTGGAATCTAGTGCAACCAAGAATACTTTCAAAAAAGACTCTCGTCTTATATACATTACTACATTTGATGGCAATGCCAAGACAACGCAGAAATCTTTGAAAAAGTACTGGCCCATTGTCACAAGTGATCAAATGTTACCTTTTCAAAAAATGTCACCTCCCATAATGGCATATAAGAGGGCCAAATTTGAGACAGTTGCTAATGCGACCCACCGTGTATCCTGGTAAACAAAGTGAGATATCAGATATCATGTTGAAAAGACCTGGGAGCTATTCGTGTGGCAATTGTGTAACCTGTGCCTCCATGATTGTGGGACCTACGTTCCCGCATCCGCACTCCGGTCGAAAAATAAAAATTAAATATAGACTACATTGTGCTTTAGATTATTTAATATACATCTTAATATGTCCGTGTGGTCTATATTATGTAGGGCTGACTGCTAGGAGGATTAGAGACCGCATGGCGAACCATAGAGCATCCATTCGAGCAGCTCTTTCAACTGGTTCTAGCGACAAGCTAGTGGCGAGGCATTTTATAGAAAAGGGACATCAAGCAGCTTCACTAAGATGCAAACTTATTGATTGGATACCACCCAAACAGGGTAGGGATAGGCTGGTCACATTGAAAAGACGAGAGAGCTTTTGGATTTATGAGCTGGATCCAGTTATGCCCAGAGGTCTAAATGATCGCAACCCATTGAATGTATTTCTTTAAATTACACAAATGCAATTAACCCTGATGTGTGGTTTGACTATCACACTCTTGTCCTGAGCTAGTATGTTGTAATAGATGCACTATTATAGTTGAGTGCACATAAATAATAACATCTAGATAATAATATACTGTGTGCACACTTGTGCCATTTATATGTTTACCTAACTGCTTGTCATCAATTGCGTATAAGATTTGAAAAATGTATACGGGTCAATACCCATATTGGTCTGTTTAGTGATGGATTTTAAAATGTGTGAGTTAAGCCATATATCTAAATAACACTGTGGTATCAAATTATTTGGTACTAAAATGAATTATATACAATCATATATACATGTCTGTCATATAGTTTTTATATATGTTCGTCATAAGTGTATATATGTAGTTATTGTGTCATTAAGGTTCTGTACAGGCATACTGACACGGTGCGATCAGGCTCCCGTATTTAGACATCCCATAATTTTCGGTCATTTGAATGAGCTTTACTGTCATGGCAGAGCTGTTTTGTATCAGCGATATGCATGGCACTTTTGAGCCACTGTATCCGCTCACCTAGGTTACCTCTGACAGCATGCGGGTCACGCTGACACGCGGAAGTGCATCATTACATGACCGCACACATCCGGTCTCGTGGCTCTTTTCAGAGATGATCGTGACGCCAGCTTTAAGCGTGCGGCTCAAGCTGACACGTGGAAGTACGTCACTACATGACCGCGCACTTCCGGTCTCGCGGCTTTTTCAGGGATGATCGGTACGCCAGCTTTAAGCGGCTGATCGATTCATTCTCCACACACCACGCGGATGCACTCCATCTCTCATTGAACAGTCTTGATGCATGAGGTAAGAGCATTCCCACGGATATGCGCTGTGAATTATGCTGACCAGTTAGGTCATTATTTCCTCATGTTCTGCAGGCATTATATCTTCAATATGCCCTGCCTCATACAACTGCTTCACTATGATGTGATTGACTTATGAAGTACTTTTTTTAAATCTTTTTTGGATATAGGAGTTAGGTATCCGGTGTGTGTGCATTTTGGGGTATATTTCATTTCCCACGCATGCTGGTTGTCTCTATAGTCACGAGTGACCATAAATATATAGGTTTATATGTCTACTTTTAAATGAACCATAATAAAAATATGTCAGCACTTGCCATCATCTTCAATGTCTGTACACATATATTATATACATTATATACACTATTCTGTGTATGTATGTTTGCACATAGTTCCCAGCAAGCTATATACTATGCTCTTTTGGTCTTTTTCACTAGTTTAAATTAGCTTTGGGGAGCCTGTTAGACATGTCAATATGTTTGTTTGTTTTTTTCTTCTTTCACAGAGTTTTTTTTATTACCATATGTATGTATGATGTTTTGGATGAGGTCTTGACAAAGGTTCTGTTGTGGACCGAAACGTTGACCAGAATACAGATGCATCCATACAAGTGTGAAAATTGACTATGAATAAATATTATTTTTACTATTCAAGTGGTGAGTGCCTCCTTCCATCGGTTGGAAATTCAAGCATGTATGTGGGTTCCATTGATCCTTGGAAGCACCCCATCGTTGTCTACTCCTGAGTTGAGAGTGCGGGACAGTTTTGGAATACACATATATATATATATATATATATATATATACAGTCAGGTCCATAAATATTGGGACATTGACAGAATTTTCAGATTTTGGCCTCTATTCACCACCACAATGGTTTTGAAATGAAACAAACAAGATGTGCTTTAACTGCAGACTTTCAGATTTAATTTGAGGGTAATTACATCCAAATCAGGTGAACAGTGTAGGAATTACAACGGTTTCAATATGTGCCTCCCACTTTTTAAGGGGCCAAAAGTAATGGGACTATCAACTCAAAAGCTATTTCATGGACAGGTGTGGGCTATTCCCTCATTATTTCATTATCAATTAAGCAGGTAAAAGGTCTGGAGTTGATTCTAGGTGTGACATTTGCATTTGGAATCAGTTGCTGTCGACTCTCAATATGAGATCCAAAGAGCTGTCACTATCAGTGAAGCAAGCCATCATTAGGCTGAAAAATCAAAACAAACACATCAGAGAGATAGCAAAAACATTAGGTGTGGCCAAATCAACTGTTTGGAACATTCTTAAAAAGAAAGAACGCACCGGAGAGCTCAGCAACACCAAAAGACCCAGAAGACCATGGAAAACAACTGTGGTGGATGACAAAATAATTATTTCTCTGGTGAAGAAAAACCCCTTCACGACAGTTGGCCAAATCAAGAACACTCTCCAGGAGGTAGATGTATATGTGTCAAAGTCAACAATCAAGAGAAGACTTCACAAGAGTGAATATAGAGGGTTCACCACAAGATGCAAACCATTGGTGAGCCACAAAAACAGGAAGACCAGATTAGAGTTTGCCAAACAACATCTAAAAAAGCCATTACAGTTCTGGAACAACATCCTATGGACAGATGAGACAAAGATCAACTTGTACCAGAGTGATGGGAAGAGAAAAGAAGGAAAGGAACTGCTCATGATCCAAAACATATCATCTCATCAGTGAAGCATGGTGGTGGTAGTGTTATGGCGTGGACATGTATGGCTGCCAATAGAACTGGTTCCCTTGTATTTATTGATGATGTGACTGCTGACAAAAGCAGCAGAATGAATTCTGAAGTGTTTTGGGCAATATTATATGCTCATTCAGTCAAATGCTTCAGAACTCATTGGACGGCGCTTCACAGTGCAGATGGACAATGACCCGAAGCATACTGCAAAAGCAACCAAAGAGTTTTTTAAGGCTAAAAAGTGGATTGTTATGCAATGGCCAAGTCAGTCCCCTGACCTGAATCCGATTGAGCATGCATTTCACTTGATGAAGACAAAACTGAAGGGAAAATGCCCCAAGAACAAGCAGGAACTGAAGACATTTGCAGTAGAGGCCTGGCAGAGCATCACCAGGGATGAAACCCAGCGTCTGGTGATGTCTATGCATTCCAGACTTCAGGCTGTAATTGCCTGCAAAGGATTTGCAACAAAGTATTAAAAAGTGAATGTTAGCTTTAGGATTGTTTAGTTTGTCCCATTACTTTTGGCCCCTTAAAAAGTGGGAGGCACATATAGAAACCGTTGTAATTCCTACACCGTTCACCTGATTTGGATGTAATTACCCTCAAAATAAATCTGAAAGTCTGCAGTTAAATCACATCTTGTTTGTTTCATTTCAAAGCCATTGTGGTGGTGAATAGAGGCCAAAATCTGAAAATTCTGTCAATGTCCCAATATTTATGGACCTGACTGTATATATAAATACACACATATATATATATATATATATATATACACGCACACATATATGTATACATATATACAGTACATATAGAGTACCAGTCAAAAGTTTGGACACACCTTCTCATTTTTTGTTTTTTTAAATTATTTTCAACATAGTAGATGAATACTGAAGACATCAAAACTATGAAAGAACATATATGGAATTATGTTGTAAACAACAAAGTGTTAAACAAATCAAAATATATTTTATGTTTTAGATTCCTCAAAGTAGCCCCCATTTGCTTTGATGACAGCTTTGCACTTTGGCATTCTCTCAACCAGCTTCATGAGGTAGTCTCCTGGAATGGTTTTGAATTAACAGGTTGTTCCCGATGGAACGAGATAAGGTTCTTGGATACAGAAGGTTAATTAAGCCACACAAACCAGTATCTTGAAAAAAAAAGATATAATTTATTACAACAGATAACAAGATATGGAAGAATAATAGTTACTTAGCTTCGGAATATAAGATGGTTACACGATCCAGGAGCCTCCTCTCAGAATAGAGCTGGAACGAACAATATCCTAGCCACCAGCTGCAGTCTCTGGTCCAGGCATAGGGCAGGCCACTGGAAGCTTCTTTGTTCTTCGTTTATATAGTATCCTACTTGCATACCCATCTAACTCTTACTAATATGGGCATAACCTACTTCAAACTACTTTATTGGTTAACTACTGATAAGGACTTCTAAAACTTAATGCAAGCGTACATCGCAGTAGAGAACGCCTAAAGGATTTATGGCCTGTCTGCTTCCACATTCCTGTACCATTTCATGCCTGATACCACTTCATGTCTGATACACACATAAGAACCATGAATAGAAATGGCTGTCAGTAGCCATTTTGCTATCCCAATACAATCCACCCTTGGGCTTATGGTGTGGAAGACATGTATATCATGTTCTCATAGGAATCTTTCCTCCTAATCGGCATCAATTTAACAGAATCCAGCGTGTTACAACATTTCCCTACACAAAGAAATAATACCTTGATCCCAAAATACATACATATTATAATCATGATTCCATAAATAAGCATATGCAGTAAACCAGTGAACCAACGCCCTATTTCTGAACAGGGTTGAACCACTGTAACCAACTTTCCTCATAATACTGTTTTAAAGGCCGCACTGCTCTCTTGGTTAACAAATGATGCAGAATCTGCTTGGTATTAACTTGATTCCCATCTGTAAAGAATGTGGTGGGTATCAAATGTCCCAATGTACAATTACCAAATCCCCCATAGGGCAACCATTTGTAGGCCTTTCTTCCACAAAGGTAATACACATCATCTGGATGAATATATGGAATATTAGCCAACACAGTGTATACAATGGCCAAAAGATCTCTGCTCTTATCAGGATCAAGTGTTAATTGCATCACGTCTGGGGTATCACTACAATTACGTGTAATGTTTAACAGAGCCCGCCATTCCCTGGCAGTATTAACTAATTGAGCTCCTACATCCCATATTTGTAATATCTTCCTACCCACCATGCACTCAAACATAAACAATCCCCTTTTATATGTGAATACTCTAATAAAACAGTGAATAATACATATGATTATATCAAATATATCAGTTACTTATAAGATAATTATTATCAGTAAAGTTCAGTTCAGTGAAATCTTGAAAGTCTTGAGAATATAAAAATATTGGTGAGTGTGTGGATCCAACCAATATAAGGCACAAGTTCAGTCTTGCACAATACACATAGATGTATATAATGGTTGTGCTGTCAGATCTTTTAACTCTGTTGTCCTCCTGGACTCACTCTCCTGTATAAGAAATCACTCTCTGGCCATCGTCATCTCAGGCACATCTCCAGCAACGTTCTCTCATCTCCTGCTCCAACTAGCAACCTGTTGGCTTAAACAAAGAAACAGTGTGAGATAAACCATAACAACAAAACAAAATAAACATTTACTTATCCTGTTGAAATTATCTCTTCTACCTGTCTCTATATCTCTTCCTACTAAACATTTCATCACAACCTTATCATAAATGTTTGTGTCTGTGCACCAGGTATCGTACTTTTAAAAGTTCCACCTTTACCACCTTCCGGTTAACAAAACATATGTACTGTATACAGCCTGCGCTAAAAACCCAACATTGTGCATATATATATATATATATATATATATATAAACATTCCTGTTTCCAAAACAACACATCCACTCATTCAATCATACTGTTGTCAGTTTTGTGAATGGTATGAAGCATAGAAAACCCAATATACTCCATGTTATTTCTGTAAAATGGGTGTCTTTGTCTGCTTGAATCTTCTCAGACATCCCATAATATCAACAAATCAGTCTGTGTCACATCTTCAGGAAAGTCTCTTATCTTGTATCACTCTGCTTGCGACAACTTCACTCCTGAATTACAGTATTTTGTAGCTGTTCAGTACAACACTCATTCTCCATCTTCTTGGTGGCAAACGATGAATTCAAACTGCCAGACTTGTGCAGTTATTTCACAGTATATGAGGCCTTTATCAGTAACAAGCAAGGTAGGCCACATTTCCAGCTGTTGGCAAATGTAACAGGTTTTTACAAAGTCTCTGACCATGGTTTGGATGTAAGGAATCCCTTTGATTTGAGCTTGCTCAAATGCAGCTTCAGCTCTGTCATGGCTTAACAGTTCTAGCACCATCAGTGCTGTCTTTGCGGTGAATTGCACACCATGTTCTGTGCTCAGTTCACTTGTGCACACACCATTGAAGCTGTAGGTGTGTGTATCAGCATGTCCCACGTTGATATTCCAGCTTTGGACAGCAGCACATATAGACTTTGTGTCAAATGTCTATTACTCAGTGTGAAGACTTACAGGGCATCCAGTCTTGTCAGTGACTTGAAAAACAGTCATAGATTCCACAAGTTCGCTAGTCCCTTCTTCTGTCTTTCGGCTGTCAGCTTGTAAAGATAGCTGCTTTGCTTCAGCAATGGGCAACAAAAGTCCTGTGTGGGTGCAGATAGCACCATAGTCCATGAACCAATAATGCTCTCTGTCTTGGAAATCTTCCCACCACCGTGGAGCTGTGATCATACAGAAATCCAGAACGGACAGTTCAAACATTGGTTTAAATTTCACTCGGCCAGCAAGTAGTGCTTTAAACTCCTTAATTAGCATGAGAGTTTCTGCCATTGTCGTTAGCAACTGTGTGTCTTTCAGCTGCTTCAAAACCTTTGGCTGGTAAGGCTTTGTAAGAAAATACACTGGGATGCGAATTTCATTACCAAACACAAAATCTGCAACTTTGTCACTACACAAACCCACAATCAGTGTGTCTGTAATGCATGTATGCCCCTTGTCGTTAGTCAGTGTGTACCCACCAACCCCTCCTTCACAATGAGCAAGTAAACCATGAACATCATTTGCAATGGATGTTTCATCAGAAAACACATCTTGTTCACTTTTTGCATTCTTAAACTCAACAATGACTCGTTGATCATGCCATGTAAAAGTAATGTCACTGGGGAAGTCTTCAGTCTCAAGGGCATGGACATTTACTGAAATCCCTTCTATCTTCCACCCCTTGCATTTTGTCTCATTGGGCAAGGCAAAAGGCATCATCACCACCCCTTCACTTAGCGACACCCCTCTGAATGGCCATGCAAACGCATCTTTTTTTTCAATCAGTTCACATTGCATAGCAAACGGGACACTCCTAGACAAGTCAGACATACCATCATTCACCTTAAGAGTATCACTAACCAATGGCATGTTATCAGAAACCTCATCTGCATTCAATTTTGACTCTGATTTCTGGACATATTTTTTGCATTCATGGATTTCAACATTTTGTTCACATGTTGTCAAATCATGAGACATTTGCATCACATAATGACTTTTCTGATCAAAAATATTTTCTGTTTCAAGTTCTTTCTGACACACTTCTCTGTGTATCTCAAACTCACTAATTTCTACACTTTCTGTGTGTAATAAATCAGCACTTATTTCTGCGCTAGCTGACATCTCAGCTCTTACTTGTGGGGATTCACTCCCCCTCCCTATGGAATTTCTGGGACAATGTGAATTCAGGCTTACTCTCTCTGTCTGTGAGACAGGTTTTCTTATCACTGCATTCTTCTCAACAGATTTTACACTTCTTTCAACATATATTGGTCTACGCAAAATGTCACTATTTTTACACTTATCAATACCAGGCAGTGAAAAACCAACATTATGCTTTTTCTGGAAATCAGCCAGCTGAAATCCTAATTCATCTTTCAGCATATTTGCAAATTTCTTAAAAATCTTAAAATGCATTATTCTTGTTTGTTTCAGCAACACAAAGACAGTAAACAGACAACATACAGATATACTGTGACGTACAGTATACACTCTGTGACTGATCAGGTCACACCTCCCTCATTCACTTATGAGACAGAGGATTTTTTACATGGGTTTGCACAACCCTGCATTTGCACAACACTACATTTTGCACAGCAATGCTAAAACAATCGACTACACATTCCAAGCAGATTTATGACTATTAACTCTCTGTATCCCACTTCTGACACCACTTTAATGTTCCCGGTGGAACGAGATAAGGTTCTTGGATACAGAAGGTTAATTAAGCCACACAAACCAGTATCTTGAAAAAAAGATATAATTTATTACAACAGATAACAAGATATGGAAGAATAATAGTTACTTAGCTTCAGAATATAAGATGGTTACACGATCCAGGAGCCTCCTCTCAGAATAGAGCTGGAACGAACAATATCCTAGCCACCAGCTGCAGTCTATGGTCCAGGCATAGGGCAGGCCACTGGAAGCTTCTTTGTTCTTCATTTATATAGTATCCTACTTGCATACACATCTAACTCTTACTAATATGGGCATAACCTACTTCAAACTACTTTATTGGTTAACTACTGATAAGGACTTCTAAAACTTAACACAAGCGTACATCGCAGTAGACAATGCCTAAAGGATTTATGGCCTGTCTGCTTCCACATTCCTGTACCATTTTATGCCTGATACCACTTCATGTCTGATACACACATAAGAACCATGAATAGAAATGGCTGTCAGTAGCCATTTTTCTATCCCAATACACAGGTGTGCCTTGTTAAGAGTCAATCTGTGGAATTACTTGCCTTCTTAATGTGTTTGAGACCATCAGTTGTGTTGTGCAGAGGTAGGGTTAGTACACAGTGGACACCACTATTTGACTACTGTTGTAATCCATATTATGGCACCAAATACTCAGCTCGGTAAAGAGAAACGATAGTCCATCATTACTTTAAGACATGAAGGTCAGTCGATGCAGAAAATGTCAAGAACTTTGAATGTATCCTCAAGTACAGTTGCAAAAACCATCAAATGCTATGATGAAACTGGCTCTCATGAGGACCGCCCCACGAAAAGAAGACCAAGAGATACCTCTGCTGCAGAGGATAAGTTCATTAGAGTTACCAGCCTCAGAAACCGCTACTTAACAGCACCTCAGATTAGAGACCACATAAAGTCTTCACAGAGTTCAAGTACCAGACAAATCTCAACATCAACTGTTCAGAGGAGACTGCGTGAATCAGGCCTTCATGGTCATATTGCTGCAAAGAAGCCACTTCTGAGGAGGATACAAGAAGAAGAGAATTGTTTGGGCCAAGAAACACAAGGAATGGACATTAGACCAGTGGAAATCTGTACTTTGGTCTGATGAGTCCAAATTTGAGATTTTTGGTTCCAAACGCCGTGTCTTTGTGAGACACAGAGGTGAGTGGATGGTTTCTGCATGTGTGGTTCCCACTGTGAAGCATGGAGGAGGAGGTGTGATGGTGTGGGGGTACTTTGCTGGTGACACTGTTGGTGATTTATAAAAAATTCAAGGCACACTTAACCAGCATGGCTACCATAGCATTCTGCAGTGCCATGCCATCCCATCTGGTTTGCGCTTACTGGGACCATCAATTGTTCTTCAAGCCAATGACCCCAAACACACCTCCAAGCTATGTAAGGGTTACTTGACCAAGAAGGAAAGTGATGGAGTGCTGCGTCAGATGACCTGGCCTCCACAATCACACGACCTAAACCCAATTGAGCTGGTTTGGGATGAGTTGGACCGCAGAGTGAAGGAAAAGCAGCCAAAAAGTGTTCAGCACCTCTGGGAACTCCTTCAAGACTGTTGGAAAACCATTCCAGGAGACTACCTCATGAAGCTGATTGAGAGAATGCCAAGAGTGTGCAAAGCTATCATCCAAGCAAAAGGGGACTACTTTGAGGAATCTAAAATATAAAACATTTTGATTTGTTTAACACTTTTTTGTTTACAACATAATTCCATATGTGTTCTTTCATAGTTTTGATGTCTTAATTAATCTACTATGTTGAAAATAATTGAAATAAACAAAAACCATTGAATGAGAAGGTGTGTATATTGTGACAGCATGCTTTCACATGAGGTTATTGTGGAGGAGCAGTTTTGTGCAGAGATGGAGCAATAAATAGCATGGTAATGAGAACCAGTCCAGGTTTTCCTGGGATCGGTTGTAAGCCACAAAGCAAGGCTAATTAGCAGCACCTGTAAGTCACCCATAGTTTTATTATTTTACACACCACTCTTAAGCTTAACTTAAATAATAAATAAGACACAGACAACTGAATAGATTTGGGATTTGAATTAATCCTGGTGGCAAAAAAGCAGTGCTACCTTGGTCCACAGCTCATAACAATTGTTTCTTTACCAAAATTTGGTGGAGTTTCCACCCTGTGCACTAAACCATCCTGGGTAGTACCACCTCTCCTTAACTAGCACAGTGCTGGTCCCTCCCTAGTGCTGGGCATACACTATGCAATTATCTGTCAGATATCTGTCCAATCTGGCTGGTTGGAATGAAAATCTGGTAATGTATGGGCGCAAATGACAATAGAAATTTGCTCTCAAACACTAGAAAACGGACCAGATTTTCCTTCCCACCAAACAGATTTGACAGATATCTGCCAGATAATTGTAGAGTGTATGCCCAGCATTAGATGGAGACCTGGTCCTCCCCTAAAGTAGTAACCGACTCACCTCTCTCAAAGGGAGAATGCTAGTTCTGCTGTGCTAAATTGAGCCGCCGAGGAGCACTGCTTTCTGCCTGCTGCGCCTCTCTTGCTGGAAGAAAAAACATACTACATTCCAATGAATAATTATTGGTACAAACCAATTTCTCCATATGCCGGGTGGGTGCTATCACAAACTACAAAGAGGAAGTTGACTCCTCCTCCAGCCCTAATATACCACTGCCAAACCCCGCCTCAACGGTGCAGCTAATAGGCTACAGCTAATGACTGACAACTGACTTTTACCAATTATAAACTATCAACAAAAAGCCAGCTCTAACCAGTGGCGGAACTCCCGGAGACAATGGAGTCATTTGCCGCCGGGCGCCAGCCTTGCGGGGGCACCTGGCTCCATTGTCACCTGACCGTTCCGGGCACTGCTGAGGAGGAGCTGCGTGGAGAAGGGCTCCTTCTCTCCGCTCAACCCCTACAGCCCCCCCCCCCCCATCCGGCACCAGCGGCAGCTGGAGGACGGAGCTCATTCCTGAGCTCCGGCTTCCAGGTCCTGCAGTGCACTATGGGAGCGATATCATGACTCCCTTAGTTCCGAGGAGCGGGCGCCGGGAACAGACGGAAGCAGGCACTGGAGCGGGGTTTAACGTAAGTGTTGTGTTGTGTGTGTGTGAGTGTGTGTGCACGCGTGGGGGTGCTTTCTACTGGGAGCACTACAGGGGTCATTACAGGGGCCTTACTACTGGGGACATCCTACGGGGGCACTACAGTGGCCTTACTACTGGGGGCATCATATGGGGGCACTACAGGAGCCTTACTACTGGAGGAACTAATGGGAGCACTACAACTGGGGGCACTACTGGGGCCCTTCCTACTGAGGGCACTTCAAGGGGCATTACTACTGGGGTACTGCAAGGAGCATTACTACTGGGGGCACTACAAGGGCCCTTACTACTGGGGGCACTACTACAGGGGGCATTACTTTTAGAGGCATTATTACCAGGGGCAAAGCTACAGGGGACATTATTACTACTGGGGGGACTGCATAGGGGACCACTACTGGGGTCACTGCATAGGGGGACCACTGCTGGGGACAATAGCATAGGGGGACCACTACTGTGGGCACTGTATAAGGGGACCACTACGGAGGGCACTTTATATGGGGCACTGTATAAGGGGCACTGCATAGGGGGACCACTACTGGGGGCACTGCATAGGGAGACCACTACTGGGGGCACTGCATTTGGGGACCACTACTGGAGGTACTGCATAGGGGGACCACTACTGAAGGCACTGCATAGGGGGACCATTACTGGGGGGCACTACATAGGCGGGCACTGCATAGGGGGATCTCTACTGAGGGCACTGCATAGGGGGACCACTACTGGGGGCACTGTATAAAAGGAACTGCATAGGGGGGTGGCGGCAGCTGGGGCTGGTACAGGTGCCGGGGGGGTACATTTTAATTTGGGGGGTGGGGGGGCACCAACATTTATCTTGCCTCCGGGCATCTGGGATGAAGTTACGCCACTGGCTCTAACTAGTACTGCACCAAATAAAAAACAGTGGGCCTGATTCAGACCCACTCGCGAGCGGCTGTCCGCTCGCAAGTGGGTCGATGTTATGCACTGAGCATGCGCACGACGGAGGGAGCTCCGTCGTGCGCATGCGCCAGACGCGACGAGCGAAGGAA
The DNA here is from genome assembly GCA_031769625.1 of Taudactylus pleione. Classification (NCBI taxonomy): domain Eukaryota; kingdom Metazoa; phylum Chordata; class Amphibia; order Anura; family Myobatrachidae; genus Taudactylus; species Taudactylus pleione. The sequence goes on from JAUIMM010000844.1 coordinate 6,653,946, forward strand.
ATTCCTTCGCTCGTTGTGTCCGATCAAAGGGGGCGTGCTGTCAATGTTGATTGACAGCACGCCCCCTTTGGTGGGCGTGCCGGGGGCGTGCCTCCCTGACGGGGGCGTTCCCACGGGAACGCCTCCCGTCAGAAGCCGGCCCACTGACATCACTAGTGATGTCAGTGGGAGTGATTTTGGCTCTGATAGAGCCAAAATCACTCCGGAGCTTGCGGTTGAAAACCTCAACCGCAGGCTCCGGCTCGCAAATTCGATGGTCGCGATGGTCGAGACCATCGCGGCCATCACAAAGCACGCTCGTATAGCCTGTGGGTGGTGACCCACAGCTATACGAGCGTCCAGGAGGACGCTCCATGAAAATGGAGCCCGGCCCTCATTCAGAGCGTGCGCTCTGCTCAGAGCGTACGGCTCTGAATGAGGGCCAGTGTGCTTATATCTTCTCAAGCTTTTTTTATTTTTATCTGTCTTTAAAGTTGTATCAGCGCAAATCCACATGGCTTCCGATGTTGAATCAGTCGCTCAGACAATAGATTGGGGGACGTGGGGTTATGATAGGAAGTCATATGGATGCAGGGGCGTATCATATAATGGGTCCAACGTCAGCGTCGGTGTCTGCACTGTAAAGATGTCTGGAAAATGGCCGCTGCAGCCATTTTCCCTTAGTTTGCGCATGCACAGTACAGGGAAAATGGCCACGCGGCCATTTTCCCGTTAAACAGCGCATGCGCTATAGATTCTGGGTACACTCTAGTGCCCGGAGTCCATAAGTGCGGACTGAGAGGAGGGGGCCCGTGACGGAGACTGCACACGGGCCCCCTCCTCTTTAGAAACGCCCCTGTATGGATGTGTTGAGAACTGTAAACTGCCATGCTGTGAAGTATATGCTGTCTGAAGCTTACCTGATGCTGTTTACCTGCCTGGGAATAAAGGAACTGCTTGAATCTTTTAATCCATGTATATTTGTGATCCTTTTCACAATATATACATATATAGTATACACATACCTATACATACCTCCCAACTTTTATGGTCCATGAAGAGGGGATGGGGCTTCGCTGGAAGGGGTGGACCCTCTTGAAAATGGGGCGGAGTCTCTTGGCAACCCCTGTTTATGTCACTATAGGGGGCGTGTCCAGCACTCTCCGAGATGCTAGGCAGCCCCCAGGCTCTCCCTACACTGGTAAACTGATGCCATGCGCATGGTATCTGTTCACCTTCTGCACACACACTGCTCTGCTATGCAGATCAGCGGTATGTGCTCTCCCCAACTTCCACCCCACCGCAGGACACTTGCTTGTAGCGTCTTTCACTCCCTAATGGTAGTGCATTTACTTAATGTAATAAATGTAGCCAGCGGTGTATATAAATTAAGGCAAGTTCTCTTCTATTTTTCATTCAAAATCTTCCTTTTAATGATTTTCTTCTTTCTTTGGAAGCATCACTCTTTCAGTGGGTTTGCCCGAATCCTTCCCGGGCTTCTTGCCACAAAGTCTCAAAAAATCATTAGTCTTTCTCAACATTTCTCCAAGCCAAGTGAGCCACTGCTTTCTAAAATAAATTGTCCTCTTTGTTCGCTAGTGGCTATAAAAATGGATGTCCTCAGTAGAATATGGAATTGCCTTCAAACACACCAAGATAATTAGCTGATAACATTATTGTCACAAAAGGGCACTGTGGACCTCATTCAGAGTCGGTCGAAGTGGCCGCACGGTCGTACGGGAAAAGGGGCCGTATATGCAAATGATTTCCTCGAGAGTTGCGTCCCTAAGTTCGGATCGGTAGTTGGCCGACCAAAGGGAGGAAGCGGTCGGAAGACAAAAAAATACGCCCCCTTCTCGTACGCATTGCACGTCATCTCCGGGCATATAAGGATTAATCGAGACCATGGTCGTAGAGCTTAAGGTTGACCATACCCTCTCTTAAGCTCTACGATCATGACAGTGTAAAAACCTCCCATATCACATGTGCCATGACGCTACTTTGTTAATTATGCACTTCCATAAACCGTATGCACTCCCACAAAACGCCGTCTGCATAATTAGGCACGCCTGCGTTCGGATCTCCACTCCCCCGTTTTCAAGCACCTTCCCCTGTTACCACCCACAAACGCCTCAATCTGTCACTCAAACTACCGAACTGGCTGTGTTCAAGGAGAGAGAAATTTCTGATCGTAGTGGCTAGTTTGCGCACGCGCATTGTGAACTGTACACATGCGCAGTATAGCGAACATCGGTGTCGTACGACCGTGCGGCCACTTCGACCGACTTTGAATGAGGTCCTTTGTGCTAACTTACCAGATCTGTCTGCGTTCCCTGCTCAGTGGCAAACGCAGGATTTCCAGAGGGGGGTTTCCAAATGCTTCATTTTAGAGTGAGTGTGGCCAGTCAATGAAGAGGGCAGAATTAGTACTTAACCAGCTTTAATAAGCGTCATACAAAGTGCTATGTGTGTAATAATCTCAGCATATACAGGACCAGCGATCACAGTATGCCATTAGATGCGTCAGTAGGTCATCCTGCCTGAGCTGAATGTATTTATTTTAGATGTGGGCACCAATCCAAACTATTGAAGCAAGTCTGGGAGCCTGGAGGAGCATCAGAAGAACCTAGCACTGTCATGGACATATATGTACTGTACATATTGGGCTCTATAGCAGTGCATCTCTAACAGTGCATGTTTTCCAGATCTCCTAGTTGGTGCACAGATTATTTATTACTGGCTGATACATTTTAAAAGATCCACAGGTAGTGCTAATTAATTCATTTGTGATACTGAGAAGAACATGCAGCACTAGTAATACAATTCTATTATATTATTATTTCTATTGTGGTCATGGTGTGGGCTGGGGAGGGTGGTTTCCAGGCAGATGGAAACCCCCCTGTGTTTGCCTATGCTGCTGGTCTCTTTCTCTAGTGCGTAACTATAAAGGGTGCAGGGTATGCTGTGCACACGGGCCCCTGGGTCCAGGGGGGCCCGCACCACACATCCTGCACCCATATTATCTAATACTTACCTATCCGAGGTGCCGTGTCGGGTGTCTCAGCCCTGCACAGAACGCCAGTAAATGGCCATCGTGCCCATTTTTCCGGCATTATGCGCATACAAAGTGAGGCAATCGCTGGGAAAATGGCGGCCGCACCATTTCCCTGGCGACCTGCGCATGCGCAGTAGACTCTGGGCACACTCTAGTGCCCAGAGTCTACTGATGCCGTGGTCGGCGATCAGACACATCAGTTGATGGCCGCCGGGGAGAGAGGAGGGTGCCCCCGACAGGGAATGAACACGGGCCCTCTCTTCTCTTAAACGCATATATGTGTATTTATAAAATAATTATGGTGAGCAGCGCTCAATTCAATAAATTTGTTTTTCCACACTTTTCAGTCTTGGTTACTGTCCCAAGGATGACAGAAAAGTTACACTCCTCACAGTATGAGTGCCAACTTCAGACGTCTCCAAAGAGAATGGAGCATACACACGGTCAGATTTTTCTTCCAATCTGAACGATAACGATTTTAAAAATCATTCAATCGTTCATATCAAGAAAAATCTGACATGTGGGCAACAATGAACGATGCGCGTTCCCGTTTGTCAGATAACAATATCTGACATCTGATGTGTTTGCAGTCAGATTTGGTCGATTTCATTCATTTTAATACAGGCTGAAATAATTCAATCTGACCGTGTATATGCACCATATGGCTCCAAAAAGTCCAAATATAAAGATTGTTCAGCAATTGTGAGACTCCAGCACCATCTAGTGTTTAAAATCCAAAAGACCACTTGTGCTTTATTCCAATTTTCTTTCAATTGAGGCTCCAGGAAGATATTTTCACAGCCATAAAGATAAAAGAATGCATAATAAAGTGTATCCTGATAAAGTTGCCCATCAGAACCGGAACTAAAACCGTGAGGGAATACCATACTGGTTCCATAAAAAGACCCCTCTGATGTGCCTTTGAAGAAATTTACTGCGGTACGCATAATACTTACCTTTGCAAACTTTATGGTTTTAAAATACTACACCAGAGAGCGCCTGTTTCTCACCCCTCTTTTAGAAATCCAATACTACCAGAAACGGTACAACAACAGTCTCCCAGGAGAAAATTGTCAGCCACCTGTGATACAGGGAGTGTATTTGAAGAATCCAGAAAATTCTCTATAAAGGATACTAACACAGATAATTTTGGTGTAGCCCTATAACAGTACCTTTGTACTCCATATCATATATATATATATATATATATATATATATATATATATATATATATGGTCCCGATATTCAGCGGCACTCGAGGTCTTAAAACATCACATCATTTATTGCTCCACCAACGTTTCAGGGCTTCTATGCCCTTTTGTCAAGGTATCAAAAGTTAAACAGACAAACATCTTACCTTCATAGCACCCGTGTGTATCACTGCTTCCCCAGAGTCGCCCGCGCCTGCACGTTGCAGGGCGCGTCTCCCTCTGATGATGTAGTACCAGTCTGCCGGCTACTGCTCCCATGGTAGCGGGACGCAGCCCGACTGTACCGCATCGCTGGGGCATACAAAAGTACATCTAAAAATAAGCATCAAAAAACACCACCAATGAATACAAATATACGCTACAGTAAATATGCTTGATGATAGATACATTGCTCAAAGAATGTCTACTAACGTTACTGTACATAGTTGTACCAAATGCATCCACATCTCTCCCACTACTAAGAGTCACATAACTATAACTTGAATGCTTAAATCAGCATAACTCTTATCTGTAGCATTACAATGATATCTATGGAAAAATCTTTAAAAAAGAACAGAAAAACTAAGAGAACCTAGAACATATAATGTGATACATAAGGGATAGTTCCTGTTAATGCACTCCCTATCAGGATCATAACGCATTCCAACATATTTTGTCATTAAGACCTTTAGGATGGATTGTATTTAATTTCATGATCCACTTCGCTTCCGTTTGTAATAACTGTCCAGCTCTATCTCCTCTTCTCAATGTGAGCGGGATATGGTCAATTATTTTATATTGAAATTGTGCCTCTCCGCATAATGCCTTGCTACCGGCTGATCCGTTCAATTGCCTGCTAATGCCGATCTTATGGCCGAGCGATGCAGTGCCATTCTTTCCCGCATTGTCCTCACCGTTTTCCCTACATAGTAGAATCCGCATGGACAGATTATAATATATATGATAAATGAAGAGGTGCATGTGAGGATATAATTAATTTTGTATTCTTCACCACTATGTGTCTTCTTAAACGTTGCACCTGTTATCATATTTCTACAGGTGGTGCATTTCAGGCACTTGTAACATCCAGGAGGTTTTTGAAGAAACCCTGTTTTGTGTGACTTCATCTGATTCAGTCCCGTGATGTCCATACGGACTACTAGGTCCTTAATGCTTCGACATCTCAGATAACATGCCATCGGTCGTTGACCTTTAAAGCATGTTAGTTCTTTGTCCGATGCAACAATGGGCCAAAGGGCTTTACTAGCATGCTGAATCACCGGACAGGATGTTGAAAATTTATTTTTCCAGGGTATCACTGTATCCCTCTTTCTGGATGTTTTCTGTAGCAAGGATGCTCGTGGTAATGCCTAGACTTCCTCTTTTTGTTGTTTCAGTAATTTAAGACAATAGCCCCTCTCTCCAAATCTGGCGATTATTTGGTCAATGGCATGTTCAACCTCTGAACGCTCACTCGTTATTCGAGCCACTCTCATCATCTGCGGTTTTGGTAGCCCCCGCTTTAAGGACAGAGGATGGTGGCAGGAGGCATGTAGAAGATTATTCTTATCTGTCGCTTTTGTATAAACATTTGTGATAATCCTGCCACTATGTATTGTAATCTTCACATCCAAATAATTGAGGCTGTCTGAACTGCATTGATAGGTAAGCCTAATTGGCGACACTCTTAAATTAATGGATGACATTATGTCCATAAAGGCTTGTTCCCCTCCTGTCCACAGCATAAATAGGTCGTCTATGTATCGGCAAAAGAATAATATATGTTTCGCTACCTCTGAATCCCCAAAAAACATCTCTTTCTCCTCTTTCAGCATGTATATGTTGGCATATGTCGGAGCCACATTACTGCCCATAGCGCAACCTGTCTGTTGAATATAATATGCACCATCATACAAAAAGTAGTTACGCTTTAATATTAACTTCAGAAGAGTCAGTAGCAAGGTCAAATCCAAGTCCTGTATATCCTCTCTTAGTGCAAAATCCTCTACCGCTTTTATACCCTCACTATGAGGGATAACGGTATACAGGTTACACACATCCATTACACATATAATTGTGTTATCAGGAACACTCTTGATGCGTTCAAGACACAATAAAAACGAGGTAGTGTCTTTGAGAAATGTCTCTTGTCTCATTACATAAGGTTGTAAAATACTGTCTAAGAACTGGGAGATAGGTTGGTAAATAGAGTTGCGTGCCGAAATTATAGGGCGACCAGGTGATTTTACTAGGGACTTGTGTACTTTCGGAACGGTGTATAAAATCGGTACTGCCGGGTTGACTTCGGTCAGTGCTGTCTTAAGATTTTCCGATAAGAACCCTTGTTGGTAAGCTGTTAAGAGGATATCTTCCAACTCCCTCTTGTAAATATCTGTTGGATCATAATCCAATTTCCTGTAGGTCGAATTATCCGATAGTTGGGGCGTGATTTCAGCCTTGTACTCGGCAAGGTCTTGTATCACTATAGCGCCCCCTTTGTCAGCCGCTCGTATAATGACATCCTGATATTTGCTCAGATCCAAAAGTGCCATTCTTTCTGCTTTTGACAAGTTATATTGTGGCACTGGTGCTGCTTCATTGTATTTTTTAACCGCATCATCCATAAGCCTAAAGAATGTCTGGATTATTTGATTGTGGATCAAATTTGGAAGTAGATCTTTTTTGAAGAAAATTACTGAATCTATTTTGTGTTTCTGATTCCTCTGATTTATTGGCAAAATATTCTTTAAAACGTAATTTCCGTGAGAATTGATGCAATTCCATCTGCCATTGGAACTCATTATGTGTATTGGTGGGCACAAATGACAACCTTCTATTTAACACTTCAATTTCACTCTAAAATTTCTAGATGACAGGTTATAAGTCAATTCTTTTTTCTGCCTCCCCGACCTTTGTTGCCTTTGATTTTGGCCCCCCTACGAGAGGGCGTCCTGTTGGTTCTGTTGCGCTGTCGGTATTCAGGCTAAAGGGAGTGCCGATGTTAAATTCCGGCCCTCTGCTTCTAGAGCTGGATAGTCACTGTCACTGTTGGATGTCGGAAAGTCGCTGTTGCTTGCTTCCCTCATCCTTCTCCAACTCTGTTTATGTCTAAAGAAAGGTTGTTTACGTCCTTCACCTCCCATCAACGATCTGTAGACTCTATTTTCCTCATAATCTGCCTTCACTGTATGGTATTTATTTTGCTTAAACTTTGTCAACTCCTTGCGATAGTTATCACATTGATTTTTTAATTTCTGGTGCAGATCCTGGGCAGATGTCTGCTCCAGGATTTGCTTATTCGCCTCTTCAAAACTCGTAATTTTTTCTTTCACCAGCTTAAGCTCCCTACCAGCCTCTTCTATCACAAGTAACATTAAGTCCATTCCACATTTGTTCAAAATCCCTATCCAGCGACGGCAAAATTCTGGATTATAGCGTCCTATTGTTGGGGTGTTCTTCAGCCTAAACCCACGTGGTATGAATTTCTCATGATAGTAATTAGACTAGGTGATGCCATGAAGCTGGAAATCTATTTCCCTTTTTTTTAACTTTAATAACTGCCTGAATGCTTCCTCATTCGTATCAAAGATATCTCCCATTCCAGGTTGATCTTTGAATAATATGTTCTCAGCCTCCTCATCTGTATAGCTGAAATTTTCTCCGTGAACATAGTCCATGCCTCTACACCCCCTTGCATCCCTGGAGGTGGAGGCCGTACCATGTTGTTCCATGATGGTAATGATAGCGGTGATTCCGCTGCAAATATATATCAAATTAGTGTTTATCCACACTCAGACACCTCCAATATTGAAGTGTGCCTTACCCTTCAGGGGCACTACAAGAGTCCTGAAATGTATTACAGATCCCACCTGGTCCGGCACTACTCCATATAGAAACACGCTGCCTCCGTGCCCTCTGCAAAAATTAGTACATGGTCCCGATATTCAGCGGCACTCGAGGTCTTAAAACATCACATCATTTATTGCTCCACCAACGTTTCAGTGCTTCTATGCCCTTTTGCACCACCTGTAGAAATATGATAACAGGTGCAACGTTTAAGAACCCACATAGTGGTGAAGAATACAAAATTAATTATATCCTCACGTGCACCTCTTCATTTATCATATATATTATAATCTGTCCATGCGGATTCTACTACATGGGGAAAACGGTGAGGACAATGCGGGAAAGAATGGCACTGCATCGCTCGGCCATAAGATCGGCATTAGCAGGCAATTCAACAGACCAGCCGGTAGCAAGGCATTATGCGGAGAGGCACCACAGCTTGGCACAATTTCAACATAAAATAATTGACCATATCCCGCTCACATTGAGAAGAGGAGATAGAGCTGGACAGTTATTACGAACGGAAGCGAAATGGATCATGAAATTAAATACAATCCATCCTAAAGGTCTTAATGACAAAATATGTTGGAATGCGTTATGATCCTGGTAGAGAGTGCATTAACAGGAACTATCCCTTATGTATCACATTATATGTTCTAGTCTCTCTTAGTTTTTCTGTTCTTTTTTAAAGATTTTTCCATAGATATCATTGTAATGCTACAGATAAGAGTTATGCTGATTTAAGCATTCAAGTTATAGTTATGTGACTCTTAGTAGTGGGAGAGATGTGGATGCATTTGGTACAACTATGTACAGTAACGTTAGTAGACATTCTTTGAGTAATGTATCTAGCATCGAGCATATTTACTGTAGCGTATATTTGTATTCATTGGTGGTGGTTTTTGATGCTTATTTTTAGATGTACTTTTGTATGCCCCAGCGATGCGGTACAGTCGGGCTGCGTCCCGTTACCATGGAAGCAGTAGCCGGCAGACTGGTACTACGTCATCAGAGGGAGACGCGCCCTGCAACGTGCAGACGCGGGCAACTCCGGGGAAGCAGTGATACACACGGTTGCTATAAAGGTAAGATGTTTGTCTGTTTAACTTTTGATACCTTGACAAAAGGGCATAGAAGCTCTGAAACGTTGGTGGAGCAATAAATTATGTGATGTTTTAAGACCTCGAGTGCCGCTGAATATCGGGACCATGTACTAATTTTTGCAGAGGGCACGGAGGCAGCGTGTTTCTATATGGAGTAGTGCCGGACCAGGCGGGATCTATATATATATATATATATATATATATATATATACACATACATACATACAGTACTTGTCAAAAGTCTGAGCACACCAGTATATTTTAAGGAATTTTCAATTAAACTGCGCAGTAACGAAATGAAACCTGTTTATTGGCTTTGTTTACAAAATAAACAACTGTTTACAAAAAAAAAATACTTGTTTTGACTTTTAGGCAAGTTTATTTAGGTACAGTAGTTTTAGGTAGTCTGCTTTCATTGAAGTGATGACCCTTAGCTTTGATAAGCGCTTTGCATATCCTTGGCATCCTATTTACTAATTTTTACAGCTTTTGGCAATCTATTCGACTCCAGCAGCTTTGAAGAGCCTCCCAGAGGGGATCGGTATGATTTACGACAGCGGCAGCCCGACATGGGTGAAAATTCAGAACGGTGATTAAGGTAGGTAACCCTAGTCTCCCCCCCCTAACCCTCCCTTAGGGGTGCCTAACCCTAACCTCCCTCCCCCAGTGCCTAACCCTAATCCCCCCTTCCCCGCTGCCTAAACCTAAGTCTCACAGGGGAGTGCCTAACCCTAACCTTCCCCCGGGGGTGCCTAACCCTAACCCCCCCTTCCCCTAGCCTAAACCTAACCCTTCTGGGGGGTGCCTAATGCTAAGCCCCCCCCAGGAGCCCCTAACCTAACCCCCCACAGCAGCTGTCCGCGCCCGGCGCCCGGCTTTCCTTCGATCGGAATGCCGGACATTGGGCTCCCGGCATAGGTAAAATGACAGGCGTCGGGATTTCGACGCCTGTCATTTAACCCTTGCCGGGATTAGACAGTTGGGATTCCGTCCATCGGCTTCCCGACTGCTTCCCTCCCAGAGGCCCTCAGTGTTGCTAGGCATCTGTTTTCAGACTTCCCTGTGTAGTTCTTACCACAAAGCTCGATGAGTGAAACATCTGGTGATTGAGGTGGCCATTCCATTTTTGTTATGACTTGAGCGCCTTGTTTCTTTTGCAAATAATTAGTACACAACTTGGATGTATGTTTTGGATCATTATCTTGTTGGAAAACGAAGTTCTGACCCACAAATCGCCTTCCGGAGAGAATCGCATGACGCAGTAATATGTTGTGGTACACCTTTTGATCCATTATTCTGATGATTCTGACTAAGTCACTAACTTGGTTGCCCGCGAAACAACCCCAAACCATCACATTGCCTCCTCCATGCTTAACTGTTGGCGCTACACAGTCTGGGAGAAAGTGATCACCTGGACGACGATGCACAAAACCTTGGTGATGCGAGCCAAAAAGTACAAATTTTGATTTGTCGGTCCAAAGCACCCTCTTCCACTGTTCCTCAGTAGAATCCTTATGCTTCTTAGCCCATGCGTACCTTTTTGCTACGTTTGTAGCATGTAGATGTGGTTTTCTTACCGCAACCTTACCACTAAGGCCATATTCCTGCAAGCGCCTGGCCACTGTCCTATCGGACACAGACTGGGAACGACTTTTCCGCAACTCCCTTCCTATTTCCAGAGCAGTCAAACGTCTGTTAGGTTTGCTATTAGTCACAATGAAGTTGTCCTCAAGAACAGTTGTTGTTTTTGGACGACCAGTTCTTTTTCTTGTAACATTTTGACCGGTTTTTGACTTTCGTTAAATAGCCTGAAGCACGGCCCCAATGGATACCTTCAACCGTTTGTGGATTGGCCGCAAAGAATAACCTTCTTCCCTCAAAACAATGATTTGAGCAGGTGTTTCCACACAACTTGTTAACAATTTGGAATGTAAGAAAGCAGCACAATCACACGTTGTTAATGTTTAAATATTTCCGTTCACTTCGCGCTCACACCAGGGCAGGATTAACAATGGGACAGATGGAGCTGCAGCTCCAGGTTTTGATAGGAAAAAAACATTTTCCTGTCACAGACTGCCAGCAGCTGTCCTCAGGCTCCAGCACTCTCACCTGAGTCCTGAACTCCCTTGCAGATCCGTGCAGGCAGTGTGGTGGCCGCCCCTCCCTTCAGCTCTCTCCATATCTGGGGTCCTGACTGAGCCTGTCACTCACACTTACAAGCTCCGCCCCCAGACTACACAAGGAGCTGCTGCCTTATAAAGCCGGGTACTGTGTAAAGTGTTCTATAATGGCTACATGATAAGTAGCATCGATTAATGTGTGTATACTGTACTGTATGAATGGTGTGTGTACTGTATATGTACTGTGTGTATAGTGCGTACTGTGTGTGTATGTGTATATGTGGTGCATTGTGTGTGTGTGTACTGCATGTGTGTAGCATTATTATGTGTATAAGTGGCACTGCCACCATGGGTATTTATTATGTATACTGTATAAGTGGCACCGCTACCATGGGAATTTAAGCGGCACGGCTATTGTGGCCATTATTATAGTATACAAATTTTTTTACACATTTCTATCGCTTTTCCGGGTTGTATCGGTATGGAAATAATATATTTTGTTATTTTTATCATATTCCATTCATACACAAATAGCAGAATGTACGATAAACAAGCTTCTTTTCGATTTCAGAGGTGTGCTCAGACTTTTGACGAGTACTGAATATATATTTATTAGAGATGAACGGGTCCGGTTTTCAGAGAACCGGACCCACCCGAACTTTCAAATCCGAGCAGAGAATCGAGCTCGGTTCAGTTTTTCCCACCTGACTCGGATCTCAAAATGAGGCAAAACATCATCCTCCCGCTGTCAGATTCTCGCGGGTTTTGGATTCTATAAAGGTCCCGGTAATCGGTGCCATTTTCATTTCGGCTGTGGAGAGTGAACTGAACAGATGTGTTGCAGTCACTGTCTGTGTCAGTGTGTTGTCCAACTTGTCCTGTCGGGGTCTGGGGGTGAAGGCTGCTGCTGTGTTGTCCATAAAGTGGCTGGGGCTGCAGTACATATAGGGTAGCTTCAGTGGGTGCTGCAGCTGCTGTGTCACTGTTGTCCTGTCAATCAAGGGGCTACTGCTGTGTTGTTGACCTGTCCATCAAGGGACTAGGGCTGCAGTTCATAAAGGGGTGCTGTGTTGTCCAGGGGGGTGCTCTGTCAATCAGGGGTGCTCTTCCCCAGTGTAAAAAAAAATATAAGTGCTTTTTTTGTGTGTGTGCGCTAGCAACCTAGCTTGTTCGGTGACACTGCCAGGCAGACCACAGTTTATCATTCACATATTTGTGACTCTGCAGGTGGTCCATCTGCACTCGACAGGGGTGCTTTGTTGTCGATAAAAAAGGGGTGCTGACTGTGTTGTTCATCAAGGGGCTGCTGCCTCGTTCAGCGGTACTCTTCCTCAGTGTAAAAAAAAATAAAAGTGCTTTTTTTTCTTTTTTTTTGGTGTGTGTGTTAGCAACTTAGCTGCACTATTATTGTTCGGTGACACTGCCGGCCAGACCGCAGTTTATTATCCACGTCATTGTGACTCTGCATGTGGTCCATCCACACTCCGCGGGGGTGCCTTGTTGTTCCTAAAGGGGTGCTGTGTTGTTCATCAAGGGGCTGCTGTCTCGTCTACGGGTGCTCTTCCCCAGTGTAGTTATTCTTGTTGTTATTCTTTTATTATTCATAAAAAATCTTGTGACACTATAAGTGGTAGTGAAGTGTTCTTATTCATATATTATATATATATATATATATATATATATATAAATATTGTGACACTGTAGGTCATTGATACCATAGTGTAATGTTTAAAATTGGTATAAATTGACAAGTGTGGTGTACCCCACTTCCTCCGTGTCTGTTGATATGGAGAACGATCAGTTGAGAGTAGAGCAGGAACCACGTACTGCTGCTGCTAGGGCCACCAGTCATGACGATACTAGTCCGTCTATGTCATCTACTAAAGCTGATGCCCAAGAGCATACAGGGCTTAAGTCAGGGAATCTAAAATAAAAGAACCAATCTTTGACAGTGGTAAAGAAAAAAATATCAAAGGGAAAGTTAGCTGCAGAAAGACATAAAATTGGCAATATGCCTTTCAACACACGAAGTGGCAAAGAAAGGCCCAGGCCTTGGTCTTTATTTATGACTGGTGGTTCTACCTTATAATGATGTAATCACAAGTGAACATGCTGACATAGAAATAGAGGATGCTTCTGTGGAAGTGCGCCAGGATGTGGAGGATATTTGTGTAGCTGACGCTAATAAGGATGTAGTTGATAATGATGAGAATGTTGTTATTGTAAATCAATCACCAGTAGAAGAAACAGTTGTTGCCCATGATAAGGAAAAGCCCATTGTCATGTCTGGGCATAAGACAAAAAAATCCACTTCTTACAGTTTGTGTGGAATAATTTCTACCCAAATCCAGATAACATTTGTCAAGCCATCTGTACCCTTTGTAAAGCCAGAGTAAGTAGAGGTAGGGACCTTAAACATCTAGGAACCTCCTCCCTGTTACGTCATCTGCAGCACAGCCATCTGTACCCTTTGTAAAGCCAGAGTAAGTAGAGGTAGGGACCTTAAACATCTAGGAACCTCCTCCCTGTTACGTCATCTGCAGCACCTCCATCAAAAAAGTTTTTGTAAAATTCAGAAATTTGGCTAAAAAAGTAACAAGCAGTCCAGTGTCAGCTACCTCCCTTCTCTCTGCTAGATCAAAGCACCTGCCATCTTTACCACCAATACCTTCATCAACAATATCCTCAATCATGAATCAATTGGTTTGTTTCAGCCCCTAGAAGACAAGCAATAGGCAGCTGACATTGCTGGCAATGATCTCTAGAGCGTGCACAAACAGGTTTACAGAGTAAACATGTTGTCGCCATCATCATCTGTTTCCTAACCCTCATCAGTGTCTTCATCATCTTACTTCTCACAATATTAATTTGTCTCTCCTGGAATCCACCATTACAGGTGCCTTTGTAATTTTTGGATGTAATTGGTGGTAAAGGTCTTTCTCGTGGATTTTGTAGTTAATTTTGATGAACATCATCTTTTCTACATTTTGAGGAAGTAGCCTCCTATGCCGATTGCTGACAAGGTTCCCGGGTGTGCTGAAAACTCTTTCGGAGTTCACACTGGAGGGTGGGCAGCTCAAGTAAAGCAAAGCCAGTTTGTGCAAGGGCCTCCACATTGCCTTTTTCCTGCTAGTAGTCAAACGGACTGTGTGACATATCTATTTGGATGCTATTATTAAAATGAGTCCACAACTATTCTTTGAATGGTAACCATAACTGAAGGAGGAGAAATCGCTGCATCACATGCCACTTGAGCTGACAATTGCTTACCAACAGGTCTTTGCATCTCTTCAGATCTGTGTTCATGGGAAAGAAAGACACAACATATGACTTAAACCTAGGATCGAGCACAGTCGCCAAAACGTATTGATGCGATTGTAAGGTCCTGTCAACCCTTAGTTCCTGGTGAAGTGAATAAAGGACTTGATCTACAAGTGCAAAGTACTTTGCAGAATCGTTTCGTTTCAGTTCCTCCTTCAGTTTCTCAATTTGCTTTTTCAACAGTCTAATTAGGGGAATTACCTGACTCAAGCTGGCAGTATCTGAACTCACTTCACAGGTGACTACATCGAAGGGTTTCAGGCTTTCAGCACTTTGCACAACACAGAAAGTATTTTCCACTGAGCTTGAGTAAGGTGCATTCCCCCTCCTCTTCCTATGTCATAGTTCGCTGTTTAGCTTTAGATGGCTTTTTGCTGTTCCTCCATCCAATGAAGTATATAAAGGGTGGAGTTCCACCTTGTAACTAGACCTTGCTTCAGCTGATGGCAGGGCAAATTCAACATTTCTTGCAGGTGCTGCAATCTTCTACATGCGCCTGCTGAATGGCAAAAATATCCAGAATTTTTTGGGGGGCACAGAGAGCATCTCCTGCACAGCCCTGTCATTTTTTTAAAAAAATTGCACCACCAAGTTGATTGCATGAGCAAAACATGGGACGTGTTTGAATTCACCCAGCTGTAATGCTATCACAATATTGGTGGCATTGGCAGAAATCACAAATCCTGAGTAGAGTCCAAGCGGGGTAAGCCATTTTGCAATGACTTCCCTCAGTTTTTCTAAAAGGTTGTCAGCAGTATGCCTCTTAGTGAAATCGGTGATACACAGAGTAGCATGCCTCTGAATGAGCTGCTGTTTCTTAGATGCTGCTGCTGTTGCTGTTGGTGCCACTGAAGGCAATGCACCCACCCAGTGGGCTGTTACAGTTTGCTCTGTGTCGTTTGCTCTGTTCCGCTTAAGTGGACACAACGGCATTTTGAAGGACACTAATTACGTTTTTTTTAATGTCTCTTTACAGCAGGGTTGGGGAACTTCAGGCCCGGGGGGCGTATAAGGCCCCCGGAATCATTTGGTCAGGCCCTCGAAGCTTTATTCTGCTAGCCTCATCTGGCTAGCAGGGTGCCTAGAATGGCACACTGCAACCAGAATCTATGCAGCAATGCCGCCTGGAGCATCCTTAGGAAGCTTCAGACGGTCACACCACTGACCTTACAGCTCCCCGGAGCATCCTCAGGATGCTCCGGGGCATTGCTGTAATCACCGGCTATTGTGGCCCCACCCCCATGTGACATCACATGAAGGGGTCGTGGCCTGCACCGGCCCCGCAAATAATATTTTATAAATCAAAATGGCCCTCAGCAGAAAAACGGTTCCCCATCCCTGCTTTACAGGTTGGCAAATGCTTTTCTAGTGAAGTGGAATCTAGATGGGATTTAGCAGTGGGACCACTATTAACTGTCTAAAACTCACTGCATTATTGGTGGGTATAGGACGCACATCTAATACCAGCATACTTGTTATGACATCAGTGATCTGCTGTGCAACTGGGTGACTGCTGCATACTTGCCAAATCTCCCTCATTGTCAGGGAGACTCCCTGAAATAGTAGCAATCTCCCTGTCTCCCTGAAGAGTCTAGCAATCTCCCTAATTTCATCCTTACCCCCATTATGAAGCTGTTATATTAAAAAACAGTCAATCACCATCGACAGCACGCCCCCTTTGGTGCGAGACCCATAACGGCGGCTTGGCCATCATTATTCAGGTCTCGCGCATGCGCACGACGGAGCCACCTCCATCGTGTGCATGCACAAGCGGGTCGATGTTGCCCCACTGCGCATGCACAGGACGTAGGGAGCTCCGTCGTGCGCATGCGCGAGACCCGGATAGTGACGGGCTCTCCGTCGCTCCGGGTCTCGCACCAAAGGGGGCGTGCTGTCGATGTTGATTGACAGCACGCCCCCTTTGGAGGGCGTGCCGGGGGCGTGGCTGCCAGACGGAGGCGTTCCCATGGGAACACCTACCGTCTGAAGCCGGCCCCAGTGGGAGTGATTTTGGCTCTGATAGAGCCAAAATCACTCCAGGGTTTGCGGCAGCGAGACCCTACCGCAGGGTCTCCGTCGCAAGCCCGATGGTCACGATGGTCTTGACCATCGCGACCATCGTCATGGACGCTCGCATAAGCTGTGGGTGGTCACCCACAGCTATGCGAGCGTCCAGGAGGATGCTCCATTTTCATGGAGGAGGGCCCTGATTCAGAGTGAGCGCTCTGGTCAGAGCGTTCGGCTCTGACTTTGGCCCAATGATCCCTATGAATTTCTGAAAAGTATTAGTGTGTTTTCATCAACAAACAGATCTTACTAACTGCTTTTGGGCTGGTTTACATTTGGATGTAAGTCAGGTTTAGGACACGCCTCTCAGATTTATCAGTACACGCCCACTGTAACACGCACTCATAGGTGCTGCTTTCACAATCTCCCTGAAATGCTTTTTCAAAAGTAGGCAAATATGGACTGCTGTCATACTTGCTCCCCTTGCAAAGGATTGTTTAACAGTCAATTGTTTTTTAAAGTACTACTAGTAGTCTTCCGGATGGAAATCCACTCCCAGCACCAGCAACAGACATAGCGCTCAAGGATTTTTCTTGGGCAAGGACTGATGTGAATGATTTAAATGGTGCAAATTTTGGGCCTAAACCGGATTAAAACCATATTGTGAGCTGTGAGGAGGTCAAAGTTGACTGGAAATGAGTGGAAATTAATGTTATTAATGTTAATAATACTGTAGGAACAAATTTTAGCAGTTTTTATAAATTATTGGAAAAAAATACAGAGCGGTTTTGGCAAAACCAAATCCAGATCCAAAACACAAAGTATATACAGATCCAAAATCAAAACCAAAACACATAGATATATATATATATAGATGTGAAGTAGGCGGCACTTACAGATCATGCAATGAAGTAATGTGGAAACAAGGGGCCTGATTCAGACCCACTCGCGAGCGGCTGTCCGCTCGCAAGTGGGTCGATGTTCTGCACTGAGCATGCGCACGACGGAGGGAGCTCCGTCGTGCGCATGCGCCAGACGCGACGAGCGAAGGACTTTCCTTCGCTCGTTGTGTCTGATCAAAGGGGGTGTGCTGTCGATGTTGATTGACAGCACGCCCCCTTTGGTGGGCGTGCCGGGGGTGTGCCTCCCTGACGGGGGCGTTCCTAAGGGAACGCCTCCCGTCAGAAGCCGGCCCACTGACATCACTAGTGATGTCAGTGGGAGTGATTTTGGCTCTGATAGAGCCAAAATCACTCCGGGCCTTGCGGTTGAAAAACTCAACCGCAGGCTCCGGCTCGCAGTTTCGATGGTCGCGATGGTCAAGACCAGCGCGGCCATCAAACTGCACGCTCGTATAGGCTGTGGGTGGTGACCCACAGCTATACGAGCGTCCAGGAGGACGCTCCATAGTTATGGAGGATGGCCCTCATTCAGAGCGTGCGCTCTGCTCAGAGCGTACAGCTCTGAATGAGGGCCAAGGTCCTATTCAACGTTTCAGTTTATTCATCCTTTATCAAGAATACAAAACAGACATAATATACCACCAGTTCCCTCGTGTGTACCCGCGTCTAGCCCGGCATCTGATGATGACATCACCAGCGTGCGCTGCCGCCCGAGGCGCGACCGCGTCACACCTGTCAGCCCTGCGCCCGGGAGGAGGATACCCATAACCATAGTAACGTAAAAACATACACAAATCCACCATGTGGAAATCAGTCGGAGGCTGATAGGTACATAAACTCATGTGACCCGGTGTGTGTGGCGAACTCGGCATACACTAGAGAACTGCACCACTGACAGAATGACATACATCCTATGGGATTCAACTACAAAGAAGGCTCAACTTGAGACTAACTCAGTGAGACTGTGCCACTACCCCATAATCTACAGACATATGTATATATATGTATATATATATATATATATATATATATATATATTGTGACACAGTCAGATTAGGAGGTCCCTCTCCTGGGTAGGGGACTCCTTCCTTACACACACACACAGCAGCAGGGAAGCAGCACACCAGTCTAGATGCAAGTACAAGCTGGTCGGCGCCAGTCTTTATTGTACAATGTCAGAAATAACATAAAGAAAACATAAACATAAATCCTAGCCCTGTCGGGGCACTAACTTCACAGGTAGTTCCCTCACTACCAGAACCTGGCAGGGCCTAATGCCCTCACCAGCAACCAAGGCACAGCACAACACTTACAGATAGGTTTTCATTATCTCTGAGCAAACTCCCTGTCTGCTCTCCCAGGTGAGACAATCAGCCCTCAACACACTAGGCTTATATTGGCCACTCTCAGGTGGAAACCCTAACAAGCCTGTTACCAGGCTGCGAGAACCAAAACCTGGAGTGGCCGTGGGTGGAGCCCTCCCTCTCCTCTCACCCACAACCCCCAGGTCCCAAACCGGCTTTTCAAAAAGCCAAGACTCAAGCCTGCTACACTGCAGACTTTCTCCTGGGGGTTTTAAAACACATAAGACAGGAATCTGGGATAAATGTACCTGCCACAGACCACTTTACCAGTGATCCTATCACATATCCCCCCCCTTTGTTTCGACCTATGGGGCGGAACAACTGAAGCCCCCAAACAATGAACGCGTGACAACGCGTCTGCTTTAGACAACAGGCCCCCTGGCCTGTGTTCCACTGAAAATTTAAAAGTTTGTAACGCCAAGAACCATCTCGTAATTCTCGCATTACTGTCCTTATTTTCGGACATCCACTTCAAAGGGGCATGGTCAGTGATCAATTTGAACTTTCTACCAACCAAGTAGTACCTGAGAGCCTCTAACGCCCACTTTCTGGCCAACGCCTCCTTCTCCACTGTGGCATCGGGTAGGCATCGAATTTTGAAACCCTGTTCAACTTTCGGAAGTCATTGCAGAAACGCACACTCCCGTCGGGCTTTGGAATCAACACAATGGGACTTGACCGTTCACTATGTGATACTTCAATAACCCCTAACTCTAGCATATTTTTTATTTCTTTCGACACCGATGCTCTTGGTGCTTCTGGTAACCTATAGGGCTTTAGATTAACTTTAACCCCTGGGTCAGTGATGATGTCATGTTTAACGACCGAGGTTTTCCCAGGTACGTCAGAGAACAGCACCCTATTTCTGACCAGAAACTCCTTGACCTCTTGTTGTTGAATTGCCGACAGTACCGTTCTATCTTTCCAGGGCTTTAACAGATTTATATGGTATATCTGTTTCGGGTTTCTTTTCCCCGGCTGGCAAACTTTGTAATTGACCTGTCCCACTCTTTCTAAGATTTCAAAGGGCCTTGCCATTTAGCCAAAAGTTTATTTTCCACAGTGGGAACCAACACTAACACTCTGTCCCCAGGAGCAAAGCTGCGTAACCGAGCATTGCGGTTGTATACCCTCTGCTGTGCCTGTTGAGCCTGTTTCAGGTGCTCTCTCACTATCGGCACCTCTATAATAGGCAATGGAACTAGTGGACCCTTAAAATGTGGCCTGGGAGCATGATAGTGACACTCAGGGCAAGATGCGCAAAAGTCAGATACCTCTTTATGGAGCCCGGGCCAGAAAAACCTCTGCATTATTCGCTCAGTGGTTTTCTCTACCCCTAGATGGCCTGCCATTATATGACCATGGGCCAGATCCAACACTGTTCTTCTGTAGGCTTTGGGAACTATTAGTTGTTCCACAACATCTTCCCCCTTCTCCTTCTTAGTCACCTGATATAACAAATCCTGACACATTACCATGTGGGGATAGGACAAAGGACTATCAGGGTCTATGGGTTTACCTTCAACTACTTTTACATTCTCCCTGGTTTTTACCAAAGTAGGGTCATTCAACTGCTCCACGGCAAAGACCTCTCTTCTGACCTCTAAATCAGGCAGACGATCAACTGGCCCAACAACACTTGCCACCTCAATGGGAGGCACATCAGTTGGCGGACCACCGTCACGCTCCACATTCTCTAGTTCGCCAATCATAGTAGAAAAAGGGAATAACTCTGACTCAGAAGAAACTCCCTCCTCCACTACATCGACAACCTTCTCAAATGGATCGGGGTTGTTCACTTCTGGAACAAAACGACTTTCCCACAACTTCAAGAAGTGAGCAAAGTCTCTCCCCAATATTGCATCGCACATCAGACCAAGCACCAAACCCACAGAAACTATAGCAGAACCACATGGTGTCTCGATGTTCACCTCGGCAGTAACATAATATCGAGTATCCCCATGTATGCAGGTCACACCAACAGTTTTCCCCTTACGCCTCAAGGGGTTCACCAGCTCAGCTTTTATAAGTGTCACCAAGCTACCAGAGTCTAACAGTGCCTCTACTCGGTTGCCATCTACAGTGAGTACATACATGTGCTTATCAGTCTCAGCCTGCCGGTCAGCCGTACAGGCTGTCTGTGCAAAGAAAGACCCCCTGCGGTAGACATGAGCAGTATCACATTGCATAGGTTCAGTTGTAAGTGAACAATTAGCGGAAATATGGCCGAAGTCACCACACCGGAAACAATGAATCATATTAATGTCTAGTCGTTTACAGGGCAAGAACCTTCCTGGCCCGGCAGGCCTGTCTCCAGGTTCTACACCCTCAGTCTTAGGTACATTCCACTGCCCAGCACCCTTCTCCCCTGGAACAGTCTTACCAGTGTCTGTGGGAGTTCGCCGGTGCGCCATCGGGGCTCGGTGGGGCATACTCATCAGCTCCTCAGCCGCCACGTACCTCTCCACCAGCTCGACCAACTGGTCCGCGGACTTAGGGTCTGCATGGCTCACCCACTTGCGCAGAGTCGCAGGTAATGATCGCAGGTACCGGTCCATCACGACCCTTTCCACGATCTGTGGTCCCGTCAGCGTCTCGGGCTGTAGCCATTTTGAGGACAGATGGATGAGGTCATGCATCTGTGAACGTGGAGGCTTGTCCATATGGGACTCCCAGTGTTGGACCCGTTGGGCACGAACAAAGGTGGTGACTCCCAAGCGAGTTAGGATCTCCTGTTTTAGTTTTTTATAGTCCTTGGCATCAGCCAGGCATAAGTCGAAATAGGCCTTTTGTGGCTCCCCAGACAAAAAAGGTGCCACCAGACTTGCCCACTGCTCCTGGGGCCAACTCTCCCTTTCGGCCGTTCTTTCAAATGCGGCGAGATAGGCCTCCACATCATCGCCCGAAGTCTTCTTTTGGAGGAAGTGACTGGCTCGTACGGAGTGAGTGGTGGTGGGAGGACCCGTATTAACATCTCTGGGCCGGGCGACCAGGTGCTGTACCACCTCTTTTATGGCCTGGCTGTTTTCCGCTAAGGCCTGGCGGGTTTCCTCGATGGCAACCTGTTGTTGCCCCTGGGCTGTCTCCAAGGCCAACAGTTGCACCCTGGTGGATTCCTGCAGAGCCCTGGTAGCTTCCTGCTGAGCTGCTGTAGCTTGGAGCAAGGCCTTAATAATGTCCTCCATTTTGTCCTGGGGTGTAGGCTGGAAGCTGAACCTTGCCTCTCTGAGCATTGGCTGACGCCTCCTCTATGGGACTCCAAGGACACAGCATTATTTCCACACTCACAAATTGGGTGTCTGTCCCTTTAATTTTTAAACGGAAAGTTTTCCTCTCGCTGCAACTTCAGTGTGTGTGGGTGCCCGCATTCTCCACCATATTGTGACACAGTCAGATTAGGAGGTCCCTCTCCTGGGTAGGGGACTCCTTCCTTACACACACACACAGCAGCAGGGAAGCAGCACACCAGTCTGGATGCAAGTACAAGCTGGTCGGCGCCAGTCTTTATTGTACAATGTCAGAAATAACATAAAGAAAACATAAACATAAATCCTAGCCCTGTCGGGGCACTAACTTCACAGGTAGTTCCCTCACTACCAGAATCTGGCAGGGCCTAATGCCCTCACCAGCAACCAAGGCACAGCACAACACTTACAGATAGGTTTTCAGTGTCTCTGAGCAAACTCCCTGTCTGCTCTTTCAGGTGAGACAATCAGCCCTCAACACACTAGGCTTATATTGGCCACTCTCAGGTGGAAACCCTAACAAGCCTGTTACCAGGCTGCGAGAACCAAAACCTGGAGTGGCCGTGGGTGGAGCCCTCCCTCTCCTCTCACCCACAACCCCCAGGTCCCAAACCGGCTTTTCAAAAAGCCAAGACTCAAGCCTGCTACACTGCAGACTTTCTCCTGGGGGTTTTAAAACACATAAGACAGGAATCTGGAATAAATGTACCTGCCACAGACCACTTTACCAGTGATCCTATCACAATATATACATATACACATATACACACACACACACACACACACACATTTGTTGGATGCCTCCCTGGTCTAATACCGTCCAAAACATTGTTTATTATGTGGGAGCAACCGAAAGCAACATCTATAATACAGAAAGCAATATATGAGACACACAAAATTATGTAACCAGATGCAGATTATAAAAAACAAGCAGAAGACAGTGTTTCGTTAAGGCCATATGGCACTATAGTGTTCATAGAGTGTATCCAGGCAGCCTCACACTGTAGCAGTTTGCGATCACAATCCCCACCCCTTTTCAACATCGGGATGTGGTCGAGAATTTTATAGGACAATGAGGCTAGTGAATGTTGTTGATTTTTAAAATGTTTAGCGACTGGTTGGTCAACTTCTCTGCCGCTCAGAGCCAAACGGATGGCAGATCGGTGCTGCGCCATCCTTTCACGAAACATACAACTGTTTTTTCCTATATACATCAAACTTCAAGGGCATTTAATGCAATAAACAACATATATACTGGTGCAGGTAACCACATGTTTAATTGGGATCTTTTTACCAGATCTTGGATGAGACACAAAGTTTCCTGTTTTGAGATACCTGCATGTGGTGCACCCAGTGCACCTATAGCAACCGGGTTGTTTGGTGAGAAAGTGTGGCGTACTGGTCAATGAGCATGCTCCAATATCACTATGGACCAACCAGTCACGTAAATTCCTGCCCCTTTTATGACACATCATCAGCTTTGAGTTCACCAATGGCTTCATTGTAGTGTCCGTATTAATTATGGGCCACAGTTTTTTAGCTGTAACCGTGAGGGCGGCACTCAAAGCGGCTTATAAACGAACAACAAGTCTCCTTTGAATTGTCAACATTTCATGAATTTAATTCATTTCATCAGGATATATATAAATATTCAATTGATACAATTATATCTGTTCTGGAGTGTGGGTTTAAACAAGTGAAACAATGTCTCCATCAAAATGTAGTTTTGTGGTGATCACAAATGTTCTATAAAGGGGACCCACTTTTATTCACAGAATAAATAAGTTGTTGAAACTGCAGTGTGTAGATCGTATAAATAGGTTAAAAGAAGGTAAACAGCCGGCAACTTCTTTTATCCGTGCTAAATACTAATAAATGTTACGAATGGTGATATCAGTGGATTGCTTACCACTTGAAATAGGTGTAATGATAGCACTGAAGTTATCCAGGGGTATTCAGCGTAGAAATCGCTGGTCTGTGCTGCATGCTGGAAGCTCCTCTCAAAAGCTCAATGAGACCGGCGTCTCTATCTAGCCCAGAGCGGTGCACATCAGCCGCACAGAACCGTCGGGATAGCCGTTGCTTCTCCAATAATCCTGAGAAGAAAAACTGCATGTGAGTGGCTCCAACACAGGTGTATTAACGTGTCCACCATAGATGTGTTAACGCAATAACCAGGTAATGTATCCACAAACTTCCTGAGCAGGTCCCTGAAGTCCTTAGGGTGTCCAGTAAATAATAAGGAGGATCAAACAATCTCCCCAGCAGTCTCCTAACTAGTTTCTTTACTCTAGGTAATTTCATCAGAGGAAGTAGTACTGCTGTATGGGTGGATCTATTTATTCCACACTCTTAATTAGCTAAATAATTGCACGTGTGTGTACCATTGCAATGATATATCTCATAGTCCAAATACAATTAACCCTACAAGAGGACATTAGCAGAAAAAACCTAATTATTATACAATCAAAAGTTACCATAAATACATAAATAAAAAAGAAAGAAAAAAACGATGTACTTGTCTCACCGAGAGTATACCTAAAGAATTGTATATAATTAATTAATAATTCATATAACATAAAAATAGAAAATAGATATAAAAACCCTGCAGCCTGACAACTTTCTAACTGCAAGAACTAAAGTGGCTTATATAGTCTCTCTGTTATCCGGCCAGGCCGTGGAATGGGCTTCCCCACTCTGGGAGCGCTCAGATCCGCTGCTGGATAATTACGCAGGCTTGTGTCATCCTTCAGGAGGATTTTCGATGAACCTGGGCGTACTGTATCAGCATCATCAAACATCATGACACTGAGACAAGGGGTCCGTCCTGTCAGTCAATATGCCGCTTTAGCATCAGAGCTCAAATGGAATGAGGAAGCCCTCACCTCGGCCTTCTGGCATGGGTTGTCAGACCGACTAAAGGATGATCTAGTCACTAGAGAGCTTCCTACTAATCTGAACGACATGATTTCGTTGTGTATCAAAGTTGACCTACGCTTCAGGGAACGTCAGGCTGAAAAACACAGAACTGACCGGCAAAGGTCATTTGCCCCCTCCATTTCTACCCGTCCCATTCCTTTTCCTACTGAAGAGGAGCCTATGCAGGTGAATCATACACACCTCTCCAAAGAAGAACGTCAGAGAAGAATGCAAAAGAACCTCTGTCTGTACTGCGGAGAGTCTGGTCACCTGCTGATTTCCTGCCCCGGTAAACCGGGAAATGCCAAATCCTAACTGACCCTAGAGACATCAAGTTAGGAGTTATGAGCCCGTCTCCAAAAATTAAAGATTTCACGATTACCCAAACCTGTCTTTGCTACTGCTCTACTTGACTCGGGAGCAGCCGGAAATTTCTAGCGTCTAGTTTCATAGATAAATTTCAGATTCCTTGTTTGTCTCTCAACCATGCCATCTCTATGACCTCTATAGACGGACGCCCTCTAACTAACGGGATAGTCACTAAGGAGACTCAACAAGTATTGGTCCGAATTGGAGCACTTCATTCTGAGTCCTTAAAATTCCTGGTGATATCAGAGGCCTCTCAAGAAATTATTCTTGGTCTACCCTGGTTGCGTCAACATAATCCCAGAATAGATTGGAGTTCTATGCAGATTCTGTCATGGGGTATGGACTGTCAGAAATCCAGTCTTCCAAAAATTCGACCTGTAAGAAAGACAGTTCCATTAGTTCCTTCTGCCATTCCCAAGTAATATCAGATGTTCGCCGACGTGTTCTCTGAGGAGCAAGCAAATATTTTACCTTCCCATAGGGAATGGGACTGTCCAATTGATTTGATGCCTGATAATATACCACCTCGTGGTCATACCTATCTGCTGTCCTTACATGAGACTCAAGCCATGACCGAGTACATCCGGGACAACCTGGCAAAGGGGTTCATTCGCCCCTCTACTTCATCTGTCGGAGCTGGGTTTTTCTTCGTTGGCAAGAAGGATGGTGGTTTAAGACCATGTATCGATTATCGAGGCCTTAATGACATTACTGTAAAGAATCGATACCCTCTTCCCCTGATTACTGAGTTGTTTGATAGGGTTAAGGGCTCTGTAATTTTTTCTAAATTAGATCTGAGAGGGGCTTATAATCTCATTCGTATTCGAGCTGGCGATGAATGAAAAACCGCTTTTAATACCAGAGATGTACATTTCGAATATTTAGTAATGCCTTTTGGATTGTGCAACCCCCCTGCTGTCTTTCAGAGTTTCGTTAATGAGATTTTCCGGGACCTGGTACATGTTTCAGTTGTTGTCTATCTGGACGATATCCTGATTTTTTCATCCTCTGTAGCTAAACATCATGAACATGTTAAAGAAGTTTTGACCCGTTTGAGAGAGAACCACCTTTACTGCAAACTGGAGAAGTGTGTCTTTGGAGTGCCCAGTGTACCTTTTCTCGGCTATGTAATTTCTGGCTCCAGTTTGGAAATGGACCCCAAGAAGGTACAAGCAATTCTGGATTGGACCTGACCTCAGACACTGAAAGCCATCCAGAGATTGTTGGGCTTCGCCAATTATTATAGACTCTTCATTAAGGGATTTTCTACATTGCTGGCTCCCATTACAGCCTTGACCCGCAAAGGTGCTAATCCTGCCCAATGGTCACCTGAGGCAGAGTCTGCTTTTTATGTTCTAAAACAGGCCTTTATCTCAGCACCTGTTCTTCGACAACCAGATCTGGACAGGCCTTTTTTGTTGGAAGTAGACGCATCAGCTGAAGCTGTGGGAGCAGTCCTGTCTCAACGTTATGAGGACAATCAAGTCCATCCTTGTGGGTTCTTTTCTAAAAAATTCTCACCTGCCGAAAGGAACTACGCCATAGGTGAGCAAGAACTACTAGCTGTACAGTTGGCGTTGAAGGAATGGAGATATTTACTAGAAGGCGCTGTTTCCATTTACTGTATTTACGGACCATAGAAATCTCCTATTTCTCAAAAACCTTCAATGTGTGAGTCCTCGTTTGGCCTGCTGGGCAATATTCTTTGCCAGGTTTCAGTTCACCCCGACCTTCCGGTCTGGAGCACTTAATCAGAAGGCTGATGCCCTATCGAGATCTCTCCTCTGTGATGATCAATCTGAAAATCAAAGCAATACCCCTGTCTTGGAATCAAGAGTTTTCGCCACATTACAGGTTCAGCCACCTACAGGGAAATTGTTTGTGGCCCCAGAATTAAGGAAGCGGCTTCTCACGGGCACATTCCTCTCGCTTCGCAGGGCGCTCAGGCACTCGGAAGACCTTGGAGTTCTGAAAAGACACTATTGGTGGCCTTCTATGAAGGCAGATATAATGGAGTTCATCTCTTCCTGCTCCTCCTGTGCCCAGCATAAATCATCACGACAAGCTCCAGCTGGGGAATTGCTTCCACTACCTACTCCATCACGTCCATGGACGCACCTCCCCATGGATTTTGTTACAGACCTACCAGTCCCTCAAGGCTTCAGTACTATCTGGGTTGTAATAGATTGATTCTCTAAGATGGTCCACTATATAACTTTGAAGAAGTTACCTTCTGCTCCGGACCTGGCACAGTTGTTCGTTCAACACATATTTTGTCTTCATGGCCTTCCTGCCGAAATTGTCTCTGACCATGGTGTGCAGTTTACAGCAATTATCTGGAGGGCTTTGTGTTCTGTTTTTCAAGTGAAGTTAAACTTTTCCACGGCCTACCATCCACAAAGCAACGGCTCCACCGAGAGAATTAATCAAGATCTAGAGACTTTCTTAAGAATCTTTATGACATCTTCCCAGGACAATTGGGCTGCCTTGCTGCCGTGGTCCGAGTTTGTACATAATGCTTCTTACCACTCATCAACTAACCAAACGCCATTTCAGGTTGTTTATGGCCTTCATCCTCGTGTTCCTGAATTCCGAAGCCTGCCTGTTTTTGATGTTCCGGCCATGGAGGACATGGTGCGGAATTTTGCTGCCATCTGGACTCAAGTACGGTCTGATATGCTGAAGTCATCCTCTCGCTATAAGACCCAGGACGATGAGAAGCGTAGAATAGTTCCACGCATGCAAGTTGGAAACCGGGTTTGGTTGTCCACCCGGAATCTTCGTCTAAGAGTTCCTTCAATGAAATTTGCACCCCGCTTCATTGGTCCCTTCACCATAACAGAAGTCATTAATCCAGTGGCCTATCGTTTACAGTTACCCCCATACCTAAAAATTCCTAATTCCTTCCATGTTCTGAATAGGTTCCATAATGCTCTACCTGCTTCTCCTTGAGTCCAGACAAAGAGAGGAGTTGAGTTTGAGGTCGCCCAGGTCTTGGACTCTCGTCTACGCAGAGGTCATTTACAGTATTTGCTGGACTGGAAAGGTTACGGTCCTGAGGAACGTTGCTGGACCGATGCTTGTGATGTCCACACTCCCACGCTCATCAAGAGATTTCATTCTGCCCATCCGGAGAAGCCTGGTGAGTGTCCTGAGGCCACCCCAAAAGGCGGGGGTACTGTCACGGCCAGGGTACTTCAGCATGGCGCTAGGCGGGTGTTACCTGTGAGGTCGTTGTGGCGCGGGCTGTCTGGTGGTGGAGCTGGTGTCTGGCGGGAGGCTTTGGCTGTGCGCGTTGTTGTGCGGGCCTGTTGTCACTCTGCGCTGGTAAGGCCTGGTGGCGTCTCCGTTCCATTTGGCATGGGCGCCGCCATTTTGCCTTCTGGCCATGTGATGCGGCTGGCCAATCCTGGTGAGTCACATGTTCCATCCGGCCAGTAACAGCACGGCATGGGGTATTTAGGAAGGTTCAGTGCCTTCCTTCTTTGCCAGTGCAACGTGTATCTCAGCCTAGCTGAGAGGGAGTTCTCTGTGCTTATCCTGTTCCTGTGAAATTCACTGTCTGCCAGTCTGCCTGTCAGCTCCTAGCTTCCGCTGGACTACCCCACTTCCTCCAAAACCCTTGCCCATACCTGAGTGCCTGAGCCTGCTGACATCCTGCTCATTTGCCTTAGTTCACTACCTGCATACCTGGCTTATTATTTTCCTGCATCACTGCCTGCATACCTGGTTGATTATTCCAGTCTCACTACCTGCACACCTGGACAGTTCTAATTGTTTCTACTTGGACATTAACCCATTACTCCCACTACAGAACTCTAGTGCAAGTTTATATATACCTGGACTTTTATTTTGCTGCCATATTATATGTCTACTCAAGCACGTATTAAAAAACCTAATTTTATATTCAAACCCGCTTCTGTGATCGCTCCTGCTACCACCCCGGGTCCACAAACAACCCAGAACATAACACATTACTTCATAAATATATTTGTAATGGGGCTATTGTAATGAAATTTTCACCAAATGTCAGCAACAACCCATGCAATCCACACATGCAAAGAAATCAAACCATAGATGTCCATAACTTAAATTATGTGTAATAATGTGAAATGACACATGGAAAAAGTAATGAAGATGCTTACTGAAATGTATTTAATACCTCGTACAAAAGCCTTTGTTGGTAATGACAGCTTCAAGACGCCTCCTATATGGAGAAATTATTTGCATGCATTGCTCAGGTGTGATTTTGGCCCATTCTTCCACACAAACAGTCTTCAAATCTTGAAAGTTCTGTGGGATTCTTCTATGAACTCTTATCTTTAGTTCTTTCCATAGATTTTCAATTGGATATAAGTCAGGTGATTGGGTGGGCCATTCTAGCAGCACTGCCATTCCATGTACTGAGGACACCGTCAGCAACCACGTTCTGCCGACACTGCTGCCACAGTAAGTGCACTATTGGTGTATCCAACCCACACTGTATAACACACTGTATCCGTGTTGGAAATTAGAAGCTGAACCGGGTGCACGCTGCCAGAGGGTGTCCTTTCATATCCTTCAATCGTATTGTTGCACCTTTCCAAGATGTGTATGTGACTTGTCACTATGCACATCTCCACTGACTGTTTGTTTCTTAAGCCATTTTACTCATTGCTGATAGCATCTTTGTTTTACTTTAATCTCATTCACAGTACAATGGGATCCGGAGAAACGCTCTGTGTTGGCATGACAACCCCCGGAGGCGAACAGCGGTGACTTTATCCCGGTGCACCGGACACCCTCCAGTAGCGTGCACCCAGTTCCAGCATCTGTGAGCCACTCACTAAGAGCCGGTGGGGTTATATGGTAAAATTTTCTTGTCTCCTTGATTATGTATTCCTGAGGATGGGGCGCAAGCTTCTCCGAAACATTGCATTAATAAATTAATCTTTTTCATCAAGATCCGGAGTGCAGTGTTGTGCATGGTAACTTATACAGCACCTACACCAGCAAGCTATATTATAAGGGCACGTTGTATGTTAAGGCTGACTCGAAAAAACGGAATTCTCCCATAGAGAATTCCTGAGGGTGGGGGCATGGTGTTTCAGGGGCTACACCTCAAAAGCTATTGGACGTACTGAGATCAAATTTGGTGTATACATGTTTAGAACTGTGACTCGGAGCTGCATGCCAAATTTCAGGGCCAAAAAAAAATTAAAAATGAGATTTAGAAGTAATCTAAAGTTCCTACTGTCAGTTTTTTCGGCCACTTTCAATTAGGAACACTTTTCTGCTGTAGTCAATGGGGGATTTTTGGGAAGGCATAAGGTAGGGTAGAGGATGAATTTAAATGTGGGGTTTGTTTTATTAGGTAGCTCTTGTTCCAGGGTAGGTGCTTTTGGGGTTCAGGTAATTGAGAAAGTTACAGTTTTTAAACTATTACCTCACAAGTGCCCCATTATATAGATAGGGAGCTTCAACTTGTTGCACAGCCTTTGTAGGTGCCTCCAGCAGGGGGTGTACTGTTGCCTCACTTGGGTGCACAAAGATGGCTGTCCTTTGCGGGCGGTAGTGGCGATGAGACCCGGCTGAGGTAGCTGGTGTCAGCAGTGGCTGGGAGCATAGGTAGCGGTCGTTACCGGCGGACCTGGCTTAGCGCCGGAGGGGTCCCGGCTCACGTGCGGGCATTAGCTGCGGCAGCGGTGGGACCTAGCGGTGGTGCGGGTGTTGGTGGTGGTACCTGGTGGCAGTGTTGGTGACAGGCCTTGATCCAAGAGGATGTAGCCCCTGCCAGCCATTCTGCAGAGTTCGGCAGCGGTGCTCATTTCAAAAATGGTGCCTTAGAGCCATTTTTTAAATTCACACAAGATCTATCGTGTACGATCTAATGATTTGCATATTCAGTAAATTGTGTGCGATAGCAAACAAATGCAGGCTTCGATTAGGGAGATCTGTGATGCCTGCATCTGTGTGTAAAAAAAAATAAACACTGATGCACGGACGGGATGAAAATGAAAACCTGTGTAAAAATACAAAAAAACATGGCGTGTCCCCCCACGGAACGATTTCATGCAAATCGTGAACGAGAGGTCGCTGATCTTTCTGCATGTTCAGAGATCAGCGACCTGTCATTCACAATTTGCATTATATTATTCCGTATGTATGCACACTGAACGATGTCATGCACAACACAGATGCATATAGCATGTAGCAAAAAAATGAAACCTGTTAAAAAATAGAAATAAAATGGCGTGCCCTCCCCCCCCCAAAAAAAAGAACAAGCAGCATCAGGCTTTGGAGACCCAGTGCTGGTTGTGCTAAATACAGGGGATAACCTATGTAGGTGCCCCCTGCATTTAGCGCAACCAGCAACGGGCTATTCAGAACCAGTCCTGGTTGCCAAAATACAGGGGACAAATGACTTAAAGTTCCCTTGAATTTAGCGCAACCAGCACTGGGCTCTGATCCGGTCCTGGTTCTGGAAATACAGGGGAAAAAATGAGTAGGGTTCCCCTGTAAATTCAAAACACAAACTTTTTATGCCACAGCCAGCAGAACCCTTTCACCGGGTCCCCCGGCCAAAGCATTGGCTCTCCAGGGCACCCAAGGCTTAGGCTGATAGCCCAGGGCTATACCCGGCACCCCTGGAATGGTGGGTGCCAGGTTGATAGTGTAGTGTAGTGCATTTGAAAGTGTTACAAATATTGTATTTTGCTGTGGAACCAGAGGTCCCAGCAAGCCTCCCTCGCATGCTGGTACTTGTAGAACCACAAATACCAGCATGCAGGCATTACGGGCCTGCTGGTACCTGTAGTTTCACAGCAAAAGCAATATTAAAAAAACTACAGAACACACACACCGTAGAAAGTAAAAGTTTAATAAAACATACATACACACACATGTACACATACTATCTCACATACTCACCTATGTATCACTGTAGCCATTTTTCATCCTCTTCTCCAGTAGAATATCCATAGGGTACCTGAGAAAAAAATCCATACTCATCTGTTCCTATGCATAGATCGTGTCCTCTTCATTCCAAAGTAGGCATCCATAGGGTCTTGGCAAAACGAAAAAATGTAATAAACAGGACCCGCGAAGTAAGTACCATCCTCTAAGGACGG
Source organism: Taudactylus pleione (assembly GCA_031769625.1). Taxonomy (NCBI): domain Eukaryota; kingdom Metazoa; phylum Chordata; class Amphibia; order Anura; family Myobatrachidae; genus Taudactylus; species Taudactylus pleione. The sequence continues at coordinate 6,686,475 of JAUIMM010000844.1, forward strand.
TACTTTCCAAAAGAAAGCTCCGTCCTGGGAATTCACTATGGAAATCCCGGTGCTGAGCGCTCATTGGCTGAGAGAGGTGAGCCTTCTGCCTCTCAGCCAATGAGCGGTTCCCCCCATTGAAGTCAATGGTGAGAACCGCAAAGGTAACTTAAGGTTACTTTTGTGTCCATTTAAAAAGTTATGCCTCAGTGCCAATTTTTAAAATTCAAAGATGGCTGCCGCGAGCCAGTCACGACTCACGATGTCATCGCCCCGCCCACTCAGTTGGCTTATATAAGCCAGCATGAGGCAGCGGCATGGCAGTCCATCGGCAGGCAGAGAGCAGTGAAGAATGGCTCCCAAAGAAAGAAGACACCGGAAGTCCCAGTGGGCAGCGGCCAAGGAAAAAGCTTACAGGCTGCTTCCCACTAGGTGAAGAGGACACCAGAAGCCCTGGGGAGGTGGCAGCCGTGCAAAAGAGCTAATTGGCTGCCACTCCCCAGGTGAAGACACCAGAAGCCCTGGTGGGTTGGTGCCCGCCATGTGAAAACGCCGGAAGCCCTAGTGGGTTGGCCCCCACCAGGCGAGGACGATGTAAGGTCTGGCTGGTTGGCACCCCCCAGATCAAGAAGACGGAAGCCCTGGTGGGTTGGCGCCTAGCAGGCAAAGATGACAGAAGCCTTGGGGTGGTGGCAGCCCCATAAAAGAGCTTAACCACTTAACTGACAAATTTTTTGTCCAAAAACCGCTCCGAAATTGTCGTTTTTTTTTATGATTGAATTAGGTCAGGAACAGTCTTTTAAAACTATTTCAATGCAATTTTTTTTTTTAACACCATATACCATAAAAATTTTCATTTTTATGGTATACTGTAGTTCTGGTCATTGACAGCTGTACCATCGATGGCCGATTGGTTCAACCATCGATAGAAACAATCGATTGTTTGACATCGGGTGGGGGCTCCACACACACACATATTTATATATATATATATACACACACACACATACTGTATATATATATATATATATATATATATATATATAC